>CM055092.1:28506358-29106358 GCA_029204225.1 Diphasiastrum complanatum
CAAGTCCAAAGTTTCGGGTGTCGTGGTATGGCACTTGTGTCGTAGTATTGGATTATTCTCCTTCTTACCAATCGACTAATCGGTTTTAATCTTCATCCATTGCTTATCCAGTTCTGTAGATTTTTCCATGTGTGTTACAAGTGTTTTTACACAGTCTACATAATTACATGGAGTTTACGACGGTGTCTCCTGTTTCGCCTGTCAGAAATTCCATTGAAAAATGTAGCTTTTCATTTTTTGCATTTTTCGCTTGACAAAAATCTCGTGTAAAATCACAGTGTCGTCAAAGAGCCTCAAATGTTAAGAAAAGCAAATCAGTCTTGATCTTCTTCTTTTTCTTCTTCAAAATCAAGATCAAGTGCTGAAAATGATTTTTGCATTCAAGAAGAAGTTGAAATCATGAACAACTTGATAAATAACGTCTATGAGCATCATGGAAGAACACACTGAACATGATAGTGAATCATTTATTAGTGCCGAGGAAAAAAAATTGAGAGAAGAATCAAACGCACCATTATATTTGGAGCAAAGACATCTCATTTGGTCACTTCGTTGCTTATATTGAACTTCCAAGCAAAATATAAATGGAGTGATACAAGTGTTACATCTTTATTTGGATAAATAAGATTGAGATTTTTTTTAAAGAATTTAATAGATGTGTTGTTCAAGTCAAATGTTTTAGTTGGCTAAATAGTCTTTTATTTTATATTATGAAAATTCATTTCATTATGTACAGGTTATTGTGCAAACTACTCTCAGAAGGAAACACTATGTTACAGACAAAAGTGAGGCACGAAAATATTGAGTGCAATGGGAATGGACTATACATTGCATCATGCTTGTCCAAAAGATTGCATATTATATCGTGGTGAGTATCGAGGGTTAAAAGCTTGTGTTATATGCGATATTTCTCGATATCGAGATGACTTACAAGGGACCACTATCCCATGCAAGGTGTTACGACACTTTCCAATAATCTCACAATTGCAATGATTATTTCGTTGCAAGCTTCATGTAGAACTTGTGAATTGCATGCTAGTCATTATTCTTCAGATGAGATCATGAGAGTGCTCTCAGACTCTCCTCCATGAAAACACATTGACAAAGAATATCCATGTTTTTTAAGTGAAACAAGAAATATAAGATTTGGACTTGCAACAGACTGGGTTAACCCCTTTGGAAAAATGTCAAGCACGTGATCTACTTGGTCAGTGGTGTTGGTCAACTATAATATTCCACCTTGGCTAAGCATTAAAAAATGACATCTCATACTAGCACTTCTAATTTCTGGAAAACATAAAGTAAAAAATATGGATATCTACTTTGCACCATTGATTGAAGAACTAGAACTACTATGGAAGGGAGTCCAAGCATATGACATCTCACGTCCACTTCAAGACAATACATTTTTGTTGCGTGCGATTTTAATGTGGACTATGCATGTACGAAAGAAGAATATAAGTATGTACGGTAAGTCATTTGCGAGATGAGAACACCAACAAGTTTTGCTCATTCACTACGAACATCATTTACAGCTCAAGGAAAACTCCATGGTCTAAAATCTCATGTTGATTGAAGATGGTCGAGTACATATTTCCAATGTACATTCGTGGTTGTCTAACTGATCAACTTAATGATGCCATTTACAAATTAGCATTCGTTGTCAGGTACTTAAATTTTTTTGTTTACATCGATATCTTATGAAATTGCGTGTTTGTTTTCTAATGCAAGTTTGATAAAATAATATGAACGTACTAAAATCTAGTTATACTACAAACATGATGTAGATGAATGTGTGGTAAGGAGATTCATGAGATAGACATGCAAACAAAACAAGAAGATATGGTGGAGGTTGTATGTATACTTGAGAGGGATTTTTCAACTTCTATCCTAGACATACAGGTGCATCTGCTTATGCACTTGTTCCAAGAAGTTGGTATTGCCGGTCTTGTGCACTCAAGGTATAATACACTCCAATTTGATTTTAGTGGTTTCAATAAATGTAGTGTGATTCTTTCACATTAATAACAGAATGTTCTCATTGATGTGTCAAAATTTTCTGTAGGTGGATGTTTTTCTTGGAGAGATTCATAAAAGTATTGAAAGATTTTGTGCATCAGAAGGCAAGGCCAGAGAGAAGCATGCCAGAGGGATGGGTAGTTCAAGAATCTCTATTTTATGTTACCGAAGTTTTGTTTCAAATAGATCCATATGTTCCACGACTATGGCATGATGAGAAAAGTAATGAGGTGAAAGGTGAAAAACCTCAAGTTATGGGTAGTCTTAAAAAAATGACACCGATTTTGAGAGAAAAAATTTCAACCTTTATGCTATATAATTCAGGAGTAATGGATAAATGGTTGGAATTATATGAAGAAGGGTATTGACTAGAAATTGACACCGACGCAATAGGCATGGAGGTCAAGTTGCACCTTCACGTGATCTTGAGCCATTGCCCAACCAATGCACCATAGACTGGATGGTTGATACACTCCAACAAGCAAGATCAAAGGGACAATTCATATCTGGCAGAGAATGGGAATTTGCAAGAGGATGTGATTGGAAGGTTTGTCTATAACTCTATTTTTTTTAAGTGAACAATTTTAATTTGTACGATGATTGATTATTGTTTCAATTATAATTAACATGTCGGACACTATCAAAAGTATAGTGCAATGTGGGCATATGGTCGTCATCATCGCATTGAATCAATTGATATGAAAACGACGAACTTATGATTGTGGTGTGATGGCACCCTTCCATCAAGAAAGTCGGAGTAGTGCTCGAGATCAAGGTCCAATTTCTGGAGAGCTTGAGTATGTAGGAACCATACAAGCCATATATGAGGTGTGCTTTGGTGAAATGGATAAATATTTGTTGTTTGACTTGAAATGGTTCAAAATCAACTATAGAGGATCAAATGCAATTGTAAAAAAAAATCGTAGTGGATTTTTTGCTATCGATTCAACCAAGACATTAAGCATGGACTTTTCAAACACATTGGTGTTGCCTCGTTATTGTGAAACAGGTGTGTATGAATTTCACATTTTTTTTTTCTTTTTGTCAATTGTGATCAATATCATATTAATCATCTACACTACTTTTTCATTACATCTATTTATTGTGAATTAAAATGTGATCATAACAAATATCTAATCCTAACATTGCTAAATGTGCAGGTATTTTTTCAACCAGATTGACTAAACAAAGATTGGTAGTATGTTGTTTAAATTAAGTTACGCTCAAGACGTGTATTCGACTATGCATATGTTGAGAATAAAATGGAAGATCTAAATTCTGATGAAGATGTACATATATCTTCGAGTTTTATAAATATTGAAAACTCGAAAATTGATTCTCATGATTTCGATGACTGAGATGATGAAGAGGACAACAATGATTCTTTGCATGAGGACAATATTGAGAGAGGTTTTGATTTCGATAGTGATGATGAAAATCATCTTAACGGAGATGAGTTGCAAGATGTATTGGCTGATGAATTTGAATCTTGTGATGATGAATGAAGTTTGTACATGTCACAAATAATTTTGTCATAAAATGATCCATTGTGGTCATTATATATCGTTTTCAAATTAAAATTATTATATTTTTTTACAATGTTGCATTTCAAAAATTTCATTCAAACGCATCTCGCAATCACTTAGAATTAGATTTTTTATATCAATATTGATAGACGTGTGAACTAATTAAGAGAACATTAAAAAAATGTAAAACGTTGATTATTTATATATTATAATTAAAAAGCATCTTCTTTGAGGTAATAATACACTTTGCCACAATATTGTTCGACTATTCATTGATCTTTGCAATTTTTTTATCAACAAATCAACTTAACAAGCTACCACATGGCTCTCAATAGCAAGGTACTTAGCATCTTTTCAAATGCATATGAAGCTCACGCTTATATTTTTATTCATTAATACCATATTGAAATTACTATCAAATTTTGATTATAGAATTTTCTCAATATAGAAACACATCATAATGTCCATAAATACATAAGATAGCATGTAATATTCAACTGATAATAACTTCAATTTGCGATCAGAGCATAATAATTTGACATAATGATCATTTGATTTTAAGTCCACATTTTATTATAAGTATACACTTATTCAAAATCTAAAAAAAAATCTTATTTGGTTTTAAATTAATCATAAAGTTGTTGTTTATTAACATATTATTCATAATATAAAAAAAAAATTACAACAAACTAATTTTGTCATGCGTGGCACTACCACGCATGGCAAATTTCCAAAGCAAATTTTTTTTAAGTAGTGTATTTTGATATTGCCACGCGTGGCAATAAAGAAAACCATCGCTCTGAAATTTTCTCTAGAGATTTGCCATGCATGAAAAATCTCAAAAGAATCATGTCAGATGACAATCGGCTAAGTAACAACCGTACGTGGCACTTCCACGCGTGGTTGTTATGCCACGCTGACATATTTTGGCGCTCATATTTTAAGTTTTGAGTTTAAAAAAATTTGTGTGGCACTGCCACACGTGGCAGAGCCACAAAGAATTAAAATTTTTCTGCCGGACCTCACCTCCAGTCTGGATTTCACCGGCAGGGTCCTCGAAAAAGTTTTAACGTGGATGTATCACGCATGATAGTGTCACGCATAAGAAAAATGTCATTTCGGCTAAGTATCAAGTTCGCATGGCAGTGTCGCGTGGCAAAACACACATATGTGTAGTTGTGTAAGCTATTCGTCTACATTCTTTTGATTTTCACAAAAAGTTAAAATACGACAATACGATATGGCAAGGCCTTTGTGGTATTATATTACAAAGGCCTTGCCATGTGATAATAGCATGAATTCTAAATGTTAGGATTTGGATAAGGCATTTTAGATATTGTTGTGAGAAATAATTTTGTGTAATTATTTAGTACTTTAAAAATTTGGAAATTAGTTTGTTGTAAGTTTTCAATAATCACTTTAATGTTAGAAGAAATCAATAACATTTGTAATTTTCATTTTATGAAAAGAATTTTTGTTTCGGTTATGGGTTATGCATTTTGGTAGTAATTATAATTATTCTGTATTGGATAACATAACCCACGATGGTTTATAACTGAGATTATTGAGTTTGTGATTGTACTAAAAAGACCTTGGCATGCCATATTGTAATTTTTTATTTCTTTTTGAGTTTTTGTAAAGATTTCAAGAATGTAGAAGAACAGCTGGTTAATATTTTGACCAGTAAATATGTTTGTAATTTTAGAATTTAGAGGTGGCAAGGATTCATTATTGGTATTCTGAATATTTCAGGATCACTATTTACAAGAAATATGACTAATCACAATCCGTAATCACGAGTAATCACTTAAAAAAATCACAACAATCATGATCATTATTGAGAAGTATCGAAAATTTCTACAATCAATATTCAGAATAATCGCGATCAATATTGAAGATATTCGCTTTTTAGTATTGACGATTTTAGGCAATCGTCACCAACCATCAATCATGTAGTCTTTAGGGTGCATATTCGAAAAGTCTAACTCCAAATTCGTCTTCTAAAAGAGAAAAAAGATGAAAGTTAAGAATAACCATCAAAATTTTACTAAGCTATTTTTCTACACTTTTTTAATCTTCACAAAAATTTGAAGTATGACAATATGACATGGCAAGGCCTCTACCATTTTGCATTTACAAGTCCAAACTCGTCTTAAAAAGACTAAAGTTAAGAACAACCATTAAAATTTTACTAATCTATTTTTTTTAAAAAAATTGATCTTCACAAAAAATTAAAATACGACAATATGACATGGCAAAGCCTTTGTGGTAAAATACCACATCATTATAGAAACATTAGATAAAATTGACCACAAATCAAGTGTGTTATCAAGATATGCCAAAAAAATTTAGTATGTATGTTTATCAAATATAGTTGATTGTAACTAGAGAACTTCAATTTTGCCTGATAAAAAATGTTAGGCATTACTCTTTACCACCCAAAAAAGCAAATTTTCACACTATAGTAACTATATTGATTAAAAATATGAATTATTACTCACGCTCAACCATAGTTTATCAATTTTCTAGCAACCAAAAAGTTTCTTTTGACTCGCCATATAAATTGAATTCACCACATAGATCAAGCCACGAAATACTTTGCAAGATTATATCATCTCAAAATGATTTAAATAGGTGTGATATCATTTTGATTCATATAATTTGCAAAAGGTAGATTGAGCTAATGTACAAATCATTCCTCTAAGAAAATCTGTGTCAAGCACACTCTTAAAAGCTTATTCAAAAGTCTTAACTTCTAGACAAATCTTATCTGATATATAAGTTAGATTCCTTTTTTATACTTGGCACATCAACGACTCATGAAGTCCTTCACACAAAATATCGACTCTTTTTATATGTAGATCTTAACAAGATGAAATTACTTGAATATTGTAACAAAAGAGGTGGAATTTTTATTCATATCCACTCCACCCACAAAATCTTCAGCCATCAACCTTAACCATTGTAGCATGTAGTTTGATCTAAATATTGTTGTGTGTGAATATGTTCTCACTATTTTGAAAAAAGTTTAGTCGACCAATGCACGCTCAACATGGAAATGGTATACATGCCACCGGTGAGTATGTGCACGACATGTGTCATGCCACATCAACATGTCCAAAAGCATGTTGTGCGACACATGTTCGAAATTTTTTTGAGCCAACTTGACATGTGGCCATATTGCAATATTTTTGGATATGGCCCACATGACACGTGCTCTCTCTCTCTCTCTCTCTCTCTCTCTCTCTCTCTCTCTCTCTCTCTCTCTCTCTCTCTCTCTCTCTCTCTCTCTCTCTCTCTCTCTCTCTCTCTCTCTCTCTCTCTCTCTCTCTCTCTCTCTCTCTCTCTCTCTCTCTCTCTCTCTCTCTCTCTCTCGTTTCCCACCCTCCCCGGCTCTCCTCTACCCCAGCCTCCCTCGCTGCTGCATGTCCTCGCTCGCTGTTGTTGCCGTTCCGCTCCTCTCTCTCCGTTGGGACCTGCTCTCCTCTTGCTCGTTGTTGCCTCTCCTCCCTTCTCTCCTGGATGCCTCTCTGTTCCTCTCTCCACTGGGATTCGGTATCTTTGTAGCTCCTGAGGCCTGCTCTCTCTCTCTCTCTCTCTCTCTCTCTCTCTCTCTCTCTCTCTCTCTCTCTCTCTCTCTCTCTCTCTCTCTCTCTCTCTCTCTCTCTCTCTCTCTCTCTCTCTCTCTCTCTCTCTCTCTCTCTCTCTCTCTCTCTCTCCTCTGTTTATGTATGTTGCATGAATTTTCCGAAAAAATTAGCTTGCCAATGATCAATTATCTACTATGTGCTTATATTCACATGTTTGTGTGTGTGTGTGTGTGTGTGTGTGTGTGTGTGTGTGTGTGTGTGTGTGTGTGTGTGTGTGTGTATGTGTGTGTGTGTGTGTGTGTGTGTGTGTGTGTGTGTGTGTGTGTGTGTGTGAGAGAGAGAGAGAGAGAGAGACGATTTATATGCCAAGCGTTCCTTTGCTTGAGAGACAAAGACATAGCAATGAGGGAATGTGCGTGCATGGGCAACGATAGACGATTTAAATGCCATGCGTTCCTTTGCTTCAGAGATAAAAAAAAGCCTAAAGGAAGACGAGAGAGAGAGAGAGAGAGAGAGAGAGAGAGAGAGAGAGAGAGAGAGAGAGAGAGAGAGAGAGAGAGAGAGAGAGAGAGAGAGAGAGAGATTGAGATTTTGGAGGGGTGGTGATGGCAATGGCTACGCAAGAAGAAGCACATCACTTTCAGAATGTTGTGAATTATGGTTGGCATCCTGCGTTGCTTCCTCCACCTTTGGATGACTTGGTAGTTGATCCCAGACCACCTGGACATTTGGCCTTATTTGATATGTCTGCTGATGTGCAGGAGAGAATTTTTTGACGTCTAGATTTTAGAAGCTTGTTGTGAGCATGTGCTGTATGTGTTGCCTGGAGAAGCTTCATGCGTTTGGATTATTTTCACCAACATTTATCCGTCGCTTGCCCTTCCACGCAGCCTTGGTTTGTCCTTTGCCATCTATATGGCCCTCATAAGTCCTGTACCAGAATACATAATTGATGTTTGGGCTTACAGTGGATAGATGGCAGATTTTAATTGGATCTGACCACAAATGTTTAAACTCATATTAGTTTGGGCCTTTCAATTGAAAAGCCCAAACTTCAATTATGCCCATTAGCAGGCTTGAGCAGACCTGCTACCTAGTAGCAGGCAGCCTTCAATGCACCTCGCCGCAGGGCGGCTCTGTGCATGAAGGCTGCATGCTACAACCGGTAGCAGGCCTGCTCACGCCTGCTACCTAGTCCATAGCTGAAGCCGATGAATGGAGAAAAATCAATCTTTCGACAACTATTCCGGAAATGCGATGGATGATAGATCTCATCTCTTCTGCTTGTGGGCTTGTATGTTGTCTAGTTATGGACCGGCGTATTAACATCGAGGTATGCAATTTATTCATGGGAGACAATAAAAGGCTATCGTTGACGCCAATAGAATGGATGGCCAAGATATATATTGTGTCAACATTCGAATGGTTGATAGAAACATACAACCTTAAGAGTTTGAATTTGCTTTGCATACACTCGCTAACATCATCTGGGGACTCTATATTGTAGAGATAAATAGTATGGGTTGCATTCGAGTCGTCGGAAAAATTTGAGTCGACAGGATCTTAGCATTGTAGAAATAAATAATATGAGTTGTATTTGAGTCGCCGAAAAAATTTGAGACTTTCCAAAAATTCGATTGGGTTGGGTAGCCCCCCAAAGGTCAAGGATAGAAGAGAATGTGTGTGTGGTCAAGGTTCGATAGATCTTAAAGTCTCTAAAATAGACTTTGGTCGTTAATAATAGACATGTACTCTTAGTTCATGGCACATTCAGTCAACCCTTGACTTGGCATCGTGAAAGTCAACGAGGGCCAAAAAAATTTGTGTGCCTCATATCTCCCTCATCAACTCCACCCTCCCATCATCCATCCCCTCCTCTTTTTTTTTCAAGCATCATTCCTTCAGTTTATCGTTGAGATCATCCTAATCCTTCGTCTCTTATGGATCTCCATCCCTATGTTTTGATGTCTTCTCCCTTCACTTGTCATTCCATTTTTTGTTTTTATCATCATCATCTCCTCTCTCTCTTCCGAGTCTTGGTACCCCTTTCTCCCTCTCTTTTGAGTCTTGGTACCCCTTCCTTCAATCTCGTCATACACCCTCAATCTGCAAAGATAGATAAAGTAGATGCCTTGCACATTGATTCTTTTGTATTGTCAATAACAGGTTCATTCCTTTTATAGATTGAATTAACTTTTAGAGCATGCGGTTTCGTCTACTATTGTCTTGTGCTCCACAACATTATTGACATGTATATTTTGTTATACTTAATCTGATAACAGCTCTGCCTCATTCTGTGTTCAGATAAAGACCCTTTGTAAAGATTCTTTTATATTTTCTCTAAAATTTTACTTACACATGGACCGTGATTTCTATCACTAACGTTCTGTTTGTTTCTAATAGGCGTAGTTATGCTTAGGAAAAGAGTAATATAGTTCATTCCACTACGCACGAACACTTTTCGTTCGAGTTCATTTCTTGTTCGAGCTTCGAGTTCGCTTCTTTTCGTGTTCGTTTCTTTTCGAGCTATTTTTGTTTCTCACACTCACACACCCTCCAACTCCAATAGCATCTTGACTATAGCATAGTACATAGTTTTTTGTGCTCTACATTGCAGAATCCTCTTGGCAATTTTCCACTGTGTCGGACCTGGATTTATGTTAAATTGGCTCATCTGAACACCACATAGTCAATGTCCAACCTTGTATTATCTTCCAAGTACATCAAAGAACCAATAAGCCTTCTATAGGGCTTATGCTGCATTACTTGTCATTCTACATCATCTCTGGGATAGTCTTCACTTGTCAGTACTGTGTCAGGTTATTACAACTCCCTAAGATCTTCAACTGTCTTGAAGGTTCCACACACCCCATACCAATGATGATGCACCGTATCCGCCCATCCATAGGAAATCCGACCCACCTCCTTTTATATTAACTCACATTGTTTATTGATAAATGTAATTCCATTGTTTTCATGTGCAGGTTCAAGAAAAGTGAAATGAAGAATTGAAATAGCAACAATAGAATATCAAATGATGAAAATAGCAACAATCGAATATCAAAAGACCCGAAAGGGTCATTATTTGTACACATTGAATGTAAATTTTTGAAGTACATATTTTTGTATTGGCCTTTCAATAAGACCATTTATCTATTTTTCTATATAAATTTCTTTTTCATGAGCTCTTTCAAGTGTAAGGTCCCTAGCTTCTTGATCCGTTGTCACCGATGTTGCATTAGAGAGAAAAATCTTAAACATCTCTTGTTGAAATTTAAATATGTCATTCTGTGTGAATTTCGGACAGGTGAACTACAAATTATCAACAATAGACAAGTTAGACGAATACACAAAAGTAAAAAATCATATAAATAAATTCAGTGTACATCCAAACCCAAATTACCTGACGTATATCGACATTTTTCCCTTGGCTGATGAACCATTCCATAAAGCATTTTACATTTTTAATGGCATACCAGACACAGCTGAATGAGTCAACTTGCTGAGAGGACTGAGAATCAAAATATAGAATGTTAGTTTCACATTTTTTTTTATATGACAATTTGCATCACGAAAAGAGTAACTGAAAAATTGGTTACTGTGCGTCTATTATCTCTATGTGCCTTGCTACACACAGGGCCTTCGTTGGAAAATAAATAATCATGCTTTTGTACATCTCAATGTCGACATTGAGGTGTGTTGTTCTCAAAGAGTTCATTCTCAGCACCTTTGGATTACACAAACCGGCTTCATCCACTCTTAGTGCTATAATATGTACAGACCAATGATGACTGCAATCAACCAAATAGTCAATGATATGTAAATGAAAAAAATACAAATAAAGCATATAATAAAACAATACACACAACTCAAATTAAACAATACATACTTTTGACAGTATGGTACAACAAACATTTCGGAGTCGCATGACATATGTCGTAAACATGATGCAGTTGATTGCTCGTCCTTAAGCAGGTGACAAAAAAAATTGAGTAAGCGCAAAAACAGCAGGAACACTGTCGCTTTTGTACAACTGAACCCAATAATTGAGTCCAGCTTCGACCACTGGGTCTGTGAGGTCCGAGGACTTGTTCAATAACTCCTTACAGATAACAGGATTAAAATAGTTCATATATGAGGCCGAATATATATTGAATTCAAAGCGACCACCTAATTTATCTATTTTTTTAGCTATGTACTTGTCAAAAATTATATATTGCTCCGAATAAAAAAATGTCATCATGGGATCGACTGGATATTGAACAAGTAAATTTTTATATACAGTTCCTATTGATTGAGATGGGCTATCAGGAATATCAGAAATCAAATATATGACGTTGCAGAACAATTTTTGCACAAAAACAAATAGTGAATTACCATATAGTGTGTAACATGATTCTCTTCCCAATATTCTGCTACCGATTTGACAAATATCTCACAATATTTTTGTAAATTTGCAATGTCAATTTCAGATAACTTTTCTTTTCGCAACATGCCAATCAAATTGTCGAGATTTTGCCATACTACATTTTGTTTTAATCTTGTGTTGCCCCTCTCTTCAAAATCTTTTGATGCTGCAACAACGTCTTTCCAAACATTGTATGTCACGGTAGAAGACTTTCTAGTGTGATTGGATAAAAACCTTCTAGCTTTTGCACCTCCAATAGATTACTTGTTTGGAACGTTCCCTGATTTACTCGATAGTTTTTCACTTTTTTCTATTTTTACATTTCTTTTGTGCAAACCTACTTTTGAAAGTACTTGTTCTAAATTCTCAATTCCAATTTTAGAAGTCGATTCAAGTTTGGTATTCCAGACATACAAAATATGATTGTAAATCAATTTTTCAATAATTCATACCTCGGCATGCAATGTGCATATGTGAACATTGATCAATGGAATTGCCAACACAGGTCTAAAGTTCTGATCCTCTCGATCTCTTGTTGGACCAACTCGTGATCTTGTTCAAGTCTTTACAATCCTTCATACAATATAAATAAGGGTGTTTAGTATTTGCCCCATGTGAAACATTATACATACATTTCAGTGTCTTTGAATCACCTGCAAGATGCCATAAAATTTCAAATGTGCCATAGTTTGGCACATATATTTTGTTTCCACCCATATGCTCTTCAATAATCTTTGCATAATTTGATGTCGAAAAAATCCACGACAAGATAGCATGGTCTTCTTTTAAAACCTGAAAAGTAACAAACACATACAAAGTTACGAACATTGACATCAGCAACTTAGGTGATAAAATACAATACTAAGTAAAATTGAAATATACTTGAAATGCTGCTAACCACCATATTTCATTTTCTGATTGAACACTAAATGAGAAATTATTTGCATCATTTTCAGTATTGTTCAATGCTCTGTTCATAAACGTGATACTTACTTGTTCCAAATTTTGTCCCTTAACAATTTTAGACTCATCAAGTTTAATAACCAATATCAATATGCCTTGGACTTCTCTTTCAAATATTTTGTAATATTTAATCATGTATGCCACTACTTTGTTAATATTAAAAAATAAATTGTTGGATACATTGTATTCCAATGTTCCACTCTCACATGTATACAATTTCTTGATATGAAATGGTTCACCTATAAGCATACTCATACTCTCATTAAGACAATATCTTGCTTTTTTATTGTACATGGATGAGAAAGAGATAGCTTTCAAATCTTCACATGTGCAAAGGCTTCTTGTACAATTTTGAACAATAGAGTATATGCTTTACAACTAATTCCTGAATCATCACATGCTCCCTGGATAACTTTTGCATCCAAGACATGTTGAATGCTCTGTATAATCACTGCAACAATATCATTCTTAATCCTGTCATAACGAGAATTCTTTAACATTTCTTTTGTAGCTTTGATGACAATATGGAACCCAAAGATTTTCCAATACTCGTAGAATCTTTATAATGTTCTCTCGCCACCAAAGATAATCTTAGCAAGCATTACAAAAACAAGCACATAAAAACTTAGCAAGCATGTCATTTGCTCTTTTAATTAATACTTACTTGAATGCTTGAATCCTTTTCTTCTTGTTTCCACGTCTTGAAGACAGATCATCTATGTCTTTTTTTGAAAGTCATTTGCATTTTCTTATAATCTAATTTTTTCCTGAGAACTTCGCCTTCAGCAATAGCACTCAAGATTTCTCTTTTAAAATTCCCAATGTCTCTCAGCATAACTCGATTGAATATTTGAAGATCAGTAATAATAGTTTTCAATTCTGATATATTGGAGCTCAATGTCGTATTCTCGTATATTTGTTTCTGCAAATTTTCTTGAAGTATTGCCTTCTCATTGTTTGTTTGATTCAACAAATACCCCAATACTTGTGTTCGCTTCATTGTTTCATACATCCCGTATTGGCTCAACTTTTGACAGTATCCCAACAATCCACTATGTCCATTACACACAAAATTCAATAACTAGCCAGTAGTTTGAAAGTCTAAAAAACATCCTGTACTTGGATCTTTGGGATAAATTGATCCAACTGTCCACAAATTAATATTTCTACAATTTTTTTCTCTAAGTTCTTTCATACAAGTCTCATCAATCTGACCAGCTTTGGTGTTTCTCTTATAAATTGGAGCACAATTGAGTGAGAGCACAATATGAAGATCAAACTTTTCCATTATTTCAAAATCAAACAAACTAAATCATGTAACGAGAAAAACGATTCACACAAAACCAAAACAAGCTTGTAAATCAGTAAACATGCATGTTATATAATCTACCTTTCAAATGTTCTCAAAGATTTTTGGAGGGAACACCAAAAAACTATCATCTCCTTCTCCTCCCGCTACTGATATCTTCTTTAGAGCATGAATAAAATTATTCTCTCCTTCTCCTCCCACTACTGATAGCTTAGGCGGTGTGTGCTTAGCTGAATGTGTGCTTAGGCGGCGTGTTTATTTCGTTTGAGTTGTCATGAGTTAACCACACCAGTTAGACGGCGAGCAACACAGAAAACTAGAAAAAAAACAACAATTCTTGCCGTTTTTACTTTCTCTCTCTAGACATTCTCTCACTAAGTTTGAGTTTCTTATAGGGCCCTTTTTGAGTTGAGGTTTTCCCTAATGACACGTGATTTGTGACAGGCGAAAAAGCCGACCCTGCCTTACAAAATGTCGAAGGTGCCCAAGGAAAAGCGAAGCACCCTGTAAATCAAATCATAAGGCATTTCATCAGAGTGTCACATTTTTTGCATCTTCACTAACGTTTATTTCAACAAAGGCTAACCCTGAGCATCCAGATGAAGATGTTCAAATTTCAGATGGACTGAGTGACAATCCAGATGACAAACAACCCGACATGCAGCCTATACCCAGGACACCTGCTACACATAGCAGCTCTACAGTCAACAAGGCAAGACACTTGACAGAGGCAAAGCCATCAAAGTGCCATCTCAA
Source organism: Diphasiastrum complanatum (assembly GCA_029204225.1). NCBI lineage: Eukaryota > Viridiplantae > Streptophyta > Lycopodiopsida > Lycopodiales > Lycopodiaceae > Diphasiastrum > Diphasiastrum complanatum. The sequence continues at coordinate 28,520,930 of CM055092.1, forward strand.
TTTCCAAGGAGATCGACAAGAGAAAGAAGACACTAGTCAAATTTTTGTCTGACAGCTTAGCTTCAACAACCAAAGAGTTTTGTAGATTCGGTGGTGAATCACAAACTTATGAAGAAGCCATCGATAGTCTCGACAAGGTCAAATGTATAAAGGCAATGGACGAAGAAATGAGCTCCATGCAAGCAAACAAGGCTTGGACTCTTGAACCAGTACTAGTTGAGAGAAAGACTGTCAAGTGTAAATTGCATCTCCAAATACAAATATGGACCAGATGGCAATGTATCAAGATACAAAACCAGACTTGTTGCTGAAGGTTTCTCACAGAAGTATGGCATTGACTATACTTAAACCTTATCTCCTGTTATAAAGCATACATTGATACACATATTGTTTGCTTATGCATCAGCCTACAATATGAAAATCCATATTGTGGACAAGAAGACAGCCTTTCTGCATGCAAGTGATCTGAAGGAAGAAGTCTATATGGACCAAACTTACATGTGAGTCATTTCTTGACTATGCCTGCAATATGCAAAGAAGCATTTATGGAATCAAACAGTCTGCCAGGCAGTGGTACAAGAAAAAGTATCATGCTCTCATATCCATGGGCTTTCAGCCCCTGATGGCCGATTACAATGTTATGTAAAGGTCATGGATGGAGAAATCATCATCATCGGTGTCTATGTGGATGACACACTGATCTTGTCAAGAAACAACAACCTGATTGCATAGGTGAAGCAGGATATTTCAAAGCACTTTGAAATATCGGACCTAGGAGAAACAAAGTGCTACTTGGGTTTGCAAATCGACAGAGACCTTGAAGGTGGGAAATTATATCTACACCAATCAAGATACATTCAAAAGATCATGGATGATTTCGACATGACAGATTGCAAGAGAGTGAAGAATCCTATGGTACCTATGTTATGTATCATAATGATACGCCCTTCAGTGACGGCCTCGCAAGGGGTATGATGTAGGTCTGGCATTATCGACATGTTTTGGTGCCACACGTCACCATCCTAGGTGGTCACGTGTTGTCGGCAGGACCGTGCTTGATGAGACTCGCTATGCTATGCCTTTATGGTGGTGGGGCTTCCCTCTTTCCATTCACTTAGTCTACTCGGGAGTTGGTGGATGGAGATCACGTGCCATGATGTATCTTCAAGCCAGGAGATGTGTGCTAGGGAGAGCCGAGTGTGATGGCTAGTGGTATGGGACGCCAGTTATCGTAGGAGGCTCAACTAGGCATGATGATGTCGAATGCTCCAGTATGATGGGGGTGGATGAGTTGTGACCCTATGGATGGGTGGATACGGTGTGTCGTCACTGGTATGGGTTGTGCGAAATCTTCAAGGCAGTCGAAGATCTTAGGGAGTTGTAACAGTTGGTATCAGAGCAGTCAATTTTCTAAAAGGTGCACACGTTCTCTTTCATGCCTTTGCGGTTTGATATTCTCTTTAATGGAATGTGGCTATTGGATTTTAAAGCCTTTGCTTCAAGTTTATCCTTGAAGAAGGTTAGGTTCTTAATGTTGAAAAGAAAATTAGTTTGGGCTTATAAACTATGAATATTTTTAGCATTGACTTTTTTCTTTTAAACTTGTGAATTAGTAACTCTAAGTTTATGTAGTTCTTTGGAAAGAGTGTTTATTCTTTTGGTTTGAAGTTTAATTGGAACCATCATTTGGCTTTGTTTCTAGCTTCTGTTGGGACCTTTCTACCCCCCCCCCCCCCCCCCCCCCCCCCCCCTTCTTGGTACAAAATTTGAAAAAAAATCTTTTTACTCTTCCTGCGACTGTCTACAGGCAGGCAAGCAGCCTGCATACTATCTATAGGTAGGGGGGTTGAATTTTTTTTGTTTATAATTTGCAGGTGTCTGCACTCAGTGTAGTCCGCAGGGCAACTTGGTCGCGCGGCAGGTATGCCACTACTGCTGCCTCAGAGTTGTTATTTTTTTTTAGTGGGGAGGGGAGAAACTTATCTTTCCCTCCCTCTTTTTTAATTCCTCTATATTGCTTGTGATGTGACAGGCAGGGGAGGGGAGGCGCGTGCTTCCCTATGGCCCCACTCACTAAGCAATCTGCTAAAAAAAACTTATAAACCAAAGTTTTTACTAAAGTATAGATTTTCTAAGCATAGAATTTCTAAACTTTGGAAGTTAAGTTGGAAAGATAAGATATAGATCTTATGCAACTTATGATTTATAACTTCAAAGTTGAACTAAATCCAATAGGTCTGGGACCGCTTTGTCCCCCACATGCCGTTGAGGATTCAAAACTATGTAGATAGTTTATCTTTTCATATTATGAATCTTGATAAGGTAGATTTAATCCTAGGTAAAGAGTGGTTTTATGCTAGGAATGAGTCATTAAAGAAATACTATGTTTGTCATAGTATATCTTTCTTACATAATGGCTCTATTGTTTGTCTTAAAGGCGATGAGCCTGATCTACCTTTTGTAACTGCTCATGAGGCTAATCAATGTATTTTGGATTCTGAGTATCATTCGTATTTACGTTCTCTGAAAGATGAAACGTACATGGATGCTTTTAGTACTCATAATTTCAATGTTGATGTATCATCTTTCTCTAAAGCATTGTCTTTTTCTGATGATAATCTAGAAACTTTACCTGAGGGAAAAATCTTTAAGAGACTTAGGGAGGACTATAATGATATATCCCCTGAGCAGTTGCCTGAGGGTCTTCCCCCCTCACGGGGAGTAGACGATCACATAGATCTTCTTCCCGACAGCTCTCCTGTATCGTTTTATCCCTACAGGATGAGTTCGAAGGAAGAAGATGAAGTTGCTAGTCAACTTAAGAAGTTATTATGTAAGGGCCATATTAGGCCCAATAAGTCCCCTTGGGGAGCTCCTGTTTTGTTAACTAGCAAGAAAGACGGCGGTATTCGTCTTTGTGTCAATTACAAAAAGCTTAATGAAATGACAATTATCCCTTACCTCAGATGGACGACTTAATGGACTGATTTGTGAAAAGTACAGTACTAAGGACCATAAATGGATCTTTGAATGATCCACAAGGTGATTGTATGCTTGTTAAACAATCTATCAGAAACTAGTCATCAGAAAACAAGATCTAGTTTAGCAACTTGATAGGAAACAAGTAGAGACAATCAAAGCATTGATCAAATAGTATAATCCAACTCCACACATGTGGAAATAAGGCTGTAGTACGGCCTGTAGACAGTGTTTACAAAGTGCCAAAGCTGGGTTTCATTGGAAAAATAGAGTAATCACCATACAATGAGAGGAAACTCGAGTTTCTCCTTGAGGCTCCAAAAAGTTTCTATCTTCTCACTATGGAGAATGGGAATACATAGTAAAACACACTTCCTTTGAAAAGTTAGGTGAAAATCCAGCATGTAATAAGGAAGTAGACTCCACTTTCTTGCCCTAATGTGAAAACCCTAGCCTAGATCCAAGAGTCATGCTTGGTAGGTGCATGGTAGGTACAAATCTCATCATAAATCATGGTCTAGATCCTACAAAGTAGGAATCACTACCAAATAGACACAACCACTCCTCTTGACTCGTGGTAACCTACTTTAGGTGTGTATGTACAAGTGGCACTTTGGCCATTGAAGTAACCAACAAACAATATTGACAAAATGTACAATATTCTACATGGCTAGATTTGCCAATGTAGGCAATTTTTCACACTCCTCCTCAAATCTAGCCTTGGAGATCACAATGCTTTTATCAATAACTCCAATTGAAGATCTAAGCTTGACAAATGAATCTTTAGGTAAAGGTTTAGTAAACAAATCAGCCAAGCAACTTGATGATGGCACGTGTTGGAGCTTGATCTCTTTAGCTTGCACTTTTTCCCTCACGAAATGATGAGCAATTTCGATGTGTTTGCTCCTTGCATGAAATGTAGGATTAGTTGCAAGTGATTGGGCTGATTGGTTGTCACAATAGATGATAGGGATCTCCTCCTCCATGACATGAAGCTCCACCAATAGCCTTTTGAGCCACAAGACCTCCTTGCATGTTGATGTCAAGGCCTTGTATTCGGATTCTGTGGAAGATAGGGAGATGGTATCTTGCTTTTTGGAAAGCCATGATACTACTCCATCACATAGAAAGGTGGCAAAGGCATTTGTTGATCTTCTATCCACTTTGTCACCTGCAAAATCTGAGTCACTATAGGCTCTTAAGCCAAGATTAGTTCCTCTATACAAAATACCAAAATTCTTAGTGAATGAAATGTATCTAAGAACTCTTTTGGCCATCTTCCAATGTGAAACTAGAGGACTTTGCATGAATTGGCTTAACTTTCCAACACTATAACTAAGATCAGGTCTAGTTATAGTTAGATAGATCAAGGAGCCAATAAGCCTTCTATATAATGTGATGTCCTCAAAGGATGCTTCATCACAACCAATAGATGCCTTTACATGTTGCTCCATTGGTGTCTCAATGCCTTTACGATTCTTCATTCCAAATCTATCTAGGATGGATGTAGCATATTTAGATTGACAAATGAAGCTAAAATCACATCCTCTAATAACCTCTATTCCAAGAATGAAGCTTAATAGGTCGATATCTACCATCTTAAACTCTTTTGCTAAAGCAATTTTTACATCTCTAATTCCATCTAGATCATTACCACTCAAGATAATGTCATCTACATACAAAAAAAGAATAATGATCATGCCATCATGAAAACTTATATACAATGATGGATCATAGGCACTCATTACAAAATTGATGAAAAATGAGAAAAGAGTTTAGCCTAGAGTACCATGCTCTAGGTGCTTGCTTGAGCCCATAAAGGCTCTTCTTCAAGAAACACACCTTTCCTTCATGCTTTGTCTTGATGAAGCCCTCGGGTTGCCTCATGTAGATCTCTTCCTCCAAATAACCATTGAGGAATGCATTTGTGAAGTCAAGTTGGAATAGCTCCCAATTGAAGGTTGTAGCAAGACTAATGATCAACCTGATAGTAACAAGTTTAGCTACAGGAGCAAAAGTCTCATCATAGTCAATGCCTTTGGTTTGTAAACAACCTTTGGCAACAAGCCTAGCTTTATGCTTGCTTATTGATCCATCTTGATTATCCTTCAATGTAAACACCCACTTGCAATCAAGAGGTTTCTTCCCTGGAGGAAGATCCACAAGATCCCAAGTATGATTCTCAATAAGAGCATCATACTCTACTTGCATAGCATCCATCCAACTTTTAGACTTACAAGCATCTTCATAGCATGTTGGCTCATCTAACATTGAAGTAATAAAGGTGTAAGATGTGAAAGATGATGAGCCTTCCCTTTGATCACCTTGACCATCATAGGTGAGCCTCGATGGCTCGGATCTTGCCCTTGTAGATCTTCTTGGAGTTCTTGCATCTTGAGGTGGATCCTCAAGTTCTTCTTCACTTGGAAGCTCCTCCTCCATCCTAGCATGATCCTTGGCATCAAGATGATTAGTAGTATTATCATCCAAATCACAAGCATGTCCTTCATCAAAAATAACATCCCTACTCACTATCACCTTGCTAGTGATGGGATTGAAGACTCTATAACCTTTGCTATTCTCACCATATCCCACAAAGATGCCTTTGATGGATGTTGCATCATCCTTCCTTCTCTTATCCAAGGATTGGTGTACATAGCAAGTGGATCCAAAAACTTTGAGATCTTTGAGATTGGGCTTCTCTCCAAATAGAGCTTCAAATGGTGTGATTCCTCCAATGGCTTGGTTTGGCAATCTATTGCACAAATAGTTAGCACAAGTTATTGCTTCACCCCAAAATGGTTTGGATAGAGAAGCATCTAGCCTTTAAGGCCTTAGCACACTCACAAAGAGATCTATTTCTTCTCTCACTCACTCCATTTTGTTGAGGGGTGTATGGACATGACAACTCCCTCTTTATGCCATTAGAACTACAAAAGTCAATCAAATTATTGGAGATATATTCACCTCCATTATCACTCCTTAATACCTTAATCTTGGTACTAAGTTGATTTTCTACCAAAGTCTTGAACTTCACAAAAGAATCAAACACCATTGATTTGCTAGACAAGAGGTACATCCAACAAAATCTAGAATAGTCATCAATGAAGATTACATAGTACTTGGCACCACCATTAGACTCATGTGAAAAACTATGAACACCCGAATGGATGAGTTCAAGAGGAGAGTTTGATCTTGATGTAGATCTTGAGAAGGGTAGTTTGTGAGCCTTTGAGAGGCTGCATGCTTCACATCTCTTCCCACACTTTGACAAATGCTTGGGGAGTCCAACTGCAAGTTCCTTTGTAGCCATAGATTCCATGGCTTTGTAGTTGGGGTGGCCCAACCTTTTGCGCCACAGTTCCACCTTTGATAGCTCCACCTTTGCCAAGTTAACACTCTCCACTACAATATTAGCATCAAGCTTAAACAATCTACCTTGCTTAAAGCCTTTGGCTATACATTCATCATTTCTAAGGATGGAACAAACTTCGTGCTTAAATTGTACATCTAGGCCATTATCCATTAACTGGCCAACACTAAGCAAATTCTTGGTTAACTTAGGAACATAAAGAACATTATCTAGATTCATCCTTTTGGATGATCCCACATACAAGGGAATTGTTCCTATTCCACTTATCTTACATTCTTGACTACTTGCAGTATAGATTGATCTATGTAAGTCATTGTAAGAAAGTAAGGTGGAGAATATGTCCTTTTGATATGTCATGTGGGAACTTGCCCCACTATCAATCCACCAAGAATCATTGGTGTTGCTCTTGGATGATGGTGGTTTGTTGGAAACCATCAAGGATGACTCTTCATCCTCCTCTTCCTCCTGATGTGCAATGTTGCTTTGTTTGCTCTCTTATGCCTTCTTCTTCTTGAGACATTCTGATGCAAAATGTCCTTTCTGTCCACAGAAAAAACATTTGTACTTGGACTTGTCTTTGATCTTGCCCTTTGAGCTTGAAGCCTCATCCTCCTCCTTGGTCTCCTTGAAGTGCTTCTTCTTGCCATTGGTCTTCTTCGTGCTTTTGAATGAGAAATTAGCTTTCTCATCACCATCCTACAGAGAAATAGCATTCATTCTTGCATTGGTATGCAACATCCTACACTCTTCAGCTACTAATACACTGTGTAGCTTTTCTATAGTAGGCAAAGTGTCTTGGATTGCAAAGCTTTGGACCAAATTTGTAAAGCCACTCCCTAGACCATTTAGGACAATCTGAACAAGCTCACTATCTTGAATCTTCTCTCCAATGGAAGCTAACTCCCTATTAAGAGACTTGATTCTTAGCACATAATCTTGTGCATTCTCATCACTCCTCTTCATGCTTTGTAGAATCTGATTCCTAAGCATGAGAACCCTCGAAGTGTTAATAGACTCATAGATAGCACTCTTAGCACTCTTACATGATGATACTTCCCTTAAAAGATCATTGCTTACATTCATCTTAATACAGTGAAGTGCAAGCCTAGACCTCTTCTTGTATCTCACTAATTCCTGTGCACCTAGAGGTTCATCTTCATCATCTATTAGAAACTCATAAAGATCCTAGAGCACCATTAGTGACTCCATCCTCACTTTCCAAATAGCATAATTGGTAGAATCTAACCTCTCACTAGCTTCTAGAAGGTAGGCTCCCACTGATCCCATCTTACTAGCAAGATTCTACACACAAGATATAGATTTGTTTGGACCTGAAACTCACAAAGGTTTCTAACTTGCAGTGTTTCACTCAAATGTTGACTTCTAATCCAACAGATGGATTTGTAATCACAGTTCTATCACTCCCTCACAAGCTGGAATGAAGATAAGATGAGATGAAAACTACACTCAAGCAAATCTTGCCAATCTTGGCTATTCTTGGACAAAAACTGACTCTCTCTCTCTCTCATTCACTTTGATGTACTTTCAAGACCTGGTTTCCACTTTAAGAAGGTCTGAAATCAGCCTAGATTAATTAGTTTTCATGAAACAAATTCAAAACTAATCAATGGCAAGTGATCTTGGTAGCTTATCCTAGGATTTGCACCAAAAATTACATCAAACTGACACCAGGTGAACTTTCTATGATCCAATGAATATGGGTTATTAAATGCTGGTTCAGAGATGCCCACATGTGTGAACAGTATGGATTTTGATCCTAAAAAAGTTTGGGATAAAGTCCCCTCACCAAAACCTGGATACCAGCTCGCCCTTCCAATACTAGCTTTTTGCACCAAAACCTGCTAAAACTGGATTAGATTCAAACACAGATCAATGGCCTTGTATTTGGCTCTGATACCATGTGAAAAGTACAGTACTAAGGACCATAAATGGATCTTTGAATGATCCACAAGGTGATTGTATGCTTGTTAAACAATCTATCAAAAACTAGTCATTAGAAAACAAGATCTAGTTTAGCAGCTTGATAGGAAACAAGTAGAGACAATCAAAGCATTGATCAATTAGTATAATCCAACTCCACACATGTGGAAATAAGGCTATAGTACGGCCTGTAGACAGTGTTTACAAAGTGCCAAAGCTGGGTTTCATTGGAAAAATAGAGTAATCACCATACAATGAGAGGAAACTCGAGTTTCTCCTTGAGGCTCCAAAAAGTTTCTATCTTCTCACTATGGAGAATGGGAATACATAGTAAAACACACTTCCTTTGCAAAGTTAGGTGAAAATCCAGCATGTAATAAGGAAGTAGACTCCACTTTCTTGCCCTAATGTGAAAACCCTAGCCTAGATCCAAGAGTCATGCTTGGTAGGTGCATGGTAGGTACAAATCTCATCATAAATTATGGTCTAGATCCTACAAAGTAGGAATCACTGCCAAATAGACACAACCACTCCTCTTGACTCGTGGTAACCTACTTTAGGTGTGTATGTACAAGTGGCACTTTGGCCATTGAAGTAACCAACAAACAATATTGACAAAATGTACAATATTCTACATGGCTAGATTTGCCAATGTAGGCAATTTTCACAGATTGAATGGTGCTAAGTATCCACCAAATTGGACCTTAGGTCGAGGTACCATCAAATTAGAATACACAAGAGGGATGTTTCCAAAATCAGTTTTCGTTCTAGGTATGGCCATTACGAATTTTTAGTTTTATCTTTTGGTCTAACTAATGCCCCGACAACTTTCCAACAAATGATGAACAATATCCTTCCTCCATATCTAGGGAAGTTTCTCATGGTATTTTTGGACGACATTCTGATTTATAGTAAGACTTGAAGAGCGTGAGGCGCATTTGTGTACAGTCTTAGAGAATCGAATGTAGGCAAAGCTTTACATGAGTGCCACGATAGCCCCCAACGTGGGACACCCTGGTATACAGAGGACACTTGACCTTGTTAAGAGAGAATTTTATTGGCCAAAAATGAAAGGTCATGTCGAGGCATATGTTCAAATGTGAGCACAGTGCCAAGTAAATAAAGCGAAAAGACTCAAAGCAGTTGGTCTGTTACATCCATTGGAAATTCCCATCAAGAAGTGAAAGTATTTCCAAGGATTTTTTGGTCGGACTTCCCAAGTCTGGGAAGGGTCACGATGCCATTTGGGTAGTAGTTGACAGGCTTACCAAGATGGCGCAATTTATTCCAACAAAAACTACTATCAAAGCTTCAAAACTTGCACAACTCTTCATTGAGAAGTTGTTCATGTTGTATGGTTTGCCGAACAATATTGTTAGTGATCGTGATTCCAAGTTCACTGGCAAGTTTTGATAGGCAGTCTTTGAAAGACTGGAAACTACTTTAAGTCTACCAGTCTACAGATCATCCAGAAATCGATGTTCAGACCGAACTTGTCAACCAGTCAATGAAAGATATGTTTCGCGCATATGTTTCCAGACAATAATCAGATTGGAAAAAGTATCTCCCAATGGGTGAGTTCGCATACAATAGCATGAAGCATTCTGCCACTAGTTTTAGTCTTTTTATGCTCTTGTACAACTTTCAGCTACGTTCCCCTATCTCTATTGGACTCAAAGGCCTCAAGGTGCAAGCTGCAACAGATTTCTTGCATGATATGCAGGAAATGTTGCAGGTGGCTAGGGAAAGCATTAGATCCAGATCGAGCCCAATTCTATGCCAACCAAAACTGTGCTCCTCGAGAATTTGAGATCGGTGATTGGGTGTATCTTAGAATCCCAAAAGACTCTAAGACACTTCAAACAGGAAAATTTCCGAAGTTATCTCCACGTTATAGTGGTCCTTTCAAAGTTCTTAACAAGATTGATAGGGCTGCATATCGACTAGAACTCCCTATTGGAACTAGTATTCATCTTGTATTCCATGTTAGTCGCTTAAAGGAACGACTTGGTGGAAAAGATGACTTGATTCCTATAGATGATCTAGTGCTATTGGAAAATTTGACTGCTTTTGTACCCCATGAACCGAAAAGGATCATTAATACCCGATGACATCAGCTGAGAAATCATTTGAATTTTGAACATTTGATTCGTTGAAAAGGTAAGTCAGATGATGAGGACACTTAGGAAAGATTATTTAAGACTTAGATTCCTTGGTTTTTTTCCATAGAAAGAAGTTTTTATGGGAGGGAGATTTAATGTACCATAACGGTATGCCCTTCAGTGACAGTCTTGCAAGGGGCATGATGCACGTCTGGCATTATCGACATGTTTGGGTGCCACACATCACCATCCTAGGTAGTCATGTGTTGCCGGCAGGACCGTGCTTGATGGGACTCACTATGCTATGTCTTTATAGTGGTGGGGCTTCTCTCTTTCCATTCACTCAATCTACCCGGGAGTTGGTGGATGGAGAGCCTGTGCATGAGCCAAGATGTATCTCTAGGCCAAGAGATGTGTGCTAGGGAGAGCCGAGTGCAATGGCTGGTGGTATGGGATGCCAGTTTTTGTAGGAGGCTCAACTAGACATGACTATGTTGATAGCTCCAGTGTGGTTAGCAATCTAAAATTTCACAAAGAAAGTTAAGCTCACCAATATTGTAGATGTACTGATTCATCAAAGCTTTAAGTTGTTTCGACAATTTTTATGCTTGACAATAAATCTTTGCATGGGATGTGATCTTCTTGCCTTGCTCTAATCTGCATTAACATTGCAAATGATCTATCAATAAATCATTGTTAATAAATAATAGTATAACAATTATATAACAGACTATTTAATACAAAAACGTACCATTCTTCCATTTACTCGAAAACCATAGCTTTGAGGTATGTCAAATTGGAGCATTGTAAGTTCCAATCGTATATATTTTAGACTCCAGTCCTCTTCCACTCCAATTGTCGCAATAACAGCCTCATTTTGCTTCACCTCTATTTTCATTTGCTCTTGATGGTTCACTGTAAAGTCTTGATCTAATGATTTCCATTCATTATTATCTCTAATCCATCTTCTATAATAAAACATAAAAGAAAGCACTTGTTTTTCTATATGATATCAAAATATCATGGATGATTTGTTAGCCTTACATTGAATGCTGCCATCAAATTTCACATCCCAATGATCATCAAGGAGTTCTGATATCATTTCATCAGTTAAATCCTTAGCAATGAACATTGTAGCTGTTTTACGAACATTACATCTAGCAAAAAAATCTACAAAAATTGAAAATGGTAAATACCAATATAGTCGATTGGTTTTTGAACTTGTGCTACATTTCATGCAGTTTTGAATGTTCATCAAAAACTACGATCTAAAACTTTTTGCTATGGTAGAATTGGGGGGAACCCATTCCTCACTTAAAAAATGTGGTACAGGTAGAGTTTCTAGTTTGCCATTCAAACCATTTTTGCATGGTATGTACAGAGAATCGTAAAAAAAAATGCCAAAATCCAAAAGTGACTTTAAAGGACGATGCTTATACTGGAGTAAACCGATATCAGAATGAGTGATGCCTATGATGCATGCAAGTGATTGTATTGGTTGCCATTCGCTTATGCTCGATGGATACAAGTCTGCAAAAGACAATATTCTATTTTAACACAAATATATCACAATAATGAATGTGGATCATTAACATAGAAAAACTAGCATAAGTTGCATCACATACAATTGCATTTGAGTCGATCTACGGGATTGACATCCTCCACCATAACTTCATTGTGCATATACACATGTTGAATCAAGACTTCTGAAATGGATTGACCTCCCTTTGAAACTTTGAACTCTAAAATTCTTCCTTTCCAAAAGTTTCTGTAATCCATATTTGATTTCTTTCTTTTGCGAAATGCACCTTTTGATGAGTAATGCATCACAACCCATTGGAACTTTTTGTATGTGCATGGTATCCATAACCCTTCAGAATCCCTTTCATTACAAACAGTGACCGAATTGATTGCACTACGCGGTCTTCGATTGCAAGCGACCATTGCATAACAGTGCAAGATACAAAACGATTGATAATGTACAAAATGATTGATAACTTCAGTTAGTTGAACCATCCATGCAAGTTCGTTTAACTTCAATTAGTTAAACTCGGGCAGTCTTTTTCCGATGGGCAACAATATATTATCCAATCACATATCTAGACTCTGCCCGGCGGGAGTTTTGAACTGGCTAAAAATGTGCCCGAGAAATTGTAAAAAAAATTTGTCCAGTAAACACCGTTACCATCCTGCACACATGTAAAAATATTATCGGGACATGTGGACATCAAATAGTTGAAAAGTGAAAAAAAAAAGTATTTTTACAAAGGGCCCTTATAGCGCTTGGACCTCCCCTAATGAAAAACACAGTGTCACGTTTTTTGCCTTTTTTTTGCCTGTGAAAATTTACTTGTATTTATGCAAACAATCGAGTTTTTCGTTTGTCTCATTTTACATATAAATATGCAGACTGTGCGACAACATGAGTAAAAATGCAGCATAAATTGAGGCAGATTAAAATAGGATTTAGGAGAGTAGAGGAGATGAATCCAACAGATGCAGGATTCAAGATTGAATCCTATAGTGATGTAAGCTGGGCATCAATCAAAAAGATGATTCCAAAAGTGTCTCAAGAGGATGCACAATAGCAACCAATGCAGCTGTTATACGGATTAACAGAAAGCAGACCATAACTGCCCAATCATCATGTGAAGCAGAATATGTTGTTGCAACCAAAATGGCTAATGAGCTTACAAGGCTCATAATTTCTAGATGGTTTGGGAGAGACCACCAATGGGCCACTAATCCTACACATGGACAACACATCTGCAATACATCTGACAAAGGATCCTGTGTTTCACTCAAGAACGAAACACATTGCTATTAAGTATCATTTGATCAAGGATTTGGTTGAGATAAACGAGTTGTAGATAGTTTTCTCAGCCAACCAAGCAGATGGTGATCGACATCTTTACAAAGCCTCTAGATAAGGCAATGTTTGAAAGGTAGAGGGCTAGCCTGGGAATCACAAGGCTACCACGCTTTGAGAGAGAACTGAAAAAACTTAATGTTTCTATCCACAAAGCACTTTTAGCATGTGAGCCTTTACTTGCAAAAATACACAAGATTTCTACATAGGCAGCAACCGACTCAACCGAAGTCATCGTCTCAGGACGATTTCATTTATGAGATCAAGCATATCGAATGGGTTTCACCGATTGTCATTGTTCCTAAGAAGAATGAGAAATTGAGAATTTGTGTGAATCTCAAGGCTTTGAACAAAGTGACATGAAAGGATCACTTTTCGTTCCCTTTTACTGAAATCATTTTGGATCACCTTGCTGGAGCAGAAGCTTATAGTTTCTTGGATGGATTTAGTGGTTACAACCAAGTTAAGATTGCACCTGTCGATCGTCACAAAATTGCTTTTGCAACATAATGGGACACCTATGCTTACAAAGTAATGTTGTTTGGACTCTATAATGCACCAAGTTTGTTCCAAAGAGTACTGCAATTTGCTTTTAAAGACCAACATCTGCTTTGGTACTTGTTTACTTTGTTTTGGGTGGTGAGAGTCAGGGGAAGCCATTCAGCCCTGTAGCACTCCAGACACTAACGTTAGAGCTTTCTGATGAGTAGCTATCCAATATGATTAATCTTCAGAACCACACCTAGAAAGCTGAACATGAGCTTTCCTTAAAGTTTGCAATGTTCCACATGTCTATTTCTCTCTCCTATCACTGCATAATTGTTACGATTAATTCTTTGGGCATTAATAGTCAAAGAATGTAGATGAGGAAAGTATAGATTTGAAAGTATTGTCCATCCCCTTCGCACCTTGGTTTGAAGACATTCTAATACGTGTTGGGGGGCTGCGCAATATTCCGAACACATATAGGTCTGCTCCATTTAAAAAAAAAAAGGTAGATCTAGTGCAAACTTACTTCCTAAAACTCAAATCTGATGTAAAGGTTACTAACAGACTTGAATTGCATAGCAAATGCTCCTGAATGATCAAATCATTGTAAAAGCCTTAATTTCAAAGGAAGCTTCAACTGAAAGTAATTACTTAGAAGCATACAAGGCCATTCAGTCAAAAATCGAGAATCTTCAACAGCTCTTGAAACATGCAGAAAAATTAAGACTTCAAACTCTTTAGAAACTGTTTAATTTGCTCGCTCATGTGCAATCGACAAGATGCAGCATTGCAGCTTTTGAGTTTGGTATAAAGAAGATAGAATGAGGAAGAGGCTTTTGTAAGTAATGTCTTTTGCACCTTACCACTTCAATTACGATTAGAGAATAGCAACGTGGCATAGTATGTAACGTAGGTGTGTATTGAAATCAAAGGGTATATTTGAGATTCATAAATAGAAATTGCATGGCACTTTTCAAATAATTCTCTCTCTCTCTCTCTCTCTCTCTCTCTCTCTCTCTCTCTCTCTCTCTCTCTCTCTCTCTCTCTCTCTCTCTCTCTCTCTCTCTCTCTCTCTCTCTCTCTCTCTCTCTCTCTCTCTCTCTCTCTCTCTCTCTCTCTCTCTCTCTCTCTCTCTCTCTCTCTCTCTCTCTCTCTCTCTCTCTCTCTCTCTCTCTCACACACACACACACACACACACACACACACACACACACTCAAATTTGCTCTCTCTCGTGCAAACACTTTTCAAATTCTCTCTCTCTCTCTCTCTCTCTCTCTCTCTCTCTCTCTCTCTCTCTCTCTCTCTCTCTCTCTCTCTCTCTCTCTCTCTCTCTCTCTCTCTCTCTCTCTCTCTCTCCTCTCTCTCTCTCTCTCTCTCTCTCTCTCTCTCTCTCTCTCTCTCTCTCTCTCACACACACACACACACACACACACACACACACACACACTCTTACACACTCACTCACTCACTGAAATCTGCTCTCTCTCGTGCGAACAAAAATATGCTCTTTTGAAGTGTATTTCTTTTTGCCTGCACTGAGATCTGTGTGAACTAGAATCTGCTAGAAATTGCTTGCCAGTTTGCAAATCAGAAATTTGTCTCTTTTCAACTTTAGTTGTTTTTGTAAAGAATTTGTGCCTCAGGGCCACGCACGCACACGTACCCACGCGAGCAGTGTACTGGAACCCCTAGCCACCCGCCATCCTTCACTAGGTGCTCAAGCCCACGACACTTTCCTGTGCATGGCTTGCAACTAAACATTTCGTAGCAGTTTTTGGCTTGTAATACAATTTTTTGCAGTTCCAATGCATTTTGCCAGGTTCTCCATGCCCTTCTACTGATTGTTAAGTCGCACATATTATTTTTTTAAAATGTTTTACAATTGATTTGATTTTGCTAGAACTCTGAAATTTTTTGTATTGCAGCTTGCTGATTGTTTTTTGCATAGAAATTTTATGCCAAGTGTAGCAAAAGCTATCATTGTTGACAACCAGGTGATCTGTAATAGCAACTTTGACCAGTTTTCTTCAATGATACTTTATCACAATTACATCTCCGTTCTTTACCAGTGATGTAGCTTTGTACTTGTTTTGTTTTCTTGATCCTTGCATAGCAAGGTAGCCGTGAATGAAAACATTTTATCAAAATTATTGCAATTTGCACTTACAGAAACCAAGATTGGGAAAAAAAACTCTCTTGCTATATTTACTATACTTATATACCTGCATGCAGTTCGCATGCTAATCAACTTGTATGCTATACTTTTATAGTAACAATTGTTTTCAAAAATATGGAATAAAAAACCATTGTTTGAAATAACATTGAGTGAGCTTTGTATACTATTTGAGATATTTCATGGCAATTTGCAAATCGCAACTTTAAATTTCATTTTTCATATTGCATTTATCATTTGAGAGAAAAGCAAATCTCCCAGTTTATAATTTTGAGAGAAAAATCGCCACCTCTTCTTTTGCCATCTTACATTTGATCAAAAAGATGGCTCTCTAACAACTGACTTTTTTTTAACAAATACTAACATTGTGGAAAGATCTCAAATATTCTACAAAGCTTGCTCAATGTTTTTTCGAACGATAATTTTTTATTCTATGTTTATGAAAAGAATAATTTCCTATTTTGGTTTTAGATTTAGTAGGCCAATTTTCAAAATAATAAATAGTACTTTTCAACAAAGAAAAACAAACTTACAACTTTTTCAAGTAATTCTTCCTTTGTGTCATTTGAATCATCAAGCTAGGTTCCAAAAAAGCTTTCTTTATTTTAAGATCAATCCTAACCAATTTGAATAGTTACCATGTGTAAGGATAAAGGATTAGGATTAGTAATTGACATCAACAATATTTTTGTGTATGTCTATCTATGAAATTGAAATAGATCCAAATTTACAAATCCCATTTCAAGTGTCATTTACATCATTAAATAATGCCTAGGAAAACATTAAGATTAAGTTCCTCGTGAATATTAAATCTACCTATTTTATTTTCATAAATTGGAAAGTCCACATTACTTATTTTATTTTCATAAATTAGAAAGTCCACATATAACACATATGTGCATGTGTATTTCTAAATTAAATCTCTCTCTCTCTCTCTCTCTCTCTCTCTCTCTCTCTCTCTCTCTCTCTCTCTCTCTCTCTCTCTCTCTCTCTCTCTCTCTCTCTCTCTCTCTCTCTCTCTCTCTCTCTCTCTCTCTCTCTCTCGGAAACAAAGATACGGCTATGCATATCAATTTCTAGCTCGCAAATGAAAAACCATCATCATTAGTGATTTTTAAACTGTCTTCGACAAAAAAAAAACCGGAAGATCACATTGAAAAAATTGAGCACCACCGTGAACCCTATACATTCGCTTTTGAAGTAGCATGGTATGTCCATCACTAATCGATTAGCTTGAAAGTGAAAATGGAAGATTGCAGGATGGCGAACGATGTCAGTTGATGATAACCAGGTTATGTGTTTGGTTTGGTTGCTTGCTAAACGCTTAGTAACAAAATGGGTTTTTCAATCTAGCTTCATTTCTAGAGTTGTCTTTTAACTCTCTGTTTTTTATTGATGCTTCTAATTGTAAGTAGATGCTTTATATTTCCGAACTGAGATAGAGGTCAAGCTATCTTGCTGATTAGAACTCTTCAGAATCTTTCATACACTTGTACTAGACAATTAATATATGATGATCCTGGTGTTACACTACAGTTTGTTGTGGCCAGGGTCGATGTCTCATGTGTGTTCGGTTGTGCTTTTTGTTGTAGTATGTTAGACCTCAAACAAACATACTATATCAGAGTTAGAGAACGCAAGTGCATCTTTTTAAGTTATCTTGTTCCTTTTTATAGAAGCATTTCTATAGCTAGTTATCATTATTTAATTGTTATCAATGAATACTTAAATATATTCACTCGTTCAAATAATAATATGATAATTTGGATTTGTATCATATGGTGAACGATTCGTTCTCGTGCTTAATAACTTGATTGTGTCATTTTCAAAAAAATTATCGATTTGTTTTGATAAAAAAAATTGAAAACATCTTGGAACTCATTTCAACATTAAAAAATAAATAAACTTAAATGAAAATTTTATTTTATTTATTTACTTTTTCAACAAGTTGGATATTTTTGTAATTTCTTTGACATTTTCAATGGCGATTTAAATGGCATTTTGAAATATCATATCACATTATTCATTTGGGAGAAAGGAGAATCTCCTAGTTTAGAAATTTGAGAGGAAAATCACCACCTCTCAAAGCACTAGCTTTTGCATGCTTAGAAAGATGGTGTCCTAACGTCTAATTTTTGCTAACAATCACTAACATTTTTTTGAAAAATGTCAAAACCAGTGTTGGACAAGTATATAGGTGTCTGGGTGGTATAAGCAATGGTATCGACAATGGTATCATAGAACATACCCGACCAATATATAATTTTGTGATACTAGGGTTGATACCTAACTCGGGCTGGTTTTAGCCCATTAATGCGCATGTTGATACCTGGATTAAGAGCAAAAAGTTTGATTTTAATATGGTATGAATATAGTATCCATTTTTAGTTGGTTTCCAAAATTCACATATGTGATAAATATTATTCATGGTGGCCCAAAGACATTGGTGGGCATCAACAAAGTTAAAAAGGTCATGCTTTTCATTGAATGCATACTACCCTTGATAAAAAAAATTAATTTTAGAAAAAAATTACATACTCATACCCGGGTTTATACTTGGCTGGTATCACCCTTCCAATACCAATGTCGGTTGATACCAACCAGCAATTTGCAAACATGGTGATATTCATACTCGGCTGGCATTAGAAATATTAATACCCGTCCAACACTGGAGAAAACATATTACAATTTCTTCATTGTTTTCATGAATACACAATTATAGACCAATTCATTTACTGATAAAACTTGTGAAGCTATATATCAATATTTGGTATATTGTTTTTTTCATTTATAAATGATTTTTTTTTATATATTTAAAAAAGATATTTAAAAATAGAATAGAAACTTTGTATAAATGTTAAATTAAATATATGTAAGTCGACATATGTGATACGAGAGTACCTTTTGAGGCATATTTTCAGGCATTGAAAGCATTTTTGTAAACAATCATTTATTTTTGAAGAATTTCTTGTATCACCTCACTCTTTGGTGATAGCTATTCTCATCAAATTTTTGAATTGCTTACAAAAGAGTTTTTGGAATTGTTATGAAATATCATAACACATGCAATATCCTAGTTTAGAGCAAAACCTGTTTACGTGGTTGTTTTGTGTTCTGTTTACTTGGTTGTTTTGGATTACTAAACTTTAAACCAAATGAAACTATGTACAAATATTTGAGAAGCAACAATGGAAAGCAACATTTCAAAATAGGTAGCCAAAAGGCCTTCATTTTACACAAACTCGTTTGTACACAAAATAATTTTAGCTCCATGCTAACATCCATACATGACATGACACGAAAGCGGAACCAAGCTGTTTGGAAATAATATTGGGTATCAATTGTTTTTCAAAACTTATATGAAAAGGTTGGGACATTTCACTTAATAAACTCAACTTTTGATGAGTATAAGAACAAGCTCGCATGCAACATCTATAATTCAATTGTCAATATCTCATACATCTCATAGAGTTCACTTCACTTGTCTTTAAAATTCCTATTCAATTTGAACGGGACAAAATTGCGTACCTAGATTTTAGGTTTTTTAGTTTTAGGTTTAATGAGTAATGTGAGCGAGAGAGAGCTAGCAAGGAAAAGCAACGAAGGATCGAGCTAGCGAGAGAGAGCGCGAGCGAGTGCTAAGCAACGAAGAAGCAACGAAGGATCGAGCTAGCGAGAGAGAGCGCGAGCGAGTGCTAAGCAACGAAGGATCGAGGATGGAGGGATAAAGGATGGAGGGAGACATTTAGAGGTGAGCATCGGGCAAGAAGGAATAAAGCAGCGGTAGCATTAGTATTTAGGAGGATCAATCTGGTGCCATCTTGCTTTTCCTCTCAGCGCTGTGCTGTGGCTGTGGGTTCAGGCTAGATTGATACCGCACCTGCTTTGGATTCACAACCAATCTGTCATGGCACTCCCTCCTAATTGTTCCCAAAGTCCATCAGTGATAACGTGAGTTGAGAGAGAGAGTGTGTGTGTGTGTGTGTGTGTGTCGCTCTTTTCCACTCTATTTTGTTCAAATCCCAGCATTATTATGAGAGGAAGCGACTGTGCTCAAAGGTGCACACCCCGGTTTTTTGTAGCAGAACTACTACTTTAGAAAGCCTTACTAGGGGTAGCTGACAGAGTGTTTCCTCTTCAGTTCGCATTGTCATTGTATGGTAGTAGCAAAAATCGGGACTACTTTTGAAGGCCTGCATTGCGTTGATTCATGGCTGCCTGGCTTGGCTGTGGGGGAGGGGAGGGGCAAAGCAAGGGGCTGATGCTGGATCGGGCTGTGATGCATTGGTTGGTTGGTTGTCCATTATCAGACAATGAGTGAGAGAGAGAGAGAGAGAGAGAGAGAGAGAGCGCCCTGCTAGTGCATTGGGCATAGCAAATTTGAGAGAGGATGGAGGCAAAGGGCAGCAGGACTAAGTGTGTTGTGGGCACAGGCGCTGCAATGCACCACAGATTTGCAGTTGAATGCAACTACTAACAATACTATACCTAGCATGCTCTCCTAGAAACTGCGCAAGTCCAAATTGTTTGGTGGACGAGATGGGTTCTCATGGGAGCACAAACAAGCAGATTTTGGGAAGCCAATGCACAAGGTCTATCCTTCTATGATTCTCTTTTGTTGTAGGTTTTGCTCTCAATTACGGTTTCAAGTCATAAATTTGCAAGTTGGGTGAAGAAATCTTATAGCTTAGTTGGGAGATGGACAGTGGGGAGCTGTGTACTAGAATGATTGATTGAGTGTGTTTGTTGGAAGTTCAAAGGGATGTGTTTTGGAGCTCATTGTAAGATGGTTTCTTACAATGTAGGCTGTGATGGAGAAAACACGTTTTAGAGCATTTCATTGGTCCACAAGTGATTAGGGTTTTGACCAACGAGGTGTGTTTCATGGACACGTGTCTTTCAGTTTATCCCATAAATCAAATGTCATTTTGATTGCTATATATACCATGAGTGTTTTGGAATTCTGCAAAGCATGACCTTCAAGATGAAAAGCGTGACAAGTTAGAGTTTCTCTGAGATTAGGGTTCAGGGAAGGAGAAATAGCAATAATACAGTGTGTGTGTGTGTGTGTGTGTGTGTGTGTGTGAGTGAGTGAGAGAGAGAGAGAGAGAGAGAGAGAGAGAGAGAGAGAGAGAGAGCTCTTTGCTAGTGTATTGGGCATAGCAAATCTGAGAGAGGATGGAGGCAAAGGGCAGCAGGACTAAGTGTGGGCACAGGCGCTGCAAAGCACCACAGATTTGCAGTTGAATGCAACTACTAACAATGCTATAGCTAGCATGCTCTCCTAGAAACTACGAAAGTCCAAATTGTTTGGTGGAAGAGACGGGTTCTCATGGGAGCACAAACAAGCAAATTTTGGGGAGCCAATGCACAAGGTCTATCCCTCTATGATTCTCTTTTGTTGTAGTTTTTGCTCCCAAGTACGGTTTCAAGTCATAAATTTGCAAACTAGGTGAAGAAATCTCATGGCTTGGTTGGGAGATGGACAGTGGGGAGCTGTGCACTAGAATGATTGATTGAGTGTGTTTGTTGGAAGTTCAAAGGGATGTGTTTTGGAGCTCATTGTAAGATGGTTTCTTGCCCAATAAGAATTTGTCCTCCAATTTTGTGCTCTGAGCAAGCCGGCTCACTAGTTGCATAGGAGGAACCCATTTATTTACTCCTTACAAAATATTCTAGGTAGCAAAGGTCTTTTGCCTTTGTGTGTTCCAGAAAAGATAGGCTACAAGAAATTTGTTGGAGTCCAACAAGATGCACAGAACAAAATAGAGGCTACAGGATAGAACACTCTTGGAAAGCCATCACTGCATAAGCTGATGGAGGATAGCTAAAGGGATTGACTAATGAATGAAAAACTGCAGAGCGCAGGACATGACAGGATCACTGCTGCTTTTCCACTTAACAATCGCTACAGGACAATTAATAGAAAATTGATAAGTAATTTATGTTCGGTACTTCTACAGGAAGTTGCATGCAAAAATGATAAATAAAAATTAGTACATGCAGAACGATTGCGCTTGCAACTACAGAAGCACTTTGATTCAAAAAAACTAGAAGTAAGGGAAGATGTGCGGACGTGCCTGAAACTGAAGCGCCGATCATGAATTTCTGATAAATGCGCTCACAGTAAAAGATAAATTGATGCGATTGAAACTGAAGTGCTCAATCGTAAAGCTCCAACAAGAACAATATAAGATGCGCATAAAACTAAAACACAAGCCTTTGACCACGCTAAGAAAGTACTTCATTCGGGCAAATAACTGCCGCAAGCAGTGCCCGTGAAGATGATTCTAAATCTGAATTGTTGATGGTCAATCTGCTGCAAAAATTGCCAATGACCACGTGAAGAAAGTACTTGGTTTGGTTGAATAGGGTGAATAGCTGCTGCAAGCAGCGTGTTTGAAGATGGTCTTAAATCTGCACCGATGATGGTCAATCTCTTTCAAGCAATTGCGTGTGGCATTCTTTGTAGGCTACAGTATTATACTAGGAAGTCATAGATGGGTTACATGCAATTTTGGAGTCATGTGGCTTTTTTGGTATCAGGCAATACTATATACTAGCAAAGGGTACCTATAAGGGATTCTTGGTAATTTGCATGTATGGATGTTTGTCAATATGAGTTCTCAGCAGATTCTTTTTCTGTTTTTTCATATCCCCTAAGCAATATCAACAATTTGGGCGAGTCTAGAAAAAAATCAAAGATAAAACATATCGAACAAATTTTTAGAATCTTAAATATATGTACAGAATGTGTATGGAACAACATTCCATATATGCATATTCCGTATGCTATAGAACTATGATTGGAAGTGTTTTCAACGCACATGTTCTCCTAAATTCTCCATGCTATGCAAGGAAAAAACTCAATGTTTATTTCGAACTTAACACATTCTGTGTTGTGCTATTGATGGACCATTGAACAATTGTCGTCTGCTTTTTTCCATGCATGCAGGCTCACCTTCATGTTGAGTAACTTAGCCCTCCACCAAGGTGACCTTAAAATCTGAGACCTTCACCACCATTTCTTATTTAAGATTGACTTTTTTTCAAACTCCATTGACCGACCTCAACATATTGTCATGCCTTTGCAAGGCAACGCCAATAAAATGCGTAACTTCTCTATTTATTAGACTAAGTTTCAACTTTCACAAAATCACCATTTTAAGATTGATTACATACCTCATTTGATTGCTTTAACAATCTTTTCCTCTCCAAGAACCATTTTTTTTTCTATCAACCAATCAAAGACAAATGATTAGAAATACAATTAACAACTATCTAATATATGGATGAGTGTTAATCTACAATACATCTATTTATTACCTTATTTCTCTCGATCTCTCTTTCTACTTTTTTCTTATTTCTCCATATTTTCAATCATTAATTTTCTCTCTTTTGGTTTTTCAACCAAAAAAAATGTACTAATTGATTAGCCAAACCAGCTAAGAGCCCAATTTTCATTATTTTTTGGCCTCAAAAAATCTTTCGTGGTACAACCACATGTGGTGGTCCCATGAGAAACCCTATTCTTAGGACAATCAACATAGCTAGAAATCTCCAAGGATTTCTCTACAAATCTGCCATGTTGGCAACTTTATGATATTGCATGGCTATGGTTGTGCCACACCATTTGAAATTTCAAATCAACTTCCCTCCAACTTCGGCTAGAGGACTGACTAGTGATGAAGAATTTGGTGGCATTGCTTTACCATGCATGGCCCTACCATGTGTCTATTGCCACAAGCATTGCCATTTGATTGCCACGAAAAATATCACGACAAGCTCGATGTGTAGGAAATGGGCCCTAAAGATCTCCTCAAGCTCAAGCTTACAAACACAACACTGTGGAGCTAAACCACCCAGCAAAGTAGAAGCCAATGATTACCCCTAAGGCATCAACCCCCAAGCCACGGTATGTGAATGTGGAGAAGAGAGAAAACCAATACCTAGAACTGTCGAA
This sequence comes from Diphasiastrum complanatum, assembly GCA_029204225.1. Classification (NCBI taxonomy): domain Eukaryota; kingdom Viridiplantae; phylum Streptophyta; class Lycopodiopsida; order Lycopodiales; family Lycopodiaceae; genus Diphasiastrum; species Diphasiastrum complanatum. The sequence continues at coordinate 28,544,820 of CM055092.1, forward strand.
CCAAGTGCAGATGGGTGAGTTTTGGTAGGTACTTATAGCCTCCAGGGATCTATGCATGTTGACATGCATGTCCAAGGTCACCTCTATAGATAAAAAAAAAAAGGTACAATTAATTCTCCTTGCATACAAACGTCACATACCTTGCACTACTCCACATGTCACTTTGTGAATGATAGGGTCCTCTCAAGGCTATTAATCATGAGACTTTGAATTGAAATTTATTCGTGGCATAATTGATATCTCGAACACCGGAGGGCTAGTTGCCCACGTCAGGGATTATTCCAAGTCCTCTGAACTGGACATAGACGTAACAGGACCCGTCTTATGTGTGTGGCAATATCCGCGGTAAAGTGCCAATGTATATAGTTGTATATTGTCTTTAATTCTTAATTACAATCATTCAAATTCCAAATTATAGATAATGAATTGCAACATTATCAATGTTGAACTCTAAGATCAATTATATTCAACCTTTGACGTGAGGAAAAACATTTCAACCACTTTGCAACATGTCTTGGACAATTGTGTGTGCAGATTAACTATTTAATTTCCATCCAATCTTACTACTAGATAATATTTTTTCATGTCAAACATTTACATATTCTCAAATCATCACAATTATGAGAAGGCCTTTGTGGTATACCACAATGTTCTTGTTTCACTAGGTAGCTAAGTTTGTTTTTCTACTCTCATTTCTAGTTGATTTTTGGACTTTTAGTTTCAAGATCTAACAAATTAAGATTGGCTTGTTGGTTTGTAAGAATTTGTAAATTTTTGGTGAGCATTGTTTGGAAATATCCCTCTTCTAAGCCAATGTGTGGAAATCCCTGTTTCAAGACATGGGAACTCGTGCATAGCTCCCTTGTACATATTGCAAGTTATTTTTCTCTTCAATACCCTTGTAGTTGATTGGAGTGGAACCCCATAGCTGCAAGGTATTTGTAAATTATGGATGAGTTTTTGAGAGATTTTACATATGGTTGATTGTTAATTACTGGTGGACATGTGGAACTTGCCATTTGCATCTATTGCATGTCACATGTATATGACTACCATGAATTTAATTAGAGAGAAAAAAGACTCTTTCTATTCGGATAGTTACTTGCATACTTGTGCATGTACATAGGTATATGCATGTGTTCTTGCATATGCACTCAAGTACTCTCTAGAGAGAGAGAGAGAGAGAGAGATTCTTTCTCGTCTCTATCTCTTTAAAGTTGTGATGGCATGCATCTAGAGCACCGCAATATCCTCTTATGCTCGACTTGCGCATCTGCCGTGGCAAAAACATATAACACCAAAATTTTGCTTTTGCCTGTACAACTATGTGCAATAGCCACAAGGAGGGTAATCAACATTCAAGGAGATGATAGAATATAATCCTTTGGCAATATGTGTCCGCACTCCCCATAGCAGATGATATAAGCTGTATCCACATCTCCTTGCACATACCAATACTTAATTCATGCAAGTTCTACAACACCCTCCCTCAAGCAAAACGATGAGATTTTTGTCCTCAATATCCTCTTCTGCTTTTGGAGTCAAAATTGCTGGAGAGGAAAACATCTCTTCATCCCAACACACCTCTCTCTCTCTCTCTCTCTCTCTCTCTCTCTCTCTCTCTCTCTCTCTCTCTCTCTCTCTCTCTCTCTCTCTCTCTCTCTCTCCTGAGTCTTTCTAGCCTAGGGTTCCATGCACCTCCCTGTTCATAAGAGGATTTCAGTCAGCATAGTCACGGGATTCTTCAGTGTCCTGGGTTATGTACTTGACATGTGCGTTTTTTGCATACAAGAACAATAGTTATCTTCATAAATGCTTGCCTTTGCAATCTTATGCATATTGGGTTTTTGCACACATTCTACCCCAGTGAAAATGTTGGAGCTCATAGGAGAAAGCCCTAATTCTTCCTCAAAAACCTGGCAAGAAACCCACTTCAATCTGTCCTCTTACTTATCTCAGCTGAATACGCCCTCTGATCTGTCCCCATTGACACTAGAAATGACATTTCTTGAGGATGCAAGGATCTGACGATGAATATGCAATAGATCCTCTCTTACTATCCCATCTGATGATGCCCGGCTTCTTCCCAGACAAACTGTGGCATCCTGCAACCTCTAAAACGTCTGCACCTGAGCCAAACCCATCCCTAAGGACATCCTTCAAAAATGGCCTTTGCTTCTAAGTTTCTTGTATATTCACGAAGCATAAGTTTTTCCAGAGCCGGTTGAATTCCCTCATGAGAGCGCTTAGCGCTCACTCCTCTTACTCATGCATTCACCAAAAATCTTACCATTGTACTTATTATTATCAATATTTTACTCTTTCTTTGTTCTCGTCTTCCCATTTGGACTCTATCCATCTATGACTTAAGACTTTTAGCCAAGCCAAGCCAAGCAGGCAGACCTTGCAGCAGCAGCAGGGGTAGGCTTTTGTTGGAGCCGAATTCATGATCACCATCATCATGCCCACTTCTTATTCTTTTATTCTAATCTTTCTGCTGCTCCTCGTCCTCAATCTAATTCAGTCCTCTGTTTGTGCCCCATTTCTCCCCTCAGAATCAACCTTAACCTTATCACACAGAGGCGTACCCCACTTTCATCCTCTCCTAATTCCCTCTCTGCTATTGCAATTCGTGCTTTATGTTCTTCTCGTCCAGTCCCACCCCCCATGGTGGCAGAAAATTTGATGACAATCACCTTCGCTGAGTGGGCCCTGAGATCTCATCTCCACTCTGCTCGTTTTAATTTATGTTGATATTTCTTCTTCTTCTTCGTCTGCTATTGTAGTCTAGCTAGCTAGCTATGGTGGACAATATGCCTGCTTGAAATTTGTGCTACTTACCTCTTTGTTTTGATTGCTGGTTTGGCTATGGGTTAAGTTCACTGGCCAAGCAGCTGGAGTAGAATGACATGAGACTACTGAGAAGGCGTCATGGATCAATGGTAGGTCTAGCACCTGTTGGTTACAATCAAAGCTTGCTCTTCTCACCCAAACCCAGCAACTAATGCTGATGCTTACTAACCAATTACACAAATCCACAATCGAGATTGAATAATCCTGGGAGAAGCATAAATCTTTGTTCACACCCACTTGTATTTATTGCACTCACATTCACCCACCAGTCTCACCCAACATATGAGATTATTTCCGATCTTTGTCTTACTCTCTGTCCATCAAGCAGGAGGCCAAGCATTGAGGGACAAACAGCTTTGGGAGTTCTCAGATGCTCCCCAGTGGTGGGACAATACCAGTGACATGGTGAAACTGCTAGTCCCCCCCTGCCCATGGCATTCATTCATTCAAATGTAAAAGGATATCAGAGAGGGCTTTTTGTCTTAAGCTAGCACTCCACTCTTCATATTTCATAGTCCAGCTTGTTCTATTAGTGTTGTTGTATCAATGCAAGCCTGCGTTGATGATCACAATGAAGATACTCTAGTCCAGGAGCTGAACAAATGTGAGCTTTGATCAATCACTGTAGTACCTCGTGGAGCTTTGCTGATTACAGTCTGCTCTATTCTAAGAGTTGTGATTATTCAAGTAATGCTGTTTTTTTTTCTCAGAGATATGCAAGATTTTCCAACTTCAAACAAAGGAGTACTGCAGAGAAGGCACCATGGATTGATAACAGGTCTCCCTGGGTTCATGTCAGGCTAGCTGTCATGGTACAAGGTCAAGAACTTCTTATTTCTAGCTTCACTTTCTTTGGCTAATGACTTTGAATGATACCCAGGGAAGAGGTAGTCTGATTTATTGTTTATTGTCATTATTTACCAGAAATTGATGATATTTTATCTGATGATCTGTGCACTGTTATGTAGAAAAATTTAAGGTACCCAGACTTCAAACAGACGAGCACACATGAGGGTCTATGGATTGAAGGTCCCTGGATAAAAGCAAAGGTGGCCACTATGGCATCGGGTCAAACACAATCTGGCGGTGGACTAAAATCTCGGTATAGTTTTTATCCTTCTCTGGACTGTGGAGATCTAAGCTGAGAGTACAGCATGTCTTCTGTGTTGTTGGTCTTTCAAAATTTTTTGTGGGAAAAGAGTTTTGATATATTTTGTATTCATTATATGAACATGATGCTAGTGTCTCTGATTCCTTGGGCAACGGTGAGAATGTGAGCAAACCCTGTCAGGAAAGACGATTGAAAGAGGCACTACATTTGGTGGAGCTTATGGTTCAGCAAAATATTCAAGCCCCAATTAGCACCTATGCTTGCCTTTTGAAAGGCTGCACCAGAAGGAAAGCCCTGGCGGAGGGCAGGCGAGTGCATGCTCTCATAGTCCAAAGGGGACTTGATTCAAATATCATCCTAGGAAATGCCCTTGTTAACATGTATGCCAAGTGTGGTAGTGTGCTTGATGCACGCCAAGTATTCGATTCAATGCCTGAGCACGATGTGTTCTCATGGACTACTGTAATTTCAGCATATGCCAGTCACAGCCAAGGTGAGGAGGCTATCAATCTTTATCAGCAAATGCAACAGACAGGCATACTACCGAACAGGGTTTCATTCGTTGTTGTCCTAAAAGCATGTGCCAGGATCCCAGCTCTAAAACAGGGCAAGCAGGTCCATTCGGACATCATTAAAAGTGGTTTTGAGTCAGATGTGATTGTAGGGAACACTCTTGTTGACATGTATGCAAAATGTGGGTGCATAGAGCGTGCACTTCTGGTGTTCAACAACATGCATAAACGGGATGTGGTGTCATGGAATGCAATGATTGCAGGATATGCACAGCAAAGTCTTGTCAAGGAGGCCCTTGGCCTTTATGGAAATATGAAAGAGGAATGTGTGCAGCCCAACAATGTCACATATGTGGTTCTTCTGAAAGCATGTGCCAGCGTTGCCGCCCTGGAAATAGGAAAGCAGCTCCATTCAGATATTATCAAGAGTGGCTTTGAGTCTAATGTAATTATAGAAAATGCTCTAGTTGACATGTATGCAAAATGTGGGTGCATAGAGGATGCTCGTCAGATTTTCAATAACATGCATGAACGGGATGTAGTGTCATTGACAGCGATGATTGCAGGATATGCACAGCAAGGGCTTGGCAAGGAGGCTCTTGCGCTGTACAAGCAAATGAAACAGGAAGGTGTGCAGCCCAACAGTGTTACATATGTTGTTCTCCTAAAAGCTTGTGCCAGCCTTGCAGCCCTGGAACAAGGCAAGCAGCTCCATTCAGACATCATCAAAAGTGGCTTTCATTCGGATGTGATTGTAGGGAACACACTTGTTGACATGTATGCAAAATGTTTGTGCTTAGAAGATGCACGTCGGGTGTTCAACAACATGCATCAACGTAATGTTGTGTCATGGAATGCAATGATTGCAGGATATGCACAGCATGGGCTTGGCAAGGATGCTCTTGCACTTCTGGAGCGAATGCAAAGGGAAAATATAAAGCCTAATCAGGTGACCTATGTTAGTGTTCTTTCTGCATGCAGCCATTCTGGCATAGTAGATAAGGGTCGTCACCTCTTTGATTCCATGCGTAGAGATCATGGTGTCGCACCAACCATGGATCACTATGCCTGTATGGTTGATCTTCTGGGCCGTGCAGGGCGCCTTGCTGATGCTGAGGACTTCATTGTTAAAATGCCAATCCAGCCTAATGCTGTGGTTTGGATGACTTTGCTTGGTGCCGCACGGAATCATTGCCATTTGGAAATAGGAAGACGTGCCTTTGATTGTGTTGTGAAGTTGGAACCAGAAAATGCTGCAGCTTATGTGCTTCTGTCAAACATCTATGAAGCAGTCGGCCGGAGAGATGAGGTAGCGAAGTTAAGAAAAGAAATGAATGATGCAGGTGTGAAAAAAGTGCCTGGGTGCAGCTGGATTGAAGTTGGCAACCAGGTGCATGCCTTTGTTGCAGGTGATGCAAGTCATCCACAAAGCAAGGAGATTCGGGCCGAACTGGATAGATTGGTGGGGTTGATGAAAGAAGTAGGATACATGCCTGATTTGAGCTTTGTTCTACATGATGTGGACGATGAGAAAAAGGAGAATGCCTTGTTTGGACACAGTGAGAAGCTAGCCATTTCTTTTGGGCTCATCAGCACCCCCCCTGGGACACCTATCCGCATCAAGAAGAATCTTAGGATATGCGGTGACTGTCACAATGCCACCAAGATTATCTCAAAACTTGTCAAACGTGAGATCATTGCAAGGGATGCAAATCGAGTGCATCACTTTACGGATGGCTTCTGTTCCTGTGGAGATTATTGGTAATGTTATGTGAAAAAGGCAGGTGCTCTATCTTACTTGGAAAGTAAGTAGGCTCAGTCTTGGAGTTTTTGGTGGCCTTGATTGTAACATAGTGCAGTCCAACTCCTATACAGTCTCAGATGAAATGGAACATCAAAATTTTCATCTTTGATGAATAATGCTATGTAAGCTAGTTACAAGAAATGAAAATATTCATGGTGGTTGATGAATTTTTGTTGGTATATGGAAGAGAGTACAACTCAGTAGTCTTTTGTTCATGGGTACATTTGAAATACATTCAAGCAATGCATGTAATGTCATATGTAGTAGAATAAATTAGTAAGCTTTCTGCATTCTCTGCACACATGACAAAAAGACTTATTGTACAATTAGTAAAGAATAGTGATTTTTGACCCAAAAGTTCAGTTAAAAGCTGAAATGTGGTAGTAGTCCCTTTGAATGGTTCTTTGAAAGGACTTAGAAGGCATGCACTTTGAGCATTACCTGTAATTTGATAGAGCTAAAGGTTTTTTAAGTTCAAGCACAACATCTATGTCATTTTCCCTACTATCCATCTTCTGACACATGGTGAGTGGGTGTATTGTGCTTCTAGGAAATTGCTAATTATGGTTATAGTGTCCCAATAGGGTTTGTCCCATACAATCTTGAATGGTTGGTACAATAGTTCTTTGTCCTCATAGCATCTCCAATTTACTTAGAAGCTACTAGTATGGGAACTGACTATCCATGTCAGTATTGCATACTTCTATAAGAATATAGTCAAACATTATTCTTACAATAGTTGAGCTCATTTTTTGACAATCCCCCTTAGGAAAAAATCAAGGAGAAGCAAAGCAATTGGAATGTGTATTGCGACTATGTGTGTGTGTGTGGAGAGAGAGAGAGAGAGAGAGAGAGAGAGAGAGAGAGAGAGAGAGGCCCCTTGCTAGATTCAGGCTCGCTATTGTTGGGTCTATAGCAATGCTGGATCATACATGTGTGTGCATGGGTGCACGTCCATGCAAATATTAGAAGGAAACAAAAGAAAATGACGTAATAAATCATGCATTCAAAATACTTGAAATTGTAGAGAAATAAAAGATCAATGCTCTTGCCAAATTAAGGAGCTTGAGGGTGCACTTGCTTTTGCTTACAAGATGTGAAGAGCTTATAGGTCACAACTTCTAGGAGCCAAAGTACATCTTGTATTTCATGAGAGCAAATCTAAATGGAGTTTACACAAAGATGATTGACTTATCTTTGAGGATGAGTTGGGTTTTGTTGAGTACATTTGTCTAGTGTATTTTTTGAGCATTAAAAAGTGCTTGATTGGAGAGAGAGACGATGAAGAAAATGTTTGGTCTTTGAATACTTGGTTTATTGAAAAGGTCGATAAAGAACACAACTCTTGGGAAGGGATTGCAGAAGAATTTGGACGACTTTCCATTCTCGTAGGACAACATATTTTCTTGGAAAAGGGAGATATGTTATGTGTTTAAGCTAAAATTTAGCCACTAACCTTAGATAAAGAGACCTTAGAGGAGACTAGGTGCTTGAGTTGGCTGTAGCGATGATTAGGAAACTAAAAAAGCAAGTTAACTTCCTGATGCGCATGGGAAAGTGTGACTTTGGACATCACACACTTGGGCATCCATTGAATCATTGGGATGTTGTAGTAAGGTGTGAGAATATGAAATCACTCAGTATCGAGCAAGTCATTTGTAGAATGGAGGTGGGATGTGTGTTATGGGACAACATGTTAAGATTCATAGGATTGATTAATGACGTCGGTGTAGTTCCCACCACATTAGCATGCATATGAATTTTCTTTATGAAGTATGGATGAATTGATGTCCTTATCTTGTTGCATCTCTTATGAACATTTTATTTTGCATGCTCGTCCACACGAGTACACACACACACACACACACACACATGCGCACATGAGCACACATACTTCTATGGATATATTGAAGGTGGCTAATTATCTGACAGGAATATTCTTTTTGTTTTGACTCGTATATTCTCAAAACGTGTAAGCTTTGTTGGTTTGATTATAGAACCTTTTGTAACCTTGGTCTACTCATAAGCTATAGATGTGGCATTTATTTTGCTGGGCTTATACTTCATTCTTTGTTTGCTGTTTACTTGAGAGTCAACTCTGTTTTTGCTCCCTGTTTTGGTTTCTTCTTGTCCTGTTTCTGTGCTTTGTTTTGTGTTGTCATTCTTTTGCATTTACTTTCTTTGTTTCACAAGTCTCTTGCTTTTGAACCTTGTAGTTTTTTCAGCCATGTGTTGATCTCTTCATGTGCAGTGCTTCTAAATTCTCCCCCTATCACATGCCCGTCCCTATTTGCCTATTCTTTTCTACTCTCATTCCCGACTCCCTTTTCTTTGTCTCTTTGACTTGGGCATTTAGTGCTTCAATTTGAGGCAGAGTAAAACATTTTACTTGTAGTAAGGATGCTTCAAAGCAGCTCCACTTGAGACATAGAGCCCATCGAACTTTTTCAGAATTTTGCATCACAGCTTTCATACAGGAGAAGGGATACACTTTGGGGATCAAAACATTAACCAGAATGATTCAGAAGAAAAGATAGATTTTTGGCGATTTCTTATTAGGCGAAGTAATCCTTATTACCTCAACAAACTGAATACACTTTCAAAGTGATCAATAAGCTTTTGATTTCGACGAAATGCATGATAAAAATCAGAAGGCTGATCATAAATTTCCGGAACTACTGCTTTTACAAAATCAGATACAAAAGTATCGATATAAATGATTATGAATGTATATCTGGCATGCAAATAAGACAGGGCTATGTGGCTTGCCAGAATCATTCGTTTAAGCTTTTTGCTATAGAAGTACTACAGTCGTATATAACAAAATATTGTTAAGTCCTTGTCTGGGTATATGCTTTTCAAAACTTCTAAATTTCAATGGTTGGCAATACAACAGAATTTCAGCAATGGCCACAATCGACTACTTTGGCAGCCACTTTTGAGTGCGCACACAATGATTCCTGTAAATACAATGGTATAATAGGCTGAAAACTGTACAAACACCTTGTTTAATCATCACGGCGTTCCTTTCTGACCAGCAAATTCACTAGCTGTTACCAGCAGAAGTAGCGGCAGGTCGAGCAATTGTTGTACCAAGACCAGAAAACGACGGCAAGTGTGAACAGAGTCTTTTTAACAAGAGTGGTCTAGTCAATCCAGTGGCAGTGTGGCACTCCGCTGCTGTATAGCCCACGGTAATGAATAAAATGCAAGGAAGTTAAGTATATTGTGAAGTACAGCACAGTCTTTCTGGTTGGTCTGCTGCCATGTTGTGAAGCCAGCTGGGATCTTTCTTGACCGCTGGCCAACAACAAACACTCACCAAAGTCCCTTCATAATCATCTTTTTTGGAAGTTCAAGAATTTGATGGAGAAAGCGAAAACAAAAGCAAAGAGCACCACCAACCCCACATGCACAGCAGCAACAGCACCAAGGAAGTCATGGTGAAAGCCAAAATAGTCTACCAAAAATTGCTTCACTGTTTTATCAGCTTGGCCTGGGATATGAAGGGTTGTGCTGATATCTCCCAGTTGGGAAGTAATGAGTCCATACAGAGTCCAGGATACTGGGGAACCCCAATAGAACCATCTCCACCAGATGGGAATTTGCTGCAGCATCGACCATTTAGTAATGTCAAGCAGAAAACCAACACATATCTATGCTTTTGAAAAATTCAGTGCAAAAAGAGGTAAATCCAGTATACTGAGATAATTCTTAAAGATGATGCCAAAAAGCGGATTGCTAGATCAGTAGACTCATACGATCTTACCGGTCGAGGAATTATGAAACCAGAGAAGAGATTCCATATGACATAGAAGGCTGAAGAAACCACCGCTGCAAGTTGGTCATTGGGTGTAAAAGCCACTGTCATCATTCCGTACAATGTGAAGAACAGCAATGTGAAATACATGAAGAAGATAAACCAAAAGAATTTTGCAGCTGTCCACTCGAAGTTGACCATCGAGTACACAATCAGTCCATAGATTATTGCCTGGCAAAAAACATATGGTATCTCAATAACGACCTGCAACAAAAACATCGCTGTTGGATCAGACTAGAGCAGCTGAAAAGTTGAAAGTTAGTAGTTACAGATCAAACCATATACTTGTGTTCCTAATTGCACCAGATATTTAGTTTTGAAACAAGGTGGAACGCGACTTGCCTGTGCAAATGCATAAGGAAGCGCCGAGTACATCCCAGCTGCCCTTTCACGGTAGTATACAGTACGCTCAACAGAGACTACTGGTTGCACTGTTGAGGAGTTGTTTACACCAAGGAAAAGAACGGAAGTATAGAGAGAACCCATCAGATTGAACAGATCCTGCTGGGTAGTCCTGTAGAATCCATGGCTCTCTAGGATTAGAAACATTGAGATATAAATCACTATCCTGCTCTTCTCCATATAAAAGGAATGATAAATACGTCTCAGGGATTGTGAAGTTGAATGTGTACCTCTTAGAACCTAGGTTCCAAAATATAGTGCCAAATATAAGGGCGCAGGTGGACGTGAAAAAAAAGCGCACCATCACATACAAGGGATTTCTCCAGTAAGAAGATTGCTGCTTCCAAAGACAAGCTCTACATTGCTCTAAGAATGGCTGGGAAAATTTTGTAGGAAAGTATAGATCTTTTGATCCTGGAGCCGGCGTACTGAGCTCCTTAAATGAAGCCTCATTTTTCCTGTTAAAGCTCATTTTCGTATGGAATTAGATATTCAAGAGCCTTCACAACAATGCGAGCAACAGAAAAATAGGATAAAACTCGGAGTAAAAGAAAAAGTGTATATGTGTAGGAGTAGATAAAGCGTACTTATATAGAGGGGAGGTTTTGTAGATTTCAGCAAAATCTACCCCAAGTCTGGATTCTGCTGCTTCGGAGCTTATATCTAGCATCCAAGTTGCAGGATTATATCCTTCCTTGATTTTAGGGACTCCATCGATCGCCTGATTATTTGCATTTATAAATACATGTTAGTAGCCAGTAAGTCTGTCCAGAGTAAAAACTCAATAATGACTCTTTTAACTGGTAAAATCTAGTAAGAGCTGACCTGGAAATACTGAACGAGCTCGTTAGAAAGCTTGCCAAGAGGGCCTGCATAAATGACTCGTCCTCCTCTTTTCATCAACAAAAGCTGTCATAAATGACTCCATGAGAAAACTGTGTAAGCAGGGCTAAGAGTGGCAAACCTAGTAGTTTGATTGAATTAGCCACGTATAGAACAACACCAAGTGGGGTTTAACATGATACCTCATCAAAGGCCTCAAAAATGTCAATGCTGGGTTGATGTATGGTACAAACAACCGTTCGACCAGTGTCCACAGTGTTCCGGACTGTTCGCATTACAATGGCTGCTGCACGTGCATCTAACCCTGAAGTTGGCTCATCCATGAAAATTATCGAGGGGTTTGCAACAAGCTCAACTGCTATTGTTAATCGTTTTCGTTGCTCTGTGGAGAGACCAGTCTCACCAGGAAGACCAACCAAGGCATCTCTCAAGGTTGTGAGTTCCACCAGCTCCATAACTTCTTCAACAAACATCTGAATTCAAGAAATTGCCCATGATGCAAACAAGGTGTTACAACCAGGATGAAATACGTGCTTAGAATTGCTTAAGATAGAATTCAGATAAAGAGAAATGTTGTAACATACCAGCCTAGTATGGTGATCAACTTCCATTGGCAAACGTAGCCATGCTGAATATACAAGAGATTCATAGACTGTGACATTTGGCGAATGAATGTCTGTTTGCTCACAATATCCAGATATACGTGCAAAGGTATCTTGTCTCTTAGGATATCCAGAGATGGTAATGCTACCTTCAATATAACCTCCAGTCTTCCGCCCAGCGAGAACATCCATTAGAGTGGTCTTACCAGCTCCACTGACACCCACAAGAGCGGTAAGGACACCTGGTCTGAAGGAACCACTCACATCATGTAGAAGCTGCAATCTGTCTTCTGTCACGCCTTGACTTTTCATTTCCTGAAATTGGATGCGATTAAATCAGTTTTTTATTCTTCCATATCTGATATGAAGTCACAGTGTGCAAAAGAAACAAGCCAAGAAGGATGTGTTGACAGAATGTCAAAGTAACACAAATTAGATGAGACATATCACATTTATGCTTCTGAACTACATTGCCTCTACTTATTTTTATTGAATGTCAGAAGGAAAATCTGGTGTCTAAGATAAGTAACAACTACTTAAGAATGCCATTGAGGAAGATAGACATACAGGGGGCACATCCACAAAGTACTTAATATGGTCAAAAGCCAATGCCAGAGGCTGAAATGGTAAAATCATTCCTCTCGTATGTATGTTGGTAGCAACATCCATTCCTTCAGAGTTGGCCTGAGACGCAATGCTTGATCTTCGCACTTGTAGCTCAGCTTCTCCAACTAGTAACAATAATAGTGAGGAGAACCATTAAAAAATGAGCAAATGTGTGCAAATTAGCAAAAGATATCAAGAGCGTCTTTGAGGAAGTACCCAATATACAGTAAGAGGAGACTTTTAAGTTTATGAAGGCCTGCAGCAAAACAATACCTTCAGATGAAAGTCTTGACAAGGATTGTCTTTTTGTCTTCGAAATACTTTCTCGAAAAGTGATCCTACTTAAATTTGATTGATCGTTTTCAATCACCTCCTCAGATGATACGACATCCTCAGATACGATTGCCTGAGGCTTTCCACTTGCTGCATTCATTTAAAGTTAAATTAAGAGAAAGCTAAATGCTTTAATAACGTCTGCATTTCTTACAAATCTTCAGTGCTTAAAAATGGCCAATTTTGGCAATCGTTACTTAAAATTTGCAAGAAGAGTAAGTGTCTCACGGTCTAAGTATGCCAAGGCCAAAATGAATACGCCATTGAAAAAAACTGCAAATCCAACAAGGGCTCCAACTCCGATCCAATACCAATACCAATGAGGAAAAATTCCTCTAGCTTTCAAAGTTTGTTCACCAACAGTAGAAGAATTGTCAAATGGCTGCAGAAGGAAAAAACCATAGATGGGTTGAGAGATGACATTCCAAAGGCAAGCCGTAAGACAGCGACAGATGTCAGCAAACCTTCAAAAGTCATCACAGACCCTAACAACAGCATACCTGATGCCACCTTGTTGCCAAAAATTCATTAACAGCGATTGCATTTTGTCCATACATCATGGGAGAAATCCAATAGCCCCATATCCACCATGGGTGAATGTTATCTATGCAAACATCCAGTAAGAAATGATTAGAACAATGACAATGGACTATTCGCTCCTTGCAAAATTTAATTAAAATCAGATCAAATCAGTAGCACCCCAAAAAGTATACCTCTGGATACAACGAATCCACCAAGGACAAAAATAATCAGCAGTGCAAATGTACCGAAGGTGTTTGCCACAATCATGCTACGACCCAATGCGGCAATGAAGCGGAAAAGTCCCATTGACATGTTATGGACTAAGAATAGCAGAAAAAATTGACGAAAAAACCTGAAAGAAAAGGAGATTAATCAGCTCGGTGAGTCTCTCAGTATCAAATTGGCTATTGAACTTTAGTAGCATTGTTGAAGCTACAATATGAATACCGTAAAGATTTTCTAACCTGCCAGCACTAGGATCAAAGCCAATAACCCAATAGGTCAAAAAGACCCAAATGCCTGACTCAGCTATAGATACAGGTATTCTGAGAAGCCAATTGGGTAAGGCATATGCCCATGCAGGGTAGAACAACAGGTCCCTCTGCTTATAAAATACAGGAAGTCTGAAAACAGTCATTGAAAGCTCAGCAAATCCATTAAACATGATATTGATGAGGCCGAAAAACATTGCACTTAGATATTTACTCCCATCTTCCACAGTCTTGTGCTTCAGTTTTGTCCGGAAGAATACCGTCATTGTGATTATTGAAATAATTGCCAACTGCAGAAAAATGCAAAGTGCGTCAAAATCTGAATGAATTATACAAATAACCTAAGAAGATCATTTTCTTGCAGCACAATTTAGCCATCCAGAACACATATATATGGGTGTCTTCATACCTGTACAGTCTTGAATATGTATATAAAAGAGTCCCGCTTCATTAGAAGCCATTCTCTTGAAAAGCAAGCTAGAAAGAGCTCCCAGTTGCTAAGAGCATATTTCTTAGTGACCAGTGCCGCAGGATGACTCTTTGATCTGTCAAAAGGTTTTGACAACTCTTGTGCAATGTTTTCGCCAACATGAAACTTTGCAAAGCTTTCTGCAAATTTGTCTACTGAAACATGCTGATAAGGTTGATCTCTATTTGCCCAATACTGTTCCTGGTCTTTCCTTGAAGTAACCTTCAATCAACGAACACAATATCAAAACTAGTGAGCTTATACATGTCATATAACTGCAGATGTGTAGTGACAGATTGATCAAGTGAGACAATTGAATAGGTATAATTGCGATTCTTTCAAGCGTAGCAAAACTGGGCCTTCTTACCTCTTGTAAGAAATCTGCAACACCTTTTCTTTCTGGACATCGGAAGCCCATGGTCTCAAAAAAGTCTAAAACTAGATCACGTGGCCCTTGATAGACTACCTGACCTTCTGAAAGAAGTATGATATCATCAAACAGTTCAAAAGTCTCTGGTGCCGGCTGGAGCAATGAAACCACCATGGTCCCATCCATGACATGAACAGACTGTCTTAAACATTTGACAATCTGGAAAGTTGTTGAACTATCCAACCCAGTGGAGATTTCATCCATAAAAAGAGCTTTTGCTGGTCCCACTAGCATTTCTCCTGAATGAACATCAGCATGGAAGTGTTACTAAGAAAGTTTTGAAACTTTGTAAACTTCAGTTGCCAGATATGTAGATATACTAGCTCTTCAATAACTGTCATCGCTTACCAGTTGTAACTCGTTTTTTCTGACCCCCAGATATTCCTCTCCTCATACCATTTCCTACTAGAGTATCAGCACAAATGTCAAGCCCTAGGATCTGCATTCCAGGAAAGATGAACCAGCAGAAGTGAGATAGCACCATTATGCTGCATAACATGCACATAACTGGTTGATGATGTCAAACAAAGGTCAATCGCTAAATAATTGAACCACTATATCCCGAAAAGTATACAAAGGCTGTGCACAAACCTTTAGAACGTAGTCTGTCATAATGCTAGTTTCTTGACCCTGCACTACACTTGCCTGATCAATGCAACCAACCAACCAGTATCAAAATTTGAAGCACAGTGAAGATACAGGAACCAGGAAGGAGTTGAAAGAAGAAATTTCTGAAGTTAAACACATTCATGGATGAATATGAGCTGGTTACTGAAAAGGTCTAGAATCTTTTTCATGGGCAATCTCAGAATCACAATCCTTTACACCCATAGACAACTCACCTTTAGAAAAGCATCAACGACGGGATCGGGCTTAATGCCAGCTAACTTTTCTCTCCTGGAAAGTTCGGAAAGTATGTCTGGAAGAAGTTGTGATTGAAAAGTTCAGTTTCCAGTATATAAACAGTCATAGCTTGACTCAAACATTAGTTCTTCATATGAAGAGGCACCACATTCTATCCCTCTAATTAAACTTTGCAAGACTTACCATATCTAGAGCCAGCCCCTTGACAACGATTAGAAAAATCAAGAGTTTCCCTGACTGTCATTTCCCCAATATGTAAATCTGTTTGGCTAATGTATGCAGATGTTCTTTGTGGTACAAATTCTTGAAGCTCATGTCCATTATATGTAACTCGTCCAGCCACCTGGAAGGGAACCACTATGATGTTACAAACTCGGAGAGCTTAAGGCTACCACAAGAACAAAATTAAGTTGCCTGCGATGGTTGCAGAATGAAATCGTAAGAAAATCTTTACCCTTAGGTCATGGTCAAGTTTTCCAGCAAGAGCCAACAGCAAGGTGGTCTTTCCAGAGCTAGGTGGTCCAAGAAGTAATGTCATCCTGTCAGAATCAAATGGTAATTTTGAGAATTAGCTTTGTTCAGCTTTGAGAGATTACGTAAGGAAAAGTTGACTTTGCTAAATTAAACTGTTGCATTTGTAGTGGAATTCAACTTGTTCATCTTTGAGTAATTTGATCGTTTTACGCAATTTAACGGGTAGAATTCTGGTGCATCCCAAATTAAACGGCTCACAAATAAAGAGGCCAACATTTCAAATCGCATCACAAGTGTTTGAGGAAAATTGTGATGAAAAGACAAAGTGTTCTAGTATTGCTTCACCTGGAGGGCTTTATGCTGCCGCTCACATCTTTCAGGATGGTAAACACCCTTTTCTTTGATGGGAATAGGTGAAGAGCACCGAGTACATCCTGCCAAGAAGAGTAAAAATTTTGAGCTTGGATCCAAGATACGATTTCAAGGGCAAATAGTGATCTAAAGAGGTTAGGTAACCAAAACGAGTAGCAGCTTCCCCTAATTTATCTCCTCTCTATACAGTTATGGCTATTACCCCAAGAATGTTGACGGTAAAATTGATGAGTGTAGGAAGTGCTCTGGTTCCCACATAAACGTCTGCCTCCACATTCAAATGCTCAAATCTCACTTCGATTTTGGGCAAAGCTATCCCTACCCTGATCACAACAAAGGCAGGTCAGTTTAGTCAGTGAAAAAGAAATGGATTACCCTGTTGCTCACTAATTTTCTCTCATTCTGCCCTTTCATGACCTTTTCTAAATTCTGTTAGCTGAGAGAGAGAGAGAGAGAGAGAGAGAGAGAGAGAGAGAGAGAGAGAGAGAGAGAGAGAGAGAGAGAGAGAGAGAGAGTACTGGTCGATTCTGTTTCGGAGTTTGATGAGAAACCGTTCATTGTCTTCCTCTGTCACCTTAAATACTTTGTCAAGAATGTGCTGGCGTTCCTCATGTCCGAGTTTACTCACATCCACCTCCTCGTGGATAAATCTCCCGTTATCAGCTTCTGTTTTGACAATAGCAGTTCGTAGGCGATTGTAGGTAGGCATCTTTTCTAATGCTGCCCATTTCAAGGCCTCCTCGTCATCTTCCTCTCGGTGACCAGTGGAGGCACGAGTGAAAACAATATTATCACCCCATGAGCTCAGAGAACTTCTGCCACCCCATATCTCTGCATCCAGTTTGGGAGTTGGTGCTGCCATTTCAAGTCTCGAATTTTGCTGCTAGTGCCTTCGTTAGAGAAAAGCTAAATTGCTTTAATCCAAATTTCTGCAGATACAGAGATGGATTTTGCTTTTTCTCTGTAAAATGTCAGAAATCAAGCAGGCACTACTAGATACGATATCCACTAACTAAGCCCAGCTCGTCTAAACTTAGCCAACTATAATTGCAAGTTAATCCGATTATCTTATCAATCCGCCGAACTCTTCCAAAGCAACTTTACTTAAATTGCTGCTTGGTTCAGTTCACCTCTATTTTCCACACTCTCAACGCCGATCCGAAATGGAAAAACTAAAAAGGGTCGATCACTTTGTTACTTCTCTTGATCCAAATCCTAATCTGCTGGGCACTCATCTTGTCCTAGAGAAAGACAGAATCCAACCAGCAATCATGAAAACCTGAGAAACAAATGTAATGTGAGAGAGAGGCAGAGAGAGATGTCTGATGCAGTCTCTCGTCGTATGCAATTAGACTGGCCCAAGAATGGGTTGAAGCAAGAAATATGAGAGTGAAGACCATAATTTATAGAAGAGCAGAGACAACACCCAATAAGGGGAGGAGAAGATCGGAGGTGGTGACATTAGAGTGAGAGAATGTAGTTTGTGTTTGTGGCAGTTGAAGAGAGATATTTTGAGTCAATTCTCACGCACGTGGACAAATGAAGATGCAGCAACTGCAGTAGCAGTTGTAGAGAAGGAGGGCTCTTGGATTCCCGAAGACTCCATTATTATTAGATGAAGCGTGAGGCCTAAGAAATGGGAGTCGAGCAGCCGTTCCAGAACCAGAACCCCCTCGAGAGGCATTCCAGGAAGGTGAGAGATTAGAAATGCACGTGAGTTCCGTCCTTCACTAGAAAACCAGCCACCAAATTCTGTGTAGACGTCACAAACTACATAGGGAGAAGGGTGTCAAGTCTATGGAGGAACATGTGGGATGGTGTAGAGATTCACTTGCCTTTGTTGGCCTTGCTCTCTTACTTAACCTCAGGATGTGTTGGTCAAAGGAATAAGTCTGAAATCTTACAAAAGGTGTGAACCCGGTGGGATTCACCACCCAACAATCCCACCCAAGTTCGCAACCCGGCCACCCACCCGGGCAGTGTTCTAGAAGGAAACAAGAGTGACCACTAACTTGTGTACAATAGATTCACATGTATTTGTTGGGATTGCCTTGCAAACTAAAGTCTTGATGAGTGTATTTCTAAAAGCAACTATGACTTCAAGCTCCCAACATCGACCCTCCCACCATCAACAAAGGATGGTAGAGAAATCCTTGACTCATGGTAGAGTTTTTCGCATATTTGCAATATGATGTTGACATAAAAACATGATGGAAACGAAGGAACGTAACAAAATGATTTCCGAAGGTCAAGGATGGAACGAAAGTAAATCCAAATGGTGTCGCATTTTTTGCAAGGAATATGGTGACTTATTGATGAAGCGAAGGTGTCGGCATTTTCGCAAAAGATACAGTAGGAAGTATCAATGTAGTAAAATTTCAAAACTGAAAATAACAAGTTGGATGAAATGTGAACGATATCGCAAATTTCGCATGTTTCGCAAAAACCTGAACTTCCATATTCATCGAAAATTAGTCATAGTAGCGCTTTACTCTTGAGCCATTTACTCGAGTATCAAGTAAATGTCCTTTAAGATCGGCTAACTGAAGTGATCCATTGTTAAAAACTTCTATGATTTTGTAAGGTCCCATCCATCTGGTATGTAATTTCCCAGGAAACAAATGCGTCTGTTATCATACAGAAGCACGTAGTTCCCTCATTTAATTTTTATTTTTTTAATAGATTGATCGAAAATTTCTTTCTTTTATTCTGAATGTCGGAACTTTGAATTCTATTGGTAATGTGGGATGCATTCCATACACAAGATAGTATGGAGTCTGTCTAGTTGTGATCTTTTCGGCAGTTCTGTATGCCCATAAGACAGATGGTAACTTCTGATCCCAATCAAAAGAATGCGTTTCCGTTACTTTATTCAGAATTTTACACAAAATTCTGTTTGCTCGCTCCGTAAGCCCATTCGCTTTAGGATTATATGGAGTGGTTTGGTGATTGTAATTGAGAAATATGACAACATAGCCTCGATGGTCTGATTAAGGAAATGGGTTCCCCTATCACTAACGACTTCTAAGGGACATCAATAACGTGTGATAATCTTTTGGAATAAAAACTTTGCTACAGTCTTAGCATCGTTTTTAATTGTGGCTTTGGCCTCTACCATCTTGGTAGCATAGTCCGTAGCAACAAGATGTAACGTCGACGAGTTTTACGAGTGATCAGTTTGATAGGCCCTACAAAATCTATCCCCCACTTCTCAAAAGGTGCTAAGGGAATAATTGGAGTAAGTGGCCAATGTGTCATGAAGCTGGGTTTACCCATCCTCTGACATACATCACATTTTTGAATGAACAATTTAACATCTCTATAGATGGTAGGCCACCAATGTTTAGCGTTAAGGATCTTTCTTGCAGTACTTTTAAGAGCATAGTGGCCCCTCGAATCTTTCTCATGTAATGCACTTATCACAGTGGTCATCTCGGTGGGTTCTAAACATCGACAAAGATTATCGTCGGCTCCTTATCTATACAATACACGTACGTCCACCAATCAGTGGTAAAAGTAGTCTTGGATCTATCTTCCTCCTTAATGAAAACTTGATTATAACCTGAAAACCCATCTAAAAAACTATAACGTTCATGACCGGCTACTTGGTCAAGAATAGTATCTGTATAAGGCAGATGATGATAATCCTTTGCTGTAGCAGCATTTAGTTTCCTAAAATCCTGGCAAACTCTAATCTTGCCCTTCTTCTTCTTAGGTACTATAACTATTGGTGACACCCACTCACTACTTAGAACAGGATATATAATATCCGCTCTAAGACATCTATCTAATTCATCTTTAACTTACAAGGAATACTTTGGATTTAATCTATATTGGTGCTGCCTAACATGTATTGTTCCCTGAATAAGATCTATTCTATGTTCTCCCCATTTAACTGGTATTCCTGCTAAATCGTCCATCGATCAAGCAAATAAGTTTTGATATTTCTAAAGAAGTAATATATACTCTTCACGTTTCCAGTCTAATTGGTGTTTATATGAATTTTACCTTTATTAATTTCTATTTCTACATAATATGTCTTATCTACCATCCATTCAGTTAGGCTTGCTCTGGTTCCACCTAGAACTTCCCTTGACTCGGATGTTATTGGAATTTTCTCATCCTCATCAATCTCATAACATTCTATGAAATTGATCTAGGATTCAATAGGTCTAGCTAACTCCTCACCCCATCTCAAAAGGTGACCCCCTATTGGACTGTCTATGAGAATGCCTAGAAAAAATATTTGTTTGGTAGACCAATTTATAATAGCATCCAGTTGATATAGCCATGGTCTTCCAAATAATATTGAATATGGTGGTGTATCTACTGGGTTTATGACAAAGAAATTCATAACGAACATCTTTGTCTCTATAACTACACTAATACCCTTTAGCTCACCTACTGGTATGCATTTGGATGCATCTGCTAAATGGATTTCATGATAAGTAATAGGCTGTATTCGTTTTTCTAGTCCTAATTCCTTAACCATCGTCTCATTTATTAAGTTGATACTGGATCCTGAGTCTATTAGTATTCTATCAATAGTATGGTCTCCTATAATAGCACTAATCTCTGGGACTCCACAATCTCCTATATCTACATATTCTACTTTATTGCTATTTGTAGGTATACTCAATGTGACAAATCTCTCCCCTTCCTCAGTCCTTACAGACTAAGCTCTTTCATTCTCTGAAGTATAGCTCAAGGATGATGTATGTGTCTCACCTTCATACTTATCCTTTTCCCAGGATACCGTAATTCTTTTATGGCTTTTTCCCGTCGGTGTCTCCATCTAATATCTGAAGGTAATCTCCTTCTTCCAGTGGGTTATGACATTGGCTTGGTAGAGCCATGGTCATCCTAATAATACTTTATACGACGATTCTCGTGTAGTCCTTAATATAATAAAATCCATTAGGAACTTATGGTCTCCGATGTAGACTGTAACTTGGGACAATTCTCTATCGGTGATCTTCTAGTTGCATCAACTAACTTTAAATGTCTTAATGTGGGTGCTATTCTATGGTGAATGCCTAACTCGTATGTTCATCAATCCATGTCGACAATAACGATCCATTTTCTTAGGCAAGCCGCCGAAGAACCATTCATTTTGCATAGGAATTGGATATTGGGCTCAAATTTTTCAACTAAATTCTTAACTCTACGAGTATACTTTCTAAGTGATTTCTTCGGCTTTTTCTCAACAGAATTAAGTCGTGCCAACAATCTAGTGGAGTATCCTATCTCCCTAAACTGCTTAAGGATTGCTTCTTTTAAAGCGTTCCAAGTATTGACCATTTTCGGTACTAATTGACTATACCAAATCCTAGCCTGCTTTCGCAAAAGACCTGGCAAAATTCTAACTTTGTCCTCGTCTGTATGTTCTTTATTTGCTATAGTAATAGATTCAAACTGGGACAAATAACTATCTGCATCTTCAGACGATGATCCCTTAAAGAAATCGTATCTAATTTTGGTAGATGTGGGTGGCGCTGGGTTCGCCATATTATCAGGTGGTGAACTAGGAGGACTAGGAGGACTAGGAGGATCAAGATCTAGGCTACGCTCAAATGATGGTTCTGATAAAGAAGATTTTGATCCTGAACTTGGTTCAGAAGTGGAATCAGACAAATCTGAATCTGATGAGTCTGTAGAACTTGGTGTTTTAATGGACCTTTTCTCAAATGAATCTACAAACGTTGTAGTAGCGTTTAGAAGATCGTTAAACACTTCAAGTGTTAATCTTGCTCTAATTGGTGAATTTTCAAATTCTGTAGATACAAATCTCTAGATTTTCTATATGCTTCTAATCGTTGTGCATGCTCTAAACGTTTCTGTTCAATAGTTGCTTGAGAGTATGTTCTTGACATGCATTACATAAGAAAGATTCGTAGACTTAATACACTTAAAAATATTACAAAAGATGAAATTCATCTCCCCGACAATGACGCCAAATTATGTGGTGGCCTAATCGTTATAGATTTCCACAAAATCAATGAATTAAGTAGTATAAAAGGTTTGATTGTTCCCCAAGAGAGAGAGTAATCTCTTCTTTTGTATGATAAGTGTATGTAAGAAGGTAATTGGAATGTGATATGTAATATTCACAATGAATGCTACAGCAACATATCTAGTTATCCAAAGAGATTTGGGTAAATTGGCATCCAGAAACACCAATGGTGAAACGATTTGGTATGTGAAGTTTTTAGCACGTGTGAACTTCACCACACACCCTATAGGATCTTACTGAGGTGTTGTGATTGCACACAAGCATATGGAAGTGGCTCATCATTTTGTAAGAGAAAAAGTCATGGGAGAGAGATCTCATTGGAACATGTTACATCTTCAGATTGTGTTGCAGATCTTCTCACCAAGCCTCTACTCAAGAATGTCTTTATGAAGATGAGGTCTAACCTTGGCCTAATCTCGAAGTCTATGTTGATAGGAACATAAATTTTAAGGAGGAGTGTGAAGATTATCAAAATATTATCTTCCTATCTCGAGTTTGAGGCCATGTCCATGATGATTTCCACTAAATTTCATGTTGTACATAAAAGATATGTGAATTGAGCACATAACCTTCTAGTATAGCTCGGATTTTAGTTATATAGATTCAATTTTGATGACATGCAGAAGTTTAGATAGCATGCAATGTCATATTGTATGCATGCAATCAGTGCATGCAACATGCAAAGTGGTTTCTATGATCTACACATGTCTAGGTAGTTTTATGAGTTGACATGCAGTACATGCAACATACATGCATGCAGTTACACATGTGGATCTTTGGTAGGTGAATTAGTTCAGTTAAGTGGACTTTCCATGCAACTCCACTGTAGGAATTCGAGTCTCTCATGTAGGGAAAGCTTGGCATGTTTTGCCATATTGTGAATATTGAGATTTTGGTGTTTTGGATCATTCTCTCTCTACTCGAGTTTGCCATCATTGATTTTCTCTCTCTACCCGAGAGCAACCTATTTTTCCCATACTGAACACTTAGAATTATTTCTGACATTCAATTCTCATAGTGAGGAGTTAGATTTTTCATCAGATGTATGCCATTGTGCTCTTGTCATAGATTTTTCAAGCATACTGTCCTTTGATCAATCTTGCGCAATCACAACACCTCAGTAAGATCCTATAGAATGTGTGGTGAAGTTCACATGTGCTAAAACTTCACAATATGTGAGTAGCTTTTGGCACAAAGTCTTGCTTTATACTTATTGATAGATCCATCATGATTATACTTGAATTTGAAAACCCACTTACATCCAATCACATGCATGTTGTTTGGTGGCTCCACAAGCTCTCGTGTGTTGTTTGACATCAAGGCTTCAAACTCTTGGGTCATTACTTCAACCCACATCTTGGATTGAAGTCCTTCTTGGACATCCTTAGGCTCTTCATCTGATATGAAGAGAGCATGATAAGAAGTTTCACCTTCCACTTGCCTTCCTTCCACATCATATGTGAGCCTTCTTGGCTCAGATCTTTCTCTTGAAGATCTTGTTGGTGTGGTTGCTTGAAGTTGCTACTCCTCAAGCCTCGGCCTCACCACTTCTTGAGCTGCATCAAGATTGATGATTGTAGATCTTGCATGAGACTCCTTGATCTGTGCATCATCCAAGTTAAAGTTCTGATCTTCATAGAAGATCACATCCGATACTAACAACATTCTTGTCAGTAGAGGGAAGATATACTTTGTATGTTTTTTTAGTAGATGCATATCCTACAAAAATTCCTTCTTCCTTGACTAGGATCTTCCTTCTTCCTAGTCTCTAGAGGTACATGCACAAAGCATACACAGCCAAACATCCTAAGATGATCTACCTTAGGCTTTTTCTTATAAAACATCTCAAATGGTGTTTTTCCTCCTATTGCAAGATTAGGAAGCCTATTACAAAGATAGTTTGCACATGCAACTGCTTCTCCCCAAAATTCTTTAGGCAGAGAAGCTTCTAGCCTAATGGCTTTTGCACATTCACACAAAGTTATATTTTTTCTCTCAACAACTCCATTTTGCTGAGGAGTATACGAAGAAGAAAACTCTCTTTGAATTCCCTCTCTCTCACAAAAGTCTTTAAACTTATTGGAGGTGTATTCTCTTCCACTATCACTTCTCAATCTTTCAACTTGAAAGAAAACTGCTTTTCTACATAAGCTTTGAAAGTACGGAAAACATCATAAACCATGGCTTTAGAAGACATCATATAGATCCAAGAATATCTTTATAATCATATACAAAGGAAACAAAACAATTTGCTCCTCCTTTGCTCTTAGTTGATGAGAAATGGAGTATGTTCCAGCTCGATGTTTCTAATGCATTTCTCAATGGTTACTTTGAGGAGGAGATTTACATGGAGCAGCCTCCAGGTTTTGTGAAGGTGATGAATCAAAAGTTTGTCTTTTGTTCAAAAGTCTTTATGGACTAAAACAGGCACCAAGGTCTTGGTATGCAAGGCTCAACTCCTATCTCATATCACTCGGATCTTGTCTAAGTGAATATGACCCTTCTCTGTATTATAAGTTTGTAGATAATTTTGTAATTATACTTCTCATCTATGTAGATGATATCATTCTTTGTGGAAATATTGAGAGGCTAGTTGAAGAAACTAAGCATGCACTTGGTACTGAGTTTAAGATGCAGGACTTAGGAGTTCTTCACTATATTCTAGGCCTTGAAATAGATTTTTGGAAAGGTCATGCATTTATAAGCCAAAGTAGATATGCACTTTCCATGCTTAGGAAATTCCATATGGAAAACTATAAAGGCGTAGATATACCTATGGAGCACACTGTAAAAGTTCCTATGAAAGATGATGAAAAATCCTTTGTGGACATCACTCTTTATAGGAGTCTTATTGGCTCACTTATTTGTTTAACAGTGACTAGGCCTGATCTAAGCTTTTGTGTTCATAAGCTAAGTCAACACATGCAGGATCCAAAGTTATATCATTGGAAGTTGGCTAAAAGAGTCTTGAGGTATATATCTTCTACCTTGGATTATGGATTATTCTACAAAGGAGAATATCTGACTTTGATTGCTTTTTTGGATTCAGATTTTGCAAGAGACAGGTTGGATAGGAAATCCACAAGTGCTTACACTATATTTCTTGGAGGGAGCTTGGTTTCTTGGCTATCAAAGAAGCAGACAACTATTTCCTTATCATCTTGTGAAGCTAAATACAAATCTCTTACAACCACGACAAAGGAGGTTTTATGGATTAAAAGGCTACTTTTGGAGCTAAAGTGTTATGCAGATGAAGATCTTCCAATTATCAAGAATGATAACATTTTTGCTTAAGCTCTTGCAAATAATCCAGTCTTTCATGCAAGAGCAAGCATATTGAAGTGGCTCATCATTTTGTAAGAGAAAAAGTCATTGGGAGAGAGATCTCATTGGAACATGTTGCATCTTCAGATTGTGTTGCAGATCTTCTCACCAAACCTCTACTCAAGAATGTCTTTATGAAGATGAGGTCTAACCTTGGCCTAATCTCAAAGTCTATGTTGATAGGAACATAAATTTTAAGGAGTGTGAAGATTACTAAAATATTATCTTCCTATCTCGAGTTTGGGGCCATGTCCATGATGATTTCCACTAGATTTCATGTTGTACATAAAAGGTATGTGAATTGAGCACATAACCTTCTAGTATAGCTCGGATTTTAGTTAGATAGATTCAATTTTGATGACATGCAGAAGTTTAGATAGCATGCAATGTCATATTGTATGCATGCAAGCCACATGCAATCAGTGCATGCAACATGCAAAGTGGTTTCTATGATCTACACATGTCTAGGCAGTTTTATGAGTTGACATGCAGTACATGCAACATACATGCATGCAGTTACACATGTGGATCTCTGGTAGATGAATTAGTTCAGTTAAGTGGACTTTCCATGCAACTCCACTGTAGGAATTCGAGTCTCTCTCATGTAGGGAAAGCTTGGCAAAACATTGTGAATATTGAGATTTTCGTGTTTTGGATCATTCTCTCTCTACTCGAGTTTGCCATCATTGATTTTCTCTCTCTACCCGAGAGCAACCTGTTTTTTCCATACTGAACACTTAGAATTATTTCTGACATTCAATTCTCATAGTGAGGAGTTAGATTTTTCATCAGATGTATGCCATTGTGCTCTTGTCATAGATTTTTCAAGCATACTGTCCTTTGATCAATCTTGCATAAAAGACTTGATTATTTGCAAGAGCTGAAGCAAAAATGTTATCATTCTTGATAATTGGAAGATCTTCATCTGCATAACGCTTTAGCTCCAAAAGTAGCCTTTTAATCCATAAAACCTCCTTTGTCGTGGTTGTAAGAGATTTGTATTTAGCTTCACAAGATGATAAGGAAATAGTTGCCTGCTTCTTTGATAGCCAAGAAACCAAGCTCCCTCCAAGAAATATAGTGTAAGCACTTGTGGATTTCCTATCCAACCTGTCTCTTGCAAAATCTGAATCCGAAAAGGCAATCAAAGTCAGATCTTCTCCTTTGTAGAATAATCCATAATCCAAGGTAGAAGATATATACCTCAAGACTCTTTTAGCCAACTTCCAATGATATAACTTTGGATCCTGCATGTGTTGACTTAGCTTATGAACACAAAAGCTTAGATCAGGCCTAGTCACTGTTAAACAAATAAGTGAGCCAATAAGACTCCTATAAAGAGTGATGTCCACGAAGGATTTTTCATCATCTTTCATAGGAACTTTTACAGCGTGCTCCATAGGTATATCTACGCCTTTATAGTTTTCCATATGGAATTTCCTAAGCATGGAAAGTGCATATCTACTTTGGCTTATAAATGCATGACCTTTCCAAAAATCTATTTCAAGGCCTAGAATATAGTGAAGAACTCCTAAGTCCTGCATCTTAAACTCAGTACCAAGTGCATGCTTAGTTTCTTCAACTAGCCTCTCAATATTTCCACAAAGAATGATATCATCTACATAGATGAGAAGTATAATTACAAAATTATCTACAAACTTATAATGTAGAGAAGGGTCATATTCACTTAGACAAGATCCGAGTGATATGAGATAGGAGTTGAGCCTTGCATACCAAGACCTTGGTGCCTGTTTTAGTCCATAAAGACTTTTGAACAAAAGACAAACTTTTGATTCATCACCTTCACAAAACCTGGAGGCTGCTCCATGTAAATCTCCTCCTCAAGGTAACCATTGAGAAATGCATTAGAAACATCGAGTTGGAACATACTCCATTTCTCATCAACTAAGAGCAAAGGAGGAGCAAATTGTTTTGTTTCCTTTGTATATGATTATAAAGATATTCTTGGATCTATATGATGTCTTCTAAAGCCATGGTTTATGACGTTTTCCGTACTTTCAAAGCTTATGTAGAAAAGCAGTTTTCTTTCAAGTTGAAAGATTGAGAAGTGATAGTGGAAGAGAATACACCTCCAATAAGTTTAAAGACTTTTGTGAGAGAGAGGGAATTCAAAGAGAGTTTTCTTCTTCATATGCTCCTCAGCAAAATGGAGTTGTTGAGAGAAAAAATGTAACTTTGTGTGAATGTGCAAAAGCCATTAGGCTAGAAGCTTCTCTACCTAAAGAATTTTGGGGAGAAGCAATTGCATGTGGAAACTATCTTTGTAATAGGCTTCCTAATCTTGCAATAGGAGGAAAAACACCATTTGAGATGTTTTATAAGAAAAAGCCTAAGGTAGATCATCTTAGGATGTTTGGATGTGTATGCTTTGTGCATGTACCTCTAGAGACTAGGAAGAAGGTAGATCCTAGTGAAGGAAGAAGGAATTTTTGTAGGATATGCATCTACTAAAAAACCATACAAAGTATATCTTCCCTCTACTGACAAGAATGTTGTTAGTAGAGATGTGATCTTCTATGAAGATCAAAACTTTAACTTGATTGATGCACAGATCAAGGAGTCTCATGCAAGATCTACAATCATCAATCTTGATGCAGCTCAAGAAGTGGTGAGGCCAAGGCTTGAGGAGTAGCAACTTCAAGCAACCACACCAAGAAGATCTACAAGAGAAAGATCTGAGCCAAGAAGGCTCACATATGATGTGGAAGGAAGGCAAGTGAAAGGTGAAACTTCTTATCATGCTCTCTTCATATCAGATGAAGAGCCTAAGGATGTCCAAGAAGGACTTTAATCCAAGATGTCGGTTGAAGTAATGACCCAAGAGTTTGAAGCCTTGATGTCAAACAACACACGGGAGCTTGTGGAGCCACCAAACAACATGCATGTGATTGGATGTAAGTGGGTTTTCAAAATCAAGTATAATCATGATGGATCTATCAATAAGTATAAAGCAAGACTTTGTGCCAAAAGCTACTCACAAATCAAAGGTCTTGACTATGAAGACACCTTTGCACCAGTTGCAAAAATGGTAACAATCATAATACTCATCTCTTGCATGTTTTCACAATTGGAGTATGTTCCAGCTTGATGTTTCTAACGCATTTCTCAATGGTTACCTTGAGGAGGAGATTTACATGGAGCAACCTCCAGGTTTTGTGAAAGAAGGTGAAGAATCAAAAGGTTGTCTTTTGTTTAAAAGTCTCTATGGACTGAAACAAGCACCAAGGTCTTCGTATGCAAGGCTCAACTCCTATCTCATATCACTCAGATTTTGTCTAAGTGAATATGACCCTTCTTCGTATTATAAGTTTGTAGATAATTTTGTAATCATTCTTCTCATCTATGTAGATGATATCATTCTTTGTGGAAATAATGAGAAGCTAGTTGAAGAAACTAAGCATGCACTTGGAAGTGAGTTTGAGATGCAAGACTTAGGAGTTCCTCACTATATTCTAGGCCTTGAAATAGATTTTTGGAAAGGTCAAGCCTTTATAAGTCAAAGTAGATATGAACTTTCCATGCTCAAGAAATTCCAAATGGAAAACTGTAAAAGCATAGATATACCTATGGAGCACATTGTAAAAGTTCCTATGAAAGATGATGAAAAATCCTTTGCGGACATCACTCTTCATAGGTGTCTTGTTGGCTCACTTATATGGTTAACAGTGACTAGGCCTGATCTAAGCTTTAGTGTTCATAAGCTAAGTCAACACATGCAGGATCCAAAGTTATAATTGGCAAATCTAGCTATGTTAAACCATGTAAATATGTACAATGGTGGGTCGCACACGTGTGAGGCCATAGTGCCACGTGGGAATCTACTCTAGTGTAGGTTAGATCATGTTTAAAAAGTTGTTCAAGTTTGTTTGGTAGTGGTTCCTACATTATAGGACCAAATTCCTAAATCTATAGAGTAGGTTGATCAATAGCCACCTACATTGCAAGACTCAAGGATGAGGCTAGAATGGAAAATTAGGGCAAGAAAGCTCAATCAACTTTCTTATGACATGCTGGATTTTCAAATAACTCGAGGTGGGGAAGAGGCTTTCTATGTATTCAAATCTCTCCATAGTAATAATCTCTCAATTTTATGTGTCTAGTTTGCATTTGTTTTATGATCAATCAATCAATCACTCTTGTGAGTCATTAATAGACTCAAGGTCCAAAGTACTGTACTTTGACAAAGGACATATCAAGTAACATGCCAAAATTTAATAGCATGCCACGTGCATTGAATTTTTGCTATCATCATTGCATAATTAGCCCTTCGATTAAGGGAAAAATGGATCATATGATGAGAAAAAGATGCTGGGAATTGTTGTAATAAATGTGGTTGTCCTATTCACATCAAGCTATCAAAAGATAAATACATATCCCAAATTTATGCATCAACCTACATACTTTGAGTATAAGTTGGTATTAGAGATGATTTTGTCAATTATGTACTTTCAGTTTGGTGTTGCCTTTTGTACAATGTTTTTGGATGTTATTTTGAAGGCTAGAGTAATTGAAATGTTCGAATAATCTATGTTTTGATGCTTGTAGAATAGATAACATGAACGAAGATTGTAAAGAAAGCACAACATTGCCCTTAATGTCTTTGATGATGGAGCCATTATTATCTATATTATAGAAAATATTACACGATTCCTTTGATGGCTTATCCATCGAAGGAAAAGTTCTATCTTGATTGGACTCCCCTTTGGAAGACATTGTTGTTTCATTCTTTGTTTCCTCTAGAGATAGAGCACTAAAAAAGTCCACTACCAGAGTGGAACCAGATCCACCTCCTCTTCTACTAGAAGAGGATCTTGGAACTCCTCCTAGAATGACCACTACTACTAGAAGACATTTTTCTCTAAGAAAAGGGATGAAAAAGTGTGTGTGTGTTCGCGGGCACGTACACGTGTGTGTGTGTGTGTGTGTGTGTGTGTGTGTGTGTGTGTGTGTGTGTGTGTGTGTGTGTGTGTGTGTGTGTGAGAGAGAGAGAGAGAGAGAGAGAGAGAGAGAGAGAGAGAGAGAGAGAGAGAGAGAGAGAGAGAGAGAGAGAGAGATTTGTCCAATGCATTATCATTTTGTTCTGATTCATTGATTCATGCCATGCAAATAAATTATTCGTAGATTAGATATTCATATGACTGATAATTTTGTGTTGATAATAAGCTCTAGCTCTTGATCTGATAACGCTTCCGCAAAGCGCACTATTTTTGTGTTCGCCTACGGAACCTTTATTGGTAGACGTTGTGCACGCACCGAGAAATCTGACACTGGTAGATTTTCAACAAAATAGAAATTCGAAAAGTTTTATAAGATAAAATTGTATTTTTTCAAATTAAACTCCATTATACATAGCGACATTTTACCAAAGTTTTTTAAATATATTTACATAGAATGCATTTGATTTCTTTTAGTCTAATAATGTCACATCATACATGTGTGTAAATCTTACATGAATCAATGGTCCACCACATCAAGTTTAGGATCAATATCTAGATTCTATGCACTAATATCTTCCTTTTACTCTCATAATGTGTGTGTAGTCACATATTGTAGTCACAAATTGCATGCATGAATCAACAATGCTGATTAAGTTTGGGGTTCACCATTAAGATTCTATACACTAAGATCTTAAACACCTACTAATCATTTTTTAAGAATGTAGGGCCATGTGAAAAAGACTTTTTTAAAGTTGGTTGTTAGTGGAAGGAATGTCATTGCATTTGTGAACCTTTCTTTGTGTTTAATTCTCAAAAGGCAAAAAATCTTGCCTGGGGGTGGCCCGAGCCATTAAAAGTAAATCATAAAGTCTTGCATAGGGCGACCCTGGGCATTCAAGCAAATTGGGGCATTAATGCGCGCCCCCCCGTCGCTCTAGGCAGAGTTTATTCATAGAATTATTTAAAAGATAAACTTAGTGCGCAGGTCGCCCTTGTATCTGATTTTATAGAGAAAAAATAAGTCCATTGGTGTACCTTAGGCTTAGTGCCTCACGTCACAATGCTTTTTCATGCGTCTACATTCGTTGCATTAAAATAACGTTGAATTGGAAGATCGAAAAAATCTTGAGGTGCCAGCATCAGGTGTCTGTTTGTGGCAATCAGCTGACATTGAGTTCATGTCATCATCTTTGCACTGCAACGGCATCGGTCTAGTCTTGCCTAACTGGAAAAATGAAGTGGTATTGGTAACATTGACATTGTCTTTCAAGCAGGCAGCAGTGTCCATTTTTTAAGAAAAAAGTCACACACACATGCTTCACTTTTCAAAACCCAAATGGCTGGCCAATGAACCATCCTCAGGGTTTCGTGTGAAACCAATGTAGTTGATCCAGAGGGCTTTCCCACACTCTTTTTTCTTCCTAGAACTATTCTTTTTTGGGAATTCCCTACCTAGACAACACCACAACAAACACACACACACACCCACAAACACATACTTGCTTCACACATGGCTGCCTATGAACCATCCTCAGGGGTTTCGTGTGAAACCAATGTAGTTTACCTAGAGGGCTTTCCCACACTCTCTTTTTTTCTTCCTTGAACTATTCTTTTTTGGGAATTCCCTCCTAGACCATGATGCCATCCCCAACACCAAAATAAAGACTACAAGACTCTTGGGAAGGTGCATCCATGGAAAGTCTACCGCCAAATGATTCACCTGAAGAAGACTACACAAGATCTTTTTTTCTCTCTCTTTGTTGGGGAGAGACTTTCATACCAATCTTGTGTATGTTGCTCAGGTTCCTCACCAGGTCTTCGCCTAAATGGCCTTCCACTCAATCTTCCAGTAGACCTTCCACTAGACGACATTCTATCAAACAAAACTTAAAAAGTGGGGAGTGTACCACCACTACAATTGCAGTGGTAGTGGTAGTGCAAAAACCATCTAATGGAGATGGAGATGACACCACTCTCTCTCCAAAATGGTGGTATCATCTCTCGCTCTTAGATTTGGGGGACAACCGTTACCACAACATTGGTGCTGCGGAATATGCTTATGCCCTTACATTATGAACATAATTCCTTGCCCAAGCTGGGTGATTAGGTTGCATGGTCAAGGATAGGGCTTCACGAATATGCAAAAACCTATGGTATTTTTCTATGTGTATTTTAAACTTGTTTGAATATCCATATTTCTTACTCGATGTCATGTTGGGTCAAGAAACAACAACAAGATAATTAGAAGGATGACAAGAGCTTTGCCATGCACAATGAAAATATAAAATAAATAAATTTTGTAATTTAGAAAGAATAAATAACACATTAGTATTAGAAAAATGGTCAAGATAGCTTACCTCTAGCACGACAAACCTAAAAAGAAAATCGTGTATATATATATAGGGGAAAGTACACACACACACACACACACATGTAAATATGTGTGTGTATATATATATATATATATATATATATATATATATATTTCAAACAATCTTTTTCAGCGTATTTTTTGTAGCACTTTATAGCAAACATCCCAAATGGATGGCAAACTATAAGAGGAGCACATTGATGCATTGGTTTTTTAGCTTTGTCATGCGTCTTTGTTTGGTGAATACGAGCACAATGTTTTTAACTAACTTTTTATAAATTACAATAGTTTTTTTGTTTTGTCATATTTTTTGTAGTTCAATGCTTCGTAAATACCTACAGATTTTTTTCAAGTGTATTTGAAAGTTGCCTTAAATGGCATAATTTTGTACTTTTGAAAAGTATGAGCAATAAATATCTTACAGATTTGTAAGGTACTTTTGCTATTCTTAGAAATTCTGAGAATCACATTACATTTTTGTAATGTTCAGTTGCTATTTTTAGAAAGTCAGATGAAATCTAAATTTGCTATTTTCGAAAATCAACTTTCTAGAAATAAAAATAAATTTTTTTTAAAAAAAATGTTGGTATATACGAAGGGGAAGGCCCACGGGCGGGGGGGCCTTCCACTTTGTGAGGGCCCCACCCTGGGGCCTTCCCCCTTACTTTAACTCTTAGTGTGCACTTGTACTACAAAGTTTGTCATAATATTTCACATCACCATGTTTTCTTTGGACAAATACACCCTTATATTGTTGTAAGAATTTTTTCTTGGCATATATGCACATTATGAAATACTTTCGATAGAAAGCTCGGAGAGAGGGCGGAGCGCCTCGCTCTCTTCGAACCTCGCCAAATAGTAGTGAAAAAGAGATCACTTTTTTTTTACAAAAAAATTTAATACCCAATCCTTGAAAGAAAACAAAAATTTGCAAAACATGCAAAACTGAAAATCAAAAGATTGTATATCCATATGCTAATATATTTTTGAACTTGATAGTCTATCTAAGATTTCAAGGATCTAGTTTTCGAATTGGACCTAAATTTGACCTCAACAATTCTAGAGTTATAACCTTCCAAATCTTAGATATTGGAAGAAATACTTTCTAACTTTGAGATTTTGTTTGTTGGTCATTGTCATCATTAGATTTAGTCAAATTTGTAATGATAAAATATATCTAAGATGATTTTATGTTTTCAAGGGTGTCAATGAATTTTATATCATAGTCCTTACCCAAAAGTGGAGGTGCATAATACATGAGTCCGAACCATCAAATATATCGTCTTGGAGAAGTAAATGATTTATGCGGAACATTCCTTCTAAAAGGGAATTTATATAAAATTAGTTGTCTTATTGAAATCTATCTACTTGGTTGAGAACGACTCCACATAATTGTAGCACCCTAGCGCGTCAGGGTGCGCCAACGCCAGGTGGGTGGCGCCGGGCAGGCAGGCAGGCCGGCCAGGCCTAGGTGGCGCCGGGCAGGCAGTGCCCAGGTGACGCCGAGCAGGGGCACCAGCGCCAGGTGGGTGGCGCCGGGCAGGCCCAGGTGGCACCGAGAACCGGGCAGGTGGCACTGGGCAGCTTCACACCCACCTGCACACATGTGAGTAAGTAGGTGGGTTCAGTTATATATAGGTACTGGTTTATCTCAAAGATTTGCTTATGGGATAAGCCCTGATGCCCGACACGTGGCACCAGGGCAAGCAGTTTAAAAAAAAAAAAAAAAAACCTCCCTGCCTGGCCCACCCTGACGCGTGCGCAGGGTGCTAAAAATAAGAGGAGCCGGTTGAGAACATTGAACTTGTTCCGAATCCCTTGGGCAAGAAATTAAGAATGTAGTGTTGGCATACTTATTAGACCATGCACGGAAACCAAAAGTCATTACCCAAAAATTTGTACCATTGCAAAACTTCAAGAGAAAACTTATGGTAAACAATTAATTGAATAAAGCATAAAGCAGAATTTAGATAGGACATTTCATATTTTTCTCCCACATCTTACTTTCTCCATGTATTATACTTCATCTTTGCATTGTTGGTAAGGATTTTTAAAACAAAGGCATTTTGCCTTTTTTTAGCTTTCTCACAATAGCTTATCCCTGTTGTGATTTGTGAGAATTTTCTGAAAGCTTGAGACATCACTCCTAGGTGAGATTAGCATTAAACTCGGTTTTCTTTTTCTTCAAATTATGTAATTCTTCTAAACAATCTTTGTTTTTTGGGTTTTGAAGATTTGCATTCTATGAGTAATGCAAAGCTTTTGAATGTTATGGGGAAGGCAAATCTTCTGGATCATGGATGTATCAATCACCTTGTTCTTGGGGAGCTTTGGTGTCAACTTTGACTGCTCCTAGTGGAATTTTAAGTATTGCTTGGTTGGGTACTGTCCAGTGTTAGATTTCTCTTGACTGCTGCTCAGCTTCATGATCTTCTTGATTATCTTCTTTGGAAGTTCAAGAATTTGATCGAGAGAGCAAAAACAAAGGTACACAGCACTACCAGACCCACATGCACAGCAGCAACAACACCTAGGAAGTCATGGTGATACCCAAAATAGTCTGCCAAAAATTGCTTCACTGTTGTTGTATCCTCTTGGCCTGGGATGTGAAGGACTGTGGTTACATCCCCCAGCTGCGAAGTAATGACTCCTTCTAGCGTCCACGCCACTGGTGAAGCCCAGGAGTACCATCTCCACCAGATAGGAATTTGCTGCAGCACGAAACACAAAGCAGCACATGAAGAAAAAAGCAGCCCAAGCCTCAAGGATATGCTATTGCCAAAATACAAGAAGAAGTAAACTCCGACAAACTGAAAGAACTCCTAAAGTCGCTGCCGAGAAGAGGATTTCTGGAGCAGTAGATTCATATGAGCTTACTGGTCGAGGAATCAGGAAACCAGAGAAGAGATTCCATATGGCATAGAAGGCTGATGAAACCACGGCTGCAAGTTGTTGATTGGGTGTAAAAGCGATCGACATCATTCCGTAGAATGTGAAGTACAACAATGTGAAATACATGAAGAAGAGAAACCAGAAGAATTTTACTGTTGTCCACTGGAAGTTAACCATCGAGTACACAACAAGTGCATAAACTATTGCCTGCAAAAGAACATATGGTAGCTCAATGAGGACCTGCAAAACGAACACATTTGATTAGACTACAGCAGGTGGAAAATTGAAGTATCTGCGAACTAAGGATCAACCAACAATGAACATTGAATAATCCTAGGACGTGCCTGTGCAAAGGCATAGGGAAGTGCAGAGTACATCCCAGTTGCTTTTTCACGGTAGTATACGGTACGCTCAACAGCAACTACTGGTTGGACTGTTGACGAGTTATGTACACCAAGGAAAAGCACGGAAGCGTAGAGAGCTCCCATCGCATTGAATAGATCCTGCTGGGTAGTCCTGTCAACCAAACATTGTTCACTCAATGAACAGAAACATGGCGGTGTGAATGGCTATCCTAAACCTATCCATAGAAAGTGAATGACACATGCATATCAGGGATGGTGTTTCAAGTAGAAAGTGTACCTCTTAGAACCTGTGTTCCAAAATATAGTGCCAAATATAAGGGCGCAGATGCTAGTGAAAAATATGCGCACAACCACATATAGTGGATTTTTCCAATAAGAACACTGCTGCTTCCAAAGACATGCTCTGCATTGCTCCAAGAATGACAGGGAAAATTTTGTAGGAAAGTGCAGATCCTTTGATCCTGGAGCTGGTGTACTGAGCGCCTTAATCAATGACTCATTTTCCCTGCAAAAGCTCATTTTCGTATAGAGTTGGAAGAATCCAAAGCATTATCCTTCTATAAAAACACTAACAACAATAAGCGCCACAAAACAAAAAAAATCTGGGAAAGAAAGGTGTACATCTGGAGTAGCTGAAGCACAACGATTACCTATACAGGGAGGAGTTTTTGTAGATTTCAGCAAAATCCACCCCAAGTCTGGATTCTGCTGCTTCGGAGCTTATTTCTAGCATCCAAGTTGCAGGATTATACCCTTCCCTGATTCCAGGTACTCCATCGACAGCCTGATTTTTGCATTTACTAAAACTTGTCAGCTGCATGCCTACATATTATTACCCCATAAGCTTGTCCAAAGTAACACCTCAAGTATGTTTCTTCTAGATGACAAAATCTAGTAAAAATTGACCTGGAAATATTGAATGAGCTTGTTCGAATGCTTGCCAAGAGGACCTGCATAAATCACTCGCCCTCCTCTTTTCAGCAGCAAAAGCTGTCAATACAAAAAAGCTTTTGTTAGTAGGAACGACCAGAGCGAAGAAATGTTTTGTTTGTGACCTTTACAAAATGAGGACTAGCTTAATCCGTCAGATTTGGAACAATGGCATCTTGTGCATCTAACTTCAAGTGGGTTTAACATAAGACCTCATCAAAGGCTTCGAAAATGTCAATGCTGGGTTGATGTATGGTACAAACGACTGTTCGACCAGTCTCCACAGTGTTCCGAACTGTTCGCATTACAATGGCTGCTGCACGTGCATCTAAGCCTGAAGTTGGCTCATCCATGAAAATAATGGAGGGATTTGTAACAAGCTCAACTGCTACTGTCAACCGTTTTCGTTGCTCTGTAGATAGACCAGTCACACCCGGAAGACCAACCAAGGCGTCTCTCAAGGTTGTGAGTTCCACAAGCTCCATAACTTCTTCAACAAACATCTACATCCGGCACATGATGCAAATAAGATATTCATTCATCAGTGTTCCTTCTTGTACAATCAGCCTGAAGAATACGTACTTCTAATTTTCAGCTTTCAAGTTAAAGCTTACGTGAGGAGAAGGATGTAGCGATATTTACCAGCCTAGTGTACTTGTCAACTTCCTTCGGCAAGCGAAGCCATGCTGAGTATACAAGAGATTCATACACAGTGACATTTGGAGAATGAATGTCTGTTTGCTCACAATATCCTGAAATGCGTGCAAAGGTATCTTGTTTCTTAGGATACCCAGATATGCACATGCTACCTTCAATATAGCCTCCAGTCTTCCGCCCAGCGAGAACATCCATTAGAGTGGTCTTACCAGCTCCACTAACACCCACAAGAGCAGTAAGAACACCTGGCCTAAATGAACCACTCACATCGCGAAGAAGCTGCAATCGATCTTCTGCCACACCTTTCTTTTTCATTTCCTGAGATTAGATGCAATGCAACGATTTAAAATCCTTACATTCATGATCTGAAGTCCTAATACTTAAAAGAAACAGGCCAAGAAGCATGTGCTGCAAGACGATAGCAGAATAACAGAACAAGGCAATGGTAAATATAAAGACAAACGATTAAGAGGAAAAAATTTCTGATAGATAACAGACTTCAGCATCATTCAATGTCATTGAGGAAGAAAGTCATACATGGGGCACATCCACAAAGTATTTAATATGGTCGAATGCCAATGCCAGAGGCTGAAATGGTAAAATCATTCCTCTTTTAGGAGCTTCATATGTGGTGTCAGCAGCAGCATCCATTCCCCCTTCAGAGTTGGCCTGAGATGCACTGCTTGATCTGCGTACTTGAAGCTCAGCTTCTTCAACTGCACTGCTTGATTTGCGTACTTGAAGCTCAGCTTCTTCAACTGGTAACAATTATGGCGATGAGAACCATTAAAAACTGATTGGACATCTTGAAATAACAAGACGGATACCAAGAGTGTCTCTAAAAGCTACCCAATTCACATAAAAAAAAAAGCATCCAGTAACATACCTTCAAATGAAACTCTTGCCGAGGATCGTCTTTCTGCCTTCAAATTACTATCTCGGGTGACCAAAGTGATTACACTAGAATTTGAATAATTTATCTCAATCATCTCCTCAGATGATATGACATTCTCAGGTACGATGCCCTGAGGCTTTGCCATTGCTGAATTCATTCCAATTCAAACCAAGAGAAAGCTAAAATCAACTTCTGCATCTGTCACAAATCTTGACATTGCTAAAAAG
Source organism: Diphasiastrum complanatum (assembly GCA_029204225.1). NCBI lineage: Eukaryota > Viridiplantae > Streptophyta > Lycopodiopsida > Lycopodiales > Lycopodiaceae > Diphasiastrum > Diphasiastrum complanatum. The sequence goes on from CM055092.1 coordinate 28,583,960, forward strand.
ACTAAAATAGGCAATCATTTCCTAATTAGACAAAAACAATACGAGTCTCACGGTTTAAGTATGCCAAGGCCAAGGTAAATGCGCCGTTGAAAAGAATTGTATAACCGAGAAGGGCTCCGACACCGATCCATAACCAATACCAATGAGGAAAAAAACCTCTAGATATCAAGATTTGTTCACCAACAGTTGAAGAATTGTCAAATGGCTGCAACAAGAAAAAGTAAGATGCGTTGAGATAGCACAATGCAAAGGTAAGCCTTAAGTCAGAACATGCATGAAAAATGTCAGCGAGCCTTCAAAATTATGACACAGCCTGTGAGTGGGTTGGCTAACCATAGTTTACCTGACGCCACCTCTTTCCCAAAAATTCATTAACAGCAAGTGCATTTTGCCCATACATTAAGGGAGAAATCCAATAGCCCCATATCCACCATGGATGAATGTTATCTATAAAAGCATCCAGTAAGAATGCTTACACAGGATGATGGATATTCATTCACATAAAAACTTCATCAAAATCAGATCAAACCATTATGCCTCAAAATATACCTCTGGATACAACGAATCCACCAAGAATAAAAAGAATCAGCAGTGCAAATGAGCCAAAGGTGTTTGCGACAATCGTGGTACGACCCAAAGATGCAACGAAGCGAAAAAGTCCCAATGACATTTGATGTACTAGGAATAGCAGCAAAAATTGATTGAAAAACCTGAAAAATAGAAATTTAAAGTATTGAGCCAAAAAAGTTTCTAAATATCAAATTAGCTATGGACCTTTGGTAGAGCATTTGTGCTAGTACATGAAAAAAGCCACAAACACTTTCTAACCTTCCAGCATAAGGTTCAAAGCCAATAACCCAGTACGTCAAAAAGACCCAGATGCCTGCCTCAACTATCGAAATTGGTATTCTCATAAGCCAATTTGGTAAGGCAAATGCCCATGCAGGGTAGAACAGCAAGTCTCTTTGTTTATAGAATATAGGAAGTCTGAAAACTGTCATTGAAAGTTCAGCAAATCCGTTAAACGTGGTATTGCTGAGGCCAAAAAATAATGCTCCAAGGAATTTGTTTCCATCCTGCACAGTCCTATGCTTCATTTCTGTTCGTAAAAATATAGTCATTGTGATTATTGCTATGATCCCCATCTGTAGAAAGCAATAAGCTGCATTAAAATCTAGATGATTCCTAATTATAGCAGCCTAACAAACACATTTTCTGAATATACGATTTACGCATCAGAAATCAATATCCATGAGCCTATTGACACCTGCACAATTTTGAATATGTATATGAATGAGTTTCGCTTCATCAAAAGCCATTCTCTTGAAAAACAAGCTCGAAACAACTCCCAGTCATTAATGGTATATTTCTCAGTGACCAATGCAGAAGGATGACTCTTCGATCTGTCAAAAGGTTTTGACAACTCTTGTGCAAGGTTTTGGCCAACATGAAACTTTGCAAAGCTTTCTGCGAATTTCTTGACTGAAACATACTGATAAGGTCGATTTCTGTCTGCCCAATATTGTTCCTGGTCTTTCCTCGAAGTAACCTTGTTCCAAAGAATAAAGAATCCAAATTGGTCACTTTCTAAAAGTCACATATCTTGATATGAGTAATAACAGATTGATCAAGTTCTATAAGATTTAGTACTCAATTGTGATTCTTCGAAGCATAGCAAGATCACAAAAATCATCTTACCTCTTGTAGAAAATCTGCAACACCTTTTCTTTCTGGACATTTAAAACCCATGGTCTCAAAGAAGTCTAAAACAAGGCCACGTGGTCCTTGATAGACTATCTGACCTTCTGACAGAAGTATGACATCATCAAAAAGTTCAAAAGTCTCTGGTGCAGGCTGGAGGAGTGAAACCACCATGGTCCCGTCCATGACATGAACAGACTGTCTCAAACATTTGACAATCTCGAAAGTTGTTGAACTATCCAACCCAGTGGAAATTTCATCCATAAAAAAGGCTTTTGCTGGTCCCACTAATATTTCTCCTGAGTGAATATGAACATTAACGTGTTACTCAGAAGGTTTTTAGAACTTTGCAAACATCAAACAAGAAATTACCAGACTTTTATATGAACAGCTAGATCTCTCACCAGTTGTGAGTCGTTTTTTCTGACCTCCAGAAATTCCTCTTAGCATATAACTTCCTACTAAAGTATCAGCACAAATGTCAAGGCCTAGGATCTGCATTCCAGGAAACATAAATAACTAGAAGTGAGATAACATATAATTCTGCATGATCTTCATGGTAACTGGTTTATGTTGCCAACAAACCAAGATCCATCACTGTAGTACTGAAACCTCACCACATGGGACACAAACCTTTAAGATATAATCTGTCACAATGCTACTTTCTTGGCCCTCCACCACACTTGCCTAATCAATATAACAGTAGACCAGTATCAAGATATGAAGCATAATGAAGATAGAGAAAGCAATAAGCTGGACTTCAAAGGATGGATATTTGAAATTAAACACATTTCTGAACGAAATTGCAATAACTGAAAAATGTCGTCTTGAACATTTTTGATGGTGTGATATTCTAACTGTAGACATAACTCACCTTCAAAAAAGCATCAAGGTCAAGGTCAGGCTTGATACCAGCTAACTTTTCCCTCCTGGAAAGTTCTGAAAGTATGTCTGGAGATAAGGTGTTATTGAAAAGTTAAAATCCCTGATTATGAACATACTTCTAACTCAGCTCAAAATACTGCGGCTTCTTCAAATGAAATAGCATTAAATCAGAACTGCCTTAAACTTTGTAAAAAGCAAGACTTACCATATCTAGTGCCAGCCCCTTGACAACGACTAGAAAAATCAAGAGTTTCCCTGACTGTCATTTCTCCAATATGTAAATCTGTTTGGCTAATGTATGCAGATGTTCTTTGTGGTACGAATTCTTGAAGCTCGTGTCCATTATATGTCACTCGTCCAGACGTCTAGAAGGGAACCACTATGAAGTTACAAACTCAGAGAACATAAAGCTGTCACAAGAACAAGAGTAAAGTGCTGGTAAGCGTTGCGAAGTCTTTACCCTTAAGTTATAGTCAAGTTTTCCAGCAAGAGCTAAGAGCAAAGTAGTTTTCCCAGAGCTAGGTGGTCCAAGAAGTAATGTCATCCTGTGAAAATCATGAAACCAAGAATATGAGCTTTGAGATTCTAGCTGAAAAAACGGCCGCTTGCTCTAATTCACAGTGTTGCATATGTATCTGATTCTAGAAATTCAGCCCATTGATATCTGATGATTTGCTGGTTTTTGAAAGTTAAGCTGACAAAATGCTGATGCATCGCAAATTGAACACCTCACAAATTAATCTGCCAATGATTTTAATCACATCAAAAGTAGTGGAGCAAAATTTGATCTACAGTGTATGCTTCACCTGGAGGGCTTTATGATGCCGCTTACATCTCTCAGGATGTTAAGAACCCTTTTCCTGGATGGGAACACGTGAAGAGCACCCAGTAGGTCCTGCCAAGATGCACCTCAATCTCGGGTTAGGTTCCGACATCCAATTCTGAGAGCAGATAGCCACTTGAAGATGTTAAGCAACCAAAATAATCAGCTGGGTAGTATTAAGTAGCTTCCTCTACTTTTTCTAATGTCCTTACAGTTATATACCTCCATAATATTGATGGCAAAGTTGGTGAGCGTCGGAAGTGCTCTGCTTCCCACATAAATGTCTGCCTCCACATTCAAATGCTCAAATCTCACTTCGATTTTGGGCAATTCTATCCCCACTCTGATCACAAAGGTAGCTTAGCTTACTTAGTTTAAGAGAATTGATGTGCCTTTGCTCACTTTAGGCTCACTCTTCCACTGAACTAGAGTTCGCACAATACTTCCAAAACCTGCCTGATTCTGTCATGTCTTTAACGAGAGAGAGAGAGAGAGAGAGAGAGAGAGAGAGAGAGAGAGAGAGAGAGAGAGAGAGAGAGAGAGAGAGAGAGAGAGTATACTGGTCAATTCTGTCGCGGAGTTTGACGAGAAACCGTTCATGGTCTTCCTCTGTAACCTTCAATATTTTTCCAAGAATGTGCTGCCGTTCCTTATGTCTGAGTTTACTCACATCAACCTCCTCGTTGATGAGTCTCCCATTATCAGTCATACGCTTGAGAATGGTAGTTCTTAGGCGAGTGTAGGTCGGCATCTTCTCCAGTGCCGCCCATTTTAAGGCCTCCTCCTCATCTTCTTCTCGATGTTCAGTGGAGGGATTGTTCAGTGGAGTGGGTACGCGGTCACCCAATGAGATTGGAGAATTTCTGCCATCGACCTCCATGTCGATGAACCTCCCATTATCAGCTACACTTTCGACAATGGTAGTTCGTAGCTGCCGATTGTAGGTAGGCATTTTCTCTAGTGCCGCCCATTTTAAGGCCTCCTCATAATCTTCCTCTCCGTGTCCAGTGGAAGCCCGAGCGAACACATTCTCACCCAATGAGCTTAGAGAACTTCTGCCACTCCATATCTCTGCTGCCATTTCAAGTCTCGTATTTCGCTGCTGGTGTCTTTGACAGATAGAAGCTGAACTGCTTTCTTTCCTAAGGATGGACTAAAACATTTCTAGCTTTTCATCTGAGTAAGATGTTAGAAATCAAGCAAATACTATTAGACAATGAGATCTACTACCTGAGTCGAGCTCAGCTAAGACTCAAACAAGCTCGATTGCAACTTCATCAGATGTTGGTCTCTTCGAAGAAACGCTCGAGCAAAATTCTGAGCTGCAATCAGGTATCTATGATCAAAACTTCGCTTTCTTGGATACCCAGCTCGCATTCTTTGATGATCAGCTGCTGCTGGCTATAGATATATTGTATGAGAGAGCGAGAAGAGGAAAGCCGAGGAAGCAGTTGATGCTGCTGCTGCTGCGACATCTGAAATGGCTGGAGCAAAGAGATTATTGCCCACGTTTTATTCCACGTGGACCACAGAAAATTGCTGTTATAGATAGTAATAATGCGCAGCTCATGCACGAATGAATGAATGGCCTGCATGAGATGCACATTGTTCAATGTGCGAAATTTTAAAGTCGGCTTATGCACGAATGATGCACATTCTTTAAGGTACACAATTCAAGTATGAGATGGACCCCTAGGCATCCATAATAGAGGAGAAGACTGGCAGATGGCTCTAGATTCTAGTAGAGATAACCTATCTACCAATAGAGTTTATTGTGGCGAAACAATTTTGGCTGCCCATATCTTTTTGTTATTGACACTTGAGATGCCCATCTCACCTAGTGTAGTAGTACAGTCCTTGAAGTTGGTGTAGTTGTTGCCATCACTTGTCTTCATCTCATAGAAATTAAAAAAAAAAAAACAACCATCATAATAATAAGTTCAATCAATTAGTGTTATACCTTTTTGTTACCGACACATGTGATCGGTATCTCACCTAGTGTAGTACTAAAGTACTTGAAGTTGATGTAGTTGTTGCCATCACTAAAATTTATTTGATAGCTATTTCAAAGCAAACATAAAATGAAATATGTTCAATCAAGCATATTTACATAGGGAACTCGGAAGTGTCAAAAACCTGATTGTGTAGATGATTGATTTTTACACCTAAGTTTTTCATGACACTTCTAGTTTTACACTTTTGTTTTCCTATGTATCTCTGCTTGATTGAACGTATTTCATTTTAATCATTTGTGTACACCAAAACATGAGATATAATATAGAAATTGGTTGTTTCTTAATGCAAGACATTTGTGCAATGGTTAGAGTGACCATGGTTGGTTTTGACAGCATAAATTTTGGAGAAGGCATCTTTGTTAGAAATATTGGACTTTTGGGATTCTTCCTAGGATAAAGGATTATACCAGATGAGTCTCTTAGGTTTTTGAATTGGGTATGAGGATAATGATCTAGTTTCATGTAGAAGTTGGTGTTATTGGCTAAATCATCTCATATTTTCCAAAATACAATCTACTCAAGATGTTCAATAATGAAGATGACTATAGTGATAATGCATAAACATCCTTAAAGGGTTTCAAATGGATGATTACAAGTATGTTTCTAGATCTATGGAATCTAATGTATAGCTAACTATAAGAGGTAATCAAACACATTAATTTCTATAGGAAACTAGTAGAATCTCTTATTTGTGTTAAAAAAATTTCAACAAGAAGTATAATCACCAAGCTTGATTCCACTTGAAAATTTCAAAATGCAATGATCCACAATATCACACTATAGCTTCATTACAACACCAAGATCTTTAAGGTTCTATTCAAGCATTCCACAAGAGCTCTACATATGACCAACAAGATGCCAATAGTATTTATTCATGTGCCCACACACAATACATAAGAAAGATCACAATACTAGCTCATGAAGTAATAGTCGCCTCCTCTCCTACTATCTCTCCACAATACTAGCACCCTGCATGTGTAAGTCCAACCCGATGATCACATAGTTATTGGATTAATTATAGTTTAAGAAGAGAACTTTAGGCCAAATTGTGAGAATGAAATGTCACAGGACCTGCATAGTTGTCAGTTCCTTCCAACTTGCTCGACTCATTGAGGATGCTCTCGCTTAGAGTTGCCATTACTACACTTAGATGAGTTTGGATTGCAAAAATGACTGTAAAAATAGAAAATTTGCTGCAAACTTGACAAATGACATCTCAGACCATCTTTCAATCCGAGCTATGGATAGAAAGTTATGCCAACTTGAAGTAAAAAATTGCCCTTAAGCCTGAAAAATGACAATTATTACTAAACTGCCATTTTTGGAAATTTTCTTCGTCACGCACAAATCTCCAATTTCAAAGATTTTTATATCAGCTTGTTGCCCTTTGTACCAGCATAGCTCTTGTCTGATCAAATCTCAAAAAATATCTCCCCAACTAGGTCAAAATATCTATATGTTTTCTGCTTTCCTGCAACACAACCAGTAGACAGGGCCTTAGAAAGAATGGACCAGTCCCAATAACTAGAGACACCTATGGGACCCTTCAAATGAAATGAAATTTGACGTCTATTTTCTTAAGTTGATTTGAGCCGTTGATATCCATCAATTGGACGGTCCAGATTCAAGGACACATGCACCTATGACATGTGGCAGGTTGCTATTGGCACGCGTTCCCTGCTTGACGACTTGAAAACACCTCGATACACAAAGTTTTAGAAGGGTTCACGCGCGAATGGAGGCTTTTTGGAAGGCATTTCGCGAGGCTGTGAAGGCATTTCGGCCCTTTTTGTTGACCTTTTAGGGCGTTTCGAAGCTGGAAGCTTTTACAACAAGGAAGATCTGCCCACCAAGCCTTTGAGTTGATGTCCACCAATGCCTCCAAAAGCCCTCCAATGTGCATCTCCTAAGATCCTTCCAAAAGTAGACAATCAAATGGCCTCAAGAAGAATTCACCACCCAACCATAGCTAGATTTATGCGCAAGCAAGACTATCTAGTACCCCCTTGCTAAACCACAATCACTACCATCACAATCACAAGCATGCTCAAGATCCTACCCCCATCTACGTCCCATACCAAAGATGGTGATCCTCTCAAAAACAAGCAAGCCAAATCTATGCTCTCTACACACTAGCCTTCCACTAAAGAATAGAAACAAGCAACAACCAAAAAAATATCCCCTCATTTGGGTGCCCTCTCCCTCTCTTATACATGGCCAATGACTCACTCCAAAGCACTATGGAATGTCCACACAAGTCATTGAGTTAAGGGGAAGCAAAGGAAAGGCCAAGAGGCTCACAAGTTAGTGGAATGTCAAAAGACACCTTCCATAACTTATGGTTCTTGGTTATAACTGCTTGGGTTCTTTAGGAGCATCACATTAGAGGAGTTCTCAATATCAAAAAGACCCTTTGTAAAGATACTTTTATTTATTTTTCTTTAGTTTCGACCGTCACCAGGCCCAATCAAAAGCACAGATTTAAAATCTTCGTAACGTAGTTCAAATTAACTAAAAAGTAAAAATGCAATATAGAAAACTTTGAAATTTGTGTCCGGACAGCATGGACGTATCCCATTGGTTTCTTCTTCCTGCCCGACACGTGCTAATCTGCCCGATGTCAATATTTCAAGTTAAATTTACTTTACTATGTTGGTTAGTATAATGAAATTTTCTAACTATACTAGTTATAGTTATAGAAATATAGTATGTACAGTTACATAAAATATGGTATACGCAATAACTGTGACTATGTTGGCATTCACATTAGATTAAATGTGATACAAAAAATTAAAATTAAGTGACATATCAGAGAGATTTTTGGCGCCCAAGCTTTGAAAATAGCAATGGCAAGGAGACCCAGATCTACAATCGATTCTGTGATTCTTTACAATGAGAAAGATGAAGCTGATAACTGGAAGCCAACAAAATATACAAAGAACTCATGGGTATTGCTGCATCCATCATCAAAGGGCAATTTTTGACAAAAGAAAAGAGCAAAAATGACTTACAAATCTTATTGGAAAGCAAAAATTTTGGAGTTTAAGACTACTCCGAGAGGTCAATCGATATCAGAAGTCTTAGTGCAACATGTATATATGCATTCAGAAATCAAAGTACATGATATCAATCCTCATGATCATCAAAAATGTAACTGTAAATATATCAAAACATATGCACTCTACAGCAATCATAGGTGATTTCCTTAATTGATGCTCTTTAGATTATGATTTAAATGCTTCAACATTGTTTTTTTCTTTCAGATTTATATCCATCATGCATAAGTGAATGGGAGCCCGCACAATCACTTGTAGGAATATTAGACGTGATTCACTCTGATGTTGGAAAGCTACAATACAAAGGAAGAAGTTCAAAGGAACTTGCAGATTGTGGTATCTATTTTTATGAATCTTTATATACGCCACAAACAGATGGAGATTTTGGCAAGCTCGAAGTAATTCCATTGCCTAGTTTTCAAAGTGATGAGTGGCCTACTCCTGACATCATTGTTTCTGAATCCTTGAGATGCAAGCTACTCATTGATATTAAAAATGCTATGAAGATAAGCACAGGCTCGAAAATTGTTCACCTAAGTTGGTTTATCTCATTGCATACATTTGTTGATTTTTTCTCGAGAGCTAGTGTTCGTAGGACACCAACTTTATTTGTTTGCAAGGATTTATCAGATGAGACTTTGTCAGATCTCATGGATCAAGTTTGGGATAGTAAAACAAATAATGACATAGAATGCAGGATTAAAAAGTCCTCAATGATCTTTCGTTATCATATCGAAAAGCAAATGCTCAGTCTCGCATTTAGCTACCAGAGATACAAGAAATTGAAGGTACATGGCTACCACTGGATCAAGACTTTGAACTAAATGGTCACACAAACCGAATGGAGATAAGCATTATCTACAATGAGGAATATTTGACTATGGTTGAGGTGGAAGAGCACTGGAAGCCTGATTTTATCATAACAGAGCTCATGCTATTACAAACCAATCTACCAACATATTTCAGATTTTTTATCATCAACGAAAGACTCGTAAATACTTTATGTTTATTGCCATTTCAAAATAGAACAAAATAATAAAAAATGTCATCATTTACAATTGCACATTCACTAATATTTGCCATGTCACAGATGCGAAAAAGACAGGAGCAGATAACGTGCTGCAAAGATCTACCTACAACAATCACCATTGTGGGAGAACAATAGTTTCAATTAAACTTTAGTAAAAATCTATGTATACACCCTTTCATTCAATAAATGAAAGCCCAAGTTGGGCATCTGTACATGTATTTTGTGCTCCCAAATTCATAAACTGGAGCAGCATTTGATATATCAATGTATATTTTTCTATGAAGTCTATACATGTATTTTTGTTCTATGCTATCTATATTTTTTCTGATCTTAATTTAGTACAACTACATCATCCTTTGCACCATCATCAATAACGGGAGGCTGAAGTCTTGCCCTAGCCAGTATACTCAGGATAATTTCTTGCCTAAATTTGTACACCTGGCTTGATGTGTACTCAAGAAGTGTAAACTGCAAAATAGAACATTCATGTATTAGTAATGGCCAATAACATCACCAAAATAGAAAACTAATCATGATTCCAAAATAAGAATAAACAAAATTTATTACCTTAGAAATATCAACATCTTGTTGTTGGAACCACTCAAAAAACAACTTGGCATTGTACAATGTGTACCACCCACAGCTGAATGAATCATTTTGCTGGGGTGACTGAAAAATAATTCAGCACACAAGAAATCAATTATGAAACAGAATGAATTAGATTGAAAATATTTCATTAGAATACTGATTCCAAAATGCTATTAAGAAAGACAGAGTTTACCTCCAAGCTGATGATCTGCCAGTCCATAGAATGGAGAACGTCTGTAGGAATATATTTACTTAGATATGGAATGTATATATCTACATCCTTATGCGTATTTCTCGCCGAATTCATCTTGACACGAAAACATTTAATAATATTATTTACAAATCTCTTAATAGAGATCAGGTTTAAATTCCAATGGTCGCTGCAAAATAAGATTGAAAATATTTTAGCGGCAATTTTGAGAACTATTTAAATTGAAAATGTCAATGTTAATGCATAAAACAGGAAGAAGCACTTAATATATCGTACTTGGTATGATAAGGAATGACCAGATACTTTGTTGCTGGTGTGAATCCACTTGTCAGACACTGTGACAATGTGTCCTTATTCTCCTTGAAGGCCTGGAGCAGAAAGTTACTCAGCACCAGCAACTCGTTTGATGAATCTCTTGCAATGTCAAATTGCAAGAGTGTCAGCCCGGACTCTATCACAGGATCACTGATAGAAGCTCGTCTGTCTTTGAGATCCAGGCAATCTAGAACTCTAAAATACTAAAATCAAGTTCATCTAGTCTAAAACAAAAAGGAGTACCAATTGTATCTATAGCATCCGATATGTCTTTCTCAAATTTAAGATAATCATCTGAATCAATATATGTATAGAAATTGGGAGGAGGAAAAGGAGGTGGATGTGTAGTATCTACAACAATTATAGGAGTATCCAAAACAGAGGTAGCTATATTTACAGCATTATCAACAACAGCATTATCTACAATGGATTCTGGGATAGGCTTCACAGAATTTGAAGGGTTAGGCTTAACTTTCTTAGGAGCACGCTTGGGGGCTGTCTGCTTCCTAGGACGCTTCATAGGAAGATTAGTCCTATCTACAGGAGTTGGTCTAGGAGCAGCAGGTTGAGATACATGTAACCTACAGTACCTATCCCTCATTCTCATCAGAAGCTGAAAATCCTTGGCCATTATGGTAACCCTCTTGGTATGGATGGCAAGCAAAAAAGAATTCTAAAAAAAAAGGCTAATATAATCTTCAGCAGCCTCCTGAAGGCACTGAAGAACACTCGGTGTGAATCTAACGTGTTGTCCGAGATCATTTCCTGTTATGTTCCGGACAGCACGGTAGAATGGAGCTCTTGGAATCAACAGAGCTGTTGACCTCTGATACTTGCGTATCTCATAGAGCCACTTGCTGCGGTTGCGCGTTCTAGGTCTAGCAAGTGGTGTGATGGCAACCGCAGGAGATGAGGATGAGCTAGGAGAGAAAAAGTCTCTCCTTGTCTGCTTTCTCCTATCCATGGGCGTGAACTATGTGATAGCGGACTTGTGTGTGAAGGTTAGGATGAGAAGGAAGGGATGATAAAGAACTCGCAGAGGATTGCTATGTACGGACAGAATGTACGGTATATCGGACCTATGCGAGCCGAATATCAGAGAGAACGATTAGATTTGAGGAAAGATGCACAAGTGCGATATGAGGAAAGATGTATCGGACCTGTGCGCATGGAAGGCAGTAGGAGGAATTTCGATTGTGAAGGGCGCGCACAAATGCGATATGCGGAGCGAAAAAAAAAGTGAAAAAAATTCATCGAAATTTGTGATTTTATATCGGGGTTTGCACGTGCGAAAGAACGTCCTGTCACACATGTGGGAGTTGTACGGACAAATGCGAGAGCAACACATGTCACCCTATCACATTACACATGTGGGATTTGTACGACCGAATGCGAGAGCGACACGTGTTTATGAGCAATCGAATGAACATGCGACATGTGTTCAGGTGTCATTTCACACGTGTGCAGGTGTCATCTCACACGTGCCTGCGCCTGTTGTCGATCTGAAAGTAGACATGTGTCATAAGTCCGTTGACCACACGTGCAAAAATTTAATATAATGGCACGGAAATTGAATACCTTTTGCGTTCTCAAAATTCGCGACATATCGCTTTTGTGCGCGCTCATTGTTGTCCGTTTGCTTGCAACTATACCTACTCGCGCACAACTGCGATATTCTATATCTGTCTGCCGTACATATCCATCTTCTGCACCATTTTGATAGTTAGATTTGGTTCAGTTCTCCCGCACGCACAAGTGCGATATTCACGTTATTGCCATGGCCTCTTCCTCATCATCCTCACGAGAATCAGGCTTGAGTTCATTTCTGAGTGAATTTGAACAGCGTTTCAGATAACTAGCCTCATTATTACATTACATTCATTGAATAGTATTAATACATTGTAAACTAAGTATGATTAATTCTTTGGACAGGTGATGAAAGAGGATCATGATATATTATCATGGATATTCTCAAGGACATCTTATCCTAGGATCATCAAGGACCATATGGATGGAGGATTTCTCAATGTTCCAGGAGTTGGAGACTTCAATGTTGAATGGCACTTAGCAAGTGATTTGAAAACATTGAAATGTATGTATAATGTCTCTCACGGTGCTACATCAAAACACCCTTGTTTGTACTGCATGAAAATGGCAAAAGATGTAACTAGGAGTACAAGAATTACTAGAAGATATGCATATCCAAACTGGAAGCCTGTGCTGCCTATCCCCTTAAAAAATGTGCATGTTTGCACTCTTCATGCAGAAGTTAGATTAATAGAAAAGATCATTTATCTTCATATAGTTTTTGCTTGGAATACTAAGCCAGCATCATTAGCAAAGGAAGCTATCTCTTAATTAGAAGGTGTTTTATCAAAAGCAAGACTCCATAAAGGACATGTCAAAATTCAAAAAGATGAAAAGCTTTCAGGAAAGAATGGGAACATGCCAACTAAGCCAAGCATAGGAGGAGCAAATGCACGTCATTTTCTATCAAATCATACTGGTAAGGCTTCTAATATTCAACACTCAGTCTGGACAGATATTATTGCTGCCACTCAGGACTTCGAGAAAGACGGCAAAACCAGAGTACTAAAAGTTGATGTATGGAAAAAACTTGATAGTATGATTGCTATTTTAAGAAAAGAAAAATACTCTGATATTGATAAGAAAGCTGTCCAAAGGACTTGTGTCGAGTTTGTTAATGCAATATCAAAAGCATGGGGAGAAGATCACATCACTCATTACATGGTTAGTATAAAATTTTCAAAATGCTTTCAAATTTTCATATATATTTAGATCCAAACATAAGACTAACATTATGATTTTGACATATGCAGCACATACTAAGAGATCACAATGGAGAAGTCACACTGGCAAGCACGAGCAGCATTTCATTGAAATACACAACATGGAGGAACCAATCAAAAACGAAACTACATTTGTCAATTGTTTCAATGGTTCTACCGCAAAGTTCAGATTCGACATATAACAAAGTCCACACAATACAACAAGTTTAGAAAAGCATGCAAGTTCATATAGGAATAGAAAATTAGATGATTGCTGAGTAGAAGATCATCATTGCTGAGTAGAAGATCATCATGACATGTTCAGAATTGCTTTGCAAATTCATTGAACAAGAGAGGAGCAATACCCAATGTAAATACATTGATTGTATTATACAAAGTGTCAACTATTCATCATCGGATCTTGTATCAGATTCTATGGTAGTATTGTCATGAAGAAATTCTTTGCTAGCATATGCATCTAACTTGGCTGCGTCAAAACTGATCCAATGGCATATTTTGAGGCATCCGTATGAACATGAAACTCTAATGTCCAATCTGGAGAACGCAGTATTGGTGCTGAAGTTAATGCTTTTTTTAACTTTTCATAGGCTTCTAACGCCTCTACTGTCCAAATAGGAACAATAGTTAGTTTGCATATAGGTCATGCTAAATCCACAAAGAAGATAATAAAAATTCGATAGTAGTTCACATGACCCATAAACACATAAACTCCTCGAATTGTTGCTGGCAGTGGCAGTTCCACAATAACCTTGATCTTAGAATAATCGGTGGAAACACCATGTCTTGATATCACATGTCCAAGCACAACTCCGTGCGAAACCCATATCTAACATTTTTTTGGATTTAGAAAAATCTGATATTTGCGATATCTTTCAAATACTTTCTCCAATCGATCCAGGTGGTCTGTATCTATACTATGAACTCCCAAGTCGTCCAAGTAAATTTCAAGGAATTTCTGCAGATAATCTTTAAAAGCAAATTGCATTACTCTTTGGAATGAACTTGGTGTATTACAGAGTCCAAACAGCATTATTTGTAAGCATAGGTGTCCCATTCTGTTGCAAAAGCAGTTTTGTGGCAATCGACAGGTGCAATCTTAACCTGGTTGTAACCACTAAATCCATCCAAGAAATTATAAGCTTTCGCTCCAGCAAGGCGATCCAAAATGCTTTCAGTAAAAGGTAATGGAAAGTGATTCTTCTGTGTCACTTTATTCAATGCTTTGAGATTCACACAGATTCACAATTTTTCATTTTTCTTAGGAACAATGACAATCGGTGAAATTCATTCTGTATGCTAGATCTCATAAATGAAATCGGCATCAAGCAATCTCTGAAGTTCTTTCTTTATCAGATCTGCCACATTAGGATTACAACGATAGAACTTTGTAACCTTTGGAACTGCATCCGGTACTAAAGGTATGGTATGTTCAATCACTGATGTCGGAATACCCTTCAAATCTTGATAAGTCCATGCAAAGCAATCTTGATACTTAATAAGTAGCAAACGGAGTGCTTGATATTGTTCAGGAGTAAGTTGTGATCCCACTTGTACAATCTTTTTCGGTTCTCCTGGTTCAGCAAGATTCATTGGCTGCGTCCTAGCTGGGCCATCGTAAACCTCTTTAGATTCTGGCATGTGTTCTTCAGGTTCACAATGTGCTTTAGGTAACATGATAACCACATCATCCAGTGTATAACGTTTAAAATGCTTTGGCATATCATGCTAGACTACATTTGCCTGTTCTTTTTCAAAATGACTTGTCTTGGATCTTCGTTTAGCCTTCTTAGCAGGAAGTGAACGTGGAGGTGATGACTTTCGGGATGATAAATCTTTCTTCACAGGTAAAGACTTTCTAGACGATGATGTCTTGCTGGAAATCTGACTTGAAGAATCATTCTTGACTTTTCCTTTGCCTTTATCCAATAGAGATGGCACTTCCTTTGAATCAATCTTTTGAGGGAGATTTTTCCATTTCAGGACCGTATTATAGTGTTGCTTAGCTTGTTTCTTCGTTATCAAACTTGTGATCCTTCCTCCCTTCAATATAATTGCTTTGGGAGATTTGATTGTTGGTTCATCAGGAACATTACGCACTCCAAAACTGGTCAAATCCATATGATGTATAATTTGTTCATCCGTAAGTTCTGCATTGCCATCATAAGTTAAGGCATGGCTCACTGGTATGAGATCATCCTCAATTGGATCTGATATAGGTTCTGTTAATATCTAGGCTACATTCAGCACCTTTAGTGGAAACATGATTGGTGTATCCAAAGTTCAATCTAATAAGAAAATCTCGCTCAACTCTGATTGAATATCTTGTTGGCACATATATCCTGCTGTACAATCAATTGTTGCAAGAGCTTCATTCCAATTGACAGTATCCGTTTGAGAATCATAATGAATTCCCAATTTTTTCTCTGGTCGATCACAAGTGTGATCTGTTGTTGATGAATTGTCATCCGCTTTTTGAACCACTGGTTTGATAGTCCAAGTCGTAGGATCAACTTTAACTGCACGTTCACGATTTTCAAAAGTGACTTTTCCGGTACTCCAATTATGAATTATTTGCACAACTCATAACCATGGACGTCCTAATAGAACTCGGTAGACATTTGGGTCTTATGGTAAGTCCATCACGACGAAAATAATGACAAACTGTACTCCTGCAATCCTGACATGTATATCTTCCACCATTCCTCGTGGACGAACTGTCGTTTGATCCACTAGCTTAATAGCAAAAGTAGCAGGCTTAATCTTTGTAAGGCCCCATTTTGTACATAGGTTTGTAGAAATCAGGTTACTCCTGAACCGCCATTTATCACGGCTACTTCTTTAGAAAATTGTCTCTGTGGTATCGGCAAAGTGATATTCTTTTGTTCACTTTCCAAGCGACTCCAACATGGAGTACATCGTTAGATTCTTCAAATCCAGCACAAAAAAGTGGCTCTTGGTGGACTTCTAGTTCTTCTTGAACTAACTTTTGCGCTTGATCTTGCTAGACAAAATGTTCATGAGTAATTCTGTATGCGATGCTTCCGGTTCAATCATTTTGAAGGGTTCTTTGTGATGATGTAATTGATCATTCATATCCATACGTAAATTTCTTGGAGGCTGCAATGGTGAAGACCGAACTTTAGCTGTTACTTTAGAAGCCTCAAGTTCCTCTTCTTCTTGCAGATGTTTAATCCACTGTCTCATATCTTGATATCTTCATTTTTTTGCATTAAGATTTAGATAGACTCCCGATGTTGTTGGTGTTTCGTTCAATGATATAGAATCAGCAGGTACTGGATCCACTACTGGTTCTTTTTGCTTTTGTGCTCTAGTGACCACCATCAAGGGTGCACTTGGTTTAATTTGAGCTATTGATCCTTGCTTGATGGTTATCAAATTTACAAGTGTTGTAACTGGTGGTGGCTTTAGTCTTGCTGGATAGTCTTTATAGCAATGCCCATATCCACAATCACGACAGAATGGTACAAATTTTTCTTTATTTGTGCATTCTGCAACTCTGTGATTTTCTCCACATGCAAAGCATCCAAGTGGTGCTCTGGTCCAATTTCTCGAGGCTTGTTGTTGAGCAACATCATAAATGGCATACTGTTCTGAAGATCCACCTTCCTGATCATTACCATAGCTCCATTGCTCAGCACTTCCGTAAGGTTCTGGTTCCATCAAATTGGCAGGAGGAGCGGAGTGTTTTGGTGGGGCAGGCAAAGCTAGAGTTTTCGGGTATCCAAGAGTAGATTGTCGTAGTCTTGCTGCTGGATTTCCTCCATACTGTGGATCTTGATATCCCATCTGGGCATACCGTTACTGAATTATTCGAGGGTTGAAGTTGCAAAAAGTAGTCTCATGGTCAGGTGAATTACACAGATGGTAAACATTGATTTCCATTCATTTTTTCAATTGAGGACACTCGTTCACTGTGTGATTTCTTGTACAAATAGAACACCAGATATTTTCCCTGGTAGGAAAAGTCTTTGCAAACTTCTCAAGTTCCTTGTTCGCTTCTCCGTGGAAATTTTCCAATGCTTTGATCTTCTCATCAAGTCGCAACTGCAACTTTTCCATCTGTTTCTACTGGGTCTTCCCAAGTTTCTCGAAGTCATTGAGCATCATTTCTGTAGTCGCATTGGCATTCGTTGATGCAATAGTGGTGGATGTCGTAGTAGTCTGCCCTGTTGTATAAGGCAACATACTGACATTCGGCTCATCAATTGAATCTTCATCCTCCTCCCGAATTGCATTGTCCATAGCATTTTGCAAAAATGCGTACTCATTATGGCGTTTTAGCACACGTCTGATCCGTTTAGGTAGACCTGACAAAAACCACATAATCATGGCATTTTCATTAATCAGCTCAAGTTCGCATTCAGATCTAAGACGTTTCACCCTTTCGATGTGATCTCAAACCATTTCCCTCTTTTCCATTTTAAATACACTTGATTGCTTTGGCATCAAGTTTCTTTCGCTCCTCCTTTGGCACATGTACATAGGCCTTACATCCAATGACACAAAACTTGTCGATTTTTGGCTTTATTCCAGTAAATGCTTCTTCAGGAGTCACATTTGGAACCGCAACTGTAGGGTTCTTGTTTTGCAAAAACGTTGTCGCACTGCACGCTTCCGACCAAAGTGAATCGGTCAAGCCCATTTGCTTCATCATGGAGCGTGCACTCTCCAGAATAGTCCTGTTTTTCCTTTCAGCTACACCATTACTATGCGGCGTGTGTGACTGTGTGAATTGTCTTTTGATGCCGTGCTCTTTGCAAAAGTCTTCAAAATCATCAGATTTGTATTCGCCCCCTCTATCAGATCTTAGCACTTTGATACGTGCATCCAGTTGGTTCTCTACCAAAGTCTTGAACTCCTTGAAGCGAGCAAAAACGTCAGATTTCTTCTTCAAGAAATAGATCCATGTCCTCCTAGAGTAATCATCTATGAAAGTCATAAAATAATATGCTTTCCCCAATGACATGGTCCTCATTGGGCCACACAGGTCGCTGTGAATGAGTTCCAGCGGTTTCTTAGCTCTTGCAGTTCCACCTTTCTTGAATGTCTCCCTGTGATGCTTTCCCATGATGCATCCTTCACATATTGCATGATGATCATCCTGCAATGCCGGTAACCCTATTACCATCTTCAGCTTTGCCATCAATCTCAAGCTCCCATAGTTCAAATGACCAAGTCTTCTGTGCCACAACTCGGATTGAGATGTTGTTGAGATAGCCAAACCATATTCACCTGGTTTTGCAGCATCCAATTTATAAAGGCCACAGTTACTATCTCTATAACCATTCACCACCACTTTATGGTTGTGGTTCATATCCTTCATAAGGCATCCATCCTTGACAAATTCAACTTTAAGATGTTGATTTGCCATTACACCAACAGAAAGCAAACTCTTTTTGAGTCCAGGAGCATAAAGTACATTAGGGATGTTTTTGATTTTGCCATCAGAAAATTGCACAGGTACATTGCCCACACCCTGTATCTGGCATTCCTCTCCATTGGCTTGAGTGACCTTATCCCCATCGTCGATTGGTGAGAATTTTTCAAACCAATCACGTTTTCCGATCATATGCCTTGTGGCGCCTGAATCTATGAACCATCTGGCACCATCATCAACTTGGGATGCCGATGACGATGAGAAGACACTTGTCTCGTCATCTTCTCCATCATCTTCGGCAATGTTTCCTTGTTGAGTCACTTTTCCCGCCTTTATGTCCGCTTTTTTCTTATAACACTCACGTGCCCAATGACCCAGTTTGTGGCAATAGTAACATTTGTCTTTCTTCTTCTTTTTCTCTTTTGATGACGACTCTCCCTCATCATCATCATCCTTGGATTTCTTAGGAATCCTTTTCCATCCTTTCTGCTTGCCTTTAGCAAGCAAGGCTTGATCCTCCTGTGGGGTTTGCCTTGACTTCACCACTTCGCGACGCTGCTCTTCTTGCAACATGATTCCGTGGAAGTCTTCAAAAGTAGGCAACCTCTCCCTCGAAGCAATGCCGCTCACAAACATCTATAGCCCTTCCAAGACACCGCTCATTGTGGTATGTACCAATTCAATATCCCTGATTGGTTCTCCAATCGCCACAAGTTGATCTCTCAGCTCCTTTATCCTGGTGAAGAAAGATCCCACTGATTCACTTTCTTCCATCCTTACTGCGTTCAATCTTGACTTCAAGAACATGGCCCGAGCTGGATTGCAAGTTTGAAATTGCATTCTAAGAGCTTACCAAGCTCCCCTAACCATCGTGGCATCACTTATATGAGTGATCACATGGTCTTTCACTGAAAGATTGATCAAGGACAATGCTCTCTGCGTCTTTTTATCAAAGGCCCTTATGTCACCTGGAGTGGTATTTGTCTAGACTTCAATACCGCCACGATCTCCCACAACTCGTTCTCCATCAAAATGCTCTTCATTTTGAATTTTCAGATGTTGTAGTTAGAAGCCCCATCAAGTTTGCTTGCATCGCCCAAAATTGCCTCATTGATGTTTGTCGTCTCCAAACTGCTTGAAACTTCACCTGTAGGCTATAAAGTGTATGCTAGAGCCAACCGTGATGTCCGAAATCAATAATAATGACCTGCAATTTTTTGCTTACCAGGCCACCCGCCGCTCTTTCACCAAATTGAAAGCCAAACTGGCGTCGTTTTTCGAAATGTTTCTCGTCACCAACTCCCAGCTTCCTGCCCAGTGGAATGGTGAAATCACTTTTGGCATGCTTTGAACACTTTTTCCACTGCAATCACTCTATTTTGGTGTACCGTACTTGTAGGTACAGTCAGGGTGCCCTTCATTTGGAGGCTATAGCCTTTCGTTTGGCCAAAATAGGCTATAGGAGGTGAAAATAAGGGCAATTTGGGTTTTTGAACTGTTTCTTCAGTGTGAAGAAACTTCACCCTTCAAAAACTTGGGACCCAACAATTTTTTCAGTTTGAAGATTTTTAATAAAGTTGCAATGCACTTTGCACTTCAGACCCCTTCAGGTTTTTTCACATCAATCCAACGAATCCTTTAGATCCAACGACCCATCTGTCGTGTAATAACCATCGTCGATCTATGTGATTCGAGATCGGACATTGATCAAGGGCCTTTGAAGCACGAGGCACTTCGGGCCACTAACCGACTAGCTAAACTGGGCGCGCGAGGTCCCGCGACCTCTCCTCCTCTTCTCTCTCTCTACGATGGATTTTCCTCTCTTTTCACAGGCTATGGCTGCTTCATGTGGATCGATCTGGCTGCTTTCTTTCTCCTCGGCCAGTCGCGGCCTCCTTACTGCTGAGTCGCACTACCAGGGCGCCCATTCTCGGCAACTTACAGCTCTGAAAAAGGCCTCTTACAAGGAGATATCCCAGATTTTGCACTTTGAAACCCTAGCAACTTTGAAGAGAAGGATATATTGGGCTTTACTCAGGCTTTCTCTGAGCTTTCACTTGCAGCTCCTATCTGGCTGAGGTCGCCCTACATCAGGCCATCTTCTACTCCAAACCGCTCTTCAAACGATGTCCGATTGGATTCAAACCAATCACAAACGCCAAGCAACCCTCCAGAAGAATTTTCAGCTTCAATCTTTGCTTGCTTTTTTATTCAACCGACAATTCCCTGTCTTTGAATCCTTTTTACAGTTTTGAGCCATTTCACAAATCTCCACAGACTCGATTTTGTGCTTCCTAGCCAACAAACCGTCGTGAATTCGCAGCTCTTTGTTCTTGTCCGGTGATTCAAGCCACCAAGGGCTCTAATACCAAGTTAAGAAACATAGTTTAGACACCCGACTGGATCAATCACCACAGCACAACGTCAAGTGCAACAAGACCACATAATTGCTCTCCTCCTCAAACTGTATATTCAACTGATAAGTAAGTACAAAGATAAGTTGCTTAAAAGCACTCAAAGGGCTCATAAAAGAAAGATGGCCCGATAACTCCAGACCTAAGCACACGTGGTGCCGTCGAAATAAGAAAGCACTGTATAAGTCGATCATTGCTATTTTAACTGGAATATGGTCATCCATGAAATACACCAATTTGTTATGCACTTATACATTCATGGAAGAACAAGCACAACAAAAGCTACCATTTTTTATGGTCTGGAGCCAAGAGAATTGCTATCAACATGAAATAATGATGAGACCTGATAATGATAATGTCATTGCTGACTTCAAACCTTTATGTTACATTTGGCGCCACTTCTACCCATCTTTAGATTGTCATAACACGATACTAGTAGATAACTCTCCATATAAATGTTGTATGAATAGTGCAAAAAATTGCATATTTCCAGAGACATTTGATGGGTGGAGTGAAGGAGACTATCTAAATGATGTATTACTACCTCATTGGAAGAAATAAAAAAGGCTCCCAATGTTCAAGAGTATATTAGAGAAAATCGTATCGGTCAACAACCAATCACGTCAAATTATAGCATTTATAGTTATCTCCAACCGGTGATGCAAAATCCTTGGGACTCTATTCTACCCGCAGCTCCATCAAAAAAATCAATGTTTGATGATGTGCTACATCACAAGAAAATGGAAGACACGAAGATTCTATCCATATATGAGGAATTTGATGCTGATTAAATACAAATATTGGTAGCCCTTGTAAAAAAACCATGGCTTCCTCGCACCAGAGGTGAAGCAATTGTTATGGCTATCCACCTTGGTCTGGATAAAGATAACTTTAGTGAAAAACGAGCAAAAGATCATATCCAATTCCTTATCGCAAGAATGGAAAGAGAAAGGGGATTGAAGACAAGAGAGTCAATAGAAATGTAAATGTTGAATAGGCATCCAAATTGCCTTCAACTCTATGTAATGTTCAAAGTTATATGCCTAATGTTCAAACTCTATGTAACAATTTTCTATTTTATATTAGAATTATAATATGAATTTTGATGAGACAATTTCAAATTGTTGAATTTCTATATTTTGTCTTTATGTTTGTTATGCAATCACTTTATCTATAATTTGTCAATTTATCAGTATTGATGTATGGATCAAGTTGAAGATCTGAGGTAAATTTTCTATCACGTAAATTATATAAATTTTCAACTGATTAATCAAACAACTTTATGTACAATTTAATACACTATTTTTGTGATCTAAAAAATCCTCATTTCATGTTATATGTGATTCAGAAAATTCCATGCATCACATCTTATTTTATAATGTAGAAATAGTAAAAGAAAAATTCAATAGACACTTAATAAGATATCAAAGATACCTATGGATATGCAATTTAATTTTTTTTCTTTTGTAGGATAATTAAATTTGAATAGAATATGGAAAAAGTATTTTTTTTTGTTTAGTCAAGGTTATCCTCTTGCAACAACTAGCCAATGAAGCATGCATTTTTCTATTGTGGATGAGGATATGAATGAGAGAAATAATACAAATTAACATAAAATTTGAGGTTCTCAGAATAATAGATTAATATTGAGACTTGCACAAGTCTCAAAATTACTAAACATGTGTTGTTCATTAGGATAGCCAATAAAAATACATATATTTGTCCTATGATCTAGCCTCTTCCTAAGCTGTTTAGGCATGCGAACAAAGCATATACAACCAAAGATTTTTAAATGGCTGACATTAGGCTTGTGCCCATGCCAAACTTCATGAGGAGCCTTGTTGTTGATGACTTTGGTGCTGGATCTGTTCTGTACGTAACAGGCTGTGGCAGTAGCTTCTGCCCAGAACTTCACGAGTAGGTGTGCTTGATGTAGCATGGATTCGGCTGAGTTGAGAAGAGTTCGATTCTTCCTTTTTGCAATCCCGTTCTGTTGAGGTGAATAGGAAGTGGTGAACTATCTTCTAATATCGTGTTCAGCCGTGTAGTTGAACACCTTGTTAGAGATGTATTCGCCGCCACCATCAGTTCTGAGTCCTTCACTTTCCTAGATGTTTGTGTCTCAGCCATGGCCTTGAATCTCTTGAAGCATTCAAAGGCTTCAGATTTGTGCTTTGGCTGTAGACCATCTAGAATAATCATCTATGAAAGTGATAAAATAGATTGCATCTCCTAATGACTGAGTTGGCATTGGACCACAAAGATCGCTATGTACAAGATCTAATACATGCTTTGTTTTGATGGAATGTGATTTTGGAAACTTGCTTCTAGAGTGCTTCTTATAAATGCATGATTCACAAAAGAAAGATTTCCTATCTAATGAAGATGGGAAATTCAAACCATCAACTAAATTATTACAACGCATATAAGAAAGTGATCTTGTATTCACATGTCCAAATTGACTATGCCACAGAACAACACTATCGTTTACATTTTCATCAGAGATACTAGCTAATGCAACTGAATTAGAGAGTACGTAAAGATTTATGACTCTGGTACATGTAGTCAGAGTAGTATCTTCCTCAAGTATTGTACACTGCTCAAATGAGAAAGTAACAGTGTAGCCCTCGTCAGTTATCATAGAGACTGATAACAGATTCTTTGATAATTGAGGAACATGAAGGACATTAGGAACACAAATGGACAGATCATTGTTGAAGCTGATCTTCACCGCTCCTTTGCCTTCCACGTGTATGTGCTAGAATCTCCGAGGTAGATAAATTGGTCTATGTTGTAAGTTGTGTATTCCATAAACCATTCCTTGCGAGAGGTCGTGTATTGGGTAGCACCATTGTCTAGGTACCAACTATCACAATCTTCGCTGCTATTGTAAGCCATTAACAAGTGTGTATCTGACTCCTTGAATTCTGTCGTGTTGGAGGAGTCTGGGCTGTTGTTGTTGTTGCTACTTCTTTGTCTCGTTGTAGATCCTGATGCGACACTCCTTGATGTCGTGATTAGCTCTTTTGCAATATCTGTAGAAAAGCTTCTTGCGCGATCCACCATGCTCACCTTGAGTGTGAGGCTTCTACTGTTGCTGTTGCACTTGATTCTTGCCCTTGAAATAGTCTTTCTTCTTGGTGTATAGATCCATGGATTTGTCTTTGATGGACAGGCTGCTAGTCTTTCTCCGTATTTCTTCTTGAAGAAGATGACAGATCACCTTTTGAAGAGTGAGGTCGGGTTGTGTGGAGATCATTACCACAAAGTGCTCATAGGACTTTGGAAGAGAAGAAAACAAGGTCATAACGACATCATCATCTTGAATAGAACATCCTATAGTTGATAACTGATCTAACAGGGACTTGAAGCTGTTGATGTGAGAAATGATGGCAGTAGAATCAGACATGCTAAGAGTAAAGAACTTTCTTCTAAGATGTAATCTCATGGTTACATCGTGAGTCTCATAAAGACTTGATAATAAGTCCAGAGCTTTCTTAGAGGTTTTGCACGTGGTAACGTGAAATATTTGAGAGTCGGCCAGATTGAGTGTGATACATGCTAGGGCCTTCTGATCTTTGATCTTCCAGGCCTTTGCTTGATCACCATCTTCTAGTTTTAGGTCTGCACCTTTTCTACTACATCCCAAAGATCTCTATCTATGATTATGGTTTGTGTGTGGTACTGCTGAAATCATATTCAATATGAAGAATAGTTCTAAAATAAGTGGAAGAGTAGTATGATATCACGAGTTCCTCAAACGTCAAAGATGGCCATCGTCTGATTAGAAACTGAGGAGTCGTAGATGTCCGTGTTATGATCAGAGTGAGTAAACAAGCACAATCAAACATCAATAAAAGTGCATTCAATCACAACATGCATTCATCTACGTTGTACACAAATAAAAGCAAGTTGCTGCTATATTACACTGAAGCACAATACAAATAGCAATTACAACCAAAATTTTGGCGTAATTGGGAGGCTCAAATAATGTGTCCCAACCCATAATCTGTGCTTGGATGATCTATTTATAGACTTCATCTGTGTATTAATTACATTGAATGCTTGTCACCTGATTACGAAAGCCGTTGTACTTGGAAGTATATGGCTTCTATAACAACTATACACAGTTAGCATCGTTGACGCAGATGCGGATGTCGCTAGAACGTTCCTCGTTTATTTGAGATGTCCTTTGGGATTTTTTTCTCTCTTCGCATTTTTCGCAAGAAGCGAAAGGTGCCCCTAAAAATACGATGATGTCTTTAAAACAGCTTAACGCATGAAAATAGATGGCCTTCGGAATTTTCTCTCTCTCTTCGCATTTTTTACAAAGAGTCAAAGGTGTGTTAAAAGTAGGTAAACTTTTAAACTATGTAAGCGTTGCATTTCGGGAAAATGCGAAAACACCGAAGCTATTGAAAACATAGTGTATTTTTCTAGACTGTTGAAAAAGTAATGTATTTCTACAGACTTGTTCTAAATGCAAGTTTTTAGGAAGTCCTTGAAGGTGGCCAAGTCTTTAATGACTTCAAGTTATTAAAATTGACATCTGAACTCTAAAATTATGACAGTATTGGTTACCCTTTGCTGGAGATCATCATGAATGATCGTTAGCACTTGCATTCATCCATTAGTTTCAAAAGTAATCCATACAATCCACACTCACGAAAAATAGGTGTTAGATATCCATTTTGGAGCGATCACTAAGATACATATGTAGATTTTCCTTCAGAAGATCAACATCTTGAGGAGACAATCTAGAGCCAAGGATGCCTACATAAGCCAAGAAAGGATCAAAGCAAAACCAAGAAAACAACAAAAAGAAGAAGATAGAAAGATAAAAATTACCCCAAGATCTAGGCTATTCCACATCTAGATCTTAAACTAACTTGACACCCTTAATAGGCTTAGATACCCATTCCATTTCCTTGCTTAGCCCTCTCCCCATTGAATCTAAACCCATTACTATATGATACTCACCCGGTTGGAGATCCATAAAACCCCTTCTTTGCCCTCTAGATCTGACCGATTAGGGACACACAAAAAGGGTACAACATTTTTCTGGCACCTTTATCGGAGAACCGGTGCTAAGCAGATTTAGAAATTAATTTTTAGTTTGCAATTTTTTGCTATTTTCCTTTTTTTTTTTATAGGTTTATTACTCGCCTGCTATGTTTTTTTCACTTTTTTGTGATTTTTATTACTCACCACTTTTCCAAAGAGCAAAGCAAACTCGGATGTATCATCAGTTAGCTAGGCGAGTATTGTCTATTACTCACCAACCTCACAATTTCAAGATTTTCACAGTAACTTTACTCACCCTCTGCACAAATGAATTCTCATCAGGCAACTCGGCAAGTAATCATGCTATTACTCGCTACAAGCTATTACTTGCCAAGTCCATTTTTTGCATCTTTCTTTTAGTATCATTATTTGCCATCAGTATAGAGCATACTTATAAATCTCAGATCTAGCATTCTGATGTTTGACTAGTAATAAACTATTTTTTGCCTATTTTTTATCGATTTGAATTTTCTGCCATTTTTCAGTTTTCTCGTCTTTTTTTATCACTCACCAATAGAGATTTTTTGCAATCTATTCAGTATCATTACTCGCCATCAGCATAATAGCAAGATAGTGTCGATCTACCATATACCAAACCATTGAGTAATGATCTAATTTTTCGCAATTACTCGCCAGTTGATCCACTTTACTCGCCCACTTCATAGTGTGTTCTTATCGTCATTTACAATACCTAGGTAGCTATTACTCGCCATCAGAGAAAGTTTAAATTTTTTTTTGAGTGACTGACCATCAAAATCCATTTGTACCTTTTGATCTTCCTCGATTGCCTTTTTGGATTTGCAATTTCCTATCTTTGCGTCCATTCGATCTTTCTTTAGATCCTGATCTGATCTTGATATTAGTTCGATTTTTTAGTTTGATTCCCATCTCCATACATTTTTTGATCACCTTGATATAGAAAAGATCTACAAAAATATCAGAGAAAATGAAGACTAAAAACACTTAAAATAGCCTCACCTTCCATTTCAGAGTATGCAGATTCTCAGATCTGGTAGAGATTATCAAACTTGGATCCCCCTAATCTTGAGGAATTTCTTAACGTATTCATAGAAATACACCACAAAAAGATGGACAATCTTGGGCCTTTCGTACCTCATGTTGTCCAAAACTTCTCCAAAATTGACCTTCCAAGGTTTGATGGAAAGGGAGATCCACAATAATTCTTGCAAATCTACACTCAGGCATGTAGAGTCTATGGAGAAGATAGTCCATCACAACTGTTAAGATACCTCAATCTATGCCTAATCGACACTGCAAAGGATTGGTGTTTCAATTTGGAGCAGAATGAGCGAGATGATTGGAATATCTTACAAGCTGAATTCATCACCCACTTTAAGACCTCCCACTTTCTTTTTGATACCTTCCTACAACTAGGACATATCTGCGTTGATAAGAAGAACGAATCCTTGTGTGATTACGGATCAAGAGGTTACGTGGAGGATGCGGCTCTGAGAGTGTCCCATATTATAGTGTCCTGACATGGTTCATGGTAGGATTACCGAGGGAATCAAGCAGCATATAAAATGAACAGACAAGTACGTGTCTTTTCAAGCGGCTTGTGCTGATGCCATCAAGAGAGTTGACGATAGTGAAAGCACTAGTTTGGACTTTGATAACTCCAACCAAGAGAGGCACCGCCGAAAGGAACGAAGAGCCACATGTAAGCATAAGCTTTAGGTTGATGCTTCCAGCTCTATGACCAATAGTGCTAACACAGTCATATCTGCCATATAGACGTTGCATGCCTAGAGCAATGAGCAATTTAGGAAGCTCACCACTAACCTTACCACAGCTGTTGACCAAAAGTTTAAAGGCTTGCAACCAGGACCCACCCACGCTTATCCCAGAAGAGAGTCCACTTGTAGTCCACACTGCGTTGGCAACCACAGGGGAAATGAATGCCCACAGTTGAGATAGAGGTTTGAGCGGCTCTTGCGATATTTCCACATCTGTAATATGACAAATCATAACACAACTGACTAACGATACAACTCTAGCAACCAAGCAGCATGCCTAGCACCAAATCTCACACCATTGGCACAACAACAAGGTGCCTTACCCCAACCACCACCTAGATTGGCATAACCACCCATTCTTCTCAAAACCCAAGGCCTAGCCCACAACCAACTACACAACCAGCTACCCAGTTGTCGAGGTGACCGAAGAACCCTACTATTCCGAGGAAGAAGCACCAAACTCTATCCCAGTGCATTTCATAGATGGAGCAAATAGTGAGTTGATACTGATCTATGTGAACCAGCTTCGTGGTATAGGATCAAGGGCTTTCATAAAATGTTATGGATGTGGAGAGAATCGTAGGATTGCCGAGTGCCCTAACAAATCACAAGGCAATTTTGTACCACTCTGCCGAGATTGTGAGACACCCATATTTGACATGTCCAATGAGAAAGGAGAAGCAAGGAGAGGTCTCGGCCCTGCTGCACCTAATGAGTGTGGTAGGAGAACCCAAAGCATCCATGATGCATGTATTCCTCTAGACCAGAGCATAGAAAAGACTAGAAAAAAAAACCAAACAAGTCCGCTACTACAAGTCCTATTAGTGGCTCATCATGTTCTCTATATGTTGTGCAGGAAATTAAGTCCAGAATTTTCTCCTTGGTGAATACTATTTTCTATTTCAAGATTATTCTTGCATGTTTATTGATCATTGATCTAGGGTCATATGAAACCGCTTTTGGTTCTATGTTTGCTCATCTGACACCTACAAGAATCACATAATTCAGACAACCGAACTATTCGAAGGACGATTATGTTGGGCTTCCGGCTGATCTTCATCCATGGTTAATTACTAAAGGGTAACCATTTATGTTCTCTTTTCACATTCAATTGTCAAGCTCAAGAATTTGAATATCATTGAAGACTTGGCCAGCTTTAACAGCTTCAACAAATCAGAGTTTTTAATCAGTCTGTAGAAATACACTGATTGTCGCAACAATCGGCAGAAATACACTAATTGTCGCAATAGTCTGCATAAATACATTGATTGTCACAACAGTTTGTAGAAATGAACTAATTGTCTCACAGTTCGCATTTTTTCAACAGTGACTCATTTTCAACTATTTCAAAGAAGTAAACTCTTTGTCGACTTTTTCGTATTTTCCCAAAAAGTGCGACAATATATCATAAGGGAGTGCAACAGTATTGTTGTGGGGAGACTTATACTTTGTGAATATACAAGAAACTTGGAAGCAAAGGCAATTTTTGAGGGATGTTTTAGGGATAGGTTTGGCTCAAGTGTGGATGTTTTAGAGGTTGCAGGATGCAGATGCCACAGTTTGTGTAGGATGAAGCCGGGCATCATCAGGTGGGAAAGTAAGAGAGAGATCTCTTGCGTATTCATTGTCAAATCCTTGCATCCTCAAGAAATGTCATATGACTATTTTGACATCAGTGCCACCACCTTCGGGTTTTTTCTCAACACCTTTGGGTTTTTTGCATTTTCCCAAAAAATGCGACAAATGCGAAATATGACTATTTCGACATTAGCTCCAACACCTTCGGGTTTTTCTCAACACCTTCGAGCTCTTTGCATTTTCCCAAAAAATGCAAAAAAATGCGAAATTTGTCTATTTTGGCATCAATTTCAAGGCCTTCGCATTTTTTCAAAAGCCGAAAACTGCGAAGGGCGTTTATTTTGATGAGGAGCATCTTTGACTACTCCAAAAAAATGCAAAAAATGCAACACTCTCATCCATGCCAACAGTCTCAAGTTGCCTGACCCATTTACACGTATTCAGATGTTGTTGTACTCTAAATATTTACAAAGTACACGACCAAGTACATAGTTAATGCTAAACTAATCTTATAATTATGGATTAGTTAACGATTCTTGTAAATACAAGGATGCAGCTATAAATACATCTTCATCGCACACAATCTTTGATGCTCCATGTTGCAAACTTATTCAACAGCCGCAGAATTTATTTAGCATCCTGGCTACGCCTGCATTCTGGTTGTAACACTTTGTGCTGTTCAAGATTTCAGTGTAATATACATACAACACTATCTTTCTATCTATTTCTAACATAGATATTTGTGTTGTGATCTGATTACTTTTTTTTTTCTTGCTGATTTATTGATAGCTCACATTCGTTCACTCACTCAGATCAAAACACAGACATCTACACATCCTCAGTTTCTAATCAGATGACGGTTGTCTACGATGCCTGAGAAACTAGTATTATCAAATTGCATTATCACGTTCTAAAATTTTGAATTGAACATCATAATTGAAACCAATTTACAATAATTCCACACCTCCTCTAATCTCTTCAGTGGATTGTACTCATGTTTTTCTGAGTACAAACTATTTTATCGGTCCTATTGCGAACAAGAGCTGTTTTGCACTATATTTCTCTCTCTCTCTCTCTCTCTCTCTCTCTCTCTCTCTCTCTCTCTCTCTCTCTCTCTCTCTCTCTCTCTCTCTCTCTCTCTCTCTCTCTCTCTCTCTCTCTCTCTCTCTCTCTCTCTCTCTCTCTCTCTCTCTCTCTCTCTCTCTCTCTCTCTCTCTCTCTCTCTCTCTCTCTCTCTCTCTCTCTCTCTCTCTCTCTCTCTCTCTCTCTCTCTCTCTCTCTCTCTCTCTCTCTCTCTCTCTCTCTCGTTTCGTCTCCATCAGGGGGTATTAGAACATCATCTCAGTAAACCGAGAGATTGTCTATTTGAATTACTATCAATATGTCTCTTACTGATAACTCCTCATCTTCTTCATCTAATGAAGTTAGGAACATTGAAAAGTTCAATGGATCTAACATCTATGTCCGGAAGTTAAAACTCTGGAAGATCAAGGATCAGAAGGCTCTAGCATCGATCATGTTGAATCTGGTTGACTCCAAGATTTCCCACATTAACACATGCAAGTCCTCTAAGGATGCATTGAATTTGTTATCAAATCTTTATGAGACTCAAAATGTAACCACATGGTTGCACCTTAGAAGGATGTTTTTTACACTTAGAATGACTGCATGTATCCTTTGTCGATCCTTTATGTGATCAATCCAGGGATCTGATTAAATTAAAAGATCTAATCAAAAGAAATGCATTTGCATTAATCAAAACTGATTCTAGTTTTTTGTCACTATCCTCCATGCATTAACTGCCTTTTGCCCGTTGCATAGTGCCTTCACGCTGCAAACCTTTGCATTTTTGCTAAAGGACATTTTCTCCAGTGTCGCTTTTTCAAGGGCAGTGTCGATTTTTCTTGAAAGGCGAAAAAAGCAAAAAACCCGACAGTAGTTCTGAAAAGATTTCCTAAGGCATTTGGAGACAGTGTCGCTTCTTTTTGAAAGGCGAAAAACGCAACAATAGGGCAGAAACCAGTATTAAGGTCAGTGTCACATTTCTAAGGGCAAGTAAAGACAGTGTCGCCTTTTTCTCAAAAGGCGAAAAAGCTGACAGTAGGCCTAAAAACTTTTCTAAGGCATTTTTGTGACAATGTCGTCTTTTTTCGCAAAAAAGACAAAAAATGTGCCAATGTCGGGAGATTTGGCCAAAATCATTTTCTAAGAGTTTTTAAGTTAGGAATGAATTTTCCTCATGACCCAAAAATGCAAACTGTGTGACAAAACAGTTCAAAAATGCAAACTATGCGAAACATAGTTCAAAATGCACAGTCACGAAAAACAACAAAGGAAAAAGCTAAGAAAAATGCTAAGGCTTTAAAAGATAGAAACTCATAGTTTTTTTAATATGCATCCAAAAGTTCTTAGAAAGTTGACACTCAACCTCCTTTTGAATAGCGTCTCAAAGGGTGTCCTTCCATCCAAAATAGCACTCGACCACCTATTGGCACAGAACAAAGCTTGATTCCAAAATGGTTTATCAAGATTAGCACTTAACTTCATGGCTTTAGAACTTTCACATAAAGTCCTATTCTTCCTTTCAGCCACTACATTTTGTTGTGGGGTCCTTGGTGTTGTATATTCCCTCTTGATCCCATGCTCAATGGCCTTGAACTTGGTAGATATATACTCACCACCATTGTCACTCCTTAAGCACTTGATCTTTGTGGAAAATTGGTTCTCCCTTGCATTCTTGAACTTAACAAAGACATCATACACTTCATCCTTGCTCTTTAGTAGATAGATCCAACAAAATCTACTAAAATCATCAATGAAAGCTCACTATTGCTAATAGTAGTAATTGTTAGAATTTAGCAATTTTCACATGGTTTTTGATGTATCTTTGACATCTATGTGGATCCACACGTGTGAGGACATGTCCACACGTGTGAAATGACACTTGTAATATTCAGATCTATTTTGATTAGCTTTAATTATGACATCTCCTAAATTATAGGAGTTAGGTCCTAGATTATAGGAATCTAGAAGGTCAACACAAACCACCAATGGATGTTATACAAAGTGTTTATGGATGAGTACAATGAGCTTTCCCACACGTGCTGGATGCAGCTTAGAGAGAGACTATGATGATTTTGTACTTGATCCATGATGGATCCATTATTGAGCTAATGATGAGAAACATTGGTTTGTGAAGCAATCTTGGTGTTTACACTCTCTTAAGCATTTTCTTTGTGGATGAATGCTAAGTAAATGTTTAGTAAACTATTTTGCTATACAGTAGCTGTACTTCACATGTGTGAAGCCATGGGTCATCATATTTTTTTATTGTTCTTGCTTGGAATCACAAAGATTGTCAAGTAGAAGCTAGATTTGGAAGCTAGTCTTGATATAGATCAAGATCCCAAGCTACCAATCACTCTTTGTGATCATTTGTAGATCAAATTCAGTCCTTTACTCTGAAATTTGACATGGTATCAGAGCCAAGTCAAAGAGCTTAGTTGATGATCCAAAAATCTTCATTTTGGTGAAAGCATTGGTGCTAGATTCATTTTGAAGGTGGGAAATTTTTCTAATAGCTTACTTGTAATGTAGAGGTTCAGATTAGTGTGTAAAGTTCAGATGTACTTCTCACATGTGTGAGAGGCTGCTGGAGTTGTACTTTCACCAAAACTTTGTGTTTTTTCAGTATTTGAGCTTCAAACAAGTTGTGAAGAGTGAAACTAGTGATGTGCTTATGAAAATCCATTGTTTCCATTATAGATTTGATGAGTAAATGATGTTAGAAGATTATTAATCCTACAAATCCTTGAGAGAGAGAGTTTGAGGCTTATGTTTTTTGGTTCAAGAGTGAAACTAAACCATTTTAAACACCATTGGAAGGCATTGGCACTTCCAAGAGTCAAATCCAAGCTTCTAAGTGAATAGATTGTGTAAAATACATTTTCCCAAATCTTTTTTGAGTTCAAGATCATTATAGATCTTGCTTTTTGATTCTTGTGAGATTCAAGAGAGTAGCATTGTAGCTAAAAAGAGAGAAGGGAGAGCCTTTGAATAGTACATTTGTTGTACTTGTTACTAGACAAAATGGGTATCTAGTTGAAAATCAACTTGATGCTAGAATTAAAGTATTAAGGAGTATTAATGGTGGAGAGTATATCTCCACCAAGATGATAGAGTTTTGTAAATCCAATGGCATTAAGAGAGAACTTAATGTACTTATAGTCCTCAACAAAATGGTATAGCCGAGAGGATGAAAAGAACACTTTGTGAGTGTGCTAAGGCTTTGAGGTTAGATGCATCTCTACCTAAGTCCTTTTGGGGAGAGGCTATTATTTGTGCAACTTATTTGTGTAATAGATTGCCATGTAAGCCCATTGGAGGCATAACATCTTATGAGGCTCTATTTTGTAAGAAGCCGAATCTTAAAGATCTAAGAATTTTTGGATCTACTTGCTATGTTTTTCAAGCATTAGATACAAGAAAAAAGGATGATCCTACTTCTATTAAGAGGATCTTTGTTGGTTATGCTGAAAATAGCAAAGGATATAGAGTCTATAATCCAATCACTAAAAAGATTTTAGTGAGAAGAGATGTTACTTTTGATGAAGTTAACTACTACAAGTTGAATGAGAAAGCTTCTAGTCCATCTTATGTCAAGGATCTTGTAAGGTTTGAGGAGGAGCCTACATGTGATCAAGATCGTGAAGATCCATCTCAAGGACCAAGGACTCCAAGGAGATCTGCAAGAAGGAAGGCCGAGCCCTCAAGGCTCACGTATGTTGACAAAGGTGAACAAAGGGAAGATCTTCATTCACTTATCTCTTACACTTTTCTAACTTCTATGTTTGATGAGCCAAGTTGCTTTGAAGAAGCTATGGAGTCACAAGAATGGAGGGATGCCATGCAAAAGGAGTATGATCCTCTTATGGAGAATCATACATGGAAGCTTGTGGATCTTTCTCATGGAAGAAAACCACTTAAGTGCAAATGGATCTATAGATTGAAATACAATCAAGATGGGAGCATCAACAAACGCAAGGCAAGGCTAGTGACAAAGTGGTTCTTACACACCAAGGGAGTAGATTTTGATGAGACTTTTGCTCCTGTTGCTAAACTAGTTTCCATAAGGTTGATCATTTCTCTTGCAACTACTTTCAATTGGACTCTATTTCAACTTGATGTGACTAATGCATTTCTCAATGGATATTTGGAAGAGGAGATCTTCAAGAGGCAACCCGAGGGCTTCATCAAAGAAGATCAAGAAAAAAAAGTGTGTTTGTTGCTAAGAAGCCTTTATGGGCTTAAGCAAGCACCTAGATTCAATTATGGTAAGATCATCATTTTCATTTTGTATGTTGATGACATTATACTTAGAGGAAATGATCATGATGGTATACAAGAAGTGAAAGTAGCATTGTTTAAAGAGTTTAAGATGGTGGATCTTGGTAATCTTCATTTCATATTAGGAATAGAAGTTTCAAGAGGCAAGGATTTGAGTTTTATTTTTCAATCCAAATATGCTTCTTCTATCTTAGAAAAGTTTGAAATGAAAGATTGTAAAGGAGTAGAAACTCCTATGGAGCAAAATGTAAAAGTTTCCAATAGTGATGATGAAGCATCCTTTGAGGACATCACACTATATAGGAGACTTGTAGGCTCCTTGATCTATCTTACTATAACTAGGCCTAATCTAAGTTATAGTGTGTAGTGGGTTTCTTTTCTGGCCTATCCTGAATCCAAGATCTAGTCAATCTAGCATCAAAGAGATGGAGTTAGTTGTCACACGTAGGTTCGTTCCCATGAGAGCGATAGTATAGTTCAGATTTCAACATGAATGGAGGACCTAACACTAACATCCATTAACACTAAGCATTAACACTACATCCATTAACCCTAAATCCACAACAATGATAGAAACTTACTCTTCTCTCTCTCCTTTTCTCTCTCACAAAAAGCATAAGAAATAGCAATCCCAATAATGATCAAATCCAACAATTAGCAAATACAAAGGAAGCATGAGAAATGGAAGAAAAGAAAGGAAGAGCAAGGACATTCATCAATCCATTTCTAAAGAGAACCAATCTGCTTTATTGAAATGAGAAAATGAACATCAGGAGCAACTCAGGTTGGTCCCTTTTTAAAGTAGAGAGGAGGACCCTGGCCTTTGAATCCTATTGGTCCAGTCTTGCCTCTCTTTTTATTCAAATTTAAAAAAGTGTGGAAATATCAAAATTGGAGGGAAACCCAACTTTATTCACTAACTTGACATTTAGGCCCTGCGACATTAAAAGTCCCGCAAAAAGGCCTAAAGTTCTTTATTAACTTTTAACTAATCAATCAAATAACTATGTGATCATCGGGTTGGACTTACACACACAGGGTGCCAAATACCTCTCACTTATTAACTAGGGTTAGGGTTGCCTTGGGATCTGCAAACTCTCCAACAGTATCCCCCACCAAAACTGGTGGCGGTCCCATGACACCTGCAATATGCAGTTATTGGGAACTTTTATTGGCTTCATGTCGAATCTTAATTAAATGATACTGCACCTTCTCCATAAAGTCGAGGCGTGCAGTATTGAAATCCAAATTGTGTGGCAGGAAACAACGGTGGCTCCGGCAATCCATTTGGAAGTTGTCCATGAGTGAAGCGGGATTCCCAAGAGTCTCCCTTCATAGCCGCATGAAAATAGAGACGAGCAATCGACAGCTGATCTTTGATTTGCTCTGAGGCCATCGGTTTATTTGGATCGAATGCCAGGGGAGGAAGGCAATCGTCCCATTTGGTTGCCACTGACGCCAACAAAGTTAGGTCTTTAGCAAACATTGCCGATTGTCGCACCGTTGGATCCGGAGAGTGGACATACTCTCTTTGATATGCTTGTAAAGTGTGGTGGAAATCCAGTAAGATGGTCCAGTTGTAAGACTGATGGATGATTGGCCAATTGGATGTATGGATAATGATTTTGTCCACAGCCAACCCCAAATCTTTCCATTTATTTATTCGCGGCATTGGCACGTAATAGGGATCTACCCGCAATTGGCGAGGGCTGGCGACGTAACTCCTAATTGATTCCGGAGTTTTCTCAAAAACCATAATTCTCCATGCCGGCTGCTCTCCCAGTGCAGGTATTTTGTCCAACTCTTTGCCGGTCTCGATCTCGGAGGTCTTAAATTTCAGAACCCATTCACCATGCGAGGACTCATGCGGATGTTGTTTTAAGAAGGTCTGGATCTGGTCCTCGACGCTGACGGGCCTTCTGAATAGAGGTCTTGTCCTTGATGAGGATGGACCCACTTGTACTGCCGATATGGTTGGCGGTTGATCTGCTATATCTGGAGCTCCCCCCTGGTCCATGCTCGAATCAATCCCTGTATCCATTGGTACAGCTTTTTGGCATGAAGCGGAGAATTGCGACATGACCGGGACGAGAATTTGTGGTCCGACTTCCAACACTTGAACGGCTTCTTTTTCATAGGCAGTGATGGTCTCTTTTGCCTTTGCCAGCTCGGTTGAAGCTGCTCCTTTGAACCTATCAAAGCGGCCTTGGAATCCCTGAAGGGCCACTTTGTATGTCTCCACTTTTTTGAATAAATACGCAATCTCCATCGGTGTGACCGGATGATCGGGTATTTGCGTTTGCAGATAGGCATCACACTCAAAGGTGGTCACATCCAATTCACCTTGAAGCCATGTGCGATCTTGTTTGGCCATCTGTAATTGCCCCTTCAGCAGCTGCATCTGTTGCTTGGCATCCTGCACTGCTTTATCTACCTGATCCTGTGTGGTTGTCAGGGCATTTTGCAGGGAGCTGATGTAGGTTTCCAAGCGATCAGCTTGTTGCTGGGCCAACTTCTTTTTGCTTTCAGCCTGATCTTCATGTTGTTTGGCTATCTTTAACTCTCGATCCAACAAGACAATTTTTTGGCTGATCAGAGTGTTTTCGGATCCTAGATCAGAGATCCTCTATTCCATTTCCTTCTTCTTATCCATCATAGACTGGATCACTTGCCCAAGGCTTGAAACCAACCCTAGAGCATCACCAGAATCGACGGTCGTGGTAGCGACAACAGTAGGAGGACCTGATGGTATTGTCCTTGGTAGGCGTGGAACAGGTGCCACGGTATCTTCTTCTTCAAAAATATCCTCCTCTTCAAACCCTTCAGGAACTGTGGCGTCGAACTGTTTTGGTGATTTTACAGCTGTGTCGACCCGAAGTGTTGGGCTATCTTGTGTGTGATGTTGTTGGCTGGCATCTTCGACACCAACGGTAGATTCATGGATATGTCCAAATCCTCTTCCAGGGGATTGAGGTTCAAAGGGCGCTGGGCTCTGGGGCATTTCAAAGATTTCGGTGGCCCCAAGGGGGTCGGAATCATCGAACATATCCATAAAGAACTGTGTGTTGGGTGAGGTGGCTTCGGTGTGCGAAGGTGAGGCGGCCTGGGCAACTGTGATGAGAATGGTAGGCCCAATGGTCACAGACTATCCTTGTAGGGGAATGGGAAGTTCAGTGCGAATAGCAGCAGGGGGTGGAAGCGCAGCTGACGAGGTATGCCTAGTGCGACGTCGTGATGCAAAAGGCGAGTTAGGAATTACGATCTTGCTGCATGGACGACAACGACTATGAGAGCTTGAGACCTGATGGGATGATTCTGC
Source organism: Diphasiastrum complanatum (assembly GCA_029204225.1). NCBI lineage: Eukaryota > Viridiplantae > Streptophyta > Lycopodiopsida > Lycopodiales > Lycopodiaceae > Diphasiastrum > Diphasiastrum complanatum. The sequence continues at coordinate 28,622,270 of CM055092.1, forward strand.
CGGTGCTTCTTTCCCCAGTAAACTTCAACTTACCCTTGATCAGCTTGGTTTTGTACATCAATGAAAGATCTCCTTTTTTCAGATCTTTTTTGTGCAATCGACGATCGTGCCATGCCTTGCGGCGGGCTTTTTCTGCTGCTAAGGCATGAATTGCCATCAATCGGGTTTCACATAATTTGTGCAACGCTTCATGACGGAGTTGTAAAGACATATCATCATTTAATCATTTTGTTGCTGCTATGCGTAAAGATGGGATTAACAATTCAATTGGCATAACAGCATCTTGACCATAAACCACTTGAAAATATGTTTGATTTGTACTATTTTTGTAAGCAGTTCTGAATGCCCATAATGCTGTATACAGTTTATGTTCCCAATCGGACCGACTTGCTTCAACTGTCTTTGTCAAAATGGTGCAGAGAATCTTATTGGAAGATTCAGCTTGGCCATCCATAGGGAGTACTAAATCTGTGTATAAAGAAAAACTCTTCCAGTAAACACTTTATTGTTTGATTAACAAAGTGTGTACCCCGGTCACTGACAATTTCGATCGGACATCCAAATCTGATTATAATATTTTCATATAGAAACTTGGCCGTAGATTTCGCATCAGCCACTTTGACAGCTTTGGCTTCAACCCACTTGGTCATATAATTAGTTGCGACGATAATGTATCGGGCCTGAGATCCTTGCGCAACATGATGAATAGGACCAACATAATCCAATCCCCATTTTTAAAACGGTGCTTGCGATAAAACCGGATGTAAGGATTCTTAATTCTGTCGTGTAGGCCGTCGTGCTCGCTGGCAGACATCACATGTCTGAATAAAATTTTAGTGTCCTTATGAAGCGTAGGCCACCAACAATCGGATTGCAAAAGTTTGCGAACAATAATACCTATAGAGAAGTGTCCTCCACCCATGCCATCATGTGAAAACATGATTAAATCTGGTACTTCATGTGGTAAAACACATCTTCGTAAAATATTATCTGATCCACGACGGTACAATTGTCTTGCAATTTATTGATAAGGTCGAGCCTTATGAATCAATTGTCTCTTTTGTACTTTTGTCAAGGAGTCATTCGGTTGTCCTAGCATCAGGTACTCAACAATATCTGCTGCTCACTCAGGTACCGCTTCAACATAGAACGCAACATCTAGCAGTTCATCATCCACTTCAGTATTACACGTCTTGTTTACCAAGTAAAGTAACGGTTGATGATCCGTATGATCTGACTGGACACTGAATTTGAAATCTTCTTGGTTCTCTGTTTGGGATAGAGCACCATTCATGAGAGTTATACTAACCCTTTCCATCTTCTGCCCTTTCACAATTTTTGACTCCCTAGTAGTGAAGGGTTATGAGCAAAGCAAAGGAATTGACTATGAAGAGACATTTGCTCCAGTGGCTAAGTGGACTACGCTATGTCTTATCATTGCCTTAGCATCTCATTTTGGGTGGAAGATCCATCAAATGGATGTGAAGTCTGCATTTTTGAATGGTAAATTAGAGGAAGAAGTTTACATGGTCCAACTGCAGGGCTTCATAGCAAAAGGGCAAGAACAGAAGGTATATAAACTACACAAAGCACTTTATGGCCTTAAGAAAGCACCACGCGCATGGTATGGACGCATTGACAGTTACTTTCTTTCTCATGAGTTTGTAAGAACAAATTCAGATCCAAACTTTTATGTTCTTATAAATGATGACAGCATTGCCTTGATTGTACTTTATGTTGATGATATCATTATCACAGGCAATGATGAGAACCTCACTCGTTCTATCAAAGCCAACTTATGCAAGCAGTTTGAGATGATAGATTTAGATCTTATGCACTATTGCTTGGGTGTCGAAGTATGGCAAACTAGCAGTGATATCAGGTTATGTCAAAACAAGTATGTGGGCGAGATATTGGAGAGATTTCACATGACAGAGTGCAAACCTTCCATCATTCCTTGCGAAGCTGGTAAGAAATTATCTCGTATTGATGATAGTGCACATCTTGATGCTACACTATTTCATCAGCTAGTTGGGAGTTTGATATATCTTACGACTACACGTCCTGATATCTGCTATGCTGTAAGTTTGATTAGCCAATTCATGTCATCACCCACTATGGACCATTGGAAAGCTGCAAAAAAGATTTTGAGGCATGTGAAAGGTTCACCTAACCTTGGTCTAATCTACAAAAGACAAAGTGTTTTACCTAAGTTGCAAGGTTATGTTGACGTTGATTGGGCAAGAAGTATAGATGATAGAAAGTCAACAACAGGTTATGCCTTCAATTTTGGTAGCGGTTGTTTTTCATGGTCTAGCAAGAAGCAAGATACTATTTTTCTTTCTTCCACAGAAGCCGAATATAAAGCGTTGAGTTCTGCTACCCAGGAAGCTGTTTGGCTACGTAAGTTGTTATGTGAGATTGGCATGAAGCAGGTAAATACCATTGTTATTTTCTGTGACAGTCAAAGTGGAATACAATTGGCTAAAAATCTTATCTTTCATGCAAGGACAAAACATATTGAAGTAAAATATCACTTTGTGCGTGAAAAGTTACAATCTGAAGATATAAGTATTGTACATTGTTCTACGTTATTACAAGTTGCTGATATATTTACGAAAGCTTTAAGTAAAGAAAAGTTTGAGACTTTTAGAGCCAAACTTGGCTTAGATCTAGTTATGTAAAAAGCCTTTACTTGTAATACTATCATGGAGGTATGTTCCATGAATGGAGTAAACTCTAAAATAAAAAGAGACGTTAATCATTGAGGGAGAGAGTTAGAATAGCAATGATCGACTTATACAGTGCTTTTTTATTTCGACGACACCACGTGTGCTTAGTTCTAGAGTTATCGGGCCATCTTTCTTTTACGAGCCCTTTGAGTGCTTTTAAGCAACTTATCTTTGTACTTACTTATCAGTTGAATATACAGTTTGAGGAGGAGAGCAATTATGTGGTATTGTTGCACTTGACGTTGTGCTATGGTGATTGATCCAGTCGGGTGTTTAAACTGTGTTTTCTTAACTATTTCAACCCTAAACAAAGAGAGTATTTTCTTCAAAAAACATAACCATCCAAAACGTAGTTTTATCTATCGTTTTCCAACTTTCACAACATCAGGATAGCCAAAATGCCTTCCATATCTTTTTAAAAGTATGCCATTCAAATCTAAAATAAGAAACAACTCATCATGTAATGCTTTTTTGGTTGTTGAACCTGAAAGTACATAAGCCAATGTATTAATATTCATGCCTTAATCTATCAAAATATATTTTTAGATGTCCTTAAAAATCTTTATTTACCTTCATATATTCTTAAAAGAAAAACAATATAAGTGATGCACACACACACACACATACACACAAGTACAATTGAAAAGTAAGAACAATTGACATAAGATGGCTTGTGTAGTATCCAAATTTTTAAACTTATTATCCATTAGAAAAAAAGAAAATCGCTATTTGAAGAGTGCATTAAGGCATCCATCCCATGACTATACAATGACACTACTAACTTGTCTCATGTACTATGTCCTTTTCTATAGCTTGGTTCTCCATAGTCTCTTTACCATCCATTTCACCATGCCCCTCATCCTCAATCAAAGTGTTATCATTATGATCTTCAATAACATCATCAAGGCCAACATAACCTTCTTGCATATTGAACAAATCAATGTCCTTTGAGGAGTCAGCAATATCTCTAAGGAAATCTGCAAGCAGTGTCTGAGCTTGACATGAAGAAGGTAATTGGCTTGCACTTTGACTTGCACTTCCCATCTTCCCCCCAAGCTTTTATAGAAGGCATTAACCTCAGGAAAGCTTTCAACCATCATGGAAGCATAACTTTCAAGCGAATCTCTCTCAGAAGAGTTACTTACAAACACAATTGTCTTCCTCTCGCTACGTAGGGCCTCTCTCATGGTGAATCCTCCAGTAAATGCATCTACAACAACTTTTCCATGTTGGCAAAATGAGGAAACAAGCATAGAAAAGAATGTGCGGTCTTTGGGATATTTGCTGGTACAACCTCTACTTAATGCACAACTCTCATATGTTATAGGCTTCTCAAACAATCCAAATTTTGTTTTTGAAGTTGACATTGATTCTGATGGTGATTCTTTTTCCTCTTCACTTTCATCTTCATCATATATAATGGACGACACTTCATTGGTAATAAGAGCATCCCATATGGTTTTTTCCTCTGTCTTTGAGATCATTGCCATCAACACAACAAGATCATGGATACTTGTATATCTTTTTTTACATGCATCCCCTCTAGTGTATGATCCATACTCTAGATGAACGGAACCACCAATGTGTCGTAAAGTAGTATCCAAAGCACTCAAAATTGGTCCATAAGGTACTAGTGCAACCAAGACATAAGAATCACCAAAGATAATGCTAGCAATGCATTCCACCAACCTTTTAAAAGCATTTGTGGTCCACTCGTACTGAGGCCCTTGTGATGTAGTGTCTACAAGCACTAACCCAATGTCATTAGAATCACCACATGCTGCTATCACATCTGTAAAGCATGAGATTAATTCCCTTGTGTTGAAAATCCTTCGAGGCCTTTCAAAATGTAGACGTTGTTGTACTCCAAATGCCTTCGCATGTGCAAGACGTAGTTCATTCTTCACACCTTCAGGTAGAGGTGTCCTTTTTTTGGCTTTGTTGATTGACTCCTTCATCCAATCTTTGCTCCAACTATACATCTTATCATAGAGCTCTTTTGTGATATTGTATTTTTTTGCAATCTCATCATATTGTACCTTCTTCTCACCAGAGATGCTCTTTAAGTACTCCACAATTCCATTCTTCAATACTCTATTATACTTGAAACTTGTAGCCACATCCTCCATGTCTTTGTACTCTGTTACTACTTTTGCCTTTTTTAACAATATGGTGCCACGAAATATCATTTCTTGTATCTTTAAAGCCTCATCGTCAAGCAACCCTTGAATACAACGAAACATGTTAGGGAGATAATTGTGTGGTACCATCCACTTGCATCTTTTTACCTTTTGCAACCTCATTTGAATTCTTCTTGGAATGCTCACCCCTATTGTTTGCAATTTCTCCAATTATGTACTTCTCCATAATATCCAACCACCTATTGAAAATAAACTCGCTACTCAAAAGCATATGCAAGTCACTTCTTGCGTTTATTGCCTCCAATGTAACTGTTATTGCTTCCATGAATTCCTGCACAATATTTAGTAAGACAAGAAAATATCATAAACACGCTTACAATTTAGAAATGCATGAATAAATCTTTATTACTTAAAATCTACTAATGAAAAATATTTAAAAAAAAAAAAAACATAGCATAAGTACAAGGATCAGCTTCCATTTTGAGTTTGCTATGGAGTCTTTACCATGACCTCTTGATGGAGTTGATTCATGAATTTTGAAAGCTTCAAAGTTTCAAGATAATCTTGTGCACCTAGTATCCTTGAATTTCTAGTATTGTAACAGTCTCTTAGATGTTGTGGACATGATGGAGACTCCACTATTCTTCTTGCAACTAATATAGAGTGTTGACCCGAGACAACATGATACCTGTAAGAAAAAAATTTGCTCTCAAGAATCTCATCTCTCAATAACATTTTTTTTGTTTGAACATCATAAGGTATCAGGTCTACTATCATATCAACCACATGAGGCATACTCGTAAACTGGCTCATCAGATATTTGTAATGTACCTTGTTGATTGATCAATATACAGAATGAGCAGGAGCACAATCACACAATGTCACAGAAATCAAGAATGTGCGATTTTTCCCAAATGGATACATATGTGAAAATTTCTCCTAGAACAGTTGACCTTCTACTTTTTCCAAGGCCTTACTTACATTGTTGACACTTTCATTTGGTCCTGCTTGGTTCAATGGTTGAGCCATCTCGAGGGTAGTCACATCCATGCCAATGATATCACCTATTCTAGGTTGATTGGCAATAGTCTCATATCCTTGAAAGTTCTGAGGCATGACTTCTTCTCCACCTCTTGTGCTTGATCGCCCGCTATGTGGTTTTTTTCTTGTCTCATTCCTTTGTGAAGATGAAGTTGTCACTTTCTTTTTCTCTTTAAGCACTTTTGGTTGTGATGCCTTCTCAATGTTTGAATCCGACATTGTTACCTTTCCTTCAGTATTTTTTAAAACTATATCCTTGTCGATATCTAGCTCCGGTTGTTTTCCCATGTCTTGAATCTTTTTGAATGGTGTTTCTTTCTCACCATCTATCTTCAAAACTTTTGCCTTAGATATCTTCTCCTTTGTCCTCCTTACACTTCCCGATTTGCGCATAGCTAGATAGTTTGTAAGATCTCCCTCTACCAATTGAATGCTTCTCCTAGAAAAAAACATCATTGCCCAACGTATGTGGTCTTTTTCCCTTTAGTGCATCTTTTATAATACTAGAATAAACTTTAGAAGAAGGAGCTCTTCCTACTTCAAGTTGCTTAGCTTTGACCTTTTTAAATCCTTCAACAATGTCTTCACAAGAAGAGAGTCCAGAATCTGCAATCCATTCTGAAAGATTTGGAATATCCCAACCCATCTTGATCATTGAACCTTCTCTTCCATTTTTGCTTGGCCCCATCATGATAGGAGAGTACTTAGACCATTGCAACTCAATATCGAATAATTTTTTCTGTTGTGGGCATTCCACTGGAGCAAAATTACATGGTACACCATATGCAAACATTAAGTTATCCATGCTTAAAATTAGTCCCATACATTTGCAACCTTGTCCATTGTCAATAACATAAAGAAATACATCTCCCTTATCTTCATTTGGTCCAATAGATTCCATATACCAAGGAGTTGCTTCAGAAATTTCCATCCTTACATCTACCACCGCGTCAATTACTGGGAGAATGTCATGACAAGAGATCACTTCCATAGGACTTGTGTTATTTACATCTACAACACCGATCTCTTTTTCCATGTCTGCAACCAATATTAGCAGTGATGAATAAATAAATAAACATGTACCATGATAATAAAAAATGTACTACTTAGTGAGAGCTCATAGTACTAATCATGCCACTTTATTCACTTGACAGAAGGTGTTTGTGAAGGTAGAGGAAAGCAAGAATAATGGCTGCCCACATGTGATGTATGTGTTTAGGGAGGGCTAGTGTGTATAACCTTGTCTACTCCATTCATGTTTGATGGATGACGTCTGTCAGGATGGAGGAAAGTAGGAAGAAGAGTTGCCCTCACGAGATGTATGTGTGCGTACAACCCTATCTATTTCATTCATACTTGGCAGACGACGTTCGTCAAAGTAGAGAGAAGCACGGTGTCTGTCAAGTAGGAGGGAAGCATGGAGAAGGAGTGTTGACTAGGGATATATGTACTTAATGAGAGGTGAAGCATGGTGAGGGCAAGCGCAATAGCCTTGTCCATTTCATGCATGTTTGATGGACAACGTCTGTCAAGTAGGAGGGCAGCACGGGGAAGGAGGGCACATGGGATCTAGGTGTTAATGAGAGGTGAAACATGGCGCAACAACATTGTCTGTTCCATGCATGCTTGACGAACGACGTCCATTAAGTAGGAGGGAAGCATGGAGAAGCAGTGTTGACATGAGATATATGTTCTTGATTAAAGAGCATGACGAGGGCTAGTGCATCTGCCTTGTCTACTTCATGCATGCTTGATGGACGATGTCCGTCAAGTAGGAGAGAAGCATGGAGAAGAAGGGGTGCTGACATGGGATGTAGGTGCTTAAAGCATGGTGAGGGCTAGCGCAACAGCCTTGTCCACTTCATGCATGTTTGATGGACAGCGTCCATCAGGTAGGAGGGAAGCACGAGGAAGGAGTGTTCATGTGGGATGTATGTGTTAATGAGAGATTAAGCATGGTGCAACAGCCTTGTCTAATTTATGCATGCTTGATGAACGACGTCCGTCATGTAGGAGGAAATAATGGAAAAGCAGTGCTAGACATGGGATATATGTGCTTAATTAGGGGTGAAGCATGGCAAGGGCTAGTGCAATTGTCTTATCTTGTTCATGTATGTTTGACGAATGATGTCCGTCAAGTAGGAGGAAAGCATGAAGAAGCACTGCTGACATGGGATATATGTGCTTAATTAGAGAGCGTGGGCAGGGCTAGTGCAACTACTTGTCTACTTCATGCATGCTTGATGGACGATGTCCGTCAAGTACGAGAGAAGCATGGAGAAGGAGTGCTCACATGGGATGTAGGTGCTTCATTAGAGAGCATGGAGAGGGCTAGTGCAACTACTTGTCTACTTCATGCATGCTTGATGGACGACGTTCGTCAAGTACGAGAGAGGCATGGAGAAGGAGTGCTCACATGGGATGTAGGTGCTTAATGAGAGGTGAAGCATGGTGAGGGCAAGCACAACAACCTTGTCTACTTCATTCATTGCTTGACAACATCCATCAAGAAGGAGAGAAGCATGGAGGAGGAGTGATCACATAGAATGTACGTGCTAACTAGTGTGTACAACCTTGTCTAATTCATTCATGCTTGACGGATTGCATTTTTCAAGGTAAAATGTGATGAAGGGCTACCCACATGCGATGTATGTGTTTAATGAGGTCTAGTGCATAAAACCTTATCTATACCTTGTGTAATGCATTTGTGCTTGTCATAAAGATGGACAAAAGCAAAGTGAAGGGCAGCCTACACGTGCTCTATGTGAATAATGAAGGCTAGTGCAACACCCTTGTCTACTTCATGCATGCTTGACGGACGGCGTCCGTCAAGGAGGAGGAAGCATGGTGATGGGCTACCTACATGCGCTCCATGTGCTTGGTGAGGGCCTCTAATTGTTTACTTCACTCATGTGATCAAAAGCTTTATCAAAATCTATCTTATTCACAAGAGCCGAGTAGTTGAACCAAAGAGAAGAGTCTATGGCAGACCGGACATTTAAAAAAGAGAGATCTCCCTTTGATAAAACCAAATTGACACTTGGGTAGGTGTGTAGGGAGAAAGGGAGCAATCCTTCTGGCAAGGGCTTTCACGACAATCTTATAGGAATTGTTATTCATAGTTAGAGGTCGATAGTCAACAATATTGGAAGGGGACTCAGTTTAAGAATCCATGTCTGAGATCCAATCCATGTCTACTTCATGCATCCTTGACGGACGGCGTCCGTCAAAGAGGAGGGAAGCATGGTGATAGGCTACCTACATGCGATCCATGTGCTTGGTGAGGGCCTCTAATTGTTTACTTCGTGTGTGGTGGTGAGGACTTTTAATTGTCCACTCTATTAAATAAGAACTTAATATGAAAATTAAATTGTTTAATTCAAATTTTCCCCCAAAACAAATTCCCTCCAAAATTTCTCAGTTCAGATTTTCTAGTTCAGGTTTAAACTCCTCATAAGCACTTTATTGGTATTTCAAAGTGTTGGCCCTCTCCTCTCTTTAAACTTAGCTTTTAGTGTGTAATCCTTCTACCAAAATCCACAACTTTCAGTTTTGTAGCTGGTTCTTTATGCTTTATTTATTGTAGTTTTGTGAGAATCCTATTAGAAGGTGCTCCACAAAGTAAGAAAGAAAGAAGTAAGAAGGAGGATGGAGAAACATACATGTAATGGGAAGGATGAATCGAAGTGCTGAGCAACAAGCTGAGCTCTTTGGAGGACCAAGGTATGTACGTCTTTCTTTGTTTATTTATTGAGATGGATTCAATCTGTTAAAATGAGATTTATTTAGGCTGTGTGTTGCATGCTATTCAAATAGAATGAGATCTATTTAGGTTGTGTGTTGCATGCTATTCAAATAGAATGTTTGTAGAATCTGTTTTGTGGATCTATAGCCCCTAGTGCATGCTGAACAAAGTGCATTGGTTTGTAGAGAGGGTCTTTAGCATCCATGTTAGGCCACTCCAATTTGCATTTGTTGATTTTGTGCATATTAGAACTGTACATTAGAAAAGTGGTTCTACAAAGTGTGCATCTGAAATAAAATATATCCGTAAAAAAAAGCACCTGTAGAGAGACGTTGTAGGATGAGTAACATACTTGCAATGGGAAGGATGGCACGAGGGCAGGATTAGCGATGAGCAAAACCGTGGGCAGTGAATTCGTGGGCAACAAAAGCCAGCGACGAGCGAACCCGTGAACAAAGCAGGATGAACCTGTGGCCAGAAGCGAAGTGTGATTCAGTAGCATAGAAGGCAGACGTTCTAGCAGCACAAGGCAGAAACGCGATCCAAGAGTAGGCTGAAATGCGTCCAAGCAGCACTCCGAGTGCGATCTAGAACCGAGCGATGAGCTCCAGCAGGCAGAAGCACCCTGAGCGCATTTTGAAAGGAGAAGGAGGCGTGCAATGAGCTCCAGCAGACAGAAGCACCCTGAGCACTTTTTGAAAGGAGTGCAAAGAAGTGGATCTATGCATTAATGTATCCACCAATATTATCATATTTTTTTCATACCATTAGGCTTAAAGGTTATAATTATCCTTGAGGTAAGGTTATATGGCCACCTTAACATACTATTATGAAATATACTATGAATTTTTACTATTATGAAATATATGAATTTTTTAAAGATATAAAAGGTAAAAGGCACATGAAGTTCTCTTTGAGCACTATCCTACTACAAAAAAAACCAAAACTGTGTTACAAACATGCCACCCATCCTAGTTTTGTGCTAGGAAACACATGCTTAACCTTTTAGTTTCTAAAAATATAATAAGCACCAAAAGCCTTTCAACAATATGACTAAATATATATAGGCGAAAGAGGACTTTTTTTTTTTTTTGGTCCATCCCTCCTCTTCCCTTCTTTGCACACACCCATGCAAAAAATAGAACCGAAAAAAAAAAAAAAACCGCACATGCACACCCCAAAGGGCACATGCGCTGTGTCGCACCTCCTTCTCCTCTCAGAACACAATCAAAACCTATGTTGATGATTCCTTGTCCTTTCTTCTCTCCATGTTGATGGACGTCAAGATTGAATGGATGAAGTGGAGATAACTGGCCTACTAGTGGGTGACCTTTTGGGAGCATTGTTTTGTTTTGTTTTCTACCTCAATCTTGTTCGCTCTTCTTAATTCCAAAATTATTTCTTATATTCTATTATCTTAAGACTCCCTTTGTTGGGATTTATGTCGTGTATGGTCGGCCAAAGACAAGAAATTCTTGTATTCTCTTCTAGACCTTCTAATAACCAGTTTGAATATTTCTTATGTATTTTTTGTCCAGTTATTTCTTAAAGACGTTTTTTTTTGTCTTGTTCTAAAATTGTGTATTGTCTTCATTTTAGAAATGATGGGGCTACAAAAAGAAGACATTGTGACCTTGGGTATTGGTGGTAAAGTTGTTGGAGAGGGATCTATCCACTCTAATGACCCTACTGTAATTTGTAACTTTATAACCCTTGAGCAAAGTAGGGTTTCCGTAATTATCGAAAAGGCAATAGTCAAGGATGCCATGCTTCCTTATCCCACTACAGATGCTTCATTATTAGAGCAAGCAATTGGATCTTTTGTCTTGTGGGACATAAATAGTGTTTGTAGGAAGCATAGGGATCAAGGGCAACTTGTCATAAATACAAGCAAAACACGTGAAGATTGGGTAAATCAAAAGATTTTTCTTTGGTCTTTTGATCACACACAGGTTGTTGCTGAGGGATACATCTTATTGGCATACCCCCATGAGGCAATTGATTATAAGGAGCTCGAAAATGATTATGTTGGTATCACTATCTCTAAAATTTATGGAAACCTGACATATCAAATTGATAATGTGGTCCATGAAGTTAATGAAGTGAAAAATATTCATATTCAACTTTTAAAATGGCCAATCACACAAGTGACACTGGAGGATGGCAGTAAGCTTATTGACCATCAACAAGAGGATGAGATCATTTTTTACTTACACGAACAAGATATGTTATCAGCTATGCAAATTGATACTGCAAAATCAACACAAGTTGCAAGGAAAAGAAGGTATAGAATGGTCAATAGAAAGATATCAAAAAATGAGAGTAACTCAAACCCGTCAAAGATTCCACATCTCTTGATGTCTGAAAGCATTCGTGCAGTTTTAGTTGTTGATTGTTGTGATAAGAATTGTTGTCAACATGTGGAGAGGAAAAAGATTGAAGAAGCTCAACAACAATATTGGGGACAAAATTCGTCTGACAGGGTTACATATGTATATGATATGCTTCAAGCCTCACAAAACAAGAAAGGAAAACAAAGAGGTATAACTATGTTATTTTGTGGGGGGACTATATGTGGAAAAGCATGGTACACAATACATGGAATATCAAAGGCTTCATTTCACAGGTACAAAGCTTCCTATACACTTAGTAGACTCTGGAGAACTGTCTTTAAGCAAGTGTCACTTTGCAAATCTAGCTCATTTTCAAAATGTGACATTTGTACTTCAATACAGATGAAGTTGGCATCAACCAAGGTGGTACAAGATTGTGCAAATTTGTTCATGGAAAAGAGAAAACACATGCTTGCACAAATGACATGTCGAAATTTGTACTATTCTTGGAAGCAAAAAGCTTGTTGTGATCCTAGCAAATATGTGTGCATTATTCATGATAAAATGAATCAAGTAAAGACATGCATACCTCGGCTAGAGCCCCATCCTAAAAGCCTGAGTCGTGTCATGCAGCTTCCAATTTCCTTGACAGGGATGTTAGTCCATGGACATAAGAAGAGTGGATATGGTCATTTTGCAATGGGATATTGGCCATCTGATCCAAATTTCACAGTGGGGCCACTTGCAAGATATTTGAGACATTTGGAGCTTCCAAATGAGGATGTTAAAGAGGATGTCAATTTTACAGAGTTGCCACAACAAGCCATTTTTGGTAGCCTACTATCAAGAGATGCATACGATATTCATCAAAAGTTGCAAAAGAACAAAAACAAAGATACTAGAAATGTTAGTGTACAGTTGAGTGTAGTAGAATCTTCTTCAGTCAAAAATAGTAATGTAATAACACATGTAGAGGGTTCTTCTCTACTTGAAATTCCAAGAACTTCTCCACTACAAATTGATAATGCAACGACGAATGTGCAATGCCTTAATCAAGCACAAAATGATAGTTTTAATGCCCTACCAAGAGTCTTGTTCTTGCAACTTGACAACTGTGGTTCTAAAAATAAAAATCGATATGTTTTTGCATTTCTCTCCCTTCTCACAACAAGGGGCATATTTGAGATTGTGCATCTTGGATTCTTAATGGTTGGCCACACACATGAGGATGTTGATGCAATGTTCAGTAGGCTTTCAGAAAGGCTTCGTTCAAATTGTGTGTTCTCATTTTGCCACCTGATGGATGCCTTCATCGAGAGCTCGTGCTTTTCTCCGATGTCGTACTTGATGCAAGAGATACCAAACTTCAAAAGCTTTATTGAAGGGTACATATGTTACATACCTATGTAACTAGCAGTACTTCAGACCCCTAATAGTCCATTCAGTGTGGGGGCTAAATGGCAAGGTACCCTTAAGATTAAGAGTATGTGCCCTTGTATAAGGGCAAGCAAGTGACTATACCTTAGTTGGAGGTATGGAGTCATGTGACCCTTGGTTAAGGGGTACCCTTACTATTAAGGATATGTGCCTTAGATTAAGGTACTAGTGTCCTTGGTAAAGGGCAGGTAGGTGTCTATGCCTTGGATGGAGGTATGGAACCTAGAGAGGTGTTAGAAAGTCATTGGATGACTATTTTTCTAAACCTTGGGCCTCAACCTTGGACCATATCACTTTATTGGTCTAGGACCAAAGTATACATGCACAACTTGGCCAATGGGACCTAGTAGGAGGGCGCCCTTCTAACGTGTCCATTGAGTTCCCAACTCCCACAAGATAGGCATTCAAAGAGTCATAGGTTATGGAAGGAGTCTCCTGACCTTCCATAAGCCTATGGAGGCTCTTGGAGATTCTTTAACTCCCCTAGGCTTCTCTCTCTCTCATTGGATGTGCATGAAACTCCAGAGTGCATTGGAGGGGTCCATGGGCCATCTATATGAGGGTAGTAGGGCGCCCATTGGGAGGGGGGAGATCTCTCTTGTTTGCTTTGCTTATGTTCTAGCGTTACTACTAGTGTGTAGAGTGCTTTCTTGTGGTAGTATGCTTGAGGTTTGGACCTTGCTTCTAGCATGGGACATAAGTAGGGTTTGGATCTTGAGTATGTTATGGAGTGTTGTGGTATGCTTGTGATTTGTTTATGGTTAGCAAGGGGGTGCTAGATAGGTCTTGCTTGGAGCTTGGATCTAGCTATGGTTGGGTGGTGAATACTTGAGGCCAGCTTGTTATCTATCTTTGTGTTTAAAGAGTAGGGGCACGGGTGGAGGAGAGATCCTTGGATGCTTGCAGATCCTTACTTGCAGGTGGAGGCATCTTAGCTTGGAGTTGGGGAGCATCTTGAAGCTTGCAAGTTGCTTGGAGGACATTTGAAGGCTCTACCTTGGATTTGGAGGACTTCCTCACCCCTACTTGTAAAAGTGGTATCAGAGCTAGACAAAGGATGGTAACCTTTCTAACCTTCTTCAAGTTCTATTAAGATCACCAACTAAATTTTTTTGGAAAAAGATTATAGGCTTTTCTAGTTGTAGGAAGCTTGTAGTTGAAGTACCCAATGAATCTAGTTCTCTTTGGAAGAGAGTAGTGATGCTTATAGAATAGTTTAGGGGCTGAACTTTTATCATGTTAGAGAAGCTTTAAAGTGGGCTTTGGGTTTTTAAAAGTTCTGAAAAAAGTTTTGTGAGATGGGTAGAGGAAGTCTTCCTCTACATACACAAACTTTTTTGGCAAAAAGATTGATTCTAGCTATGTATTTTGATGAAAACTAGTGTTTTTTTTTGCATAAATGAAGTGTTTGAAGTTTTGATTTTCATTTTGGAGTTTTGTACTAAAAATCAGATCTGAAAAGTGAAGTTTTCATTCAAACTTCATTAGTTACACCTTTCTATCTCCTTTCATGAAGATGGCAATGTAAGAAGGGAATGGTAGTGTAACTTTGTGCATAAAACAAGTTTTGAAATTTTGTTTTTTGTCATTCTGTAAATCTGAAAATCAGATCTGAAAATTAAAGTTTTCATAAAGCTTCATTAGTTATCCATTTCTAGACAATAGTTTCTTGGTTTTGGAAATCTAGAATAGTGAGAAATGTGAAAACTTTGGTTGCTTTTGAAATGACAAATGGAATGGGAATGGGAACTTTATGTAAACATTAGCTTGGATTAGTTAATTGAAGTTTACATAAAGACTTGGTTTTCATTTTTGCTTTTGATTAAGGCAAATGTAGCTTGTTGTTGTTTTCCTCTTAAGCTTGGATTGAGCTTGCAAATAGTAGGCTTGGATTGAGCTTACAGACAATAAGATTGAATGAATAGAAGTAAATGCTTTTTATTTGCATTGGATGTAACAATTGAAGCATTTCTATCATTCTAATTTGAGCTTGTATCTGCATAATAGGAAAACACACAAGCAATCCCAATGGATCAAACCAATGAAAACCCAACATTTGATCTATCAAACCCATCCATTGTGGCACAAGCTCTTGAACTTTTATACCAACAATTCATGCCACTAATAAGCAGCTTCTTGAAACTAATCAAAGAAACCAAGACTTAGAGTCTAGGTTAGCCAATTAGAAGAAGCATGTAGTTCCACCTCCCATAAAAGTGTTTAAGGGGGAGAAGAAGGACATAAACTTACAAGTGGTAAGTTCTTGGCTAAATGTTTGGAACAAATACCTTGCCATGAACCAATTCCCTAAATCTGAAAAGTTATCCACTGTCACCATGTTTCTTGAAGGAAGAGCCTTAGTTTAGTGAGATGACTTAGTTGCAAAGGGCAATCAACCTTGTACATGGGATGATTTTTGCAAGCTTTTTAGGGATTATTTTCTACCACTTTTAGATGACTATGAACACTTTCAAAAGTTGAGTCATTTAACAATGAATAAAGGTTTGGAACAATTTATTCAAGATTTTCATAAGTATTTGAATCCACTTTATAGTGACATTCCCCTTAAGGTACAAATGTTAATGTTTATTGATGGGTTACCAAAAGATTATCAAGTGGATGTTCGTAGGAACCATCCAAAAATCCTAGAAGATGCTATTAGGGCTGCAAAATACTTTGATGACACACCTAAACCACCTAGGGGTCAACAGCCTAATGAGCAGAAAAAAGGTTTTCAATTTAAGAGAAGGGATAGGGAAGCTATTAGTGAAACACATCCCAATTTTAACAATCTTAAGAAACCAAAAAAAACTTTAAAAACCATCAAGGTGGCATTGATAAAGCTGAAGCTCGTAAGAAAAACCTGTGCTTCAAGTGCAATGGCGAGGGTCACCTTGCACGAGATTGCGTCAAATAACCAGCTTCTACCTCAGGTAATCTATCTCGAAGGAATGAGATGGATGTATTTTGTCCTTAATTCTTTAGTCTTTGGACCTAATGACCTTAAGTGCATTTAAAGTAAAGAAATTGAACAAGGTAACCGTTAAGAATAGATATTCACTACTGCGGATGGATGACCTAATAAATTATCTTGGTGGTGTTGGGTACTTTACCAAGATAGATCTAAGGTCGGTATTCCATCAGATACGCATTAAGCCAGAAGATATACCAAAAACCGGGTTTTGAACTCGCTTTGGTCACTATGAATTTCTGGTGTTGCCTTTTGGTTTGACCAATGCACCGGCAACTTTTCAATAGATGATGAACGATTTGTTCAGGCCATATTTGAAAAGATTCATAGTGGTATTCTTAGATGATATCCTAGTGTTCAGTAAGATTTTGGCGGAACATAAAGAGCATCTTAGGATTGTTTGGAACATCCTAAGAAGGGAAAAGCTCGTTGTCAAAGAGTCTATGTATGACTTTTTTTGCGAAGGAATTGTCCTAGTTGGGACATAAGATTTCCAAACGGGGAGTGGAGATTGAGGCCGATTGTATCCAGAGGATTATTGATTGGCCTATTCTCACCACAGTTCGGGAAATCAAGTCTTTCTTGGGGTTTGTGGGATTTTTTCGTCGACATATTCCCCAATTTGCTCGATTGGCATTTCCCCTTGCCCAGGCCTTGAAAGGTTATAAGAAGCTAAGCCGGAGGGCTAAGAGTCCACTAGTGGTGTGGACGGAGGATATTTGTTTTTGTTTTGAGTTGCTTAAGAAAAGTGTCACTTTGGCACCAATACTACTCATTGGCGATCCTAATAAGACTTTTGTGGTTAGGACCGATGCCAGTGATTATTGTTGAAATATTGGAAAAATCTATCTAATGTTGTAAGTAGGGGTCCTAAAAATGCCAAAGATGAATTGAGCTCTTTTGGCTTAGTAAAGACTCATCTTAGAATAAAATACTCAAGGTAGGTAGAAGTAGAAACTCGAGCTACCATAGGAATTGTCATTTGTACTTTGCATGCCACATTTAATGCATGAAAATACTAGGTGGCACAATTAGACATATTGAGGTGGCTTGAATAAGTCTAGATAGCTTGAGAGGTGGATTCATAACTCCAATTCAACTCAAAGTAGGAGGAGAGTCCATGGATCTATATATATGTAATGTACTCTCATTGAGAAGATGATGATTTTTGTGTGTAATGCAAATTTGGAGACTAAGCTCTTTGTGCCCTCTCTCTCTACTCGAGTTTGTACATTCATATTCTCTCTCTAGCCGAGTTGAGGCATTTATTGTACTTTGTTTCATATTTTGTTGATAGATCTTGCTTGTAACATGATAATATTTCTTGTATGATCAGCTTTCCTATTGTCAATCAATGCTACTTTGATCTTTATGGTATTATTGAGCTTAGGAGATCAAAAGTACATGTGTAGAGCATCCCACATGTGTGAATTCAACATGGTATCAAAGCCCACCTAATATTTACGAGCAAATCTAATCAAAAAGTTTGCAAATTTGATCAGATTTCAAGCTAGGAATTGTCTAGATTCTACTTTCTAGCTAGTTTGCAGTTTTCTGGTGATTTAGAGCTTCAAACCACTTTGAATGGTCCAGATCAGGTACTGTACGGAATTTCAGGTGCAGGCACGTGTGAAATCCGCCCATTTTCAGTTTGGTGGTTCTCTCTCGCCTTAGATCCAAATTTCATGCAATTTGGCCCACTAGAAAGCTAGAAATGTGTAGAATCTGATGCAATTTGAATCATACAGTTGGATAAGCCAATCAAAAGTTATAAGCTTTTGAATAGTCGTAGGTAGGGCGCCTAGACCTGTGGCAAATCATGAGTGCATGTCATTTATTGCTTGAATGATCACAAAAATCATCCAGAAGTTGACCAATCTCATCTATATGTGATTTAGGCAAAATCTAGAGGATCTAGGCAAATTGTTTCATACAAATAGATTGTATTTGAGTCAATTTGACATTTCTGGAGTATTTTACACGTGTGAAATTCAGAGAACCATAACTTTTGCCATACTTCATCTTTTTTTATGATTCAAATCTTGTTTTAGAGAGATTGTCAAACTAGTGAGATCTATCTCACAGTTTTTTGCTTAGTCTTACATAGGATTTGGCTTTTTACCCTTGATTGGTTCCTATAGTGAGAAGATAAGCAATTTTTTCATCCATCTTTTTTTATTTCCAACATTCTTTATGGCTTCAATGGGTGTCTTTCTATTAGAAGCAAGTGAAAGATAATCAACCTCCAATTACTCAATTTGGAAGGTTAGGATGGAATCTGTCTTAATTCTACAAGTTGTGATGGATATTGTACTTGGTATTGAAGAAGAACCACAAATTCCTCAAGAAATTCTAAAGTACAAAAAGAGAGCTAGGATGGCTCTACATTATATTAAAATGCATGTCTCAAATGACATCTTAAGAGAAATTAGTGCTTGTACTAATGCCAAAGATGCTTGGGATACTCTCAAGTCCATCTATGAGGCAAAGAATACTTCTAGACTTCTAACACTAAGAAACCAAATTTTTCAAAGTGTATAGAGAAGTGATGAAAGTGCTTCAGCTTATAGAATGAGAGTTAAAGACCTCCATAGAGAATTGTCATGCATATGAGACTTCATCAACCAAAATGAACTTGTTCAAGTCATACTTAATGGGTTAAAGGAGGAATATGAAAACCTTGTTAAGAGTTATGCCATTAAGGAGGAGCTACCAAGTTTGGAAGCACTCCAAAGTGTGCTCATTTCTGAAGAATCAAGACAAGAGTATAAACTCTTGAAAATGGAAAGACTGTCTCTCAACATGTTGGTAAAGCCCTCTTTACCAAAGACAAGCACAAGTCAAGAAGTAAGAATCAACACCAACTCTCTTCAAGCAAGAACAATCTTATTTCCAAGGAGAAAGGAGAAGAGGATGAGTCCTCTCAAGCTTTCACATCCAAGAAGAAGAAGAAAAACATCAAGTGTATCCTTTGTGGCAAGAAGGGGCATTATGGCACCAATTGCTTCAAGAAGAAGAGTCAATTCAAGCAAGCCAACATTTTCAATGAAGAGAAGGAAGATGTGCATGCAAGTGATGGAGAGGGATCTCTTATGGTCTCAAGTTTTTCTTCATCGCCTTTCAAGAAGGATGGTTCGTGGTACATTAACAGTGGAGCTTCCTCACATATGTGTAGCTCCAAGCATTTTTTTTTCATCCATGACACCTTATGAAGGAGCCAAGAAGTCCATCTACACAGCAAATGATCATGAGTGTGCTATTAAAGGCATAGGGACCATTCCCTTAAAGCTTTCATCATCAAAAGTTCTTTCTCTGTCTAAAGTACTTTTTGTTCCTAAGTTAACAAAAAATCTTATATGTGTTGGGCAATTGCTTGATAGTGGACTAGATGTGAATTTCAATGTTGATACATGTACAATCAAGAAGCATGATGAGATCCTTGCATTTGGGTCTAGATATGGTGGAATCTACAAGCTTGATCTCAAAGAGTATGCTAACTCTTGTGATGGTGCTTTTGCTTCTCATATGTCTTTGGAGGAACTATGGCATAGAAGGTTGGAAGATGGCCAAGAGAGTTCTAAGATATGTATCTTCTACTCAAGATTATGGTTTATTGTACAAGAGTGAAGATCTAACCATTGTTGGCTATTCGGATTCCGATTTCGCAAGTGATAAAATGGATCGAAAGTCCATTAATACATATACTATCTTTCTTGGAGGCAATCTTGTGTCTTGGCTTTCAAAGAAGCAAGATACCATATCTCTATCTTCTTGTGAGGCCGAGTACAAAGCACTCACTACAACAACTAAAGAGGTGCTTTGGATCAAGAGGTTAATCATGGAGCTAAAGTGCATCAAAGAGGATGATCTTCCCTTGATCAAGTGTGACAACATATCGGCCCAAGCTCTTGCAAAAAATCCTATTTTTCATGCAAGAAGCAAGCATATATAAGTGGCACACCATTTTGTAAGGGAAAAGCTCATTGGAGGTGAAATCAACTTGGAACATGTCGACACATCTTCATGTATTGCTGATCTTCTCACGAAGCCACTTTGCAAAAGTGCCTTCTCAAAGCATAGATCTAATCTTGGTCTTATCTCAAGATCGATGCTTGATCCACATTAGATACTTTTTTAGGAGGAGTGTTGAAATATTGGAAAAATCTATCTAATGTTGTAAGTAGGGGTCCTAAAAATGCCAAAGATGAATTGAGCTCTTTTGGCTTAGTAAAGACTCATCTTAGAATAAAATATTCATTACCATTTCGGTACTCAACAATGTCATAATGAAATTCTTGGAGCATTTTCGACCATCTGGCCTTACGACCCCTAAGGTCAACCGCATCGTTAATATACTTTAACGCTTGATGGGTCAATAACTAATAATGTCTCCACACTTTTAGGGCATGAATAACAACAAAAAGCTCCTTGTCGTAGGTGGAATACCGCCTTTGAGCAGGATCTAGCTTCTTGCTTTCAAAAGCAACCGATCTATAGGACTGCACCTATAGTATAGTCACACAGTATTTGAGGTTCTCAAAAATCTGATTCATCTCTTCAGTCCAAGTAACCGGAGGACTGAATTGCCATTTGTACTTTGCATGCTTCATTTAATGCATGAAAATACTAGGTGGCACAATTAGACATATTGAGGTGGCTTGAATAAGTCTAGATAGCTTGAGAGGTGGATTCATAACTCCAATTCAACTCAAAGTAGGAGGAGAGTCCATGGATCTATATATATGTAATGTACTCTCATTGAGAAGATGATGATTTTTGTGTGTAATGCAAATTTGGAGACTAAGCTCTTTGTGCCCTCTCTCTCTACTCTAGTTTGTACATTCATATTCTCTCTCTAGCCGAGTTGAGGCATTTATTGTACTTTGTTTCATATTTTGTTGATAGATCTTGCTTGTAACACAATAATATTTCTTGTATGATCAGCTTTCCTATTGTCAATCAATGTTAGTTTGATCTTTATGGTATTATTGGGCTTAGGAGATCAAAAGTACATGTGTAGGGCATCCCACACGTGTGAATTCAACAATTATGCTATTGGAGCTGTTTTGATGCCGGATGGACATCATGTGGCTTATGAAAACAAGAAACTCAATCTTGCTCATTCTAGGTATTGTACCTATGAGAAGGAACTATTTGCAATTGCTCATTCCTTGAAAATTTGACGACATTATTTGTATGGAGCCAGATTTGAAGTTTTGACGGATCATCAGGCTCTTCGATATTTCTGTGATGCTACAGATTTAAAGGGGAGGCAAGCTAGATGGGCTGAGCTGATGCAAATCTTTGACTTTTCTATACGTTATTGTAAAGGAAGTCAAAATATTCTAGCGGATGCTTTGAGTCGGTTACCGGTTATTAATCAGTTGTGCTTTACTGTTATAGAACCGGAGTTGTTTCGGTCTCTTCAAGAACTATATGAGTTTGATCCTTTTTTTGGAAAGTATTGGCAACAAGTACTTTCAAGGGTCAATTCAGGTTTGCAAGATTCCTCAAATCAAGGAAAGACTGAAACGGATTTGCTAATTCGAAACAAGATTTTGTTTCGTAAAGGAAAGGTATGTGTACCGGAGAATGACACTATAAGGGCCCAAATCTTGCATGAGTGTCATGATAGTCCATGCGCAGGCACTGGGAATTTTTGGCAGCAGTATTTGAAAAGTTGGAAACAACTTTAAGTTCGAGTTGTACCAAACCACGTTCTTAATAATAAATATTAAAGCAGTGGCATAAAAAGAGTAGCACACCATGTGCTATCTTTTTGTTAACTCATGGCAAGAAAGAGGATAGCAAAGCTGACAAAAAAGCAAAATGCTAAGGCCCCGCACAAGAAGATGTTAGAAGATCAAGAGCTTTCTCTTCAAAAGAAGACAAAGAAACAATTCAAGTCAGATTTGGAGTAGTAGCAAAATTTGATCTAGCGGCAAAATCAGCAAACCACTTTACATCAATAGAAGAAACTGTTTTGAAAATACTGTAAAGGGACAAATCATGAAATTCAGGATTGTAGAATTTTGAAGTATAATAAAAACAAGAAAAAATAGTCAAAACAACAAGCTAATGCAGCACAAAGTCTTTTCAACAACAATTTCAAGAAGTGGAGCAAGATGTCTTTATGGCTATTCATCAATATAACCAAAGTAAAAACTCATGGTATCTCAATTTTGGAGTAACATAGCATATGACAAGCTATCTAGATTGGTTTCAACAATATACTGCATATAGTACAATGGTCAGCTTGGACATAACAACACCCACGATGTTGAAGGTAAAGGTATAGGACGTTCACTGTTATGTCGTCGATGTAGCATAGGGGTTCGTCGCTGGGAGCGGCAACCTCGCCTTCGCCTACATAGCACGAAGAGAGAGAGGAGAGAGAAGAGAGAGAGAGAGTAGAGAGAGAGAGAGCGCGCCTTGGTTGAGAAAGGCCTTGGGGGCTCGAGCGCCTACCCAAAGCTATTCTATCCCAACGTAGAGAGAGAGAGAGAGAGAGAGAGAGAGAGAGAGAGAGAGAGAGAGAGAGAGAGAGAGAGAGAGAGAGAGAGAGAGAGAGAGAGAGAGAGAGAGAGAGAGAGAGAGAGAGAGAGAGAGAGAAACCAAGAGTGTTATTAAGAAAAGATGGAAGATCATACAATACAAAGGAAATGGATCCCTCTTATAGATTTTAGAGGTGAGCCTCCTTCACTCTCATTGGCCACTTCATTGGGGCAATCTAAATCTATAAAATAAGCACAACTTAAATCCATTGGTGCTAGCACAAGGGCACTCACATGATTCATGTGAGTTTTAAGTTGGGCCCTTTTAGCTTTTTTATTTGCAACTTGACTTAGGGACTCTAATGTCATTTTAGAGTTTTAAGCCCCTAGTCTCTCATTCCTAGGAATTACAACTTGCTACTTGTGATCATTGGGTTGGGCTTACACGTGCAGGATGCCAGTGTCCTCGCACCTATTACCCTACTTACAATGTACTGTGGCGGGGCCCACTAGGTAAGGCTTGACCAATAGTATTTTAAGTGGTGGGACCCGCTTGTTGATTATTGTGCAAGAAATACCCACAACAGGGTCCACGACCCAAAGTAGTTGAAGATATAAAGTGTTTCTGATTACAAAGCCTTGCTAGCTTTCAGCCCTTCACCTGATGTTCGCGAACTCGAACATCTGGAGACATGAAACACGAAAAGTTTCGCGAACGTGAAAGTCAACGAAGACGAAGACAAATGGTTCGCGAACACGAACGGTTTGCGAACATGAAGAATGCACGAACAAGATTCTTTTGCGGTCCAGCAAGAGATAAAGGCAGACGAGGTAAGCGAAACCAACGGTGGAAACAAAACTCTTCTGTCCTCGCGCTCCAAGGAGTACCACCAGAGATCATGCAAGTACCCAAAAGTATAGAGATCTGACCTGATGGCATGACGTTAGCAAATACTTCCTAGGTTGTGGCCAATTGTCACTCTTGTAATTCCCCGATTAGTTGTAGATGTTTAATCACTGTAATCTTAGGTTTACATAGAGAGACCATACTTACTGGATAGTACTTGACATATATCAGAACAGGATACACAGAGTGTAGTAGAAGTAAAAAAAGAAGTCTGATGCTAGTAAGCAATCAAGACGAACACAGACAAAAGGTCCGTCTGCGTGCGAGAAGATAATTTTGTCTAGGATCAGAGGATTCAATTGTCCGCTAGTGAAGCGAGACTACTACTCGTGAGAGAGTCGTGCTTCTCTCACGCCAACGCACTGCATGGATTCGCATGCAGTGCCCCTTGAAGAAATCAGAAAAAATCAATATAGATTATTTTTCTGGTTGTGTCTGATCTTGGATGTCGAATGCTTATGCTATGTGTTTTCGTTGGCAGTGCCCAGCGAACACATCTGAACTCCATCCAAATCTCGAAAGAGAGTCGCGAAAGTTTTGTGAATTTTCTTCTCACAATTCTCATCAGTCGTATCGGAGCAACGCACGATTCCCAACAGTAGTGCCGGTCCCTCGGCACTAGGTTGGGACTGTCGTGAAAAGGCGTTGTTGTCAGTTCTTTTATTGTTGGGACATGGGTGCTTCAGGAAAAGCGTGGATAGAATTTGCTTCCGTAAAACCTGAGGCTTTATTAGTGAATGATTAGCAAGAACCGGGACTTGTCAGATTTTCAATAATACCCGTAAGGGTCTGGTGGCCATTCCGGATAACCTTGTTCATCAGCAATTGGGTAGTTGAGGCATTCCATCTTAGTATCCCAAGATAAAACTGGATCCTCATATATTGGCGCAACTAGTCCCAATGTCAAAGGTTCTCCTAAATTGTAAGGTAGATATGACGTGCTAGCTTGACTTTCTTGTCTGTCTAGATATTTGAGGTATGCCATAACCTGACGATTTTCCTCAACAGTCAATATCATAGATTGAGGACAAGGCTTTGTCATTGTAGGCATTGGCGCTTGCTGTACTGTGGCATATTTGGGCTTGGATTCCTTGGATTTGGCCTTTGAAGAATGGATATACCCGGATTTGGCGTTGGTTTTCATAATAATTAATTAATCTAGGCTGATTTTAGACCTTCTTAAAGTGAAAAACAGGTCTTGAAAGTACATCAAAGTGATAGAGAGAGATAGAGTCATTCTATGAATCAGTGGGAGCCTACCTTCTAGAAGCTAGTGAGAGGTGAAATTCTACCAATTATGCTATTTGGAAAGTGAGGATGGAGTCACTCATGGTGCTCCAAGATCTTTATGAGTTTCTAATTGATGATGAAGATGAACCTCTAGGTGCACAGGAATTAGTGAGATACAAGAAGAGGTCTAGGCTTGCACTTCACTGTATTAAGATGAATGTAAGCAATGACCTTTTGAGGGAAGTATCATCATGTAAAAGTGCTAAAGAGGCTCGAGAATCTTTAAAATCAATCTATGAGTCTATTATCCAAGAGAAATCAATCAAGAATAAGGAGCAATCACAAAATGAAAATAGTTTCATTTATGCTCTCATGTCAACTTATGAAGAACCATTTTGCTTTGAAGAGATTTTTGTATCTCAAAGGTGGATTAAGGCAATACTAGTTGAGTGTGATGCCTTAAAAGATAGCAAAATATGTTCTCCTTGTAAGCTTACATTAGTTATGAAGTCAAGGAAATGGAAATATCTTCATAATGTAGGATCTTTTGGTTTCAATAAGATCATGAATGATGTGTTCATTCATAAAGATGAAAATTGTAAGTTTTCAATCTTAAAGGCAAGTTGTAAACTTCTTATGAGAATAAGTGAAGCATCCAAAGTGGAAACTTATGTCCATAAGCAAGTAGTTAGCCTTATTGAGATGGAAATACCTTTTGATTTCAATATTGGAAAAGTCATGCCAAGTTGTGGTGATTTTTGGACTTATGTTTCTAGCATAAGTAATCTTGATAATCATTGGAAGTGCATATTGAATGGTCATACTTATTGTGATCATTATGAGACATGGAGGTCTCGGATTTCCATAAAAAAGGAGCACCATGAAGAGGATCTTAAGGAGTCATATCAAGGTTCAAATGTGCCAAGGATTGAGGAGGAGAATCCTTCTCAAGGTTTAAGTGTGCCAAGGATTCAGGAGGAGAGACCTTCTCAAATTGTGATTCCAAAAATAAACTCAAGAAATATGGTTGAATCCATGTGGCTTACATTTCAAGGGAAAAAGGAGCATGTCTCATGTGGTATACATCTCATACTTACTTCTCTTATGTCATTTGATAAATCAATTTGCTTTAGTGAGATTATTGCATCTCAAAATTGGAGTAAAGCCATACTAGTTGAGTATGAAGTCTCTCTTGAGAACATAGATGATGTTCTTAAAATATTGAAACTGATTTTAAATCAATTAGAAAGCAAATGGTTATTTCATCAAATGTATGCTCTTGAGTCATGCAAGAGCAAAAGTGATTTGTTCACTCATAGTTTGAAAATTTGTATTGAGGCAGATTGTAAACTCTTTATGAGAGTAAGTGAATCATCTTCTAAAGACACTTATCTCCATAATGAAGTATTTAGCCTCATTGGATCTGAGATTAGCATGGTAAACAAGCATGAAGATATATTGCAAACACTTTGTTATTATAGCATGCATAGTCTTGCCGATTTGGATGAGTCTAATTCTCTAGATTGTGGTAGCATGATGTTAGATCTTTGTGATCCTAATAAATCAAGAAGAAATCTTTATTTTCTCATGAAGGAGCATGCACATGAAGAAGGAGCAAGCCTCAAGGTCAAGCATCTACATGAAAATTGGAAGGAATCAATTTTGGAGGTGCTAGGATGGTGCAAAGCTCTCAAGCTCATCAAAGATGTCAACATCAAAGAAGCATTATCATGGATATGGTGATTTCAGATCAACATCAAGCTCATTGGCTGATCTTCACACCTTTTGAACCAGCAAAGACCAATTCAGCCCATGGAGTCAAGTTCAAGATCATCATGTTTTCCATCAAGCTAGATTTTTGAGGAGTGTGAAAAATGCAAAAGTAAGCTTGGTAGAGGCCAAAAATCTTGTATGTATATAAACACACATGTGTGGAGCCCGTTCCCACGTGTAAAACTAGTATACTTGTCATGTACCACAATCATATATGTTGTACATATGATTTAATTCAAGTTCTAGTGGCTAAAATGGCCAAAAACTAGTTTTCTAGATATATGACACATGACATCAATCTATTGATTGCATGAGCCAAATATTCTGATTAGGTGTCATATCCCATGTATAGAGGACATCTCACACGTGTGGAATAAGCTGAAGTAGGCGAATTTTGACTTCTAGAAGATTTCGAAGTAGATCTCCATATAGAAGGAAAATGGACCAAGTGTCAGTTTTGCATGATGAATCATCATATGACAAAGCACCTTCACACATGTGGGATCAGAGGGATGATCAGTACCACGGGCTCTCACTTATTGTATGTATAGAGCCACATTTGGCCATAATCATAGTGAGACACCAATCTTGGTTTTGGAAGCAATTTTGAGTGATTCTCTCCATTTGTCTACATTTGTTTTGATTGTTTTGAGTTTCTATCAATGCGTACTTGATTTTCAGGTTGGAGTCCGTACTCAGACAATGTTTCACACGTGTGAAACCATAAAGTACACTTATCTTCAATTAATGACTGTTCTTGTTAGGATTTTGTGTCTAGAATTGATCTAGATTGATCTTAATTTGAAGTAAATTGATAGATCAAATAATCTGACAACCAATCCCTCTTGAGGATCAGATTAGGATCCACTCTTGGTCCTTTTTGTACTTTTTCCACAACAATATCTGCATAAGAGCTTCTTGCGTGATCCACCATGCTCACCTTAAGTGTGAGGCCTCTGCTGTTGCTTCTGCACCTGATTCTTGCCCTTGGAATGATCTTTCTTCTTGGTGTATAGAGCCGTGGATTTGTCTTTGATGGACATGCTGCTAGTCTTTCTCCGCATTTCTTCTTGAAGAAGATGACCGATCACCTTTTGAAGAGTGAGGTCGGGTTGTGTGGAGATCATCACCACAAAGTGTTCATACGACTTTGGAAGAGAAGAAAGCAGGGTCATAACAACATCATCATCTTGAATAGAACATCCTAGAGCTGATAACTAATATAACAGAGACTTGAAGCTGTTGATGTGAGAAGTGATGACAGTAGAATCGTACATACTAAGAGTAAATAACTTCCTTCTAAGATGTAATCTCGTGGTTACATTGTGAGTCTCATAGAGACTTGATAGCAAGTCCAGTGCTTCCTTAGAGGTTTTGCATGTGGTAACGTGAGATATTTGAGAGTAAGCCAGATTGAGTGTGACACATGCTAAGGCCTTTTGATCTTTGATCCTCTAGGCCTTTGCTTGATCACCATCTTCTGGTTTCAGGTCTGCACCTTCTACTACATGCCAAAGATCTCTATCTATCAACATCATTCTAAGTTTTAACTTCCACATGTAGAAGTTAGAACCATTAAACTTGTCAATGACTCTAGCTTCATTGAGTGCTGAAGATGAAGAGCTACCTATATGAGACATGATAACAATATACAAATAGAACAAACTTAATCTCTCGGTTTATTTGAGTGAAGCTCTAATACCAATTTGATGGGGCAAGGGAGATAGGATGAACGAGAACGAAGAAGAGATCAAGAATATTGCGGAACAACTCTCCCGTTCTAATCAGCTGCTAAATGCAAAAACAGTCTAATAGACAACTTATGCTCACAACTTTAAGTGTTCTAATTGCCCGACGGAATCTTAAAAATTAATTTATACTCTAAAACAAGAGTACAGTCCACCGAAGAAATTAGAGATGGTTTGTTTGTGGTACTACTGAAATCAGATTCAATGTAGTTCTAAAATAAATGGAAGAGCAATGTAATATCGCGAGTTTCTTAGGCATCAAAAACAGCCATCGTCTGATCAGAAATTGAGGAGTCGTGGACGTCCGTGTTCTGATCAGAGTGAGTAAACAAGCGCAATCAAACAGCAATGAAAGTGCATTCAATCACAACAAGCATTCATCTACGTTGTACATAGATAAAAATATGTTGTTGCTATATTACACTGAAGCACAATACAAATAACAATTACAACCAACAATTGATGGCGTAATTGGGAGGCTCAAATAATACATTTCATGGATGGAGCAACCCCTACTTAGTGCTTGGATGATCTATTTATAGATTTCATCCGTGTATTAATTACATTGAATGTTTTTCACCTAATTGGGAAAGCCGTTGGACTTGAAAGTATATGGCTTTTGTGACAATTGTACATAGTGTAACGGTCAACCAATTAGTATCGTTGATGCGGACGAGGACGTCGCTGGAACGTTCCTCGTTTATTTTAGACGACCTTTGGGATTTCTCTCTCTCTTCACATTTTTCGCAAGAAGCCGAAGGTGCCCTTAAAAAAAAGAAGATGTCTTCAAAACAATTTAACTCATGAAAATAGATGACCTTCAGAAATTCTCTCTCTTCACATTTTTCGAAAAAAATGCAAAAAAGCCGAAGGTGTTAAAAACAGTTATTGCACAAGTTAAACTTTTGAATTATGCAAGTGTCGCATTTTGGGGAAATGCAAAAAAGCCGAAGCTGTTGAAAACATAATGTATTTCTGCAGAATGTCGAAAAAGTAATGTATTTCTACAAACTTGTTCTACATGTTAATTTTGTGGAAGTTGTTGAAAATGGCCAAGTCTTCAATGACTTAAAGCTACTGAGCTTAACATCTGAACTTTAAATTATGATAGGATTGGTTACCCTTTGCTGGAAATCAAACGGAAGCCCGTTGTAGACGTTCTTCAAATAAATTGGTTGTCTAAGTTTGTGATTCATGGAGGTATCAGATGAGCAGACATAGAACCAAAGTTGGTTTCACCTGATCCTAGATCAATGATCAATAAACATGCAGGAAGAATCATGAAATAGAAATTAGTCATTTACCAAGGAGACAACTATGGCCTTAATTTCCAATATGCAAATCAAAGTTGTCTACAAATTTTACATAGTATGCTATATCATTGAGAATGCAAAAAACTTAATCATTTTAATTTTACATTTATCAAGCTAAAACATTTTTGTCTACTGCCAAGGATTGATGCACGACCATATATTAAAAGACATGATGGTATGTGGCCAAGCCTATGAAAAAAAAAGACATTTTTATTGTATGTTCTAGATGGAGGCTATAGCTTAACTATTAAGCTTACATTGAGATGATGAAATAATAGAATATTTTTTTTTATTTTATCACATTTGATTAAAGCAATGTATTCTACATGAAAAATGGAGCATTTTTGCTTTCTAGATCATCACAATCTGAGCAATACTAAGAAAGTTATCGCCCTTCAAAGTTTTTTAGGCTAATTTTTTTTTTCTTCGAGCTTGAAAGGGGTAGCACGCCAGCGTGCTACCAATTTAAGCTTTTGATTAACTCAAATTGATAGCATGCCAACGTGCTATCCCTTTTAGGTTCCAAGGGGAAAATGTTTTCTAGTCTAAAAAATGTTGAACTGTCATAACTTTTTTTACTATTGCTCGAATTGAGATGGTCCAAAAAGCAAAAGTGCTCCATTTTTTTTTTTTTTGTAGAATCCATTGGTATAATCAAAGTTAGTTTTTATCTAATATAAAATGAGTATTCATAAAGCTTATATATCTGATAGCATACCATGTGCCATGAAATTTTAGAAATCATTTATAAAAAAAACTCGCAAAGAATTTACTCACAGATTGTCAAAACCCGACTTGGGCATAAACTTTCTATGTTTTGCAGCACTTGGGCATATCACAACATGATAAATTATCTATTGGTTTGTGACAATGGGACAACATCTAAAATCTCTAGAACCCTTACAAGTCCCAACTGGAGAAGCGGTGTTCACAAGTAATTATCTAGGCTCAACAATTTTTTGAGCTTTTCACATATCAATCACTCAAGGTACTATTGTACAGCTCAAGGGTGATGTTGGAGCTGCTAGCAAAAAGTCGTTTGCCAACGACTCCAACTTATCTTTGGATTGTTATCATGTCTATTATGCAGGGTGTCAATTATCCAGCTCGGAAATGAATTATTTAACAACAAATAGAGAAGCATTGGGACTGATTTATATAGTGAAGAAATTCCGACATTATCTGCTCGGATATCCATTTGTGTTCTATGTTGATCACTTTGTGCTGAAATACAATGTAAATAAAGTGGACCCATCAGGACAAATTGCAAGATGGGTACTATTACTTTAGGACTTTACCTTTCAAGTAGAAACAAGACAAGGCAAGTTTCACATGAATGTTGACTTTTTATCTCGATTAAGTGGAATGAAATCCAACGAACCACTCGGAGATAAATTTCTAGATGAAGAATTGTTTATAATCAACTCTAAAAATTCATTATTTTCGGATATAGTAGAATATTTGATGTATCAGAACTACCCTAAGCATTTCAACTTCGAAGAAAAAACTATATTTCAATACAAAGTTGGACCTTATACTATTAAAAAAAAGTTGCAAGGCCACATGTTGTAGTAAAAATCATTCTTTACAACTTTTGTTGGCGAATACCAATACTATACATGAATTCATCTAGGGATGCTACTCTCACTTAAATTTTACCATAGCTAGTAATTTGTCTATCCCATGTGTATCTACGAGCTCATCATGGCAAAATATGCACACTAGAGTGTCGACTCTATTATCAATTCTTCAATAGCTCTAAGACATGATTTCAAATGATTTGTAGCAATCCTAAACCTTAAACCCTAATTCTTAGAAAATCATAAGTACTCCCAAACCCTAAACTTCCAAGCAAACAAGGCTCAAATGGTTGGCTTGACTTTGAAGCAAAAAACCCTTATGATGATATATTATCAAAAATCCATCATTCTTAATCTTGTGCATAGCTAAACGTGTTATAGATTGTACATTAATGAAATGGTTACTTGTCAAGTTGAGCCTTGCAAATGTTGCTAGAAGGTGGATTGGTGTTGTATATAAGGGTGGAGCCCACCAATGATGATGAGGGTAGAGCACAAATGTTGCCACTTTATGTGAGAGTGGCGTGCTAAGATGTCAAGTGGTGTTGAGCTTGCAAGCTTATTGCTTGAATTTTCTAATGCCAAATCAGTGATCATAGTAGCCACAAAACAATTGCTTATTGTTTGTTGCCAAAACAATGCACTTGCAAGCCCCGCACCTGTCAACCGTGACTCCACATATCTGTCACTTGCCAAACCAGTAGGCACACAATTTTATAGCAAGGAGGAGGTTAAATGGAGCCGACAAGTTGGTTTCCAGCTTGTAATCTCCAAAAGCTAATTTGTTTTGCAGCAAACCGCGCCAACCCAGAATGGACTGAGGGGGTCATCTTCCGCATGGAAAGGCCTCTACAAACCCTTTCACCCGTTCTGGACATCACCCTCGAACAGGTGAGGGAGTCACATGGCAAGGTCCTGTGAATCCCCTCGTAAATCAGAATGGGTAAAGTTATAAACACGCTGGAGTACTTCTAGGAACAACCACCTAGATCTCTTCCTATACCCAGAGGTGACTCCTTTTATGTGTGAAAGTGGGTGATGGTCATATAGCCCCCTCTCCCACCCAGGTAGACCTTGAAACCCTTGTGTGTGAACTAGGTGAGGGTGAAATATTATATGTATACTTTTTGACAACCAATTATTAGCCAAGATTTTGGAAAGAGCTACTTGGCGCGTGAAAACAACCTAACACACACACACACACACACACACACACACACACAAACCCAAACCCAAACCCAAACCCAAAGAGCAAAAGCAATTTTGCGGCTCAGCTGCGCCGTGAGAGCTCCTTCTCTCTTCTTTCCTTCGTTGGCTGTGGATCGGATCTCCTCCTTCCTTGGCTGTGGTCGCGATTCCTATCTAGAGCGGAGCAGGCAAGGCAAGGAAGGCGAGGAGGAAGCATGGGGCGCCGCAAGCTGAAGCCGCAAAAGGAAGCGGAAAGCCCAGATGTGCAGTTGAATCGAATGCAAGTCGATGATGATGATAAGGACTCTTCCGTGGAGACTGCAGCTGTAGCAGCAGCTACACCAGAGGAGGCATCATCCCTTTCCCCTTCTCCGTCATCTCTCTCTCCTCCGCCTATAATAGCGCCAATGGAGGACGTCGCAGGCGCCGATCAAACGAGTGCAGATTATTATTTCGACTCTTATTCGCATTTTGGTTAGGACTCTACCGTTCATATTGATTTTATGATGAAGTGTTTATCAGGCTTTGTTTTATTTTACCAGTCTTTGTGTATGTTTTGCCAGATATCGTGCTCACCCTACCTCCATTACTCGTTTTTTGTTTGTATTTTGGAGCCACCTTCAGAAACATGATTTTCTTGTGATTCCCCAAGGTTTGACCCTTTCACCATAACTGTTATGTAGACAGTCAATGAGAGATTCACACCTAAGCATGAAACCGTATGGCAGAATAGAGACAACAGATGTATTGCTTCTTTGTCCTTGGAAGCTCAATTGTGAGGTTCATTCTGATGTGATCGCAACTTCATTGAAGAGTTGGTGATTGTTGAGGAGTATTTGTTGATATTTGGTTGCTTTTCTTGACTTATCGTTGAATAGTTTCGCTTCCTGCATACTCTTCCACCTCCTTTTTCATGTGAGACGTGTATCATAGTTATTCAACCATCTTTTCAATTCCTATATTGCCAACAATAGGGGTGTCACAAGCTTCTTTTTATATTTTAGTTCGTTGTTAAATAGTGTAGCTTCCTACATACTCTTCCACCTCCTTTCTATGTGAGACTTGTTTCATAGCTATTCGAGCATCTTCTCTGCCTTTGCTTCAAGTAATTCATTTATGTAAATATGTTGAAAAGTTTTGCTCTAATTTTTGTTACTACTGAGCAATCCCACCATTCAATGAATCAATAAGTAAATAAATATACATACATGAACAACTAAACATTCATAAATATAGCTTTTTTGTTTTTTCATGTGTTGATTCTTATTTGCACTTGTTTGCTTTATGAAAAATACTTGATATTTGCTTGTTAGCTTCACCATGATTTTTCTTGCGTAAAGAAGAGTTTCTTTTGCATCTTATTAGAAGTATAATTAAAAAAAAGATGCTTTCTTTTGTGCAGGTATTCATGAAGTAAGTGTTCATTGCATCTGACTACAAATTGGACCACAAGTAACTTTCACCCTTATAATGCTGAAATAGTTCTAGGTCTAGGATGACAACATAATTTTGCATGTTATGATTTATTTTTACCTATTGTTGAATACTTGATCAAAATCAGTGTAGTATCTTATTCTTCTATTTCTATGGATTCTAGGAGATTTGGGGTCTTTTTCAAGCATTCAAAAATCTTAACATGATCATAGAGTGCAAAAGTTCATATTTTGTAGTGCCTTTTCTTTGATTTATTTTCATACCTTGATTTGTTTTAAGTTTTTATTGGTTTTTTAAATAAGTTAGTCGTTGTTGGTCCAATTGTTATATTTTATTTTGTATCCTTGGTTTATCATCGAATAAATGACGGTAGGAAGAAATTCTCCTAATTAACACCTTTGGTTTTGACAAGAGATGGTGTCTAGCAATGGAACCTAGGTAGAAGAAAAACATCTCTTAATAAGGCATCATAGAAAATGCAAATATAAATCTATGAATGAAGCACAATTGTAGTATATGAAAGTATAAATAATCTCCACAAGTGAATCGTCAATACAAGTTAATCTAAGCAAGTTGACTACTACCATGTTGGGCTGCTTGAGCTATGTAAGCTAATTGGACTCAGATTTGAACAATCAACCCCGAACAAAATCAAGATTGAGGCTTCCAAGACTATTTACGTTGTTTGAGGCCCTATTGTCTTTGAGTTAGGGCTAGATACATAAGAATGACCCTAATTAGGGCTAGATACATAAGAATGACCCTAACACATAATGAAACATGGAGCCATGCCAAATAGTGGCCTTAGTTCCTACTTTGAGGTATAATGTCAAATGATAAGATAGGTTTCTAAAGCCCAAAGATCGTGTATAATGGCCCATAACTCTCCCTTCACAAGGGCCGTGTGTTGCTATAAAGCATACTTGCTTGCAAAAAGCGGTCGACTCGGAATGCATACTTGCAAAATTGCTGGCAAAGATATACTTCAAAATTTGTTGCAAACCTCAATGTTTGTGCCATGATTTTCCATTTAAAAATTTCACTATGCACCTATATTATCAATTGAAATTCGAGTAATGTGATCTTTCAAACTTTCAAATTTAGGTATATTCATAACTTTTTATTGTAAAACTATTCCTATGGTGTCCATCTAAATGTAGACTTATCAGAGGGTTTTCTTCCATGAAGATGTTTGTAAACTTTTTGTCTTTTTGTAACACATATTCAAACTTAAACAGTTGAAAGTCACAAGTCTTTGATTTCAACTATGATGTGAAGATATTGTTGCTAAAAATAGAAACTTTTGCAAAATGCTCATATTGGACAAGATACTTTAAAATGAATTGGCCAACGTAAAAGTTGCAAAGTAGGACCAAATTACCAATGATGACATATATCGTGGAAACCGGCATAATGAATGAAGAAGTACACATTGCGCACATAGTTCACCAAATGGATCAAGCGAACTAGAAGAATGCATCATTGTGTAGAACTGTATTGCATACATGAGTGCATCAAGGTCAAGCGTTAACAGCTGGATTGCTTAGGAAAGCCACAAAGCTAGCAAGAGGAAAAATTCATTAAGTCTACGTTGACTAGTAGGTGTTTACTAGTAGGTGGGTATGTGAGTAGGTGAAGTGGGTAGGGTAGGTGACTACGGGTAGTTGAAGCTACAAAGTGCCTATAAATACAAGGCCATGTAGTGAGTTTGTACATCCACATTTTTGGTAACTTGATGTTGCCATTTTTGTACTTCCATGATTGTCCTTCCTATAACCATTTAGCGTGATGGAAGAATGATAGATATGTACTTGCTTTACATTAATGATTGTAATGTACATTTTCAAAAGTTATTGAAATGTGTTTTGTCTAGCACCTACTAGACTTTAATCATTCTATTATTAGCATTCTTGATTGGACTAGTTTATTCTCAGTACTATCCTGATAGGACAAATAATGATAGATTTCTTCATGGTATTGTAGGATTGGTGCAATATTGCAAACTGTGACAGCCTGTGGTAGGTCGTACAGTACCTCCAAAAGGCTATAGCAGACAAGTATTGTATCAAGATTTTTTGAAGAACTATGGATGTTCTGAGGTAGATGCAGGTTTTGTAGACAGCTGCAGACCAAAACCAGAGTACAGAAGTTGTATTAGACCGTATAGAAATTTGCAGGTTTTGTAGACAGCTGCAGACCAAAACCAGAGTATAGAAGTTGTATTAGACCGTAATGTCACCGTATAGAAATAGCACTGTTCTGTACAAAGTCTTGCAAGGGTCTGTACTAGAGTTTTCTTGCTGGTAGAAGTGGTTCCAGAGGCAAGATTGGCTGTCTTTTCTTGAGCTTTGTACATTGGACATTGACTGTTGTATTATGACAGTCTGTATAGTCTATACTATAGTCGGCATAGAGGGTATACAATATTGTTTTGAAGTACATGATTGCAAATGTTTTGGAAAGATTTAGTAATTTCTTGATTATTTTTAAGGTTTTTCCTGATTAAAGAATGTTACTATCTCTAAAAATTGCAGTACAGTTAGTATAGATCTGTAGTACAGTACATTCTTTATTTGCCTATTGCTTATAATCACATTCTATGGCAAAATTTCAAGAACTTGCTAGCAGTAGATATTGCAAGTACAAATGCTTTTGCTAATTTCAAAGGACTAAAGTATCGTCGGGTTTGGGGGGAGCAATAATTGCAATAATTATTGGGTACGATGCAATCATAGTTTTTTTGGGAAATTCTTGGGCTACGGTACCATAATAATTTTTTTTGGGATCATTTTTGGTTGAATTTTCAAAGCGCAAACATCGATTGGCAGCTTGGCAAAATTTTTAAGCCTAAGAGTAACGAACAATTTGTAAGGCGTTACCCCAAAAATTGTTGTACCAGACAACATACACAAGAATTTTCTAACTGACATTTTCTTGGTCATTTTTGGACAACTTTTTGAGCTCACATACAAATTTTTAGATACCTTAGTATCACACAAGTGTGGGCCTATTTTGTCTCGTTACATTCTGATACCATCATTCATGGATTCTCCTAGTGACATCACTATCATAGAAACATTTGATGGGGGTAATTTCCATATGTGGAAATCAATGTTTCATCGAAGCGCGTTTCGAACAAAGAAACACCTTTGAAACATCCTGTTCGAAACGGGCCCGTTTTGAAACGCGTTTCTTACGTACGAAATGATTGCTAAAAAAACGCAAATTTTTTTGACTGAGGAAAGCGACCATACACAGTTTCTCCTCTTGAAATTGCATTCTCTAGAGCATTCTCATGAAATTGGATGTATCAACTTGGTACTAGTCTTTCTATGGCATGTTCAAATCCCAAACACCCATAAAAACACATTTTCAAAAAAAGAAACCCTAAAAAAGTTCCCGGCTTCGAACCTGAGCCTCCCGTTTCGAATGCATTTCAAAACGAAGTACAAAATGGACCCATGAAAAATTGGTGGAAATCTAAGCTCAAAATGGTCCTATTATCCAAAGATTCGTGGGATGTTGTTATTGGGGCTGTAGTTAAGCTAGAAGCAGATCAATCTGATGGAGGCAAAAGATGGCAACGCACTTGCCATTTGTTGCACTCAGCCTTAGAGATTCCCATATTTCTCATATCAGCACAAAGGAAGCTTCAGACGTCTTGATTGGATCATATGAGGTGTAAGTTATTGAGAAAGAAAGTCTTTTCTTTTAGGATGGACGAATAAGAGCCTATGGCAATTAAAATTTCAAGTCACTTTTGGAGCAAATGGTTCAATAGCTGCCCCCCCACCCCGAATGGATGATTTTGATGTTGTCATGACTTTTGCTATCAAGTCTACCAAAGAGCTTCAAAAAATGGACTATCATAGGGTTGACATCACAGAGAGTCATATCCATGTTGCTACAGGAGGAAATTAGGAAACTTCCTCTAACTTTGATATAGGTATTGCATTGTTTTCAAGGAAGAATAAATTATAGCAGTTCACAAGTAAAATCAGTTGAGAAGAACCAACAGTCTAGTGACCAGGCTTCTTCTTCAAAATCCAATACTGTGTGCTTTATTGCAAGAAGAGAATATGATTAAGGATTGTAGAAAGCTACAAACCAGGAAGAAGAGTCAACAACAAGTCAATACAATTGAAGCTAATTCGGAAGAATCATAGAATCTAGAGAATGCTTTTATGGCAAGACATGAAGATACAAAAGATCTTGGATCTTGGTACCTAGCTTCCGGGGCAACACAACATATGATGACTAGTCATAGAGATTAGTTTGTTAAATATACTTAGAGTACTTAGAATAAGTTTGTATATATATGTGTGTGTGTGTGTGTGTGTACAACTTGAAGATATTTCGCACTAGATTGCTAATCAAGGAGCTATTTAGTTGCTACTCAGAGATGGAGTCACCAAGCTGACCTTGGAGTGTTGGACGTGCCAAATTTGACCAAGGACTTCTCTCGTCAATAAGCCGATTCTTTGTGTAAATCAACAAGATTATGATTTGGCATCAAAGGCTAGGTCACCTTAATTTATAGGGCATGAGGCAAATGTTTGACAACATTTAGTCCACGACTTGGATTTTTCAGAGTGTCATTCTTTTTTGATTTGTGAAAGTTATGTTGCTGGCAAACACACAAGGTTGCCATTTAAAGCTGATCAAGTTCACAAAGCCAAGGAACTTTTGGAGTTGATACATTGTGACTTATGTGGTCCAATGGGGAGCAAGATACTTCATTACATTTATTGATAACTACTCAAGGAGAACAACAATCTTATTCATTAAGCAGATATTAAAGGCCCTTAATTGTTATAAACGATTCAAGGCATATGTATTAACTCTCGAAAAAGATTAAGGCCCTTAGGCATGATACGCTACCATACAACAACAATACATGAAGGGAATGCGCTCAAGTGAATTTGAAATGAATGACTTTGGTGAAGCTCACTATTGTCTAGATATCAAAATCCGTAGAAATAGAGACGATAGATAAATATGCAATGTGCATAAGGCAACAAAAGTATATCCGTGATGTCTCGACAAAGTATGAGGTGGCTACTTGTAAGCTAGTTGACACACCTATGGATTCAGGGTCAAAGCTGTCAAAGGATTGGTGCCCTCAATAGAAGACAAGAAAGCAGACATGAAGAGATATCTTTATCACTCTATCATTGGATTCATAATGTACCTACAGAAGGCCTACCTTCACTCGTAAATTAATTATGATTATGAGGGGGTGGGGCCCTCTTGGATTCTAGAATTAAGATCAGGGTGGATTTGTATGGGTCTAACAGTGACTCATAGGGGAAGTGGATGTGGTGGTCCAGTTAGGCTGCTGATGTGTCCAGTGAGGTGTCACATTGCACTACTAGTGGTATGGGCCTTGGAGGGTATAAGTATACCCATAGGGCTCTCACTAGTGTATGCTTGATTTTGGTGATGGTAGCCACATGTTGTTGGTGTGATTCCTCTCCTATTGAGTGTGATTGATCCATAGCTTGGGGGCTAGATCCGATCGATCTAGGTTTGGTTGGGTTGGTTTATCCACCATCCGATTCCCTATTGTTTCCTAGTTGTAGTTTTCTAGTCGTGGATCCTTGTTGGAGGACTTAAAAAGTACATTGGAAAGTGTTGCCAAGGATTCTTAGGTATATACATACTACCAGGGATATATGCATCTTCTATGGCAATACAACAAAAGAGGTGAATGTTCTAAAAGGATACATAGATGCAGACTGGGCTAGAGATGCTAATACGAAAAGACCAAATTCTGGATACATTTATATGCTGAACAATGGACCAATCTCTTAGAACAACATGAATCAAAACTTATTGACTTTGTCCTCAACCAAAGCCAAGTAGATAGCAACTACACATGCAACAAGGGAAGTGGTTTGGCTGAGACAATTATTATTAGATGTTCGTTTACCATAAAGAGATCCGACAATCCTATTTTGTGACAGTTTCAATTGTATAGCATTGACTTTGAACCCTAGATTGCATTCCAAAAGCAAGCACATCGAGATCGAGTATCATTAGGTTAGAGACAAAGTGCTGCACAAAGACGTCAAGCTAGAACATTGCAAGACAAAGTATATGACAATTGATATTTTTACCAATGCATTGGCAAAGGACAAGTACACAAGATTTCACACTTAGATAAATATAAAGAAAAATTTATATTTAGATCCTCATTAAGGGGGAGTATTATCAGATGTTTAATAAAAATCTAGAAATTAAATGTGTAGGCCAAAAAGTTTGTACATAGACCCCTGTGTAATTTTCTTGAAATATAAGTGCCGAATGTGGTCATGTGAGCCTTCAAGAAAATGGGTAACATATATACCAAAGGTGCCTAAGAGTTTGGAAGCCCATGCATATCAAGAAGCATGATATCACTGCATAGAAAGTGTAATAGAAGGGGTAAATGCCAACCATGGGTACCCATTCGGAGATCTATAGGAATTGACTTTTTGCGTGTAGACGATCAGTTTGAAGATGGCCTCTATATGAACGGGGTTACGAAAGTTGTAAGTCTTGTACACCATATCTTTGGCATATATAAAGTAGTGATTCTTGAATGTAGCCAAAGTGTCAAAGAGATGACACCCACTTTGCGGATCCCATCTATTTACCTTGAAGCATAGTTGAAATAAGGTGGATTGGCCCTTTTTCAATTGAGAAGTGGGTGACAATCTCATGCTAAATATAGGGCCAAAGAGTAGAACACCCAAATATGTATAGGAGTAGGCAATCTTAGAAGGTTGATCATCCAAGGTGAGAACCTATCGCTACATGAAGGAGCGGGATGCATTAAAAGTCATGACTTGGATCTTCTATGAATTCACTCCCAAACCATGTTTGTGTTAAAAGGAGCAAAGGGTAAATGTGTGCTATTAATCTTCCACCTCAATCAAATGGATATTAAAATATTTTCGAGCCTACATCCTTGACCACCATGTTGACTAATGATTGTTTCAACATCAATGTAGAGATCAAGGAGTGTGGGTGAGAGTGAACGTCCTTGCTTTACCCCAACTGTGCTAGTGAC
Source organism: Diphasiastrum complanatum (assembly GCA_029204225.1). NCBI lineage: Eukaryota > Viridiplantae > Streptophyta > Lycopodiopsida > Lycopodiales > Lycopodiaceae > Diphasiastrum > Diphasiastrum complanatum. The sequence continues at coordinate 28,663,391 of CM055092.1, forward strand.
TTGCTCAAATACACCGACTTTGAGGAATAGAAGCATCTAGTGACCTGCTCATAGAGCGTCATGAGATTGTTAATATAATTTATTGTGAAAAGTGGAGATCATGTAGCTTTGAATAAGCATGCGTCAAGGGACAAAGTTAAAGGCATCTTTGAAGTCTACAAGGCGGTTGTGAACTCACTCATGCCTAAACTTTGCCTCCTCTCCATAATGAGTGACTTGAGTGTGAGAATGTGGTCAAAATCAGAATGATGTGACCTGAAACTAGATTTTTCAATAGGATGTAGCTGTTGAGACCCTACCTTTCTATTCACCAATGTTTGGGGAATAGAACCATAAAGCTTCGCGATAGTATGTTTTATGATGATGGTGGGACAACTTTTCAGCCTCATGGGGTTTGCCACTCTTGTGAATGGCGCATATGACATTGTTGCACCAGGAGGAAGGGAAGCTAATAGCAACTTCATTATTAAGGAGAGTGGCTATGACAAGGAATAAGATGCCAACCACATCTATGAGAAGCTTGGCTTCAAGGTCTTCTATATCTAGTATGCGTACATTTCAGCTAGTCGATGGCATCATGAACCCTTTGTGTTGTGAAAAGAGAGAATTATGAAAATCTAGAGAAAATATTGATAGGTGAAATAGGGATCGTTTAGAGAGTGGGAGTGTGTTGGGTCCAAGTATAGAGGTTGGTCAAGGGAGGTGGAGGTGGAGGTGTTGTAGGCAGGAACTCTTCCCAGAAGGACCAAATGAAGAGTTATATAAGAGCTGAAAAAGTCTCTTGTTTTCAACCTCAATATAGCCTCTCTTCTTGTTTTGAAGTAGGGAGCATTATTGATTTTAGATGTGACCGAGAACGTGCATGGAGAAGGCTCCAGTGTGGATGCCTCAATGGTGAAACTGGTCGCATTCATCGTTATACTAAGTGTTGCAAGGGAATGTAAAATGGGATTTTGGTTTGTATGTTTTGGTACAAAAAGGAATGGATGTCATGTGTACTGAGGATGAGAGGAAGTGAGCTTGGGTGTCCAATGAATCGGCTTGCGGCATATGGAATAAAAGAGAGCGAGTGAATCTTGATAAAGGGTAGTGTATGAAGAGGTGAAGGTATAGCGTGGTTTACGATTGTGGAGAAGTTTGGGGTGGAGTTTATGTGAGTCAAGCCAAGGCAGAAAGAATGGTTAGACAAGATGGTAGGAGAAAGTGAAATTAGAGACAATGAAATTAGAGATCAAGGAGAGTGAGTCTATTAGGTAGTCAGTAACTCTATGATCATTACTATGAGGGTGACATGTAAGGTCCCTTGAAGAAGGCCATTTGGAAAATCCATTATATAATACAAGCTCATGAGATTTTCCAAAATGTTGCAAGTACTCTCCACGGGCAATAACTGGGTCGGTCTTGTCCATTGAGGACCAAGTATTTCTTCAAGATTGACCTTAGATCAAGATACCATCAGATAAGGATTAGGAACAAGGATGTTCCCAAGACTGGATTTCGATCCAGGTACGACCATTATGAGTTTTTAGTTTTACCCGTTGGACGATCGTGAATGTGCTTGCCACTTTCTAGCAGATGATGAACAATATTATTCATCCATATCTAGGAAAGTTTGTGGTGGTGTATTTGGACGACATATTAATTTATAGTCGGACACCCTTGAGGAGCGTGAAGAGCATCTTCGTATTGTCTTGGACCTCCTAAGGCAAGAAATAGCTCTATGCTAAGGAGTCGAAATGTGAGTTTTTTCAAACTAAACTCAATCACCTAGGCCATATCATATATGATAAAGGTCTTGAAATCAAGTATGATAAGGTTCGTAAGGTATGAGAATGGTCGACCTCAAACAATTCGCGATGTGAAATCCCTTTTGGGCTTCATAGGATTCTTTCACAGGTTCATTATGGACTATGCTTTAATAACATTTCCCTTAACGAACGCTCTTAAAGGGGTGAAGAAAATATGTAGTCGTAGAAAATGTCCATTGATAACATTGACTGATGAAATGAATGAGAGTTTTGAGACTCTCAAGCACTGTGTTTCTATGTCTCCAATTTTATACATTGTTGATCCCAAACCCTTTGTGGTGGATACGGATGCTAGCAACTTTATTGTAGGAGTGGTCCTTTATCAGGATGGTAGATCAGCTGCTTTTGAAAGCAAGAAGCTAGATCTTGCTTAGACGGGGTATTCTACCTATGAGAAGGAGCTTTTTGTAGTCATCCACGCGTTGAAACTTTGGAGGCATTATCTTTATAGTGCCAGATTTACGGTGATCACTGATCACCAGTCCCTTAAGTATATATGTGATGCCAAGGACCTTCGTGGTCGTAAGCCTAGATGGTTGGAACTCGTTCAAGGGTTCGGGTTCGACATTAGGTATCGTAAAGGTACGTTGAACAGTGTTGCTGATGCCTTGAGTCGCATTGGGGAAGTTAATCAGTTATGCGTGTTGAAATCCAATCTGATTTGTTTTTTTCACTTCGGAATCTTTGTCAAACTGATGGGTTTTCGGTCGCATATGGCTAGATGTCCTGACAAAAAATTCTAGATCTAGGGATGACCTTGGGAAGCAAGATCCCAAGCAATCCCGAAATGACAAGATACTTGAAGACTATTCCATAAGGAATGGCTTGCTTTACTGTAAGGAAAAAGTTTGTGTCGGATAGGGAGGACTTGTGGGCCCAAATCCTACAATAGTGTCATGACAGCCCTTGTGCTTGTCACCCATGCATACAAAGGATACTTGACCTTGTTAGGCATAATTTCCTTTGGCCAAAGATGAAAGGTCATGTCGAGGCATACATTCAAGGTTGTGAACAATGCCAACAAAATAAAGCAGAATGCTCAAAGTTGCAGGTCTTTTACATCATTTGGAAATTCCCAACAAGAAATGGGAAAGTATTTCAATGGATTTTGTGATCGGACTCCCTAAAACCAGGAATGGTCATGATGCCATTTGGGTGGTGGTTAATAGGCTAACCAAGATGGCGCAATATATACCAACTAAATTAACTGTCAATGCATTTTAACTAGCTCAACTTTTCGTTGAAAAGCTGTTCAGATTGTATGGCTTGCCGAATGATATTTGAATCAACTCTTAGTCTTAGTTCTTCAAATCACCCAGACTCTAATGGGCAGATAGAACGTATCAACCAGACGTTGGAAGACTTGATCTTTAAGTTTTGGCCATAGATCAAGCATCCTTTATGTGCCTGGATGTTTGCCAGAGGTGCTATCATGATATTCATGCAAGATTTGGGCTCTAATCTCATCATTTTGCGGGACACAATCCTTTTCATTCTGGAAAAGTAATCCATTTCTATTGGAAAACCTCGCAGTATCTTATTCGAAGGAGAGATCTTGGAATATTGCTTTCCAAGTTGAATACTAGATCTAGAATGTCCTGCCAAGACATCTAGCCAAATGTAACTGAAATGTTTGTCGGTCTTACACAAATCTTCAGTCAGATTAGATTTTAGAATAGCTTAATTGACTAACCTCTCCAATCCGGCCTAAGGCGTCTGCAACACAATTTCATGTACCCTTCCGATATTTAATGTCATACTGAAATTTTTGGAGCAATTCTAACCACCTGGATTCACGACCTCGAAGGTCAACCACAAATATACCTTAGCGCTTGGTGATTAGTCACAATTATAAATCGCAAATAATGTCTCCAAATTTTAAGAGCTTTATGATGGCTTATAGGTGGAATACTGCCTTTGAGTGATCTAACTTTTTGCTTTTAAAAGCAATCGGTCTACCATCTTGATATAGGACCGCGCCTACAACGAGGTCGTCCGTCTCAAGACTGCTGTGTAATATTGGACTTGTAGACACACAATGTTTCAGAGTTTCAAAACTTTGATTCAACTCTTGAGTCTTCTCTAATGGATGATTGAACTCAATTGAAATTTGACGTTCGGGGTTGCCCTTCAAGCTTTATTTCCATGACGTCTTTCACAATGTTCATGGCCGTCCGTGTGACGTCCTTACATAGAACTTGCCCTTCAAATTTTATTTTGCAAAACATAGCACTTTTTGGCAAATTTCACTTTAAATTTTTAATATTGAATTCCAAGTACAAAACATATAAGATTGTCTTATTTACATTTCTCATGCAGGCAAACCAGTCACTAAACACGATTGGAGGCTTTTAGGTTGAATCTAGATGGATCCTGCCCACTGGCCCTACGAGTTCTATCAACTTCCATACAGCCTAGACCACAACACGAAGATTGAATTATGAACTTTAACTTTGAAACTCCAAAAGTTGGATAACTCCAAGTTGGAAGCTGACAACCTAGCCCATTGTTCAAACTTGAAAAGTATTTGAAGTTTGAAGTATGTGAATCTCAATTCCATTATTAGATTATAAATATCAAACTTGCAAAGAGTCAACTTTCAAGTTTTAAAAATGTGTCATGCACTTATTACAATTTATACAAGCACCTTAACTCATGACACTTAAAATAGATTTTAACCCATCAAAATGACGATTTTAAATAGATTATACACTTCAGTATTGATGGCCTAAAATTACAAGTGCCTGTCAAATATGTTCAAATTGGCCTTGGCATTACTGCTGTCAAATTTCAGCACCGACTGAACTTACTGTCTTTGACTAGGTTTTCATGCCCCTTTGAGAAGGTTCGTCAAGGGTAATGAAATTACTGCATAATCCAAGATGAATTTGTGGAAAAACCCAATGAAGCCAAGGAAAGACTTGACTACATGTATGGTCAAGAGAATAGGCAACTCACAAACCTTATGAACCTTGTTAGGGTCAATTTCCAACCCACGGTCCAAAATAATGTGACCGAGGTATTCTAGTCTTGTTTGGAGGAATTCAAACTTTTGGGGTAGAGCTGCTCCTGTCTTAGTAACCTCAAGCCAGTCCTGAGATGATCCTCACACTCCTTCAAAGTTCTACTATAGATAAGAATATTGTCCAAGTAAACTATTACGAACTTCCCCAAATATAGACAAAGAAAATTGTTCATCATTTGTTGGAAGCTCGTAGGGGCATTTGTCAACCCAAACGGCAAACCAGAAACTCATAATGGCCATACCTAGTCCTAAACCTAGTTTTTGGTACATCCTCAGTTTTAATTCGATTCTGATGATACCCTGATCCATCAATCTGGTCATTCATTCGAGGTAAGGGGTGTCTATTCTTAATGGTTAGTTTCTTTAATTTTTTTATAATTTACACAAAGACAACTTTTTTATTAACCAATAATCTTGGAGCCCCCAAGGGGACTTCCTAGGCCTTACATGGCTCATCTTTAAATATTGCTACAGTTGCTTAAAGATCTCATCCTGTATGTATTGAATTTTTTTTTTTGTTGAAAAATTTGTATTGAACGATATTTTTTTAACGTTATAAAGTATCAATTTTAGTTTTTTCTAAGATTTTTTCTGTTCCGTACCAAAAGTTACGTAACAGGCAATCTATGCATCAACTGGGATAAATCAACTGCAGTGCTGACATTTGAATGTTTGTGATAGGAAATGCTCAAGGACACGGTTAGAACGAGGACGTACCAAAATGTGATCTATCAGAATGATTTCCTCTTCAAGAACAAAGTTGTGCTTGACGTCGGAGCTGGAACAGGAATACTTTCACTTTTCTGTGCAAAAGCAGGCGCTAAACATGTTTATGCTGTATGTTCTAGCTTAGTAGCTTGTACTTGTTGAATTGCTTTTTGAGATTTCATGTAATATTTTAGCATTCAAAATATCATGGTGGGTGAAAAAGGAAATTTTGAACAAGCAAACTGATTGTTTGTGTCAGAAATTTTTGAACTGATGCAGGTCTATTTTCCAGGTGGAGTGCTCTAATATGGCAGATACGGCTAGGGAGATTGTGAAAGGCAATGGGTATGATAATGGTGAGACACCACCTATAACTTATTTGTCTTCTTGATGGTGATGAAGTAATTTGTGGCACATATGTGAGAGTGCTTTATTAGCATGACGTTTTTAAAATTCAGGCTTTTCATGTTTGACCTTAAACTCTTGTGTTGCCATGCAGTTATCACTGTAATAAAGGGAAAAGTAGAGGAGATTGAGCTGCCAGAACCTCGTGTTGATGTGATTATTTCCGAATGGATGGGATATTTTCTTCTTTTTGAAAACATGCTGAACACAGTGCTCTATGCTCGTGACAAATGGCTGGTTAGTTTGACTGCCTTGCATTAGCCGAATATCTACAGGAGTATTCATTGTTTTGGCCATTCAAGATCTTATTGACTGGTTTCTTCATAAAATTAGTTATTTCTGCCCGATCTTCTAGAATCTACAGGGAAGCATGTTGTTTTGTTTCTTCAGCAAGAATCGAGATCATATTATGGACTCTTCAACATGGACATCTTGCAAGTGCAAGTGATGTTGGGATATTTTTGAAGCATCCAAATATCACAAATGGATGCTTTTTTCAGTTCTGTGTGTTATGAGCATTTTTTTTTAATGTTTTGACTGTTTGCAACAGTAGCGTATTGTGCTTTTGGAAACGAGATTATTTTGGACACCATATTCTTTTGAGGTCCTTGACAACTATTAGAATGAGGTGCCAGCCAAAAAAACCTTGAAAAACAGTGCCCATGACTTGAAACATAAGCTTTACTGTCCCTTTATTTGGTTACATTCTTCTGGAAACCTTTCTGCTTTTTGCTAGAGGACTGCTGGCTGTGCCACAGGCAAACTACTTATGAAGGCTCTTCTTCCTCCTACGGTGGATTAATCTCCATTGTAGTTTTAGCTAAGGGATATCATTGTGTAAAGCTTAGAAGCCCGTTCCGAGAAAAAAGGGCTGGAATGTTCCGTTCCGTTGGGAAGGTACTAGATTAGAGCATTAGTTGCTTTATGTTGGCTCATTGATGAGAAGAGGGTGAAGTACATGCTGTTGGGTTGCTGCTGAAGATACGTGTGAACATAATATAAAATCTATTGAAACTAGAGCCAAAGAGAGGCTTAGGTGAGCAGTGACGATGAGAAAATAACGGTGCCTCTCTTTATTAGGGGGAATGAGGAAGAAAACTTTCTTTGGCAGTCGTAACAACTTTTTTTGATCAAACTATTGTCAAATAGGGAGAATACCTTTTGAAAACAAAACAACATTTTCTTTTTTCTTTGTAGTGCAGTTGCAAAGAAATAATCTTGTTGTGGAAATGAGCACTGCGTAGCAGTTCCTCTATTTTACGGAAGTGATAATCAACGGATTACCCTGTAAAAAAATACGTTTTTTTTTCAAGGGCCCCATTCCGGAACGGAACGCATTCCAGAATGGAATGCGTTCCGTTCTGGAACGGGCAACTAAGGTGTAAAGCAACACATAAATGTTTGCTATATGTGATGGAGTTCATGGTCTCAAAGTTTGTGTGGATGCATGACATTACTGGTTGCATATCCTGTTCTTTTTCTTGTTTCTACGTACTATAACAATACCATCCCTGATGACTTTGTTATAGTGTGGTGTAGACTTTTTAGGATCAAGGTTTCAGCTGGGGATGACCTTCCATTTGTGTTCTAATAGAGCAGCTTTACTCAATTGAGTGAGAAAGTATGTATGCTCTTGACATATCCATAGCATAGATGCACTGAATTGCGATTCGTTGGGTCTGCGATTCTGCGAGTCGCGATTCACGACCCAGAATCGCAAAAAAAAATATAATTTTTTTTTTCTTGGAAAAATAGCTTATGGCTGAATTTTTTTTAGGGGATCAATGGTCAAACCAGCGTTTTGCCTCTCAGAAGTACAGTAGATGAGGCACAAACAGATCTTATTTTCAGTAGCTATCCGGTTGTCATTTGCTCTGGTTTTCAGTAAATGTTAATGCTACAGTTTGGACTATCAATTGTATGGATGATGATCACTTTTGCAATCGTTTCACTGGAGATGTGAGTGCAATGTACATACAGTTGGGGGCATAAATATTGGGCCCTTCTCGGCACGCATTTGGACCCCATTTTTATCTACAGGGGGGTGGTAGCATTTTTATCTATAGTGTCTATATAGCAGGAAGCTCTAGGGGGTTTGGGGGGTGGTAGCCCCCCAGGAAACAGGGGGTTCGGGTAGCCCCCCGAGAAACGGGGGGTTCGGGGGGCAGTAGCCCCCCGAGAAACAGGGGGTCCGGGGGGCGGTAGCCCCCCGGTGGGGGGTTTGGGGGGCAACGCCCCTCAAGACCCCGGCCCCGACGGTAAGGCCTCCTCATGATTTGGCCTTCCAACTCCTTGAGTGAAAACACACCTTTTGGTGTTTCGCACCCGAAACAGTCAGCAAACTACAGTCATAATGCTCTCAATCCGAACTTTCATCTGATACCCATATTGCCTAAAAAAATTTCAAAGAAAAAAAAACGATTCTGCGCGATTCTGGGAAAATCCCGAAACGCGTTTCTGAATCGCGATTCTGAATCGCAGTGCATCTATGATCCATAGATGTGGAACTCCATATGAGGATGAATTTATAATATTTTGAAAGTTGAATGGATCTGTATGATGATTTGGGACACTTTTATTTATGTATTATGCCTAATTGCCTCAAATGTAAAGTCAACTTTGACTAACAATGCCTCAATATGGTAGAATGCATAAAACAGTTGTTACTTGTGTTTGCAAAACCTCTTTGTTTACTTGGTCATAGCAAGGTAATTGATACTTCTTGTGCCTGCACGTTGCACAGGTTCCTGATGGTGTGATATTACCAGATAAAGCATCTCTTTATATTACTGCCATTGAAGATGCAGACTACAAGCAAGAAAAGATCAATTGTGAGTTTATTTCTTGAAAGCTGGTTTATGACCAAAATGTGAGAGAGAGAGAGAGAGAGAGAGAGAGAGAGAGAGAGAGAGAGAGAGAGAGAGAGAGAGGTGTTTACGAAGGTGTGTTGGCAAACACAACTCTCTCTCTTTCTCTCCACAAATTCCACATACACACGTATGCGTGCATTCAGTACTTAATAACATGCAAAGCACCGGAAGAAGCTTCATTTTGTTATGGCCTAGCCATAAGTAATTTCTAAAATGTGTGCACTATGCAGTTTGGAGCTCCGTGTATGGTTTCGACATGAGCTGCATAAGAAAACAGGCGATGTTGGAACCCTTGGTGGATACAGTCGATCAGAACCAAATTGTGACACACTCACAGCTCCTGAAGGTCTGAAATACTTTGAAAAAGTTCAAAAACTTATGCAGGTGACTTGTCACTATGTGAAATTTGAGCTGGAAGATAGAAATTTGGTAGTCCTAAGTCACCCAAGTTGAAGTTGCCAGGCTGGGATAATTAAATCTTTTGATAGGATGTTTTGGAGCGCTGTCCTTTCATTTAGCAGTTACTGGATGCTTTCCATCTATCCTTATTGTTTTGAAAGCTAATAAAATTGGATTTCAAACTGAAGTAAATTAAATTACTCAACCCATGAAGGTCATGTTGGATATTGAAGTTTTTGATGTGGCTACATGATAGAAATTCACTTGAATATTGCAGACAATGGACATTGGCAAAATGAAAATTGGAGATGCATCGTTTTCGGCACCTTTCAAGCTTGTAGCGACTAGGAATGATTTCATTCATGCACTGGTTGCATACTTTGATGTCTCTTTTACACAATGTCACAAGCCAATGGGTTTCTCAACTGGTAATTCTCCTAGCACAGTGCAGAAAATTTTGTTTTCTCTGTACACATCTATCTGGACTTTCCTTGAAACAGAGTTTCAGTTTTTTCAAGAGGCTGGTTTTATGTTTTGCTCATGAGATCAAGGTCCACTGAAGGTTTCTGTGTAAGTTCAACAAGCTTTTCATTTTCATTAGTTCATCTTGGACCATAAATTTCTCTTTCAGTGGTCCAATATTCCATTTAGAGCTCACATCAGGTAAAATAATTTTTTTTTTCAGGGCCCAGGTCACGTGCAACTCATTGGAAGCAAACTGTGATGTATCTAGAGGATGTCATTACAATTTGTGAGGGTGAAGCATTGACAGGATGCTTGACTGTCTCACCTAATCCCAAAAATCCTCGGGATGTTGACATAACTGTACAATATACGTTTAATGGGAAACGCGCACAGGCCTCAAGAACACAACTATATCGTATGCGCTGAATAAATTCATCTATTTGATTCACTTGTGGTACACGAATTATATTAGGGGTAATTGCAATTGCGATGAAGCAACTTATGGTTTCTTGGATACAAGTGAACAAACGCTTTATTATAGAGTTGTTTTTTCCATCAGCTATGGTAGTCTGATAACGGAAAGGATGAAAGTAGCTTCAAAGGCAAGTTGTTGTAGTTTGTTTAGTTTCATGGAGGCCTGGCTCAATTTTTTTTTGTTTAGTATTGAGCATGTTCTTGCTTATATAAAGCTTTGGAAGTCTTGGCTTTGCTTTGACTTTTGTTGTTCACTGTTTTGCACAATGCTTCTCACCAGTTTGTGTTCTTAATAGCCTGCTAACCATCGATTAAGATTGACACCGAGAAAAAACTAATTGAATTTATAGTTGAAATATCCAGAATCTTGTCTCATAATACTTTTACCATACCTTTGAAAACATTTAATTTTGTTCGCAAGTGATGGGCGGCTGGTTGGTGCCTTGACCAAATTGTTCATAGGGTTTTGAACTAATTTGATGATTATTGAGTGGCATCCGGATGTGTGTTACACAGTAAGATCATGAGCAGTTTGTCCAAGTAGAAGGTGCCCGGTCATTTATGCGCTAGTCCTTAATCATGTGGATCCACTATGTTTTCCGTTTATAAGCATGCATAAACCGGTCGAAAAACATAGGCATATTGATGAGCAAGTTAACAAGATATCTTGATGGGAATTTGACTTATTAACTTAGAGAGGATTTAAAATCTGAATAAATGTGTAAAGGTCTACACCTAGACATTCAAGTATTCTAAAAATCAGGCACATTCACTAAATCAGGAGCATTACTTTTGAGTTAGTTGGGTGAATCTATATTTTGACATCATTCATCAATGTTGTTAGCCACCAACCATTGTGAGCCGCTTTTGGACTCATTTAATGGATTGTGGATAGGATAGGAGACTTTTGGTTTAAATTATTTCCTGATTGGAAATAAAATAGATTGTTGTGAAACTTGGATGGAGTTGGATATTCATCGCAGACCCAAAGTCAAAGTTTCATGTAATGAAGTTTGAAAAGTCTTAAGCTATTGGAACTTCATAGTGAAGGTGTTTGGGTGCATTTTAGAGTGAATCTTATAAGATATTAAAATGACACTTTGTGCCATGTCTAGAAAAAAAACAAGAAATAGTGGCAAGCCACAAGGGCTCTGCCTTTGTGAAGGTACATAGTTTTGTCCTGGGAGTTGGTAAAGGGAAATAGTCTATGGAAAGTTGGTACATTTTTTTGTATTAGGAGGTGGTAAACAAAAATTGGTTACGAAAGGTGGAAGGTTTTCAAAAGTGGAAGAAGTGATGGGATTATGTGTGTCAAGGTTAGTATATTATATTGTGTATTAATAATATATGGGGAAATGGTCACTCCAATAGGAAAAAGTTATTCCATGGAAACATTTTGAGTTATAAGAATTTGTCTAAATATGGTCTAGTTGGCTTTCATATATTGTTGTGGGTGTTGTGATTATTTGTTGAAAAATGTATTGTGTCAATGTTGAAGTCGCCTAAAATTGTTATTGGTGTGTTTGTTTGTGAGGTTTTCAAAATACAATTTAGTATTTGTAGGAAATTGGATATATTGGAATTTGGTTTTCGGTATATTGTGATTATAGTAATGCAATGAGTTTTGTCTTCATTAAAAGATGCTAATAGTTTTTACATTTTTTGTATTGTGGATATTATAGTTATTGAGATTTTGATTGTTGATAATATATGGTGGTTCCTGAACAAACGTAGTTTTGGATAGCATGGAACCTGTGTTCTAAATTAGTTGCATTATTGTAGTTTCGAGTTTCTTGTAGGCAAAGTATATTTGAACTCATGAGGTTGAAATCTGCAGAAATATCAAGTGCGTGTTTTTGTATTGATACGGTGTTTAAAGATTGAATAAGTAAATGAGAAGATGCATAGGTATTCATAATAGGAATTTGAAGTTCCCATTTTTCATATGTTCGCAGGCGTGTCATTTCGGTTTTTATGGATGCATGAACTTTGAAATGTTGATTTTGGAGTGGTGAAGTGAGGTATAAATTTTGGACATCTCGTATTCTAGATAGGGCTGTATATGTTAGGCCATGTTTAGTACATCCTTTTGGATTGAAAATTAAGGTGTCAATTGTTAAGCCCTGTGCACGATGTACTGTATGGGTACTTGCAAGTTGTATTGGAAATTGTTTGCGTGTAATTGTGTTCAGAAAAGATGCGCCTACCTGAAATTCTTTAGTGATTTTATGAATTGGTGTCCAGGTATTGTATATGTTGTTTATTGCATATAAAGATGCATGGGCCAGTGCAGTTTTTTTGCCAATGCGTGGATCTAAAAATTCAATCCAAATAATGTCTACAGCTGATACAGTTGTTTTTGTTTGGAATATGCCGTCAGCTCCATTAACGAGTCCGTCTTCAATGTCTATGTTAGAACTGCATATTTCAACGAGCATTCCTGTTTTTACAAGTATGGTCTGTGATAATCCACTAGTGTTTCTTGACTTCTGAGGAATAATTATTGTTTTGCTACATGTATTTGAATATGTGTCAATAGCCTGTAAACAAAAAGTGTGGCCACGTGCTTGTTCGTAAGCTTGTTTATTATATGTTTCCATGTCTTGGTTGGCATGACACAAGTATGGTATATTTGGAGTGGTTGGAATAGGTTTGTAACTATGCCTATTAATCCAAGCAATGTTTTCTTCATCGTGTTTTGACTCTCTGATGTTGTTCAGGATATGGATATATGTAGGATCACGTTGTCGTATGGTCTCATCTAATTCATAACATTTTACGATTTCGTTCCAATATGAGGTTTCAAATATATCTACCGCGTACAACTCTTTTTTGAAGATCCAAGAATCTAAAACAGGGCCAGTTTGGAAGAGGTCACTGCAAATGATGACATCAAGATTTCCGAAAAAACTAGTTGGTGTATGTTTAATGGATTGAAGGCGTTGGTCAACAAAATCAAATATGCGTTTGCCTATTAAAGATATTTCATCGAACACTACAAGTTGCAAGTCATGATATTTAGTTGTCAGTTCTTGAGATTTATCACCAAATAGTGATGTCAAGTGGTTTGTGTTTATAGATATATGTAAAGCTGAATGGATGGTGGTTCCACCAATGTTGTATGCAGCTTTGCCGGTATATGCTAGCAGTAGACTTTTTGGCAAATCAATATCTGTTGAATAGTATTTGTAATAGTGTCGTAATAAACCTTGAACTAAAATAAGCATTGTGAATGTTTGTGATTTTCAGATTCTTTAAATGGCTTGTATAGGAGGAGTAGTTTGCGATAAAAGTTTTCAGGATCTTTATGCTGATTATAGTGTACGAATTTTATTATTTGTGGGGTTCTACGTTCACGAATGCCAGAGTTTGTTATACGATATCATGAAATATATCCTGCCAAACAGAAATGCACATGGGTATTTTGGTTTTGTAGTGTATGTTTGTGGAATTTGGTTCTAGGTTTTGTAACTCGGTTTTGCGTTTTAAAATAAATGCCTGCATATGTTCAGGGTATGTATTTATGAAAGTAGTAGTTCGTGTTGAACTATGTGGAGCAAGTGCAAGTACAATAATGCAGCAAATTGTGCACTAATTTGTTGTGTATTTAAAAGGGCATTGCTAATGTGTTTCAATCGTTGCAATGAACTTAACCATACACTGAATGTTTCTTGACATATTGTATCAATTCGTAATATTTTTTCCTGTATATTGTTATGTATTTGTTGATAATATTTTCTTGATTGAGTACCATAGTTTTCTAAAGGAGTAAGAATCATCGTATATGGCATTGGTGGACGTAGATAGAAAAATCTACAATGTGTTGAGTTTTTTCGTTTGTAACATGTCTGTTTATGGTTATGAGTTTGAATGTCCATGTTATTTGTAGGTAATTTAGTTCGGTCACAAGAAATGAAATTGTCAATGAAGTTAATAATATCTTTGGTTTGTGTATTATTATAAAGCGGAGCATTTCGTATCCACAGTACACCATGGTCATGTTGGCTACCACGATGTTGGAATTTTGTAACAAAAAAATAATCATTTAATTTACCAGTTATTGTGTTGTTTTTGGAAAGTAATGTTTTTAAAGTGTTTAATCTGCAATTGTAGTACCTTGCACATGTGGTAGGGTCCGTTCCGTAGATATGCATTATGGGTACAATAATTACAAACAGGCTCAGTATTTGGGTGAAAGTATTCCAAGCATTCTATTAGGGGATCCCAACAAGAAAGTGTGATGAAAAATGTTGGTGGTTCTAATTGACGCATCATGGCGAAAACATTTTTCCGTAGTTCATGTTTATAATCTAGAGATGTTCGTATGTGTTCAAAATCTTTATAACCAATATTTGATCGTAGTAGTTGTTCTATGTTTGTATCTTTTAATACATCACTTGTTGTTGATGTTCGATGTTGTGATGTTCTTTTTCGTAACTGTATCCATATTGAATTAAGAACTTGGCGAATTAGTATTTTAATTGTTTTAAAAAATAAATTGGTTGTATGTCAAGCAAACCTATGTTCATAGTGTTGTAGCTCCCATTCAGCAATGGTTTGGTAGGTATAAGAATTATTGATTGGGGTTTGTCTTGGGTGTCCATAATATAGAGTTGGAAAATTTAGTTCTTCAACATGCGCATCTTGAAATAGCCCAATTGGGTTGTATCCTTCACAAGGAGCAATTACTTTGTACGTAGTTTCGTAATCAATAATATGTTCGGTATGATGGAATGGGTGTATGGCTGGGTCATCAAGAATTGGTCCATCAGCTGTGTTCATTGTATTTTCTGGTGTTAATAGAGGTGGACGTGTTTCAGAATTTGGAGTGGCAAAGGTATTTTGGTAATGCGATATCCACATTGGATTTATGTGTAAATTTATTGTAGAATATAGTGGTGTATGTTGTAGATCAAGTATTGCATTCATTAGTTTTAAAGGTCTAACTTTTTCAATCATATAATTTGATTTGTATTCTAGTTTTTTTTTAAGAGCCACAATAAGGCATGCATTGTCATCTACGAAACATGGAAGTATATTTTGTATTTTGTCAAGGTTTGCAACTACATTTACAATGCTACCTTTTACACCTAATTGCCCTTCGTAGGTTAAATCTCGAATTTGCATGAACGCAATTCTAGGTGCAACCAAACGTTCTTCTAGTTCATTTAATTCTGCAACTGATGGCAATTCTGAGTTATTTGATACATGGTTTGGGCACATAAGTTTTGGTGTTTTATCTGCATGTATGCTTTTATGACATTGTATACATATGTATTTTGATGGTAATTCTTGTCTGTAATAGTATGTGTTTAAGACCTGCAATGTAAGTTTGTTCTTCCGTGTTTAAAATTCGAGTTTGGAAATTAAAGTAATTTGATTCATAACTAGTACATGTTTATATTGGAGTATCATTTATACGTTCATGGTAATTTGCAATTGTAATATCTTGTCTATGCATATTACTATTATAAGAACAAGAATTTTTTTTGAATGTTGTAATTCGATTCTTAATACTCGTATATGTGCAGGACATGTCTCTATATAGGGCTCTAAATTTTGTAATGATAGTTTGTTGCGAGGCAGTAGGTCAGTCGGTAAGTATCTGATGCAAAGAACCAATTCTGGTTCTCGTCCAAAAGTGGCGGTTCACCAATTTTTTACGTGAGATTTGGTTATGAGAAGCTTTAGTAAGAGCGTTATGTTCGGGAATAGCAAAAGCTTGTGGGACATGGACCTTTTTTTATTTATAAATATGGTAGATCATACTTGAAATTGTACAAGGAATATGTGGGTATTGTAATTTGAAAATAGTTGCCATATGTCGAGCAGATGAGTTTGGGTGTTGTATTATGAAACTTTCTAAATTGTGTAACATGTTCGTTGTCCAAATGCAGAAGTGTGATTTTGTGGACTACGAAATAACACGCATTCGTTTGTTTTGCAAGGATTTATAAGAACAAGTAATATAGTTATGCGTAGATGGTTTTTATTTATGCATACACAATAATTAGTAATGTTGTGAGATGTTAGATTATATTGTCGTATACAGATTTCGTATGTTAATAGTTTTGCTAACCAAAATAGACAAAATGTATAATAATATATACATGTCGGAGTTATATTTAGTATGTTATCAAAATACATATTTCTATTGAGAATATTTCTATGCAGTGTTGTAAAAGTTTTATTTGAAAAGAAATTGTTTTCCCACCAAACTGCGTCCGTAACAGCCGTATTTATGGAATTCGTAAAAAGTTCTATAATAAGTTGTCTTAATTCATGTGGTTGCTTTTGGAAATTAGTAAGAAATGCAAATACTACAAAAATATCTGTGTTTTCTAGAAAATGTTTTATAAATTTGGATTGTGTATTTAAGTTTATCACTGATTTAACATCCATGTTGAAAAGCACAAAGATTGAAAATTCAGAAATAGGTGTATGGGGATACCAGCAACAGCACCTGCAAATCAACATGAATGGAACTTAGGAACTACAAGTTTGGATCACTATTTTATGACTTCCAAAAGCAGTGTAAAATAGAATGAAAATATGGACATAATGTATGTCTTTCGAATTGGTCTACGTATTTGTAAGTCAATATCTATAAGACAAACAAATATGTATGATAATTATGAAGCAGTACAACACCTGACAACATAAAGTCTTTAAGTTTTTTTGGGGCATTTATGAAATACTGCTATTATGTTATAAAGGTAATTGAAAATCTTAAAAGTAGACTTCATTTATTTATAAATTTTATCTCGTAAATAGAATTATTGTACTTCAATGTTTGCTTTTTCAAGTTGCTAGGATCATAATGGTTGTAGACTATTAACACAACTACACATATAATTACATGGCTGTAGATTTCTAAACATTATGCTATTAGTTTTCAATTTCTGAAACTAAAAAAAAGCATGGATGAATTATGTATGGTCATTAGGTTTTTTACACACACACACACACACACACACACACACACACACATGCTGCAACAAATTTTAAAAAAAAGAAGCAATTTAGCTATTACATTGAAACAGATTCAAATATGTGAAACGACATAACAAAGTATTAACCAAAGTTCATGTGTTATTGTGTTTGTAATTTTTGATCAAGTCACTATTGAGGTAAATCAAGAGATTGAAGCTAAAAGTAACATGAAAAAATTAATGTCGTAAAAGTAGACAATCGAAGTATGATACTATGACGAGGACGTTTCTTTGTTTGAAGCTATGTTAATGATCATGCTAGAAAACGATCTGCATGTATTTTTGATAATCCATACAGAATTTGTATCGTTATGTCAACAGAGTTACTATAATGCATTGTAGTGTACTAATGCAGTTTTGAGAAATCAGCTCATGGTAAAGTACGAGAATGGTAATTTTTTATATACAAAAATATATATGAAAGTATAAATGGAATGTTTATAGAAAAAACAATGATGTTAGTATAGCACAACTCGTTCAAAATGAATGCCATCTACATCAAGAAAGTGCATTTGAAAAATTGATGATGTTCGTATAGCACAACTCGTTCAAAATTAATGCCATCTACATCAGGAAAGTGCATTTGGAAAGTTTCTATGGAACTGAATTTAATTTTTTTTTGCAGATTTTGAAGTTGAAACGGTACGTAGGTCTACCAATATACGAGTACAATAAAAAATCTTTTGAAATTGATTGCTATTTATAACTCTGAAAACTATATGAAAATGTTCTAAAAAAGTACACGTTTGTGGTTTTACAAGTATGATGTTGTTTGTAATGCAAGAATGTCAATTAACTATACAAGAAAAAATATATCTGTGAAGAATTGCCAAAAATTGGCAAATCTAGCTTGATCAAAAACCATGTAGAATAGTGTAAATTGTGTACACAAGTGGGTCCCGCACATGTGAGGCCATGATGCCACATGGGAAACCCATCCTAATGTAGGTTAGGTCAAGTCAAGAGAGTTGGTCATGTCTATTTGGTGGTCATCCCTACTTTATAGGACCTACACTTAAGTTTAAGGTGAAAATTTGACCAACTAGCTACCTACCAAGCATAACTCTAGGATCTAGGCTAGGGTTTCATTTTAGGGCAAGAAGGGTGAGTTAACTTCCTTATTACATGCTGAAAATCCACCTAACTTCAAGAAGGAAGTCGAATTTGCTATGTATTCCAAGCTCCCATAGTGAGAAGATAAAATGTTTTTGGAGCTCATTGGCAATCTCAAGCTAGTTCACTATGTACATTGAGTTTTCGTGATCCAAATGAAACCAAATCAATTTCTACTTGTTTCTCAGGTTGAAGGCCATACTAAAGCCTGTAGTACACACGTATGCTCCAGCAGATCCCATCTTACTAGTGACTTCTACAAACAAGAAATAGATTTGATTGACTTGAAACTCACAAAGGTCTCACACTTGCAGTGTTTCACTCAATTTTGATTTCTAATCCAACAAATGGACTTATAATCACAGTTCTATCACTCCCTCACAAAGCTGGAATGAAGATAAGATGAAGTGAAAACTACTTTCAAACAAATCTTGCCAAGAAATGAATTTGATTGTCTCTAGAAACTCACTAAGGTCTCTCTCTTGTAGTTTTTCACTCAAATTAGATTTCTAATCCAACAAATGGACTTATAATCTCTGTTCTAGCACTCCCTCACAAAGTTGGAATGAAGATAAGATAATGTGAAATCTACTTACACTCAAATCTTGCCAATTTTGGCTGTTTTTGGACAAAAAAATGACTTAATCTCTTTCTTCCTTCTTGGTGTACTTTCAAGACCTGTTTTTAACCTTAATAGGACTTGAACTCAGCCTAGATTAATTAGATTCCATGAAACAAATTCAAATCTAATCAATGGCAAATGATCTTGGTAGATTATCCTAGGATCTCCACCAGAAATTACACCAACAGCTCATAGATTGAATTTTTTTAGATCAAATGAATACCATGCATTAAATGCAGATTCAGAGGTGCCCACACATGTGGACAGTATGGATTTGGACCCCTACCAAGTTTGGGATCAAATCTCCTCACCAAAATCAAGATTCTACCTTGCCCTCTCAATACTAGCTTTTAGCACCAAAACTTGCTAAAAATGGATTTGCATTAGATCAATGGCTTATGCTCTTGTACTTGGCTCTGATACCATGTGAAAGTACTATACTTCTAGAAGCTAGTGAGAGATTGAATTCTACAAATTATGCTATTTGGAAGGTTAAGATGGAGTCACTCTTGGTGCTCCAAGACCTTTATGAGTTCTTGATTGAAGATGAAGATGAACCTCTAGGTGCATAGGAGTTAGCTAGATACAAGAAGTAATCTGGGCTTGCACTTCATTGTGTGAAGATGAATGTGAGCAATGATTTGTTGAGAGAAGTATCAGTTTGTACTAGTGCTAAAGAGGCTTGGGAGTCTTTAAAATCAATCTATGAATCTAGTAACACTTCAAGAGTACTCATGCTTAGAAATCATATTTTGCAAAGCATGAAGAGAAGTGAGGAGAGTGCACATGATTATGTACTTAGAAACAAGTCTCTAAATAGGGAATTGGCTTCCATTGGAGAGAAGATTCATGATGGAGAGCTTGTACAAATTGTCCTTAATGGTCTAGGAGATGACATTGCAAATTTGGTCCAAAGTTTTGCCATCCAAGACACTTTGTCAACTATAGAAAAACTTCACAGTGTATTAGTGGCTGAAGAGTGTAGGATGCTCCATGCAAAATCTAGGATGAGTTCCTTGTCATTGCAGGATGGTGATGAGAAAGCCAATTTCCCATTCAAGGGCAGAAATAAGGCCAATGGAAAGAAGAAGCATCCAAAGTAGGCCAAAGAAGAGGATGATGCATCAAGCTCAAAGGACAAGTCAAAGCTGAAATGCTTCTTTTGTGGAAAGAAGGGGCATTATGCATTTGAATGCTACAAGAGGCTAAGAGCACAAGTGGAGGAGGACAAACAAGGAAACCTTGCAAAGGAGGAGGAGGAGGATGAAGTAGATGTATTCTTGATGGCATCTACATCCTCACCAACAAGCAATAGCAATTCAAGAGACAATTGGTGGATCGACAGTGGGGCTAGCTCCCACATGTCTTGTGAAAAGGAGTTTCTCTCAACCTTACACTCATTCAATGATGCTAAAAAGTTTATCTTTACTGCAAATGATGAAGAGTGTAGGATAGATGGTGTTGGCACTATCTCTTCGTGTCTAGAATCCTCAAAATGCATGGACCTAGAAAATGTCCTTTATGTATCATCAATCACCAAGAATATGCTTAGTGTTGGTCTACTTCAGAAAGTGGTTTGGATGTCCACTTTAAGCATGGTGTTTGCTTCATCTTGAAGAATGATGTTTGCATTGCAAAGGGATTTAAACACAGAAGATTGTTTAAATTGGAAGCTAGTGTTGCTTTTGAAAGAATGAGCTTGGCAAAGGAGGAGATCACTCAAGAGGAGATCTTGGAAAAGTGTGATCTTGCTTGCATTGAGGAGGAGCATCAAAAGGAGGAAGATCTTGAGGATCAGCCTCAAAGCATGAGAGTTCCAAGGGAGTCCTCAATGACAATGGCCGAGTCATCAAATTGCATGCAAATTGTCCATTCAAGTGTGCATCTTGCAAGGGTGGTGAGCATTGGAGAGTCTACTATCTTTGAATACCTTTTGGAAAGTAGTAGTAGACATGAGGTGACTTGTTTCTTACCTTTAAGATTCATGGTGTTTATTACTTTGTATGACAAGACAATGAAATGGGATGCTTTGAAATCTATATTTGTTGTTGATAAAGCAATTTCATTGGATAACTATTTTTGTAATAGTTTGAATAGAGTCATAAAAGACGAAACATCATTTGATTTGGAAATCTTTGTGTCTACATGCTTTGTGCATGATCATTCCAATGTAAGGACCAAAGATTATCCTATTTCAATGATAGGAATAATGGTAGTGTTTTGCTCTTCAAGTAGAGATTGTAGAATCTACTTGTTTTCCACCAAAGAATTTGTCAATGGTGGAAATGTGATCTTTCAAGAGTGGAAGATTTGTAAACTTGAATAAGCACCTTTGGATCACCACCTTATTCAATTCATTGATGTTTTGGAGTCAAGTCAAGTGGAGGATCAAGCTCAAGACCCAAGGACTCCAAGAAGAATCTTGAGTATCAAGATGGAGCCATCAAGGCTCAATCATATGGATCAAGCAAGGCAAGTTGTCTTTGGCAACATTATTTATGCACTTAATATTTTAATTGATGTATCTTCAAGTGCACAAAATACCTTGGAATCCATGGCTTGGCATGATGTTTAGTTTTGAAGTGTGCTACATGTATATAGACACATAAGGGATCCTCTAAGAGGTGGTGAAAGATCCTTCATGGACATCATTCTCTATTGGAGTCTCAAAAGTTCCTTCTTTGTAGCTGGATGTTTTAGACACTTCTAAAAGCTTTCATTGATCTATCAAGAAAGTTGTAAATAGATCAAGCTAAATTTGAGGAGGAGTGTGAAGAATTGCCAAAAATTGGCAAATCTAGCTTGATAAAAAACCATGTAGAATAGTGTAAATTGTGTACACAAGTGGGTCTCACACATGTGTGGCCATGATGCCACGTGGGAAACCCATCCTAATGTAGGCTAGGTCAAGTCCATAGGGTTGGTCATGTCATTTTGGTAGTGATTCCTAGTTTATAGGACCTAAATCCTAGATTAAAGGTGAAAATTTGACCAACTAGCTATCTACCAAGCATGACTCTAGGAAATAGACTAGGGTTTCATTTTAGGTCAAGGAGAGTGAGTTAACTTCCTTATTACATGCTGGAAATCCACCTAACTTCAAGAAGGAAGTCGAATTTGCTATGTATTCCCTCTCTCCATAGTGAGAAGATAGAAAATTTTGGGAGCTCATTGGCAATCTCAAGCTAGTTCACTATGTACATTGAGTTTTTGTGATCCAAATGAAACCAAATCAATTTCTACTTGTTTCTCAGGTTGAAGGCCGTACTACAGCCTGTAGTACACACGTGTGGGCTCAGATTTCAATGTTGATCAATGCTTTTGATTGTTAATGCTTGTTGTTTGTCAAACTGCCAATCTAGATCAACTTTTTTGTGTCTAGTTTTTTGATAGATTGTTAAGCAAGCATCCAATCACTCTTGTGGATCTTTTGTAGATCCATTTATGGTCCTAAAGTACAGTACTTTCACATGTGCTTGTCTAAAAGTCTGAAATTTGCCAGGGAGTAGAGGCCAGTCAAAAGCGAATTGAGCAGGTAGTGTTTGATAACATTTTTGTAATTGCAAACATGTAGATGGCTCCTTTATTGGTGAAATATACACCGAAGGAACTCAAAGTGCACATCGGTTGTTCTCGATTTTCGTGCCTGTAAATGATAGTTCTTTTTCGAGGCCTACAATGCATTCCTTTAGAATCGTTATTTCATGCATATCATGTACATGTTTGTTGCGCACATTTTCAAGTTCTGTAATGTGTACTTCGTTTGTCAGTTCTAGATTCTGGTTCATGTATTGCAATTCGTTTTCAGATTCCGTAATGGTTACATGGGCCTGTTCTAGTTCTGCCTGGCAAAATTTATGATCGTGTGTGACATGCTTATTTCGAATTTCAATTCTGAGACATTTTTGGGGCCGCAATTGCTTTGGCAATTTACGTTTGTTATATGGAACTGCAATGCACGAGGTAGACTGAATAGCTTGGGTGTCACACATTGCGGATGTTGGAATTATGGTATTCTCAAATATGTTGCAAGACAGGGAAATAGAAGGTGCAGGTGTAAAGACATGTTGTTTTAAGTATGGAATTAATTTATTGTACTGTAATAAAATATTACCATCAGTAAGTACAAAATCATTGTCGATTTTTGAGGCTGCGATATGCGAAGTAGCCATCTGTGAATATAGAAAATATAGATCTATAACAACACATTATTGTATGAAATTCAAATGCATGAAATTATAAGAAAGAACTTTTCCTAGAAGGCAGAGAATAAAACCAAATAGAACTCAAGTCACATGAAAGTAAATTTAAATATACAAAACTATATACCAAAATATGAACAAATTTTATGTATTATCACATTTATAAGTTTTTCAGTTCATACAAAAAAGTTGTTATTTTAAAAGCAAACAATCAAAATAGCATCCTAAAATAAAGAATTCCAAAGTTTGAAACCACTCTAGCAATTTGTAAATAGTAAATCACGTAGTTTTGCCAGCTTTCGTACCGAGAAATATGTAGGAAATTGTATGCATGGACTTTCTTATTGCATACATAAAACTTGAAAAACATCGTACATGAAATAAAACGGAGTATCAAATAAGTAAGTACATGTACCATACTAACATAAAAAATGTCATTGTGTAAAAGTACTTTAATTTGTGAATAATAAACCATATAGTATTGCTAAATTTTATACCAGAAAATGTATAGGACATTGTATGTACGAAATTTTCATTACATACAAAAGCTCGAAAAATATCATATTGGAGAAGAACGAGGCATGAAATGTCTACGTACACATATTTCAGCATAGAAATTATGAGGTCGACTTATTTGTAGAAAATTTACCACATTCTTGTGATATAATAATAACTTAAAAATAAATTCCCAAATCACAACATGATGTGTACATCATGGAACTGTAAAATAAAAAACGAATACTAAAATACGATGAATAGCAAATGATTACTCTGAAGAATCAAACACACACAACCACACACATGATTACATGTGTGAAGGTTTTTGATTCACTATTTACTATTACTTAGAAACAACCACATCATGGTATTAATTTCAAATATACGAAACTATAACAAAATATGAATGAATCATGTACGTTTATTAGGTTTTCCACCAATATACGTTCATAATGTTGCATGCACAAGGATTTTCCACCTTGCACAAAAAAAATATTTTTATGGTAGTTTGCAACTAGAATGCCAACACACAAAAACAATGCAGGAACAAATTTGATTTACTTTGAAAGAAGCCAAATTTTTTGGCGTGCCAAATTTCGCTTGTCAGAACATGCTATGCATTACGATTAGAACAAAGAAAGTGCAGTATTTGGTACATAATCAGTCCAACTTGAAACTAATAATAAGTAAAAGTACATGTACCATGATAGGAAATTGCAAGAAAACAAATTCGATAATGTAGTCACTAGCATAGTCTGTGTACGTAAAGGAAATTCAAAAAATCAAATCGTATTTACTAATTCATCACTACGACTATGGCTCTTTTATTAACCTCTTCTTGGTAGGTCTACCTAAATTAAAAATTTAATCTACGTATATCAAAATCTAATTCTATAAAGTATCAACAAAGTTTTGTATCAATATGTTTATAAGTTTTCCAGATGACACAAACAAAATATTGTCATGAAAGTGCATATCATACTGAAGCAAGAAATCTTAATGTTTAGAACTAGTTCAGAAATTTGGAAACAATAAATTACATAGTATTGCTAAGTTTACTATCCAAAAGTATGTAGGACATTGTATGCATGAAATTTTCTATCGCATACATACAACTTGAAAAAACATTGTATTGGAAAAGAATGAACCGTCAAATATCTAGGTACATGTATTCTGATACAAAAATCACGAGTTTGCAGGAAATTTACTACACTCGCGGTAAAATAATAGTAACAAAAAAAATTCTATGACCATAACATGATGTATACAATATGAAACTATGAAATAAGAAACAAAAACATTGGAATACGATAAATGAAAAATGATTACTTACAAGAATTAAACCAACGAACACAACTATACACATGTACGTGTATGAAGGTTTCTTTTACTATCATATGGAAACGACACATTATGATATGAACCGCAAATATATTAAACTATGACAAAATATCAATAGATTTTGTTGGGTTTTCCACCAACATACATACAAAATGTTGTATGCACAAGAGTTTTCGACCTTGCGCAAAAAAATTAGTTTCATAGCATTAAACAAGTAACAAAAATGATTACTCACGTGAATATCAAACAAAACATTTTTTACCATTTCGAAAACAACCAAAGTTTTTCTGTAACAAAAACATGATGTGTAAATGTACGTGCATGAAGGTTGGTAATTCATTCACTATTACATGGAAACCACACATCATGGTATTAACTACAAAGATATAAAATTATGACTAAATATAAGTGAATTATGTACGCTTGTTTAATTTTCCACCAACATACATACATAATGTTGTATGTACGAGGATTTCCCACCTGTCACAAAAAAATTAATTCATAGCATTCAAAAAAATGATTATGTTGGAATATCAATCCGCACTCTAAAGAGAACTATCAAATAGAACGGATAACTCAGCGGTAGAACATCCCAGCCAGTATGAGGGAGGTCCTGAGTTTGAATCCTAGTCTGTCCATCCATATTATGATGTATGGATTTCTAACATGATTGAGCATTGTGGTAGCTCATGGATCTATACTTCTCATTGTGAGCTAATTGATTTGAAAATTGAGTGGATTTTGTGTGTATGTGCATTTCTAACTTTCACTCTCTACCCGAGAGCTCACGATGATTTTCTCTCTCTACCCGAGGAGAGCAACTTGTTTTTACTTAGAATAATTTTTTAATACTTCCACACGTGTGTGTTAGCTTTGGAAGTGATTGAATGCATGTAGAAGTGTAGATTTGCCATAGAATCAAAGATAGATCTTGAATCTCAATCTGGGCTTGATCTTAGTGCATCTACACACCTTAGGAGATCTCAAAACATGTACAGGGCACAACACATGTGTGGCATTTGACATGGTATCAGAACCAAGTTAGACATAACAATTCATGGTGTCAAAGCCATGGTTAGGTGGCCCAAGTTGTGGAGCAGATGACAGCCAGGACCCCAACCACGTGCGGCTTGAGGGGGGATATTGGAATATCAATCCACACTCTAGAGAGAACCATCAAACATGGCACATAGCTCAGTGCTAGAGCATCTCATCCGGTATGAGGGAGGTCTTGAGTTTGAAGCCTAGTTTGTCCATCCATATTATGATTTATGAATTTCTAACAAATTACTCACACGAACATTAAACAAACAAATTTTTAACTACTTTGAAAACCAGCAAAGTTTTCGTGTGGCAAACTTCTAAAAAATTATTAGAACATGATACGCAACTAGACATCACGATTGTAAAAGAAACAATACCATATTTGGCATATCATTAAACCCAATTAATCATAAGCAATGGCACATCAATTTGTATTTAGTATTGTACTATAATGATTGTATCCTTTCTATTAGCTTCGTAGATTTACCTAAATTAAAAATGTAATCCAATTATATGCAAATCTAAGCCTATGAAGTATGAATAAAGTTATGTATTATTATATTTATAAATTTTTTAGTTCACAGAAAGAAATTATTATTGTGAAAGCAGATAAAGGAAACAATATCAGTATTTGAAAGTACCTCAGTAATTTTGGAACAGTAAATTACATAAATTGTCGGGTTGTCCAACAAGAAATCTATACAACATTCTATGTGTGGAATTTTTCATCGCATAAATACAGCCTCAAAACATTGTACTGGAAAAGAATGTACCATCAACTGTGTAGGTACATGTATTTTGATACAAAAATCGTGAGCTTAAAATTTGTTTGTAAAAAATTTCCACGATTTTGTGGTAAAATAATAATCAAGAAATAAATTCTAGGGCCAAAACATGATGTGTACAATATGAAACTATAAGATAAACAACCAAACACCAAAATACAGTCAATGGAAAATCATTACTTACAACAATTAAACCAAGGACCACAAATATACACATACGTACGTGTATGAAGGTTTGTAATTCATTTAATATTACATGGAAACACATCATGGTATTAACTGCAAATATATGCAACTATAACAAAGTACAAAGAAGATTCAACTTGGCCATTCCCTCTGGTATAGTAGGTCTGTGTATAACAAAAAAATCTTCTAGTAAACACTTTATTGTTTGATTAACAAAGTGTGTACCCCGGTCACTGACAATCTCGATCAAAATTTCAAATCTAATTATGCCATAGATTTCGCATAAGCAACTTTGACAGCTTGGCTTCAACCCACTTGCTCATATAATCAGTTGCTACGATAATGTATCGGGCCTGAGATCCTTGTGCGGCAGGGTGAACATGACCAATATAATCCAGTTCCCATTTTTCAAACGGTGCTTGCGATAAAACCGGATGCAAAGGTTCATAATTCTGTTGAGTAGGCCGTCGTGCTCGCTGGCAAACATCACATGTCTGAATAAAATTTTTTGTGTCCTTATGAAGCGTAGGCCACCAACACCCTGATTGCAAAAGTTTACTTCAGTATTAACTAGTGCAGATTCAATTCATGAAACATGATCGGCTAGATAATGTTGCTTCCTCTTTCGAACCACAATTCGAAAGTCAAATTCAATCAATAACAATAACCATTTTGCAATACGTCCAGTATTGCACGTCTTGTTTACCAAGTAAAGTAACGGTTGATGATCCGTATAAAATGCAAAGTGGGTTTCCATGAGGTAGTGACGAAATTTTTGAATAAAAAAATTCATGGCTAATGCTTCACGTTCTGTTGTTGAATAATTCTTCTCCGGATCTGTAAGTTGTCTGCTTGCAAATCGTATAGGATAATCCTTCTTATAATCAATCGGCTGCGTCAAAACTGATCCATGGCATATTTTGAGGCATCCGTATGAATATGAAATTCTATCGTCCAATCTGGAGAATGCAGTATTGGTGCTGAAATTAATGTTGTCTTTAACTTTTCAAAGGCTTCTAATGCCTCTATTGTCCAAATAGGAACAATAGTCAGTTTGTATATAGGTCGTGCTAAATCCGCAAAGAAGATAATAAAAATTCGATAGTAGTTCGCATGACCCATAAACACATAAACTCCACGAATTGTTGTTGGCGGTGGCAATTCCACAATAACCTTGATCTTAGAATAATCTGTGGCAATACCATGTCTCGATATCACATGTCCAAGCACAACTCCGTGGGAAACCCATATCTGACATTTTTTTGGATTTAGAGAGATCTAATATTTGCGGCATCTTTCAAATACTTTCTCCAATCGATCCAGGTGGTCTGTATCTGTACTATGGACTCCCAGGTCATCCAAGTAAATTTCAAGAAATTTCTGCAGATAATCTTTAAAAGCAAATTGCATTACTCTTTGGAATGAACTTGGTGCATTACAGAGTCCAAACGACATTACTTTGTAAGCATAGGTGCCCCATTCCGTTGCAAAGGCTATTTTGTGACGATCGGCAAGTGCAATCTTAACCTGGTTGTAACCACTAAATCCATCCAAGAAACTATAAGCTTTCGCTCCAGCAAGACGAACCAAAATGCTTTCAGTAAAAGGTAATGGAAAGTGATCCTTCCACGTCACTTTGTTCAATGCTTTGAGATTCACACAGATTTGCAATTTCCCATTTTTCTTGAGAACAATGACAATCGGTGAAATGCATTCGGTATGCTCGATCTCATAAATGAAATCGGCGTCAAGCAATCTTTGAAGTTCTTTCTTTATCAGGTCCGCAACTTCAGGATTACAGCGATAGAACTTTGTAACCTTTGGAACTGCATCAGGTGCTAGAGGTATGGTATGTTCAATCACTGATGCTGGAATACCCTTCAGATCTTGATAAGTCCATGCAAAGCAATCCTGATACTTAAATAAGTAACATGCGTAGTGCTTGATATTGTTCAGGATTAAGTTGTGATCCAACTTGTACAATCTTTTTCTGTTCTCCTGGTTCAACAAGATTCATTGGCTACGTCCTAGCTGGGCCAGTGTAAACATCTTTTGATTCTGGCACGTGTTCTTCAGGTTCACAATGCGCTTTAGGTAACATGATAACTACATCATCCAGTGTATAATGTTTAAAATGTTTGGGCATATCATGCTGGACTGCATCTGCTTGTTCTTTTTCGAAAAGACTTGCCTTGGATCTTCGCTTAGCCTTCTTAACATGAATTGATTGTGAAGGTGATGACTTCCGAGATGATAAACTCTTCTTCGAAGGTGAAGACTTCCTAGACGATGATGTCTTACTAGAATTTTGACTTGTAGAATCATCCTCGACTTTTCCTTTGCCTTTATCCAGTAAGGGTGACACTTTCTTTGAATCAATCTTTTGAGGGGAATTTTTCCATTTCAAGACCGTATTATAATGTTGCTTAGCTTGTTTCTTCATCATCGATCCTGTGATCCAGTCTTTCTTTAATATAATTGCTTTGGGCAGTTTTATTGTGAATTCATCAAGAACATTACGCACTCCAAATATGGTTGGATCCATATGATTTAGAATCTGCTCATCCGCAAGATCAGCATTGCCATCATAAGTCAAGGCAGGCTCACTGGTATGAGATCATCCTCAATCAGATCTGGTATAGTTTCCGTTGATATCCAAGTTACATTCAGCACATTCAGTGGAAACATGTTTGGTGTATCCAAAGTTCGATCTAATAAGGAAATCTCGCTCAAATCTGATTGATTATCTTGTTGACACATATATCCTGCTGTACAATCAATCGTTGCAGGAGCTTCATTCCAATTGACAGTATCCGTTTGAGAATCGTAATGAGCTCCCAAATTTTTCTCTGGTCGGTCACAAGTACGATCCGTTGTTGATGAATCGTCATCTTCTTTTTGAACCATTGGTTTGATAGTCCAAGTTGTAGGATCAACTTGACTGCACGTTCACGAATTTCAAAAGTGATTTTTTTTAGTACCCCAGTTATGAATTTCTTGCGCAACTCGTAACCATGGACGTCCCAATAGAACTCGGTAGACATTTGGTGCTTCTGGCAAGTCCCTCACTACGAAAGTAATGACGAACTATACTCCCACAATTCTGACAGGTATATCTTCAACCATTCCTTGCGGACAAAATGTCGTTTGATCAGCTAGCTTAATAGCAAAACTAGCAGCCTTGATCTTTGTAAGGCCCCATTTTGCACATAGTTTTGTAGAAATCAGGTTAACTCCTGAACCGCCATCTATCACAGTTGCTTCTTTAGGAAATTGTCTATGCCGTATCGGCAGAGTGATATTCTTTTGTTCACTTTCCCAAGCGGCTCCAACATGGAGTACTTCATTAGATTCTTCAAATCCAGCACAAAAAAGTGGCTCCTGATGGACTTCTGGTTCTTCTTGAGATAACTTTTGTGCTAAGACTTCTTTTGCTTTTGGCACCAACTTCAGGAACTCTCCCAATGAAATATTGATCTTGTTAGACAAAATGTTCATGAGAAGTTTTGTTTGCGGTGCTTCCGATTCGGTCATTTTGAAGGGTTCTTTATGATGATGTAACTGATCATTCATATTTGTACATAAATTTCTTGGAGGCTGCAATGGTGAAGAATGAACTTCAGCTGTTGCTTTAGCAGCTTCAAGCTCCTCTTCTTCTGGTAGATGTTTGATCCACTGCCTCATATTCTGATATCTTTGTTTTCCTGCATTAAGATTTGGATAGACTCCTGATGCTGTTGGTATATCATTCAATGGTATAGAATCAGCAGGTACTGGATCCACTACTAGTTCTTTCTGCTTCTTCGCTCTGGTGACCACCACCAAGGGTGCACTTGATTTATTTGGAGCTTTTGGTCTTCGCTTGGCAAAGGCTGTTGTCTGAGGAAGCAAAGAATTGGATCAAAGAAGACAACAACAACTCTCCAGAGCATGCCATTGGAAGAGGAGTGGACATGCTTTTGTTGCAGGGAGACATAATGAAGACGGACCTATGGAGCACCTGCTAAAAGATCCAAGTCTTATGGAAATTGAAAAAAATGGCAGGAATTGATTTTTGAAGATCCTTCGTGCATTCCTCTTGCAGGTTCGGAACCAGGAGATAAACTAACACAAGGATTTAGCTTTTGGATACTTAACGAAAAAAATGTAAGCCATAAAAAATGTGACATTGTGATGTTGGCATTGATTTTAGATTCTTGAAATCCTGCTGCTGTTTCTAATGTGTTTTCCATCACTTGTCACCTCCTTTCTTCCCCTCCATTGTTTCCGACAAGCCTCCCAAACACAAAGGTCTCCTTCATCCTTAGCAATACCATTTTTTTGTTTAGAAATCAGTTAACTTGGTTTGCACAACACAAGCCTTGTGCCCCCTACCCTTTTCCCTCTCTCTCCCTCACTCCACATGCTCGCTGGCCGCACATGAGCCTCACTGCCCGAGCCTTATTAGCCTTAGGTTCCAGCGGTGCTTTGCCTATAGAAAGCAGCGATGGAGAGTAGGGAATTGATAGGGGAGATGGAGGCAGGGTATGCATTGAGGGAAGACAGGTAAGGGCATGGAAAGCATGAGGGATGAGGTAAGAGACAAATAGGAAGGCGTGCTTAACTACCAATACATAGAGAACCACAACCGGGAGCAAAGGGCCAATAAATCGCCCCCAGCTCGTCCAGACCTCCCCCAGAAGCTATGACCAGGAGTTAGCTACACGACTCTAAGCATCCACTTCAAGATCAGATAACATTTACTGTTTCACTCTCATTCTTGCATATTCAGGTAACCTTCGGCTACAATTTTGCATCCAAGGTTGTGAGATGAAACCATTTCATTCTTGTTTTCCATTCCTACTGCATCTAACCTCAAGATGACTGGATATAGCAAGTTCTTTCCAGAATGGAATTTTGTTCAGACTATCAAACGGCTTGAGACCCTTCCCATTCAACAAGAAAACTCCAAGCCGAAGAACAGGGAAAATGTTTGCATGCAAAACTAGCAACAAAGTAGCTAGACTAATAGCAAACTCATAGGCAGAAACAACCATCTAGCACTGTAAACAGTGGCAAAAACAACCACATGCCATGCAACCAAAACCATCCAATAAACTGGAAAAAACCACAATAAACCCAAGCATGTGATGCTGTCACCATGGAATGAGCAATCCACCCAAGCATTAGCAAACCGATTCACTCCCAATCACAAGGCTAAACCACCTAACTGGATGAGGATTGATGCGATGATCTTTGGTTGGCAAGTTGTTGATTCCAGTTGGCTTCATTGAAGACAACCTCTCCACGAACAGGTTCACTACTCTGATATCAATAAGACATCCACCAAGATCAACTCAACCCTCGAGCAATGGAGAGATAGACAAAACCGATCGGTAGAAGCGCTTCCTAGTCTGACAGCATGATGGCCGCAAGACTCTCAATGATTCACATAGACACTGGTGAGGGTTCCCACACAGAATCCACATGGAAGGCGTCTGTCAGATCATAACAACCTCTCATGCATGTCTACTGCATGTAGGAACCCCTTTCTCATAATAGCCAAGACCCATGCAAAAGCATTTGAAATGTATAACTTTTCTACTAGGAATTCATGATAACAAACTCAAGAAATTTGAGAAATAATAGTCTTTGGCCTTCATATATACCAATTTAGCAATCATCTAGAAGGTTGCATCTACAACCTCTTGTGGAGTGCCCAATTTAGGGCATTCAATCTTATCTACTAAAATGGCCTTATCCAAAACAAGGAAACTCAATAGTGAGTCTTTAAGGTGAGCAGGTACCCATAGAAATGTACTTAGAGAAGTATGGATTGCATATCCGTAACACCTCTCTAAAACAAACATTGCCCTCAAACTTAAAGTTTTATACTGCCAAAGCTACATTGGTATTGTTGTTCGCAATTTCCTTTCTTAGTTATACATCCCATGTTAGTGGTGTCAATCCAAAAGACATGTCCCTATAGCCTCAAAAATCAGCCTGTAGTACCATGATGCTTGTGCCTTTGGCATAGAGAATTTTGTTCTCAATTGCCGGAGACAAATTAATGACCAAAAGCTGAGAGAAATACAATGTCTCAGGGGTAGCTGAGCAAAGATCTATGATGAAGGGGCCGAGAAAGGCAAACTATATTGAGACAGAAAGCTGAGCTTGAAGCAGTGAGAGAGCGATAATGAGAGCTTACAAAAGCAAACCTACCAAAAGAAGAGAAATACTAAACTGCCTAGAAGCAAGATTTGCAGCGAACATTTGATGCAAGCACAACTGAAATTTTGGAGCTGAAATCATACAAGCCAAATCAAGCAAAAATACATGCTGAGATGCCACAAAAGCTTGATGAGTCGCAATAAAACAATGATAATATGCTGCAAGCAACAAACTTATTATAGCAGAACCTTATATCTACAAAGGCAACTCAACAACAGATGCAGACTCAGAACACTAGTATGAAGTGGAGGAACAAGATATACCTATATCAAACTTGTGAGACAACCATATGGAGAATTGAAGCAGAAGAGGCACAAAGAGCCTATGTTGTTCAAGGAAAGTGTCGCATTAATTTTTAGGTTTGGGAGGATTTACAAAGGTTGATGAATTTGAAAAGACAATGCTACGCGAAGTGGTGGACTAAGTTGAAACCCTTCAATAAGAAAATTTTATCCCGAAGGAAAAGATCAAACTGCCAACCACAGACCAAGACAACCAACTACAGAGTGCAACAGGTCATTCTCATCCATGTTGTTTAGATGAGGCTAAAGCCCCACCTGTTTTTGACATTGAAAACCTCATGAAGCTTATCATCCAAGCTATCCACTAATCTCTGCTCCACAAGCTAATGCTAGCTCACCCTGAGGCAGACTGGTTATGGTGGATGGACAATCACACTTTATTTACAGACATGACCTTCCAGCTCCCAGTGGAAAGATATGAGAGTTATCACCTACTTCTGCATGGCGGGGAGGAAATGGTGTACAAGAAGAAGAACCCCACGGTCTAAACACAGGCAGCTTCCTGCTTCGGAACTCTCAGTGTGCACTGGATCTACTGCAAGCATGGGCGCTGATGGGGCCAAAGGGATCCATCCGAACAGAAGCTGAGAAGCTGCCAACAAAATCTCTAGTAGGAAGGCTAGAGTTTAAAGAAGATAAGCAATCATCTCTCATTCATTTGCTCGTGACTCAGAGATCAGTCTGGAAAGAGAAAGTTTACTTAGAGAATTTATTTTATCTGCATGGCTACTGGGCAATCTTGGTTGAGAAATATGAGCACATGATGAAAAACCATGATCCAGGCTATGGCGATGATCGTTGGCCATTCACTACCCAGTTTGTGGGCTGCAAGCCCTCTGGCGGCTATGGTGACTACCCTGTTGACAGATGCATCAAACATATGGAAAGAGCTTTTAATTTTGCAGACACATCAACAATTCTCCAATCTTCTGAAGTTTTTTGGACAGAAAGTTTAACAAAACACCACACACCTGTTCTGACATACAAAGTTAATCCTCTGTATTCGAGTCTTCACGGATATTGATGTGTACCTGAATCTTCACAAATATGGAGCTTCTCACAGATATTGATCTTGGAAATGGATTGAAGGTGAAAGCAAAAATTGGGCGCGCTCAGGCATATGAAATTAGAGCAAAGAAGTTCACAGACACGTCTACGTGCAGGTCATAAAAAATCCTGCCATCCACGGAGAAAGCCACGCAACAACCATCCATGCAGAAAGCCACACAAGAACTCTGCCGTCCATGCATAAACCCACGCATACAGGAAAGAACCCAGCGCAGATTTAAGATACTAAAATATTTCAGATATTTGAATTTCTCTCTAAAACGAGTTCCATCCTTTACCTAAATACGTTCTAAATACGTGGCAAGCTTAGAAATTAACCTATTTTAAAAAAAGTAAATTAAAAAAAAAATTGAAAATCAATTTCAGACACAAGGCACGCCAATGTTTGATATGATTACAAAGGACCCTGCCTAGAAGGCAGGGCCAAAAATCTATATTACATTTTAGAAGTTTGGAACTTTTTTTGTGACTGGACTTTTTAGAGTGACTCATGTCGTTTGAGGATAGTAATGATGTTTTCTTTTTGTCGAGTGTGGATTAAAAATCTAATGAATTATGATTGAGGAATAATGGATCATATTCTAATCTTTGTGAATAATAAATTTCAAATTAACACTTGATTGTGAGGAGAGGCCAATAATGTTAGTTGATGGAAAAGTGTTAGGAGCAATTGTCTCTTGACGACAATCTCATTTGGAGAAGTATATGCCCTTGATTGAGTTTGCCTATATTTGTAGTAAGCATTTGACTATCGCCTATAGCCCATTAATGCTTATATACGAATATCAACCTAGATCACCTACTTTTGTAGAAACTCGAAAGATTAAGTTTTAGAAAGTAGCAAATTTCTTGAATGATATGTAAGAAATGCTACAATTAGCGTGTGAAAATGTCTAAAGTGCCCAAAATAGGGACATACATTGTGCTAATATGAAAAGATTGTCTAAAGATTTCCAAGAAGGAAATTTTGTATATTTTTGAATCTTAAAGGCTTCTAAACTAATGTATATTGATATGAAATTTTTAAAAAGATCGGATCTTTTGCTTATCAATTTAACATTTCGAAAGAAAGTCAAAAACATCGTATTTTATGTAGGCTGACTTACGGAAAGTCAACATGACGGGGATCATCTAGGTTTCGAAGATCAATTGAACATGTTGGAATAATTGTTAGGTAGGAAATTGATATTGGATTTGAAAACTAGATGATTGTAAAACCATATAGTTATTGAGTACATGATTCATTGCAAGAGTCAATTAGATGATGATGATTTCATAAAAAAGGGGGAAAGCTTAGAGAGAACTTTCCTAATTTTAAGTTCCTAGGATAGAATTTGATCTAGAGGGCGAGCATGTCATGCACACAATTGGGTTGCTTAGATTTATGTCTTGTAAGGAGGTCAATAGGTTACGAGGGGTTGGGGCCCTCATGACATTAAATCATAGTTAACGATTTGGATGCCTAGATTAAACTGTTTTTATGGTTGTTAATGTCTGTCGATCATAAGTTCTAGCTCTAGAAATATTTAAGCTTCCGCAAAGCGCATTAGAATTGTTTGTGTTCACCTACGAAACCTCTCCGGGTAGACGTAGTGCACACACTGAGGGATCGATCAGAATTTGGCCATCTCGGCTTTTTCATTCCATACCACATTCATTCATTCATCTCGAACAAATCCATCAAAAACACGAATCATGACAGTGAAAGTTGACCCACTCTCATCATTGTACCATTGTAGGCTTGGTAACAGGAAGGGAATATGGCTTAGCATGTAAAGCACCCGCAGACTTGTAATACTAGTCTTACGTTTCAAAGGTGTCTAGCTATTTGCAACCTTACGAGCACCAAAGAAGGGCAATGTTGTTCGCGCTTAGATTGTTATTGGTGGATGTAAAAAATAGAGCCAATAGTTTGGTGCATTTGTCGGGAGTGACTTGATAACATTCTTTTTAACTTGGAAGCTAATCACCCTTTTTTTTTTATGGCCAAGGTAGTTAGAATATCCCCCTAGGCCACAAAATTAGTCGTAAGTGAGATGGTTTTTTTACCACGCCAATACACTTAGCTAGGTAGTTGGACATCATCAACATTAGGTGTGTTGTTGCCAAGCAAAGGCCATTTACAAAAAAATTGAATGGTACAATAGTGTCTAAATTGACCATTGTTGGCATCCTAACAACCCAATAATATTACATATTTGAGTGTTAGATCAGATGAACACCTTTAGCTTGCAACAAATAGGACTATTCCCTTAGACGGGGAGACTCCATCATGGCCTCTTAACCAAGAATGATAATTGGTAGAGCTCCACAAGAGACTAGATAGTGAGGTCCGTGAGCTAGTAAGGGAGTTGAAGGATTATGTGGAGCATGTGAATGAGAGTTGTTATGATAGGATGAGACGTGATTCATCTTAGGCATCAACAAGATTTGATCAACCAATGGGCCACGTGTTGTGAAAGATTCAACTAGTTTCATCACATTTTGCATTATTTCCATATTTGGCATATTGAGGCCAAAACTTGTTTTAGACTTAGAGGTTGACTTTTCAAAGTTCATTAGTCTAAATTTCATTTGAATAAACACTTTTTGACAGTGTGGGAAAGATAGAATGCGAGTTTGAGTAGATTCAATTTGAATAAGTTGGGTACATTGAATCTAGACCCAAAATTGGTAGGGTTAGCATTTTGGTGGGAAAGCCAAGTGGCCAAATAGGGTTTGGACCTGCTATAAAAGGATGTAACTCGTGAAGAGAGTCGTCTTCTCTCTTCTCTATCTCATTTCATGCTTATACATGGTTCTCTTGGGTTCTACTATCCATTGGTGCACTATCTTGGTGATTGCTTGCAATTCTATGTGTAGAATGATCTATATTTGCTATTTTTGGATCCACACGTGTGCAATACAGTAGCTTGCTGGTTTTGTACCGACAACAACAATACATAATCATTTCATTCAAGTTTGATCAAGTTCTATTAGTGTTTGCATCTCAAATTGTGTGTAGATGCTGATTTTTCTACATTGGTGAAATTGGTAGTGTATTTCTCTTTCTAACCAAAGATCATTCAAGTAGATTGGATCTTATGGATCTGAAATCTTTCACATGGTATCAGAGCTTGTGTTTCAGGTTATGAAGGAGGAAATCAGATCTATCAATGATTTGGTAAAGATATCAAGTCTAGAGCATGCTAGAGAGGATTCTACACCAAAATCGGATTTTTTGCTTTTGTAGATTGGATCTTTTGTAGATCAAAACACTAAATAGGTCAATATACTTGTTCAATTATGTTTTTTGAATTCACATGCTGGATTTGTCCGATTTTTGGATCACTGGTTCAGCCTAAGTGGTGGCTTATAGATTGCATATCAAATTTTCAGCATTTGCATGTAGATTTGGAATAGTCAATTTTTTGTGATTTTGTCAAAACCCTAATTTTGATTGGATCTCTAGATAGTGAGGTTGCTGGACTTCATTTGAGTGTGTTTCAATCTTAGGAAGTGGAAAAAGTCATCAGATTGAGGATAGATCATAGGTTGATCAAGATTCCATGATTCTATGTGTTGATTTGCTTGGATAAGTGCTAGAAGAGAATTTGTGAGATAGTTTCAAATCTTGGTGATTTCTTTTGAAAGCATTTGTTGTTGTTCAAAGGAGTGCTTTGTGCATTGAAACAGGTTGAAAGAGAAGATCAGCTCATTGCTACATGGCAACCTCAATTGGAGTCATGTTGGAAGCCAATGATAGGCTTACCTCAAGTAACTATTCATTATGGAAAGTGAGGATGGAGTCACTTCTTGAGATGAATGATGTTTTGGATATTGTTGTAGGTTTGGAGGAGAGACCAGCAACACAACAAGATCAATTGAGGTATGACAAGAGGGACAAGAAGGCTCTACACATGATAAAGATGAATGTTACCAATGAACTTCTCAAGGAAGTTGATAAGTGCACATCATCTTTGGAAGCTTGGAATTCATTGAAGAAGCTTTATGAATCCAAGTCTACTTCTAGAGTGTTGACTCTAAGAAGGCAAATCTTTTCTTGTTTGCAAAAGAATGAAGAAAGTCCAAGTACTTTTGTTTTGAGAATGAAAGCATTGAATGGTGAGTTAGCTTGCATAGATGAAAGCATTAAGGAAGGAGAGCTTATTCAAGTGAATCTTAATGGCTTGTTGGATGCTCATGCTAACATTGTTCAAAGTATTGCTATTCAAAAGACTTTGCCAAGTTTGATGGATCTTCAAGAGATCTTGATCAATGAGGAATATAGGCTTCAAGCAAGAGGTGGATCTACATCGACACTTCAAGAGGATGCTATGTTCACAAAGGGAAAATTCAAGGGAAAAACCAAAAGCAAGTGGTCTAAAGGGCAAGATCAAGTGGATGCTTCTTCAAGTGGCAAAAAGAAGGATAGATCAAAGCTCAAGTGCTTCTATTGTGGCATCAAAGGACACTTTGCAAGTGAGTGCTACAAGAAGAAGAGAGATCAAGGAGACAAGCAAAGTAATCTTACTCTTGATGAGGATGGTTTGGATGTGCAAGATGCAAATGATGATGCTTTTGTGATGTCTTCATGTATGCTTGCTAATGATGGAGATCTAGATCCTTGGTGGATTGATAATGGAGCAAGTTCACACATGACCTTTCACAAAGAGTACTTCACTTCTTTGTTGGCATATGGAGATGACAAGAGGGTGGTCTACACGGCCAATGATGGTGAGTGTGCAATCAAAGGGATTGGCACAATTCCTATTTCTCTCTCTACAAATAGGAATGTTCATTTGGAGGATGTCTTGTTTATTCCATCTATTACCAAGAATTTGCTTAGTGTGAGTCAAATGCTAAGTAAGGGCCTCAAGGTGGAGTTTGATGGAGATGCTTGTTTGATCAAAAGGAAGGATGTCTTGATTGGAAAAGGTAAAAGGCAAGGGAAGTTGTTCAAACTTGATGCTTGTGTTATTTCTAACCAAGTTGGATGTGTTGCAAGGGAGCAAATTTCTATTCAAGAGGTTTGGCACAAAAGGATGGGACACCTCAACTTCAAGTCATTGGAGGTAATGGCAAGGAAAAAGGTTGTGATTGGTCTTCCGAGTTCCTTAAGCAATGACAAGCATGTTTGTGAGTCTTGTGCTTTGTCTAAGTCATATAGACTACCTTATACTAGATCTATTTCTAGATCTACACAGCCTTTTTAACTTGTACATTCGGATATTCATGGATTCACTACAATTAGCAATAGTGGAGCTAAGATGTATGTAACATTCATTGATGATTTTAGTAGATTTTGTTGGATCTATCTACCAAAGAGCAAGGATGAAGTGTATGATGTCTTTGTCAAGTTCAAGAATGCAAGGGAGAACCAATTCTCCACAAAGATCAAGTGCTTGAGAGGTGACAATGGTCGTGAGTACATATCTAACAAGTTCAAGGCCTTTTGTGATGAGCATGGGATCAAGAGGGAGTATACAACATCAAGGACCCCACAACAAAATGGAGTGGCTGAAAGGAAGAATATAACTTTATGTGAAAGTGCTAAAGCTATGAGGTTAAGTGCTA
The DNA here is from genome assembly GCA_029204225.1 of Diphasiastrum complanatum. Taxonomy (NCBI): domain Eukaryota; kingdom Viridiplantae; phylum Streptophyta; class Lycopodiopsida; order Lycopodiales; family Lycopodiaceae; genus Diphasiastrum; species Diphasiastrum complanatum. The sequence continues at coordinate 28,703,464 of CM055092.1, forward strand.
ATCTTGACAAACCATTTTGGGATCAAGCTTTGTTGTGTGCCAATTTCTTGTGCAATAGGTGGTCGAGTGCTATTTTGGATGGAAGGACACCTTTTGAGATGCTATTCAAGAGGAGGCCGAGTGTCAACTTTGTAAGAACCTTTGGATGCACATGCTATGTCAACATTACTCTTGATGATAGGACCAAGGAGGATCCATCTTCAAAAAGAGGTATTTGTGTTGGATATAGTGAGGTGAGTAAAGCCTACAAGGTTTACATTCCTTCTACTAACAAAGTGATTGTTGGTAGAGATGTCATTTTTGACGAGGGAAACATTCCAAAGGTGTCTTCAAGCATGATTGATGGTAAAGTAAATGGATCTAACATTCTTGATGTTGATGAGAAGGATCCTACTTTGGATGGTGGTGATGATGGACCTTCATCAAGTCAAAAGCCAAGGAGAACATCAAGAGAAAGACAAGTACCTTCAAGGCTCACATATGATCAAAAGGGTAAGCAAGTAGTTTCTGGAAATTATGTTGCTTTCCTAACCTCTTTGGATGATCCTACAAGTGTAGATCAAGTAAGGAAAGAAGAGGAGTGGATCCAACCAATGGATCTTGAGTATCGATCTCTTATGAAGAGTGGAACATCTTTTGGAGGATCTTCTTGTGTACATGGAGCTATGCAAGTGGATGGATGTTATCTTGCTGTAAATCAAGTAATGGATCTGGAAAACAAAGTTTGTTCAATGACTTTGATGGTCAAGTTGAAGATCAAGAGGTTGATCTCAAAGCACTTCAACTAGTCAAAAGGGAAGGTGACAATTTGGAGCTAGTCAAGAGCATCAAAGGAGAGATAATTGGCAAAGGTGTTATGGATCTATTTTTGCAGCATATTGAAGACTCAAGTAAGGTCAAAAGAGCAGCAAGAAAGTGTTGTTCAAGTTTACTTTACTCGTTCTATCTCATGTTTGATCAATTTCATGTGGATGTGTGCAAATTGTCAAGATATGATAAAACTAGCTACATTGGTGAGCATTGTTTTGATGTTGGATTTGTACTAGCATTCTTGGCTGATTTTGCTGATGGAAATGAAGCTATTGGAGGTTCATTATGTCACTCATCCATGGCTAAGTTCTCAAGTGTTGAGATACTTGGTGCCAATACCTGGAGATTGTCAATTTTTGGTGAATTCATGGTCATTTTCTTGTGTCAAGTAGATCTTGAAGATGGACTAGTGCAAACTACTTGGTTTATGGAGTCATGTGGTGCTGGATTTGCATCATTAATGTACTCACCTACTCATGGATTTCCAAGGTTTGATGGTTTCTTGTGGCAAGATGAAGATGGAGGCTCGTTCATGGAGTATCATGGTGGATACAAGGCAACAAAGGACAAAGGAGGAGGAGACATGCAAGCAAAAGTTGATCACTCACATTTATTGTTTGTTGGCTGTATTTTTCCAGAGAGTTAAGAGTTGGAAGCATGGTGGAATCATTTCATTTACATTCTATTTGATTCTTCATGTTCTAGTCACATTTTTACATGTAAAATTGATGTAAGAAATAGTGAAGCATCCCAAGTGGACACTATTGTCTATATCAATTATGGTTGTTTCTATTTTGAGAATTACATGATCATTGAAAGGAGATCTATTCTTAGGAAGACGATCATTCTTATGATGGATCAAAGTTCTATTGGCAAAAACTATGCTAGGAGCATTCGAAGCTAGGAAAGCGAGTTTTGAGGTACATCATTGGAACTCGAGATTTTGGCATATTGTATGAGGGATCATCACCTAATCTTTTTGGATTTTCAGATTTGGACTATGCTGGAGATGTAATGGATAGGAAATCTATTAGTTCTTATTGTATTTTCATAGGTGATGGAGCTATATCATGGATGTCAAAGAAACAAGCCACTATCTCATTGTCATCTAGTGAGGCCGAGTACAAAGCTCTTACACATTGCACAAAGGAGATGGTATGGATCAAAAGGATGATCAAGGATCTTCATTTGCTGGATTTTTCAGAGAGCCCAATCATCTTTTGTGACAATCAATCAACCCAAAGAATGGCATCCAATCCTATCTTTCATGCTAGGAGCAAGCATATTGAGATACAATATCATTTTGTGAGGGAGCGAGTCATTGCAAAGGAGGTGGAGCTTCAACATGTGTCTTCAAGGGAATGTGTAGCTGATATCTTCACCAAAGCATTGGGAAAAGACTTGTTCATGAATCATAGGACTTCACTTGGAGTATTATCAAAGTCTATGCTAAAACTAGTTGAAGAGGGAGTGTGAAAGATTCAACTAGCTTCATCACATTTTGCAATATTTTCATATTTGGCATATTGAGGCCAAAACTTGTTTTAGACTTAGAGGTTGACTTTTTCAAAGTTCATTAGTCTAAATTTCATTTGAATAAACACTTTTTGGAAGTGTGGGAAAGATAGAATGCGAGTTTGAGTAGATTCAATTTGAATAAGTTGGGTACATTGAATCTAGACCCAAAATTGGTAGGGTTAGCATTTTGGTGGGAAAGCCAAGTGGCCAAATAGGGTTCAGACCTGCTATAAAAGGATGTAACTCATGGAGAGAGTCATCTTCTCTCTTCTCTATCTCATTTCATGCTTATACATGGTTCTCTTGGGTTCTACTATCCGTTGGTGCACTATCTTGGTAATTGCTTGCAATTCAATGTGTAGAATGATCTATATTTGCTATTTTTGGATCCACACGTGTGAAATATAGTAGATTGCTGGTTTTGTACGGACAGAAACAGTACATAATCATTTCATTCAAGTTTGATCAAGTTCTATTAGTGTTTGCATCTCAAATTGTGTCTAGATGCTGATTTTTCTACATTGGTGAAATTGGTAGTGTATTTCTCTTTCTAACCAAAGATCATTCAAGTAGACTGGATCTTAAGGATCTGAAATCTCTCACACGTGCCACACATACCAACCCCCCTTCCCCGAGACTCAAGTGTTATCAATGCCAGGGAAATCATCTAAATAGAAATGGCCCTCACGGTTTTGAGGAATTGTGGAAAGTTCGACCATCTAGAGGACTAATGTTGGAGCCGTGTAAGGACTTTCACCTCAAAAAATCAAGTAGCAAGACCACTCAATAGTGAATATACGAGTGTCTCTCAATTTGCATAGTCCTAATATCCCTCGACATCAAGTTGGGTGGAGTTATAGCTATAGCCTAGTAAGTAGGGAGAGTCCCTAGAATAGATTAGATGCTAGTAGAGGTAGTGCTAATTTGGAGTTCTTAAGTATTAGCAACGTTGGCTTTTGAGTGATCACCATATGAAACCTAGGTCTCCAATAGGAGGATGTCTGCAAGGCATTGTTATGTTAGAATTTTTGAATTTCACACGTGTGGGACAAGCCAAAAGTGTGTTTGATCTCCTAAGATGTGGGTGATTGCACAATAGATTAAGCATGGAATGAAGGGCCAAGATCTATCTCACAAATCTAAGATAAGAGCACAATGAAACATGCATATATCACTCTCCAAAGTACATTCACACATGTGGAGACTTGGGATGGAAAAAAATAAGTACAAAACAACCTTGCTCTCGGGTAGAGAGATAATCCAAGTGCCAATACTTGAGTAGAGAGAGAAAGCCAAAAATGCTCAAAATGTAGAAACTCTCATCAACTCCAAAAAACTTACATATAATTGATCTAAGACACATATAAGTAGCAACTAGAGGTCAAGGGGAGTGAAACGTGATTGGACCCCTTCTTTTCCTCCTCTAAATATGATTGGCTTAGTGACATATTGACCCTCAAACTTGATTGGACCAATTTGGTGGATTTCTAGCTTTTGATTGGTCACTAGCTCTCATGCCAACACATAGGGAAGTGTCACACATCCAACCTCATCATGACAAATGTAACAAGCCTAACCTAGCTCTAGCCACATCAAATCCTACTTTTGGCCTAATCATGACTTTACATGTGTACTTGCCCATTTTGCCTCTAAAGTCAATATTGGCCCTATCACCTACTAACATGTGGATAGATCTAACACGTGGGAACATGCTCCACACATGTGAGATTTCCATATGTACAAGGATATGCAAAATACTCAAGCTAGATTTTGCCAATTTTTCACAAGAATAAGTGCTTACCCTCAGTAGACAAAGTAAACTAAAGCCAATTGCACCCAACAACCCCATGGGTGGAAACATAATGAGATGTGAGTGTTTAGGAGACATTGATAAAGGGGCATTACATAATCTACAAGAAACTATTAAACAATTAGTTGATGATGACAACAGTTCTAGTCATGCAAATCTAAGCAAGAAACGTTGATGATGGGAATCCTGTTAGTTCTAACTGACTGGTCGTTAATGGTCAGATGTCTTTAGTTTTTGGCAGGTATAAGCTTTGTTACTGATAGCGACGAGAAACGTTTTGCAAGTAGAGAATAGGATATAAGGAAGCAAATAGCCAGGAAGGCGGTAACGACGTTGATTGAGTTCTACTTCTTACATTGATCATTGATTAGGATTACTATTTCTTCTGTAGCCATTTCATGGCATGTTGCTTTGATCTTACATAATAAAATTTCTCGTGTGCAACGCTGTAGAGACTTAATCATACATGTTCTATCTGCAAATCAATATTAGAGAAAAGATGGTGCAGAAAAGAGTCCAGTTCATGTTTGATCCTCGTAGTGTGGAGAGGTTGGATGGAGACAACTATGGTGATTGGGCTTGGAGAATGAAGATTCTTTTTCAAGAGCATGGATTATGGGAGCTCGTTGTTGGAACTGAGAAAGAATTGATTTGAGAACCCACGCTAGAACTTCGTGAACAACTATCAGTGTTCAAGGAGGGTTCCACGCAAGCTTATACCATGTTGTGCTTGTCAGTCAATAGTCTTGTAGGAGTGCAAGTGCAGGAGCTGAGTATTGAAGAAAATCATGTTGGGAAAAGAGAGTGTGTGAGAAAAGAAAATAGCTCAAAAAGAAACGAACACGAAAAGAAGCTAACTCGAAACTCGAACAAGAAACGAACTCGAAACTTGAACAAGAAATGAACTCAAATAGAAAGTGTTCATGCTTAGCGGAATGAGCTATCTCACTCTTTCCCTAAGCATGACTACGCCTGTCAGACTCAAACTGAATGTTAGTGATAGAAATCACGTTCGATCTGATTATGTAGCCAAACATTAAGCAACAACACATCAGAAAGATAATTTATCGCGAACAGCTAGACAAATTATTAGTCGCAAATAATTTGCGAAGAGCTAGACTGATAATCAGTCGCGAATTAGTCACAAAAGGCAAGACTAAATATTAGTCGCGAACAACTAGACTAATAATAATTCGCGACGAACAGACTACCAGATTAAGCAATAAGAGAGTCAGACAGAATGTAGAAAAGCATAGCAATATTGACACAAATCTGAACACAGAACAAACAGGAACTGTAATCAAATTAAGTATAGCAAAATATACAGGTCGATAATGCAGGCGAGCACAAGACAATAGCGGACGAAACCATGTGCTTCACAAAGCTAATCCAATCTGTAAAAGGAATAAACTTATTACTAACAATACAAAGAATCGATGTGTGAAAGCATCTACTTTGTTTATCTTTGATAAGCTTCTGATGCTATTATGCTTGTTGCTTATCTAAGTTCTCAATACGCAGATGGTATTCAATATATACATATTTTTACAGGTGTGCAGATGAAGAAAGTACAAAGTGGATGTGCTGTCTGTGGGAGATCGTGAGTGGCTGCTGTCATTGTCAACTCTGTTTGCACAGTTGTGTGGGATGAGCGTGAGAAGGCTGCGAAGTCAGCCTTCGCTGAGATGAACGTTGGTGAAGATGCGAAAAATGCGACACTCTAACAAATGCCTTAAGATTTGATTTATAGGGTGCCTTCGCTTTTCTATGAGGGCACCTATTGCATTTGTAGGACTGTTTTCTTTTTCGCCTGTCACAAATCACGTGTAAAAATACAGTGTCGCGTTTTTCTTTTTCACCTGTGTAAATTTACTTGTGTTTATGTAGACAGTCGCGTTTTTTGCCTATCCTATTTTACATGTAGATATGTAGACTGTGCAACAACATGAGTAAAAATGCAGCATGAATGGAGGCAAATTCAAATAGGACTTAGGAGAGTAGAGGAGATAAATCCAACACCCCCCTTTAATCTGGATCCGTGAATGCCTTGATTTTCAGACTAAGCAATGCACAAAACTTGTTGTGTGCATTTACACTTAATGCCTTCATGAATATGTTTGCAACCATGTCCTGCGTTCTGCAGTACATTAAGCTCACCTCCTTGTTGAGAACCTTGCCCCTGATGTAGTGATATCTAATTTCAATGTGCTTACTCCTAAAGTGAAATCTAGGTTGGCCAATAAGGCAATAGCACTCTGAATATCACAGAAAAAAATCCTGGGGTTGTATTGATACAAATTAATGTCTGATAGTAAATTTCTTAACCAAAACGCTTTCTTAATGGATTGAGAAGCAACAATGTATTCTGCTACTGTAGAAGAAACAACGATAGAGGTTTGCTTACGACTGTTCCATGAGATAGGACCGTCGTTGAAGAAGAATGTAAATCCAGATGTGGACTTACAATTGTCTACATCTCCTCCCCAGCTTGCATCAGTATATTTACTAAGCTGATGAAGGTTGTCTTTGCTGACTTCTCCATAGCAGATGCACTGGTCCATGGTAGCTCGAATATACCTCATGACTCTTATGAGAGCCTTCCAATGGGTAATGCCAGGATTATCCATATATTGGCTGAGTGAGCTTACTGCAAAAGAGATGTTTGGTCTTGTACATACCATTGCGTACATGAGAGATCCAAGTATCGATCGATAAGGATACTCTCTCATCTGCTCCTCTTCCTGCTTGGTCTAGGGAAATTGGTCCTTTGACAAATGTAGGCTTGGATCCATTGGCGAGTGAGCTAATTTACAATTCATTAGATTGTATGTATGAAAACATTGGTGTAATGATGGGAAGTGACAAGCAAGTTGCCATTGAAAAGTTCTCCCTTCTTAGCGATGGGCGACGTCAGCCAATGCTGAAGTGAACAGGTGATGACGCAAAAGTGCGTCACTCTTAAGAATAGCCTTAGGATAAGATTTACAGGGTGCCTGATCTGTTAGGGCACCTTTGGCATTTAGTAAGGTAGTGTCCCCTTTTTGCCTGTCACCATGACCTGTGTAAGAACACAGTGTCGCGAGTCATTCGCCTTTTCTTCGTTTGTGCAAATTTGCGTGTAAAAATGCAGACTGTGTGACAACATTAGAAAAATATGCAGCATGAATGGAGGCAAATTAAAATTGGGATTTAGGAGAGTAGGAGGAGTAAATCCAACACCCCCCTTAATCTAGATCCGTGAATCTTGATCTTCAAACTTAGCAATGCACAAAATCTGTTGTGAGCATTAATATTGAGTGCTTTTGTAAAAATGTTTGCAACCACGTCCTTCGTTCTGTAGTACGTTAAGCTCACCTCTCTGTCGAGAACCTTTCCCCTGATGTAGTGATATCTTATCTCAATGTGCTTACTCTTAGAATGAAATCTAGGGTTGGCCGATAAGGCAATAGCACTTTGGTTATCACACAAAATTGTAGGGCTATACTGATACAGACTGATGCTGATAGCAAATTTCTCAACCAAAATGCTTCCTTAATAGATTGAGAAGCAACAATATATTCTGCTTCAGTAGAAGAAAGTGAGATAGAGGTTTGCTTACGATGTTCCACGAAATAGGACCGTCATTGAAGAAGAATGTAAATCCAAATGTGGACTTACAATGGTCTGCATCTCCTCCCTAGCTTGCATTAGAATATCCACTGAGCTGATGAAGATTGTCGTTGCTGACATCTCCATAGCAGATGCACTGGTTCATGGTAGCTCGAATATATCTCATGACTCAAATCAGAGCCTTCCAATGGGTAATTTCAGGATCATGTATTGGCTGAGTGAGCTGATAGCAAAAGAGATACCTGGCCTTGTACAGACCATTACGTACATGAGAGATCCGAGTATCGATTGATACGGGTATTCTCTCATCTTCTCCTATTCCTGCTATGTCTGGGGACATTGGTCCTTTGACAAATCCAGCCTTGGATCCATTGGTGAGTGAGCTAATTTACAATTCATCAAATTGTATATGTTAAGAACATTATGAAGATATCTTTGTTGAGTGATGTAAATCAGTCGATTTGCTCTGTCTCTATGGATTTGAATTCCAAGATAGAAGTGAGCATCGCCCAGATCAGTCATGTCGAATTCTGAGAACAACATTTGTTTTGAATCCTTGACCATATTGGCATTGTTGTTGAAGAGCAACGTATCATCAACATACAAGGTGATGATAATGAAGGATTGCTGCACTGACTTTGAATAAACGTTGCAATCAGCAGTGCTTGGTTTAAATCCTTGTTCAATGAGGAATGTGTTGATCCTCTGAAACCAAGCTCTGGCAGACTATTTCAAGACGTACAATGCTTTATGGAGTTTACAGACATGATTCTTCATGCCTTTCAGAATGTATCCTTTGGGCTGGATCATGTAGATATCTTCTTGTATAACTCCATTCAGATAGGCTGTTTGTACATCGAGTTGATGTACTTCGAGGTCAACAGCTGCAACATAGGACATGAGCATTCAGATCGACGAATGTTTGATGATTGGACTAAAAGTCTCACTGTAGTCGACATTCAGGATCTGGGTGAATCCTTGTGCTACCAGTCTAGCCTTCCTTCGATCAATCACTCCGTTGGCGTTATATTTGATCTTAAAGATCCATTTGCAATCAATAATATTGCAGCCAATAGGAGCTTCAACTAATGACCATGTTTGATTTTTGATCAGAGGGGAATACTCTCTATCCATAGCTTCTCTCCAGGGATCAGAGTCTGGTTGGCTAAGTGCCTCTTCGACTGTGGTCGGTTCCTGCATTAAAAGACAGGCAGACTCACTTGTGGGCTGTGTGCGCACTCGGCTTGATCTTCTGGGAGGATTCGACTGATGAACCGCTCTTGGGATATGTTGCTAGGTAGCAACAACATCTTTGTCTGATTTGCTGTCTCGAAGTGGGTCGATGATAGACGTTCCCGAGCCAGAAGCTCGGATTGTCATGTCAATGACAGGTGATGAAGGTTCTTCTTGAACAATATCCTTGCCTTTGAGGTCGATGAACTGATCCTCAATAAAGACTGTATCCCGGCTATACAAGATTTGCTGGGTATCTGGATTGTACAGCTTGTGGGTATTATCAAATGAAGTATATCCGATCAGGATGGTCTTTAGACCTTGGAAGTCCAATTTATTCCTTGTGTCCTTTGGGATCTGCGCGTAGGCAATGCACCCAAACACTCTTAGGTTCTTCAAAGAAGGCTTGGAGCCTGTCCACACCTCGTGGGGTGTCTTGTCTGAGAGTTTGTTCTGGATGTAAGCTGCAGTGGAGACAGCTTCAGCCCAAAACCTCTTGGACAATGATGCATGTGCTAGCATACACTTAGCAGATTCGACCAGAGTCTGGTTCTTCCTCTCAGCTAAGCCATTAGACTGAGGACTGTAAGGGGTGATGAATTGCTGCTCAATGCCTTGGCTTTGGCAGTACTCCTTGAACTCAACAGAGATATATTCTCCACCATTATATGACCTTAGGACCTTGATCGTCCTTCCAGTCTCCTTTTTTACACGCTCTTGAAGATTCTGAAGCAGTTGAAGGCTCCTGATTTTTTTTTTATGAAGTACACCATCGTTCTTCTCGAGAATTCGTCAATAAAGGTTATAAAATACTTGGCTTTCTTTAGCAAAGGATTTTTCATCGGGCCACAAATATCTGAATGTACAACATCTAGCAATCCTTTAGCAACATGCTGATGGCTTGACTTAAATGGCTTCCTAGTCTATTTTTCAACTAGACAGTCTTGACAAACAGGTACCTCGACTGTTTCGCGAGGATAGTCGAGATCAAGAACAATAGATTGTCTAGACATTCGTTGTATAGTAGCATAATTTAAATGACCAAGTCTATAATGCCAAAGTAAACCTTTATTTGATTGAATTGAAGTACTGAGAGCCTGACTAGAGGCAGAAAAACAATGGCTTAATTTATACAAGTATCCATGCCTCTTTTTGTAGTGCTAGAATCTTGCTTGTCCTATCAACTAGTTTACATTGATCACATTTGAATTCTACTCCGTGTCCTAGATCTGTGATTCTGCTTACAGAGAGCAAATTCGTGGATAACTTAGGTACATACAGAACTTTGAGGAGTAGCTTAGATTGATCATTTGCAAAGCATAATCTTACAATTCCTTCAACTTTAAAAGGTGAACAAATTTCTGGGTACTGTAAGGTATATAGGATTCGAAACAGCCAATCAGGCTAGTCATGTGCTGAGTGGCTTCGGAATCCAGGAACCAAGAACTGTTGCCAGATGCTCCTTGATGGTTGGTCATGAAGGCATCATGATCCGCTTCTTGAATGGGCTGTGGAGCTTCTGCAGCTGCATTTGCCACTTGATTCGACTGCCCTTTGCTATTGTTCTTCGCTTGAAGTATTCGGCAGTCTTGAATTTCGTGGTTGTTTCATTTGTAGTATCTGTAGAACAGCTTCTTCTTTGTCTACGGATTCGACTGTTCCTTGTGCTGAGCTGGTTTCTGGTCTGGCTTTGATAGTTCAAGCCTTTCTTTTTCTTCTGCTTTGTCATGCCCTTGTTGGTGTACAAGGCGTGAGAATCAGCTGAGAAACTTGAGGCTTTGAATGGGCTGTGGAGCTTCTGCAGCTGCATTTGATACTTGATTCGACTGCCATTTGTTGTTGTTCTTAGCTTGTAATATCTGATAGTCTTGAATTTCGTGGTTGTTTCGCTTGCAATATCTGCAGAACAGCTTCTTCTTCGTCTGCGGATTCCACTGTTTTTTGTGCTGTGCTAGTTTTTGGTCTTGCTTTGATTGCTTTGGGCCTTTCTTTTTCTTCTGCTTAGTCGTGCTCTTGTTGGTGTACAAAGCGTGAGAATCAGTTGAGGAACTTGAGGCTTCGTTCCTCTGCGTGTCTTCTTGCAACAACATTGTAATGACTCTCGAAAGAGTCAGTTCCAGATGTGTCGTGATGATCATCACCCAGTGTCGTATGAGCTTCTCAAGCTTGTAAGCAGTTGCATCACTGCGTCTTGATCGTCTATGACAGATTCGACAGTGACCATTTGTCTTAGCAGGTTCTTGAATTGATTAATGTGATTCTACAGAGAATCACCATTCGTCATCTTGAGGGGGTGAAATTTTTTCCTGAGATGTAGCTTAGAAGCTATATCTCGCACTTCGCATAGCGTGCTCAAGATGTCTCAGACTTCTTTCAATGTCTGAGCCTCGGATACATGGTCGATCTGTGTATCCGTAATGTTGAGGATGATCAACGCGAAAGCTTTTCCATCCTTCAGCTTCCATCTGGCGATTGCCGCGTCATCCGCTTCGGGTTTCCCTTATGCACCTGTAACAACGTTGTACAATTCTTTTGCCATTAGTACAGTCTTCATCTTAAATTTCCACAGATGGTAATTGGCTCCATCAAGCTTGTCCATGAGAGGACTGGCTTTCCCTTGGGAATCCATGTGGAAGAATTAGTCTAAGTGATAGGAGAAACTATTAGTGACTTAAGAATGAAAATATGATACTGAAAAATACAGAACAAGAAAACAATTACTCTATCGGCTAGTAGAGTCTTGTACTGTGGGAGCTAAGCGAGCTATAAAGATTGCTCTGATACCATGTTGGGAGAGAGGGAGGAAGAATAAATGACGAACACGAACGAGAAACGAACTCGAACAAGAAACGAACGAGAAATGAACTCGAACAAGAAACGAACGAGAAGTAAACTCGAGCAAAAAATGTTCGTGCGCAACGGAATGAGTTAAATGACTCTCTCCCTAAGCATGACTACACCTATCAGAATGAACAAAACTTTAGTGATAGAAATCACAGTCATTCCAGATTATGCAGCCAAACATTTAAATGGATGAAGCAATAATTTGTCGTGAATTGCAAGACAGATTATCTGTCGCGAATGATTCGCGAAGAGCTAGACTGTGCTCGATTGATAATTAGTCATGAATTGTTCGCGAAAGACAAGACTAAAAGTTGATCTTCTATTACCAGAAAGAGCAGCTAGAAAGATCAGACAAAATGAAGAACAAGCATAGCAATATTAACACAGGTCTAAATGCAGAACAAAGAGCTGTATCAGATTAAGTATACCATGTATACTTAATAATAATGTATACAAGTTAATAATGCGGCAGAGCACAATACAATAGCGAACAAAACCGCGTGCCCTACGGAGCTTATTTCTGTCTGTAATGAGGAATGAAAACCTCCTTCTCTTAGTCTTTTCTTAACTCACTTGATCATCTGATCATCATCCTCGAATACGCAGATGGTATCCAATATATATACATAATATTACAGGTGTGCATATGCGAAAGTACAGAGTGGATGTGCTGTCTGTAGGAGATCATGGGTGGCTACAATTGTTGTCCAATCTGTTAGTGCAACTGCATGGGGTGAAGGTGAAAAGGGTGCGACGTCAGCCAGTGTTGAAGTGAACGTTGGTGATGACGCAAAAGTGCGTCACTCTTACGAATAGCCTTAGGATAAGATTTACAGGGTGCCTTATCTGTTAGGACACCTTTGGCATTTAGTAAGGTAGTGTCCTCTTTTCGCCTGTCACCATGACCTGTGTAAGAACACAGTGTCGCGATTTATTCGCCTTTTCTTCGTCTGTGCAAATTTGCGTGTAAAAATGCAGACTGTGTGACAACTTTAGAAAAATATGCAGCATGAATGGAGTTAGATTAAAATTGGGATTTAGGAGAGTAGGAGGAGTAAATCCAACAAATACATGCTCTCCTTTTTTGTTGGCTCAATAGACAGTAGCAGAACGTATATCTCTCTCAATGTTTCTTATCTTATACTATTTTTCATGTGGCATCTTCCTACTCTTCAAGGCTTCCCTTCAAAGGTTCATTTGACTCTTCTTTTGAAGTTTTGCCATTTCTCAATAGTTCCGATTTTTCAAACTTCATTTCCAAAATCGCCCACCATAACCTTGCAAAACGAGTTTCGGGTCTTAATGATCCATTAAAAATAAAGGTGAGCCCGATATTTGTGGATAGCTTTCCTTCACAAAAACTTCATACGACTTTCTTGGTAGCACGTTGACATTGCATTGTAAAATTCAGATGAGTGGAGATTCTCCTTTTCTTTGTCAAACTTCATTTGAAAAATTCCCATGTGAAGTTTGGTTCGACTTTCCTTTTGAAGTTTTTTTGTTAATAGCTCCAACCCTTCAAGCTTTTTAAGACTTTGCCCATCATCTGTTTAAAGTCAACTCCGCGTTGAAAATGAAGTGCCCATCATTTTCTTCATTTGCTAGGAATCTTTCCCTATGTGTGTCCTAAGTTTGTTAGGACCTATTTATTGCTGGATTTTTTTGTCCCTTTTTTGACACGTGGAAATCCAAAAGTGAATGAAGGGGTACCTTTGACTTAGGAATCTGCCTTGATAAGATTCCATAAGAGCATCTTTCTCAACGACATCCGTCTCTATGCTTCTTGGCATTATTCTTAGCATTAAATGACATTCTTATATTCCAGTTTGTTTTTTTCCCACAAGTCTTGTATTTATCTTGTGAGTGAAATATGTGTAACGTCATCATGACCCTTGTGAAGTTTCTTGAATTTTTTCATTTTCAACGCACTTCGCGGACCTGTGAAGGGTGGTAGTCGATTTTGACACACCTAGTAACTCCTCAAGGTTTTCAAGATTTATTACATAGATCGGTTCCTCTTCAAAATAGCTCTTTTCCCCCGTAATCATCGGGCACATTTTTAACTCAATAGAGCTTAGTATTTTTGGCTTTGAAAACTGGGGTTTTGCTTGATGTCTATGTAGAGTCTTGAAACCTGATGTTATTGATGGAGATGAAATTTTTGATGGTCAATGTCCAAATTTTCTACATGTGTACTATGTCGATGACCGATTTTGATAGAAAATAACTTGTCTGAAGTACCTTGTTGATGTTTTGCTCATGTTGCTAATTTTATTCCCATTATCGATTTCTTTGAACTGTTCGATAGTGGCATTGCTGTTTGGTATGCCCTGTGACTAAGATTTTCCTAGTCGGCAGGTGAAATCAAAACGCACTGTGGTCTTTTATTAATTGAATGTCATAAGTACATTGAAAGTGTTGTTTACATACTTCTAATTTACTGGAAATAATATTTACAGAAATTTAAAAATTTGACTTTGGCCATTATTGGGCAGGCCAGATGCCCAAACTGTAAATACAATACATACAATAATCAGCCATTTTAACCCGATTTTATTAGAAAATTTAAAAATTGTCATAATTCAAGTCTGATTTTTTATGACAAAAAATCGGCTAACATTCTTCTTGCTAAAGAACTATGAGATATTCTTGAAGACACTACGACAAAGCCCCAACGATCACCAAATGAAGACAAAGAGATGGGAGGGTCTTTGCCATGATCACTCTCAACATCAATGATGTCCAGATCAGCCATATCAGACCAGCTCAGACAACTAAAGATGCTTGGGACATATTTAGCTACACTCTATGACATCAGAGATGTAATCTCCAAGCTTCATCTAAGGAAGAAACTCTTCACATTTGAAATGTTTGATGTTGATACATTTCAATCCAAAGTTGACAAATTTAAAAATCTTATGAAACAGATGACTGCTACTGGTGATTTCTACTCAAGAGGGACCACTCTTACTAGAACAATCTCGATGCTACTTCAAGAGGAGATTAGAAGAAATGGATCATCTTGTAATTCAATGCATGGAATTGGCCATGTGTCGATGTTAGGAAAGGTCAGGCTTAAGGGGTGCTTGAGGATTGTGCATAGTGAGCCTAGAGAGGGGCATTCCTGATCATAATCTAAAGGTTGGGAGGAGACAAGGCAGCCAGCTCCACCGTGTTTCATGTGCTCTGATGTTTGTAGATGCAGGGAAATTGACAGGGATCGACATTGCTGATTGTTGTGCACGGGATAGGCCAGGTTTTAAGTGAAGTTTAAGATATATTCAAAGAAAAATCCAAAGCATAGATCCAAAAGAGCAATCAAGATCGAATTCAAAAAAGTCATTTTCTCTATCATAACAACAATAATTCTACAAATATTGTAAGAGGATAGGTCATGTCCAGAGTTATTTATTTGGGCTATTTGGCTATATTTTTATTTTTTGTTTGAAATTTTTTAAGTTTGAACATCAAAACCAAAAACTTTATAGCCCACTTTTGATATAATTATGATAGATTTGAAAATATTTAGCATTAGTTTTTGACTATGTACTTTATGTAAAAGTAATTTTCAACTTATAAAATTACTTTTAGCCTAACTTTGCTATGCTTATAAATTTCAACAAAAAATAAATCGCCAACACCATGATAATTTTGCTATTCTTTATTTCGAAATTAAAAAAATTGGTCATGTCATAAGAGATTGTAAAACACTAAAGTTTTACAATGAAAGGAAGAAACAGTTCCAACTACAAGCCAACATTGTTGACAATAGTCAACCGACCCAACAAGAAGATGAAATTGCCTTCATGGCCAAATATGAAGAGCTCTACAAGATGATGACTCTTGGTATTTGGACTCGGGAGCAATTCAACACATGACACACCATTATGACCGGTTTCATAAATTCGAGCCCTTCACTCATTCCAAAGTTGTACAATCAGGTGACACCTCCTCCCATAGTAAAAAATGTGAACGTACCGTCAAACTCAAATTCCAAAAAAAATTATTATCCAATGTTTTGGTGTGCTTCTAACTCTGCTTTTGTGAGATTACTATGGCTTCCATAGAGTTGTTTAAGACATCTAGTCATAGTGTTGATAACTAGTAGCTTCTTGGCCCTACGGAAGGTAGGGGCTTATTCTATTTAGGTTTGCTTTTAACCTGCTTGTGATCTTCTTCTTTTTAATTTAACTTATTATGCATTATGAAAACTTTTTTGGATTTAAAAAAAAAAAACTTTTGTTTTTTAAGTCTTCCGGTTTCTTGGATAACAAGAGAGTGCAAAACTTCAGAGAGTGGCAATTTGAAGTTTCATTCTTTTCGTGCCTCATGTTTCTTGCCTTTTTCGACCCGCTCGCTGTTGTTGTCGCTGCATGTAGGTGTAAGATGTAGGCTAGTGATGAGTTTGGCCAATATCACAGTCGCTAAATCCACGTTCATACTGGACACAACTTTTGCTTCGGCAAGAAAAAGATGAACTACACAAATCGTATCAAGTTAGCGCTTTACCCAGCTAAGGACTTAAAGACATCATTAGCAAGGAATCTTCTTCACACATGCTTTGATTTTTAAGACTGAGCCTACAAAGGACTCCAAGAGTGATTTATTGATTGATACACCAATCTATTGCAAAACTAGTCATCAATTTCTTGATCTAGATTAGAAATTTCGGATCACACAATCAAGAGCAATAAAAAACAATGACCAAACATGCAAATTTGACCCCACACGTGTGTGGTACGGCTTCTAGTACGACTTCTATCAGAGTTTGAAAGTAATCAAGTTTTGTTCACAAAAAAATCATAAAATCGTAAGACAAATGTGGGAAAAACTTGAGATTGCCAATTTGCTCTCAAATCTTGATCTTACATGCATGGAATGATAGATTGATGGTACAATAGGGCTCTTCTCCTTTGAAGTTAGGTGAAAATCCAAAGTTTGGATTACAAAACTTCACACTAAGACTTGATTTGAACTTGCTCTCACAAGACTAGTTTTTTAGCAACAAACTTGTTAAAAATGAATTGTGTTTTGATCGTTAATTATCTTTTTGTACTTGGCTGTGATACCACGTTGAAGTACAGTCCTAAGGACCATGAATGAGCCTACAAGACTCCAAGAGTGATTGATTGATTGATACACCAATCTATTGCAAAACTAATCATCAATTTCTTGATTTAGATTAGCAATTTTAGATCACACAATCAAAAGCAATAAAAAACAATGATCAAACATGCAAATCCGCCCCACAATACGGCTTGCTAACAGAGTTCGAAAGTAATCAGGTTTAGTTCACAAAGAAATCATAAAATCACGAGACAAATGTGGAAAAGATTCAAGATTTCCAATTTGCTCTCAAATCTTGAATTGCATGTACGAAATGATAGATTGATAGTACAATAGGAAAGTTAGGTGAAAATTCGGCATGTTTTTAGGAGTCCAATTGACATTTTTGCTCTAATATGTCAATCTTACCTAATCCTAGAGTTATGCCAATTTGATGGTTAGGTTACTCATCTACCTCCATGGTTTGAGGAGTTTGCTCCTAGACTCTAGGAAACTTGACCAGACAACCTAACTAACTCCTATGATTAGGTCCTAACTACCCTAGGCCTATTCTCACACGTGTGAAAATGCTCACACGTGTGGATTACAATATGTACACTAAACAACTATGTGTTTATCAAGCTTAATATTTGCAAATTCTCACACAAAGGTGCAACTACATCTTCCGAATTGAGGATCTGATCTTGACTTTCCGAATCCTTGTCTTTGAGCTCAAATGTTTCCATAATGTTCCATTCAATTGGACTATCATCCAAATCTTCCAACATGTTCATGGATTCACAAGATTCTCTAAATAGTGGACATATGTTGAGAAACTCCGTGAGGCTGCTGGAGGGGAAAGAGTTAGTTGCTTCAAAGCTGCCATGAATGAATTGCATAAGACTCTCGGATAGCTCATCTTCTCCATCGATCTGAGCAACGGCACCATAGCTGGACGCTTTCATGCATATGGACTCGAGCTGCTCTTGGAATTCATCTTTGCTAGTAGTGGTGAAGTGCTTTAGTAGAGAGATTTGGCACAATGTTGACCTCACCAGAACTATCTAATATAAATATGGCCTCTTTAGGATGCAGAGTGACAAGACTATCAAAGGAAAGTACATTGTCAAGTCGACAAACACAAAAATCCAATACTTACCCAAGTAATTAATCTTGAATGTTGCACTTCCTTGACGAACATGAAGTACTGGACCTTGCCATCTTCAATACAACTCCTTTTCAAGTAGATCGAGTTATAGTAGAAAGGGCGAGTATAGTAGTGCACATCAAATTATCCCTCAAAGTACAATTCAACTTTATCCTTGTACTCTCCCCAGATCAGTACTAGGTCTAACAAAAGGACAAGTATATTATTGTACGTCACTTCCAAAGTACTATCTCAGCGTAGTCCCAAAATCTAACCTCGCCAAGTTCAAGGTAACGCACCGTGAAAGATTAATCTGGAGTGGGCAAGGACAAACACTAAAGGCACCTAATTTGACGAAGTAGTGAGTAGTACCTACTCCCTAGCCTCACTGAGCTTTTTATTTCTTACCACTTGACCTCGTCAACCTGGAGAAGTCAAGATCCTACAATAGAAAATTATCTATCAATCCGGAATACATACTCCAGCAAAATCTCAAAAATTGTGGCAAAGGTATTTCACTGTTCATGTTGTCCCAGTACTCTACCCAACTTTGTTACTCAAGATCTAACCTCATTCATCTGGTCATAAGCGCATCCTAATGCAAAAAACATTTGATGAAGCTTGCGTGTATAGATCATTCATACAACCTTGTGAACTTTGATCATCTGATTCTTTTAACAATTGTTAATTAGAATTTTATTTTCCCCATGAGGTGTACTCTCCCATACCATGTGGAATCCCATGATTTTACTATTCCCAAAATATTTTCTCCCGATATGCTCCTTAGTCTCCCAAAACTAGGAGAGATTGCTTGATCTCACCAATGAGGTTGTTCTCCAAAAGAGAAAGAATATCCATCAGTAATCCCCCCAATTGATCAAACAACCAAATAGTTTGGGAAAAATGAGCTTCGAATGCAAATGAGATCAAGATGAAAACTACTAGCTAGAACCCCCAAGGGTAAATCTCTCATTGCCAATTGAAAGACGAAAACCTTCTCATATTAGTGAACTAGGCCTCCAAGAATATCCAAATATGACAGCTAATAATCTAGGCATTTCCCAAGGAATTCTGAACCACCTAATGCTCAATCAATCCCAATAGTGCCCAATCCAATTGCCTATGTTGTATCACTGCTGGCCACTATCCCCAACATACAAAGAATTCTTGAACTCAATCTGCCTAGATATTATTATGGCACCACAACTCCAACACATTACCTTCAAATATATGAACAGGCATGCGAGATCTATGGCAAATTTATCCTTGAAGAGAAGTTGAAGCTATTTAGCATAACTCCTACTAATGTAGCACGAGAATGGTTTTTCAACCTTGAATGAATGAGCGTAATGATTGGGATTCTCTTAAGGATACTTTCACAAAGCGTTTCAAGCCTTCTTGATTTTTGAAAAACCCATTCCTGCTACTAAGTAAGATTAAGATGAGAAAATAAAAAAGGGTATGAGATTGCATCAAATGATTTTGAACTAAGTGCCCAGCCCACCTCATCCCAAATCAGACTGTGTTAATCTGGTTCTTAGCCGGTTTACTGAGGAATATTAGATGAGAGCGAAGACCACTTGAATCTTATGCCACCCTAAGAGATGCCATTCATGACGTCATCCATGAAAAAGACGAGGGCTCAGATGATGAATATGACTCCCATGGGCCGAGAAATGCCAATTTTGATATTCCCACTGAAAACCGAATTCAAAAACAACAAATTACAATTTCCCTTAGAAAAAGTCCCAGGTTTTTCATCCAATAGGCACAGTGTAAAGTCAAAATAACAAAGACTACTCACATGACTAACTGTTGCTGCAATGGCCAGTTTGGACTTTTTATGCCAGCCCCTTCTTTTGATGTGAAAGTTTGATTTCAATGAGATTTGCCCACTCACAAATGTTTCTATGAATGTTTTACATTAGCCTTCAATTGCAAAGTTTTATCATTTTCAAGACCATTTTCTAGGATACATCATTCCTACAGGTGACAACATAAACTTTTACATCATGTTTTCCCTCAAGAAATGCACCTAAAGAAATAAGCTTGGTGCAAGGTAAACCAAAGTGGTACGACTATGAAGTAAATCAAAGTTAGATTAACAAACAAATAAGCTATCTGAAGAGCATCATTGCCAGGCTCAGCGATTTTACCTAGAACCATTCAATGAGGTTTTGCAAAGACAGCAATGAACTTCCATACATTATGGAATTTAAAGCATATGACAGCCCAGCTTGAACAATATATAACGTTGGACTTCTAGCAAATGCTAGTGATCATCAACCTCTATAACTAGCTGACACCATGTGAGAATAAAAAACTGAAAATAGCATTTTTTCCAAGAAGTTACCAATTATCGAATAAAAGATCTCAAACACCTATTTTTCTCAACGGACAGTGGTCTCTATTCAGAGAAAAGTATCAAAACTAGAGCTTCAGCAAAATTATTTTCACATGAACACCAAATTTGTTGTTTTCTCTTTTGTTACAAGCTCTTATGCTCCAGCCTGTCACATTAACAATCTTCAAGGCTCAAGTCAACTTGTATGTGTGGCAGTGTGTTAAGTCCAGACCAGCCACATTAAGTTGCTCCGCTGGATAAAGATACCATATTACAGGACAGGATTCACTTCTCTCAATCCTGTGATTGAGTGGACTTTGGAATTGGTTTGTACTCAAAAGCATTAATATCCATCTTTCCTTGAAGCACCTGCCCAAAGTCGGCTAATCAATTTCAGTAATTACTGCAACTTACTACTTTGTGACGTACCAACTTTTATGGATCCCAAAAGTGACATTCACTACATATACTTTTGCATAATAGTCATGGTTATTTGTTCTTACTGAGCTGCTAGTAACATAAACAAATCTATAAAGAAATGCACCACATCTATAGTATATATACACTGTCTAAAATCAAGCTACAAAAACAAGAAATACCTTCAATTCTTCTTCAAGATCAATGGTTCTCTTGGTTGGTTTAGATTGATCTTTCATTGGACCTTCCTTTGTGAGAGCCTTGGTGGCTGCAATCACTTCCCAATCAAGATCATCATGGGCTTGCACTACATCTTTCCTGAAAGATTAACATATGTCCTTGTATGAAACGAAAGAACTGCAACTAGCTTAAGTATTAACTATGATAAAATTTTTGGAGAGAGGTGAGAGAAAAAGAGAATACGTCATGAACAAGTGAAATCCTAGTGTCACGATATATTTGAGACCTTAGCACCTATAGCATGAAGAGCAATGAGAGCAATGCAAATATTATAACCAAATAAAGTTTAATGGTTGGATGACAAAAGCTCTTGCATGTTAAAACAATGCTTGCCAATTTTAGATGTTCAACGTATCCCGAATGACATGCTGAGGTCCACTGCTCATCATACAGGGACAAAACATATTTTGTGAGATTGGAAATTGGTAAAGCATACATGCAACTAAACAAGTCAAAGAATCCGTATGAAAACAAAAATATAGAATTTGAAAAACAAAAATCTTCGCCAGTCAGCACTACTTATGTCTCATCCATACCCATTCATAAGTTGCTCTCTGAGTTTCAAAAATATCCAGATTCTATTGGCAGACATAGTGATGACTAAGAAGCAAACGACGAGAAGGATAAATGTGAAACCAAATTTTCTAAAAATTAGAAAAACCACAAAGTTAATAAGAAACCATAATACGTAAACAAGAGTTATAAGACAGTCGAAATACATTATATGAAAACAAAGTGAGCTCCTTAGCTCCCCACTTTTCTGCATTCTATGATCAATCATCTGGAACATACCAAAAGCTAAAATACCAAACACAACCATAGGAGTCTCAAACAGCTGCATGCAACAATACCCACAGTTTGCCATCCAGGACAACTTTCCTTGTGGGGGGAAGAGATGTTCCATGTTTTTAGATCCTTGTCCCATTGTAACAAGTACCTTTCTAAATATCGATTTCTAATTATCAATTTCAAAATGGCTAAGGCACTGGCCTATATTGACCACTTCTAAATTGATAAATAAACAGGGTCCCTGCTTAAAAGTGACGAGCTTGTGATTGGCATAGGGGTACAGGTCTCATTTGCCAACCTCATATTTAGGCCTCAATGTTCATTATAATATTATTCTAGCGCCAAGAGCCACAAGTCTAGGCTTCATACACCCTACCCTTGGTAAGTGGCCAAGTAACTTAAAAATTCCTAACAAGACAAGCCCATTAAGTTGGCATTGTACACCTTCACTTTGACTACTAACCACAAAAGTATATAGCTATTTGTACATCATTTGTACTACAAAATTGGTGTCATGATATCCATTTGACATTCTTGGTCCATACAATTGACTTGGTGCATAGCAGATTTGCAGCACCATCCTTCTCAAGACACACTCATTGTCGTCAATTGTCCTCAATGCTCATGATGCTTTCATTTGGCATTCTTGGTCCATCTGTATAGTGTGAAAGTACTGTACTTATAGGACCATAAATGGATCTCCAAAAGATCCACGAGTGATTGGATGCTTGCTTAACAATCTATCAAAAAACTAGACACAAAAAAGTTGATCTAGATTGGCAATTTGACAAACAACAAGCATTAACAATCAAAAGCATTGATCAACATTGAAATCCGAGCCCACACGTGTGTACTACCTTCAAGCTGAGAAACAAGTAGAAATTGATTTGGTTTCATTTGAATCACAAAAACTCAAAGTACATAGTGAACTAGCTTGAGATTGCTAATGAGCTCCAAAAATATTCTATCTTTTCACTATGGGAGCTTGAAATACATAGCAGATTCGACTTCCTTTGTGAAGTTAGGTGGATTTCCAGCACGTAATAAGGAAGTTAACTCAACCTTTTTGCCCTAAAATGAAACCCTAGTCTATTTTCTAGAGTCATGCTTGGTAAATAGCTAGTTGGTCAATTTTCACCTTAAATCTAGGATTTAGGTCCTGTAAACTAGGAATCACTACCAAAATGACATGACCAATCCTATGGACTTGATCTAACTATTACAAAAATAGTTATCCAATGAAATTGCTTTATCAACAACAAATGTAGATTTCAAAGCATCCCATTTCATTGTCTTGTCATAAAGAGTACTAAACATCATAGATCTTAAAGATAAGCAACAGGTCACTCCATGTCTACTAATACTATCCAACAAGTATTCAAAGATAGTAGACTCTCCAATGCTCACCATCCTTGGAAGATGCACACTTGAATGGACAATTTGCATGCAATTTGATGACTCGGCCATAGTCATTGAGGACTCCCTTGGAACACTCATGCTTTGAGGCTGATCCTCAAGATCTTCCTCCTTTTGATGCTCCTCCTCAATGCAAGCAAGATCACACTTTACCAAGATCTCCTCTTGAGTGATCTCCTCCTTTGCCAAGCTCACACTCTCAAAAGCAACACTAGCTTCCAACTTAAACAATCTTCCATGTTTAAATCTCTTTGCAATGCAAACATCATTCTTAAAAATGGAACAAACACCATGCTCAAAGTGGACATCCAAACCACTTTCCAAGAGTTGACCAACAGTTAGCATATTCTTGGATATTCTTGGTGATTGATGGTACATAAAGGACATTTTCTAGATCCGTACTTATGGAGGATTCTAGATACAAAGAAATGGTACCAACACCATCTATCCTACACTCTTCATCACTTGCAGTAAAGACAAACTTTTTAGCATCATTGAATGAGTGTAAGGTTGAGAAAAAGTCCTTTTCACAAGACATGTGGGAGCTAGCCCGGCTATCAATCCACCATGTACCTCTTGAATTGTCATTGCTTGTTGGTGAAGATGTCGATGCCATAAAAAATATATTGTCCTTTGAGCTTGATGCATCATCCTCTTCTTTGGCCTCCTTTGGATGCTTCTTCTTTCCATTGGTGTTCTTTTTGCCCTTGAATGAGAATTTGGCTTTCTCATCTCCATCCTACAAAGACAATGAACTCATTCTTGCCTTGGTGTGGAGCATCCTACACTCTTCAGCCACTAATACACTGTGAAGTTTTTCTATAGTTGGCAAAGTGTCTGGAATGGCAAAACTTTGGACCAAATTTGCAAAGTCATTTCCTAGACCATTAAGAACAATTTGTACAAGCTCTCCATTATGAATCTTAAGCCAACTCTCTATTTACAGACTTGATTCTGAGTACATAATCCTGTGCAATCTCCTCACTTCTCCTCATGCTGCTTTGCGAAATTTGATTTCTAAGCATAAGTACTCTAGAAGTGTTGCTTGATTCAAAGATTGAATTTAAAGACTTCCAAGCCTCTTCAGCACTTGTACATGATGATACTTCTCTCAAAAGATCATTGCTTACATTCATTTTAATACAGTGAAGTGCAAGCCTAGATCTTTTCCTGTATCTCACTAACTCCTGTGCACCTAGAGGTTCATCTTCATCTTCAATCAAAAAGTCATAAAGGTCTTGGAGCACCACGAGTGACTCCATCCTAACCTTCCAAATAGCATAATTTGTAGAATTCAATCTCTCACTAGCTTCTAGAAGGTATGCTCCAATAGATCCCATCTTACTAGTGATTTCTACAAACAAGAGATAGATTTGATTGACTTTGAAATTCACAAAGGTCTCACACTTGTAGTGTTTCACTCAAATTAGATTTCTAATCCAACAAATGGACTTCTAATCTCAGTTCTAGCACTCCCTCACAAAGTTGGAATGAAGATAAGATAATGTGAAATCTACTTACAATCAAATCTTGCCAATTTTTCACTCTATTGACTACTTTTGAGAAAATCAATGAACACAAAGTAGATTGAACTTCTTAAACCTCCCTAAGTTTTTTTCCAGAATTTTTCCACTAAAAACTTACTTGAAATGCACAAAGATTCAAGTAGCAAGATCCCCTTGATCTTGATTCAAAAGAACTTTTTGGAAGGATCCTACAAAACAATGCTTAGAAGAATTGAAATTGACTGATCCTAGAACCCCCCTTTGTCTTGATTACCTCAAATATGACTTCTAGCCCTCTCTTGGACTTCTAGTCACAGTTCTTACACTCCCTCACAAAGATGAAATGCAGATTAGATGAGATTCTATCAATGACATATCAAATCCTATCAATTTTGGCTATTTTTGGACAAAAAACATGACTAAATCTTCCTCACACTTTTTGATGTACTTTCAAGACCTGTAAAACAAGTTTAGAGGACTTGATTTCAGCCTAGATTAATTAGATCTCATGACCCTATGTCAAATCTAATCAATGCACTCAATCTTGGTAGCTTATCCTAAGATGTCCACAAAAAATTACATCAAAAGCTCACAAATTGAATTTCTTTGGATCAAATGAATACCATGCAATAAATACAGGTTCAGAGGTTCCCACACGTGAAAAATACAGATTTGAATCCCTACCAAGTTTGGAATCAAATCCCCTCACCAAAATCAAGATTCTAGCTCGCCCTCTCAATACTAGTTTTTAGCACCAAAACTTGCTAAAAATGGATTTGCTTTTGATCAATGGTTAATGCTCTTGTACTTGGCTCTGATACCATGTGAAAGTACTGTACTTTAGAACGGACCATAAATGGATCTACAAAAGATCTACAAGAATAGCAAATTTGACTTCCTTTGTGAAGTTAGGTGGATTTCCAGCATGTAATAAGGAAGTTAACTCAACCTTTTTGCCCTAAAATGAAACGCTAGTCTATTTCCTAGAGTCATGCTTGGTAGATAGCTAGTTGGTCAATTTTCACCTTAAATCTAAGATTTAGGTCTTATAAACTAGGAATCACTACCAAAATGACATGACCAACCCTATGGACTTGATCTAACCTATAGTAGGGTAGGTTTCCCACGTGGCTCCATGACCTCACATGTGTGGGACCCACTTATGTACATAATTTTCATTATTCTACATGGTTTTTGATCAAACTAAATTTGCCTTTTTACAATCGATTCTCAGGCATTTGAAGGTTTGCAGCTATTAATTTGGCAAGCAACTTTTGTTTCTCATACTCCTTTGGCTACACTTGCCCGTACATGGCAAGGGGCCCATGCCACATGGTGGCAACTTAAGGTAAGTATGAAAGGGTTACTTTCCCAATGGACCAATAGGAGAACTCCAAACTGCAACTCAAAATACATCATAAATAAAATCTTAGTATCATTGTTGTATGCAAACATCAACAAGGAATGGAATTTGTACGGCAGCACTAAGAATGAGCTTGATGAGAACCAATAATCCAAATGATCAGATTTATTACACCATCATTTCTAGATCTAACCGAGAACTCATAAGAGATAACAATTCATATTTACAAAAAACCAATGTTTCTTGATTCACCAATTCATTGAGATTCTAACCAAATTTCCGGTTCAAACTAATTCACCAATACGAATCAAGTTAGGGTTTTGGCTTATCAAGAGAAAATCGGGACTTCTATGATCTTGAATCCCATTCGATCTATCTTTAAATGACTGAACTAACAGTAGTGCAATAGTGCCTGATCTATCTTTAGTCAAATTTTCCCATAACTAATAACAAAACTAAAATTTACTAAAACCCTAAACCCGATTCTTTGATTCTTTTCGGATTTAAAGTACCTGGAAAGCCGATTTTTCACAAAATAAATTTATCAAGAGAACGTAACATTTCCAGATAGTACAGGCCTCAGAAGAAAAGCAGTCTCTAAGAAGAGGAGATATACACGATAGCTATTACATACATACAACAAAAAGAAGCAAAAAGTCCGCAAAAGCAAACTGCATCGTTTTGAAAAGGCTTACCGGCCTTGTTGGAGATGACCTAGGGCAAAGGAGCCTAGAACAGTGAGAGATATTAAAGGAAGTCCATATCGAACGAAAGGACTTGTGCGGCCTAATCTCTTATACGCACTGTTGATCTGTATTGGCATATCCTCTGCACTACAGCGGCCTTGACTGATGCCCGTTTCACTTGTTTGTTCGCATACAATCCTCTGCACTATAGCACCCTTGTCTGATGCTTCCTTTAATTAATGTAATGGTTTACCATGCTCCGCTTGAAGCAAACAATTGTCAGAATCAGAACTCGCATCTAAGCCTTGATGCCAATCAGCCATATTCGCAGACTAGATTTTACATCAGAACTCTCGCATCTGTGCCAGGGCTAAATATTCGCACTCTGCTTTTTTTTGTTCCCTCTCATTCGCACCCACCCTCTGTCTTGAACTAAAGTTCGCATTTACTTTTGAAGCATGCGATCGCAAAGGTGGGCCGGGTCTTTTAACGCACGACCAATTGGATTTTTGCCACATGGCATGCTTGAACCTGGCACTCTATTTTAATCGTGGATGTGGTGGCAAAGTCTCCATGTGTGAATAAGAAATCATCTCCATGTGTGGATGCGAAATCCAACTGTAGAGACCTTCAAACTAGCTACGCAATTTTGTCCAGATTCAAATTGAATAGGAATTTTAAAGACAAGTGAACCGTATGAGATATTAACAATTGAATTATAGATGTTGCGTAGGAGCTTGTTAATATAGTCATCACAAGTTGAGTTTATTAAGTGAAATGTTCCAACCTTTCAATATGAGTCTTGTGAAACGACCGATCCCCAACATTATTTCCAAACAGCTTGAGTTAAATGCTTCACTTTCATGTCATGTCATGTAATGTATGGTAGTTAGCATGGAGCTAAGATTATTTTGTGTACGAACGAGTTTGTGTAAAGTGAAGGTTTTTTGGCTACCAATTTGAAATGTTGCTTTTCATTGTTGCTTCTCAAATATTTGTACATAGTTTCATTTGGTTTAGATACATGTGTTATGATATTTCATAACAATTCCAAAAACTCTTTTGTAAGCAATTCAAAAATTTGATGTGAATTGCTATCACCAAAGAGTGAGGTTGAGGCAAGAAACTCTTCAAAAATAAATGATTGTTTACAAAAATGCTTTCAATGCCTGAAAATATGCCTCAAAAGGTACTCTCATATCACATATGTTGACTTACATATATTTAATTTGACATTAATACAAAGTTTCTATTCTATTTTTAAATATCTTTTTTAAATATAAAAAAAAATCATTTATAAATAAAAAAACAATATATCAAATACTGATATATAACTTCACAAGTTTTATCAATAAATGAATTGGTCTATAATTGTGTATTCATGAAAACAATGAAGAAATTGTAATATGTTTTCTCCAGTGTTGGGCGGGTATTAATATTTCTAATACCAGCCGAGTATGAATATTACCATGTTTGCAAATTGGTGGCTGGTATCAACCGCCATGGGTATTGGAAGGGTGATATCATCCGAGTATAAACCCGGGTATGAGTATATAATTTTTTTTTTCTAAAATTAGAATTTTTATCAAGGGTAATATGCATTTAATGAAAAGCATGACATTTTATGACCTTTTTAACTTTGTTGATGCCCACGAATGTCTTTGGGCCACCATGAATAATATCTATCACATATGTAAATTTTGGAAACCAACTAAAAATGGATACTATATTCATACCATGGTAAAATCAATTTTTTTGCCCCTAATTCGGGTATCGATATGTGCATTAATGGGCTAAAACCAGCCCATATCACAAAACCATATACTGGTCGGGTATGTTCAGTGATACCATTGTTGATACCATTGCTTATACCACCCGTGCACCTATATACTTGCCCAACACTAGTTTTGACATTTTCCAAAAAAGGTTATTGATTGTTAGCAAGAATAAGTAATTAGGACACCATGTTTATAAGCATGCAGAAGCTAGTGCTTTGAGGTGTGGTGATTTTCCTCTCAAATTTCTAAACTAGGAGATTCGCCTTTCTCCCAAATGAATAATGTGATATGTAATTTGAAAATGCCATTTGCAAATCGCCATGGAAAATGTCAAAGAAATTACAAAAATCTCCAACTTGTTTAAAAAGTAAATAAATAAAATTTCATTTAAGTTTATTTATTTTCTATTGTTGAAATAAGTTCCAAGATGTTTTCAAAAATTATATCAGAACAAATCGATAACAAATTTGAAAATAGCACAATCAAGTTATTAAGCACGAGAACGAATCGTTCACCATATGATACAAATCCAAATTATCATATTATTATTTGAACGAGTGAATATATTTAAGTATTCATTAATAACAATTAAATTATGATAAGTAGCTATATAATTGCTTCTATAAAAAGGAACAAGATAACTTAAAAATATGCACTTGCATTCTCTAAGTCTGATATAGTATGTTTGTTCAAGGTCTAACGTACTACAACAAAAAGCACAACCGAACACACATGAGACATCGACCCTGGCCACAACAGACTGTAGTGTAACACCAGGATCGTCATATATTAATTGTCAAGTACAAGTGTATGAAAGATTCTGAAGAGTTCTAATGAGCAAGATAGCTTGACCTCTATCTCAGTTCAGAAACATAAAGCATCTACTTACAATTAGAAGCATCAATCAGAAACAGAGAGTTTCAAGACAACTCTAGAAATGAAGCTGGGTTAAAAAATCCATTTTGTTACTAAGTGTTTAGCAAGCAACCAAATCAAACGCATAACCTGGTCATCACCGATTGACATCGTTCACCATCCTGCAATCTTCCATTTTCACTTTCAAGCTAATCGGTTAGTGATGGACATATCGTGCTACTTCAAAGCGAATTTATAGGGCTTACGGTGGCGCTCAATTTTTTCAATGTGATCTTCCGGTTTTGTCGAAGACAGTTTAAAAACCGCTAATGATGATAGTTTTTTGTTCGCAAGCTAGAAATTGATATGCATAGCTGTATCTTTGTTTCAGAGAGAGAGAGAGAGAGAGAGAGAGAGAGAGAGAGAGAGAGAGAGAGAGAGAGAGAGACTTTCTAATTTATGAAAATAAAATAGGTAGATTTAACGTTAACAGGAAACTTAATCTTAATGTTTTCCTAGGCATTATCTAATGATATAAATGACACTTGAAATGGGATTTTTAAATTTGGATCTATTTCAATTTCACAGATAGACATACATAAAAATATTGTTGATGTCAATTACTAATCCTAATCCTTTATCCTTACACATGGTAACTATTCAAATTGGCAAGGACTGATCTTAAAATAAAAAAAGCTTTTTTGGAACCTAGCTTGATGATTCAAATGACCCAAAGGAAGAATTTCTTGAAAAAGTTGTAATTGCTTTGTTTTTCTTTGTTGAAAAGTACTATTTATTATTTTGAAAATTGCCCTTCTAAATCTATAACCAGTATAGGAAATAATTCTTTTCATAAACATAGAATAAAAAATTATCATTTGGAAGAACACTAAGCAAGCTTTGTAGAATATTTGAGATCTTTCCACAATGTTAGTATTAGTTAAGAAAAGTCAGTTGTTAGAGAGCCATCTTTTTTATCAAATGTAAGATGGTAAAAGAAGAGGTGGCGATTTTCCTCTCAAAATTATAAACTGGGAGATTCACCTTCCTCCCGAATGATAATGCAATACAAGAAATGAAATTCGAAATTGCGATTTGCAAATTGCCATGAAACATCTCAAATAGTATACAAAGCTCGCTCAGTGTTATTTCAAACAATGCTTTTTTATTCGACATTTTTGAAAACAATCATTACTATAAAAGTATAGCATACAAGCTGATTAGCATGCGAACTGCATGCAGATATACAAGTATAGTAAATATAGCAAGAAAGTTTTTTTTCCCAATCTTGGCTTCTATAAGTGCAAATTGCAATAATTTTGATAAGATGTTTTCATTCACGGCTATCTTGCTATGCAAGGATCAAGAAAACAAAACACGTACAAAGCTACATCACTGGTAAAGAACGGAGATGTAATTGTGATAAAGTATCATTGAAGAAAACTGGTCAAAGTTGCTATTACAAATCACCTCCTGTCAACAATGATGGCTTTTGCCACACTTGGCAGAAAATTCCTATGCAAAAAACAATCAACAAGCTGCAATTTGAAAATTTTCAGAGTTCTAGCAAAATCAATTGAAAAACATTTTAAGAGAATAATATGTGCGACCTAACAGTTAGTAGAAGGGCATGGAGAACCTGGCAAAATGCATTGGAACTACAAAAAAATGTATTATAGGCGAAAAACAACTAAAGTTGAAAAGAGACAGATTTCTGATTTACAGACTGGCAAGCAATTTCTAGCAGATTCTAGTTCGCACACAGATCTCAGTACATGCAGAAAGAAATACACTTCAAAAAAGTAGATTTCCGTTCGCACGAGAGAGCAGATTTCAGAGAGAGAGAGAGAGAGAGAGAGAGAGAGAGAGATTTCAATACACACCTACGTTACATACTATGCCACGTTGCTATTCTCTTTGAAGAGATAGCTTTAATTTAAGCATAGGACAAAATTGTAACTAGTCGTAATTGAAGCAAAAGACATTACTTACAAAAGCCTCTTTCTCACTCTATCTTCTTTGCAGAGACCAACTCAAAAGCTGCAATGCTGCATCTTGCCGATTGCACAGCAGCGAGCAAATTAAACAGTTTTTGAAGAGTTTGAAGTTTTAATTTTTCTGCATGTTTCAAGAGTTGTTGAAGATTCTCAATACTGAATGGCCTTGTGTGCTTCTGAGTGATTACTTTCGGTTGAAGCTTCCTCTAAAACTAAGGCTTTTACAATGATGTGATCAGTCAGGAGCATTTGCTATGCAATTCAAGTCTGTTAGTAACATTTACATCAGATATGAATTTTAGGACGTAAGTTTGCACTAGATCTACTTTATTTCTGAAATGGAGCAAACCTATATGTGTTCAAAATATTGCCCAGCCCCCCAATGTCTTCAATCCAAGGTGCAAAGGGGATGGACAATAGTTTCAAATCTATACTTTCCTCATCTACCTTCTTCGACTATTAATGCCCAAAGAATGTAATCGTATCAAATACTCAGTGATAGGAGAGAGATACAGACCTGGAACATTGCAAACTTAGAGGAAAGCTCATGTTCAACTTTCTGGGTGTGGTTCTGAAGATTAATCATATTGGACAACTGCTCATCAGAAAGCTCTGACATCAGTGTCTGGAGTGCTGCAGGGCTGAATGGCTTCCCCTGACTCTCACCACCCAAAACAGAGTAAACAAGCACCAAAGAAGATGTTGGTCTCCATCCACCAAGCCAAATGAAGGCACCCTCCAGTGGGAAATAATGTTGGCCTGAATTTTTGTCTGCTTGCATAACATTGTTGGCTTTCCTCGGTACTTTAACAAAAGAAAATATAAAATAAAATCTCTGCTGAAAGTTGCAAGGTCATAGTTTTATATGAGACAAAATGCCTTTCTAAATCTCTGGATGACAATCTTGTCACACTCAACACCCTCAACACATCTATGGAGCCATTGCATTTTCAAGACGCTGGAGAGATGTAAGATGTTGTCTCTGATCCATGAAGCAGTTCTCACCCAATTTCAATAAGCCAGGCATCTGGTGAGATACTACTTAGTGCACAGCTGAACAGTAGATCAATCACAATAAAGTTACAACCCAGATGAATTTGGTATGAAACTTACAAAAATGAATCTAGATTGCAGCAATTGTTGAGGAATACATTCACCAAGGGCATTCATCAACGAACAGAAAAAAGCAACAATAACTTCGTGTGCGAGACTCGGATGCATGCGCGCATCCCAACTGCCGTCAAAACTGGTATATATCTCAGCATCAGCATCCAGCAATCCTGCATTAACTTTTTCCATATCTTCTTATCTGTCTCAAAATTAAAGATCATGCCAGATGTTTCATACCTGACCGTCCATTTAGTACACCTCTGAGTGTGCCACATGTTTAACGCTTGACCGTCCATTTACTCCACATTAGAGGTTAGCATTATGCCACGTGGATAGTCTCTTTGAGCAAGGAGCTTAAACTTGGCCATAGGACAAAATTGTAACCACTCCCATCCATGGAAAAACAAGGAAGGAGTTAGGTCTAAATGCAACTAAATTACCGCTATTGCCGCAAAGCTAAAAAAAAATAATTTTCACTTTTTTATCTTTTAGCCTTTACCTTGTTCTAATAAAAAATCAATCTTCATCTTTTCCGGCCTTACCTTTTTTTTTTTTTTAAAAACAAACCAAAATTCTTTTGTGAGAAAAAGAGAGGGCACTACTTGTAGGGTTATTTCTTTACTTAATAATAATAATATCCCCGCTTGATTAAAAATGATGGGAAAACCCATGCATTTACTTAATAGAGGGTGCCATAGCAACAGTAGTAGGTTATGGCAGAACTTGTCGCTGATATTGCACCCTCTATTGGGCCTTTAAAAATAACACTTCTAAAAATTACATATGGTAATGTTTGCCCATTTCACACCAAAAATCAGTGAGCCCTATCAAGATTTTGATGATGCTGGCTCAAGTGAGCAGGGGTTCCACTATATATGTTGTGCTCTCATGGAGATTGCAAGAGAATGTCGATAGTAGCATTTTGATATTTTTTGTCACATTGGCATTTTCTAGTCTTGCTTGTATTTTCCACATTTGTCTTGTGTTTTTGTGATTGAAATGCATTTCTAAGCTTGAGTATGTTACTCTCTGTAAACAGGCCGTACAGGTACTGTCCTCCACACGTGTGAGGCCACTCATCCAAGTTTTTAATCATTTGATCCATTGCTCTTGCTTAAATCATAGTGTAAAGTTCAAGATCTAACACCTAGAACTTGATAGATCTTTGGATTAAGCAATCAATAACTCTTAATGATTGATAAGTACAGCCATAATTGTCCTTTTTCTCTGAAAATTGACATGGTATTAAGGCCAAGTCTAAGAGTGATCTAAATGATTAATAGTTCTTGTGAAATCATTGACAATGTGTTGTTTTTGAGTTTTACTTGAGAGGGCGAGTTCAAGGAGAGAGGTATCATCATTATTTTTGGTCAAGTTCGATTTGTGGGCTGCTGAAGTATTGTCCACACATGTAAAACCATACAACAACCTTCAAATTAACTTCTTTTAGTGCTTTTGACTAAAAAATGTGCATATTAGTCCAAAATTCAAGGTGTGCATTGTCTAGATCTAGGTTCAATATATTGAATGCTAATGATCAAATAGTGATTTGAGTCATTGAAGCAATTCATTTTGAAGCATTAGATCATATCTATAAGGCTAATTTGTTCATATCTTAAGTGTGTGTGAAATATCAAACAAAATTGTACTAGAATCAATTTTTTGGAGGAGTGATTTGCTAGGATATTCGAAGTAGATCTATTATACCATCATCCAAGTTGAATTAGGATTGATTGGGCCGAGATTAGAAGCTTCGTGGAAAGCTAGAAATCTATCTTAGATCACTCTTTATCAAGAGATCTTTGTGCATCTCATAGGCTTTCATTCACAATGTCATCCATGGGTGGATATATGTTAGAATCTAGTGAGAAACTAACTTCCACAAACTATTCCATTTGGAAAGTGAGGATGGAATCACTACGTGTTGCAAAGTGTGTGAGGCATGTGGCCTTGCAAAGTCACACAAGACTTCCTACAAGAGATCTTTATCAAGATCTACCTCACCTTTGGATCTTATCCATTTGGATGTACATGCTTTTTCTCATGAAAGTAATGGAGGTGCTTTAATGTATGTGACTTTTATAGATGATTGTACTAGATACACTTGGATTGAATTATTGCCTAAGGAAAGCCTTGTATATGAAGCTTTTGTAAATTTTAAGTCTCTAGTGGAAAAGCAACTTAGTTCTTGCATTAAAGTTCTAAGATGTGATAATGGAGGAGAGTATATCTCCGACAAGATGAGAGACTTTTGTGAGATCAATGGCATTAAGAGAGACCTCACTTGTCCCTACACCCCTCAACAAAATGGGGTGGTTGAGAGGAAAAATAGGAGCCTTTGTGAATGTACAAAGTCTTTAAGACTTGATGCATCTCTACCCATCTCTTTTTTGGGGGGGAGGCCATAACTTGTGCTAATTACTTATGTAATAAGCTTCCTAGTAGTACTATTGGGGGATCTCAGCATTTCAAGCTTTGTTTGGTAATAAGCCCAATGTAAAAGATTTTAAAGTGTTTGAATGTATATGTTATGTCCACATTCCTTTGGAAACTAGAAGGAAAGAAGATGCAAATTCCTTCAAAGGAATATTTGTAGGCTATAGTGAAAATAGCAAAGGATATAGGATATTTGGTCCTATTTCAAGCAAAGTAAAAGTTAGCAAGGATGTATTATTTGATGAATCTCAAAGTTACAAGTTGTCTCAAAATGCATCTAATCTTTTAGGTGATGAAGATCTTGCAACACTCGAGGAGGAGCCTCCTAAAAATGATCTTTTGGAAGATCAAAATCAAGTTCCAAAGGAGCCGAGAAGATCCACAAGGAGAAAGGCCGAGCCTTTGAGGCTCACATACTTTGAGAAAGGGAAGCAAAGGGAAGACACAACTCCTTCTACCTCTTACTCTTTTCTAACCACAATGCTTGGAGAGCCATCATGTTATGAAGATGCAAATAGATCACAAGTTTGGAGAGATGCAATGCAAGTAGAGTTTGATGCTTTGATAGATAATCAAATTTGGAATCTTGTACACCTTCCATATGGGAAGCAGCCACTTGCATTTAAGTGGTTCTATAGATTAAAGTACAATCAAGATGAATCTATAAGGAAGTACAAAGCTAGATTGGTTGCTAAGGGGTTTCTTCAAACTAAAGGCATAAATTGTGAAGAAACATTTGCTCCTATAGCCTTGTAGATTGATCATTTGTATTGCTACTTTGTTCAAATGCAGTCTCCATCAAATGGATGTGACCAATGCTTTCTTGAATGGCTACTTGGAAGAGGAAATATACATGTTGCAACCTGAGGCCTTCATCAAGGATGGTGAGGAGGAGAAGGGTTTGCCACTTAAGGAAGAGCCTATATGGCTTGAAGCAAG
The DNA here is from genome assembly GCA_029204225.1 of Diphasiastrum complanatum. NCBI lineage: Eukaryota > Viridiplantae > Streptophyta > Lycopodiopsida > Lycopodiales > Lycopodiaceae > Diphasiastrum > Diphasiastrum complanatum. Next base: position 28,739,356 of record CM055092.1, read on the forward strand.
CACCTAGAGCTTGGTACTCTAAGTTGCATGATTTTCTCTACTCTCTTGGCTTCGTGATTAGCTCTTATGAGCCTTCTTTGTACATCAAATGTAATGATGGAAAGGTCATCATTTTAGTACTTTATGTTGATGATATCATATTGACAGGAAATGATGGTGAAGGCATAAGAAATGTTAAAGTTTCTTTGTCTAGTAAATTCAAGATGGTAGATCTAGGACTTCTTAAGTTCATACTTGGAATAGAAGTTTCTAGAGTTAGTGATTTTACTTTTAGAAGTCAATCAAAGTATGCTATTTCCATTCTTGAAAGGTTTGGCATGAAAGATTGTAAGGGGATTGACACCCCTATGGAGCAAGTTTGTAAAGTTACTAATGATTGTGATGAAGCATCCTTTGAGGACATCACACTCTTTAGGAAGCTAATAGGCTCCTTAATTTATTTGACAATCACTAGATCAGATTTGAGTTATAGTGTAAGCAAGTTAAGTCAATATATGCAAGGTCCTTTGATACATCATTGGAAAAGTGCCAAGAGAGTGCTTAGATATGTCTCTTCTACTAGATTTTTTGGCATTCTCTATCAAGGATCTAGCTTGTACTTGAGGGCATTTTCGAATTCAGATTTTGCAGGAGACAAGATGGATAGAAGATCCATAAGTGCATTTGTCACTTTTCTTTGTGGAGGAGTGATATCTTGGCGTTCCAAAAAGCAAGATACAATTTCTCTTTCCTCTTGTGAAGCCGAGTACAAGACATTGACTTCAACAACCAAAGAACTCCTATGGCTAAGAAACTTTTGGTGGAGCTTCAAGTGCTAAAGGACGAGGAGATCCCTTGCATCTATTGTGACAATCATGCTTCTCAAGAAATTGCTACCAATCCAATCTTCCATGCTAGAACAAAGCATATTGAAATAGCTCATCACTTTGTGAGGGAGAAGGTGCGATCCAAAGAGGTTCAACTTCATCATGTGTCATCATCCGAGTGCATAGCTGATATCTTAACCAAACCTTTGGCTAAAGATCCATTTTTCAAGTTAAGAGATGCTCTTGGAGTTGTAGATAGATGTACATTAGACTTGTCAAGTTAGAAGTGAGGAGGAGGAGTGTTAAAAATATCACTTCCAACTTGATGTACTTTGTAGATCTTAAGATAATTGATCTTGATAGGATCTCACACATGTGGAGTCTGTTCCCACATGTGAAAGAATGTACATAAGTCACTTTTATAAAGTTAGATTGATTTTAGCTCGATCTACACTAGTGTGAAATTGACCTCTAAGTAGAATCTTGAAATTGGTCAAACTTTATGTAAATAGATTGGACTTCCATGCGAATGAGTTATTACTCACACATGTCAAGATACCATTCACACATGTGGATAAGCTTCTAGATGATAAGATAGGAAGATTCCATTAGATCCTATTTTATAGAGAATTCCTATATATATGGAAGACTAACTTTTTGTTTTCTAGCCAAAGAGAATAGTCAACTGTGGGAAATGAGCACATATGGCTCCCATTGGTGGATCTGGATGACTAGGCACTCTTCACACATGTGAAAGCTTGCTGGACAGTAGAAGCTCGAGGATGTACTTGATCTATAAAGGGATCAACCAAATCAATGAGAAGTTGTTGTGACATTGGCAATTTCTAGTCTTGCTTGTATTTTTCACATTTGTCTTGTGTTTTTGTGATTGAAATGCATTTCTAAGCTTGAGTACTTTACTCTCTGTAAACAGGCCATACAGGTATTGTCCTCCACACATGTGAGGCCGCTCATCCAAGTTTTTAATCATTTGATCCATTGCTCTTGCTTAAATCATAGTGTAAAGCATCTAGATCAAGATCTAACATCTAGAACTTGATAGATCTTTGGATTAAGCAATCAATAACTTTTAATGATTGATAAGTACAATCATAATTGTCCTTTTTCTCTGAAAATTGACATTTCAGCAGGGCAAGACTTTGAATAGCTTGCAAGTAGGCCTCACCATATAAAAAAGAAAGAGCGCGCATTTTCAAAACACTTATGCCTTCTGTTTTTAGCTATCCGAGATCTTGCCAAATATACATTCATGCTCACAAAATGCTCAAATCGCTCTAAAACCACTACAAATGTAGTGAGATTATTCCCTGAGGCATATCAAGTGTCGGGTAGGATAGTAATCTGAAGTCAATGGAGAGCCTTGGATATGGCCCTTGCTTCCTCAAGTTACAAAAACACAAGGCATAATACAAAAAGCATTTGCTATAACATAGTCTAACTTACTAATTATTAAAACTACGATTAGACATCTCAAATAACTCTATGGAAGCCAGAGTAATCCCACTAAAACAAAATCTTGGTACATGGGCCAAGCAAAACATGATTCACATCCAATTGACATTATATTTCATCGATTTATAATGGATATATGTTTGTTTCTATGTTTCAAGATGTAAAGTGCACAAAAAATACAAATTCGTGTATACAGAGAATGATTTCCCTCTGATTTATGCTTGGTCAAATATATAACTGCTCGTTTGGAGTATTCATCATAAAGATTATGAAGTACTTGGCATCCGATCAGTGACAAATTTTGCATTGAGCCACATATGTCTATATGTACAATATCTAATAGGTCTTTAGCTACATGCTAGTGGCTTGATTTAAATGGCATCCTTGTCTGCTTTTTGACAATGTAGTCTTAGTAGACAAGGAATTTGAGTTTCTTATTTGGATAGTCTAGATTAAGTACTATGGACTTGTAGAAAGAAACAAGTTCATGTTAAAACACAAGTCAAATATTTTGACAAACTTATTCAAATGGCATTAGAATATAAGCAAAAGAAACATATGTCCCGGAAGAAGGCTAAGAAGACAAATTTATGTTTTGTCTGTAACAAGCTTGGACATGTTATGAAGTTCTGCTAGGAGTGAAAGAAATCCACAGCTCAAGTCATTAAGATGCTAGGTAAAGAAAATATAGAATTGGAAATTGATAGAATCGATTGTGTGTGAATGTTCATCACAATATTTCTTCGTTCTTGCCTAATGAATTATTTCATTTGAAAGGCACAATTAAGAGACAAGAGGTCAATTTTTAGTGGTAGTGGTTCAATTCATAATTTCATTAACTCTTGCCTTGTGCATAAGCTCGGCCTTGAAACTGAAGCCATTGATCATAGATATAAGGTCTATCTCTAGCTTTAAGTGCAGAATTGGAGACTTGGGATGTTAGAGTTCCAAAGCTCCTAGTTTGGATTCAAGACTACGGAGAGTTAATTTTCATATTTTAGATTTAGCACGTATTGACATTATTCTAGAGTATGAATGATTATTTAATAAATCTCCTGATATTGATTTTGAGAGACATGTGCTCTCATTTTAGGAGTAGAATAAAGTAGTTACGCTGTTTGGCAAACAAAGAATAATTGTTTGTGAAACAATTCGCCATTCAAGGTGGTTTTCTATTTCGCAATGGAAAAGTTTGTGTACTAGGGGATGATGAAATAAAGAAGAGAATTTTTTATGAATGACATGACATACCCTGTCTAGGTCATCCAGGTATACACATGACTTTGGACTTGGTTAGAAGAGAGTTTTATTGGCCAAAACTCAAGCCATTTGTCAAATCTCATGTGGTTAAATCTAAACCTTGTCAGCTAGCCAAAGCGGAACGATTAAAGGTTGCATGGTTATTACATCCCTTAGATATCTCTCAAAAATAATGGGAAAGCATATCTATGGATTTTGTAGTTGGACTTCCTAAGACCCGACGACAAAATGATTCTATTTGGGTGGTTGTGGACAGATTAACTAAGCTAGTTACGTTCACACCAGCAAAGTCAACTACAAAGGCTTCAGATATAGTCCAAATCTTTGTTGAAAGATTGTTTAGGCTTTATGGACTGCCAAGTGATATTGTTAGGATAAACATCCTAAATTTACAGGTCACTTTCGGTCAACTGTATTCCATAACCTTGAAACCTCGCTTAGATTTAATTCTACTAATCATCTTGAATAAGATGGACACACTGAGAGAACTAATCATACTATGGAGGATGTGTTGAGGGTTTTGCGAGTAAATTTTTTGCAAGTTTTGTGAGTTTCATCTACCCATGATCCAACAAAATGGTAGCACGTGGTGTGCTACTTTTTTTATGCCACTACATGATTTTTTAAGAGCAAGAATTGTGGTTTGATGCATACTTAAAAATTTGACTATTCATCAAATTTTAAATAGATCCATCACAAAATATTTTGTTACTCTATAAATATAGATTTACTTTTATTAAAAGAAAAATTGTTCTTGAAGTTGTAAAAGTTAGCATGCCGGCGTGCTAGCTTGCAAATTTTTTATTTCAAAAAAATGAAGTTTTTTTGAAGAACTTTAAAAAAAAAAAAATTCTTTTTGAATCTGATTCAGCTAGCATGCCGATGTGCTAGCCGAGTAAATTATAAAATAGAAAAGCTATTTTGACACATTTGAGAACCAAATTTTGAGTAAAAACATTATTTTGAAATATTTATTTGAACCTCCAAACATAGTAAGCTGACGTGCTAAGTTATACAATTTAAAAAAATTGTTGCCTTTAAAGATACACGCTGGCATGCTATATGAAATGATAATTTTTTTTTTGCAACCTCCAAAGATAGCATGTCGATGTACTATTGATCTCGTCGGTATTTTTTTTCTTTCTTTCTGGCGAGATGCTTAGCACACCGGTGTGCTATCCTTGGAGGCTGCAAAAAAAAAATTCATTTGAAATTTTTTGACTTTGTGAGATTTTTAACTATGTACCAAACCACATTCTTAATAATAAACATTGAAGGAGTAGCATAAAGAAGGTGGCACACCATGTGCTATCTTTTTGTTGAATGATGGCAAGAAAGAAACTCGCAAAACTTGAAAAATTTTAATTGCAAAATGCCAAGGCCCTATTGAGGACATATGTGTCTCATAGGCATCATGACAAATTGGATGCTTATCCAATTCCTTTAGGATCCTGTTTTAGCATTGCATTTGGCTGTGCTAGCCTGAAGATTTTGTCATGTTGCTTGATAGTTACTTTGTTGTTCAATCCAAATGCTTCGACAATAACCATGAGCCTTGCATTTGAATTGTTAAGATGCCACATGAAGGAATCATTGTCATGATCAATTTCCAATATAAGAACCAATATGTTTTGATTCATCATCTTTGAAAATAATGAATGATATTTTGAATGGACATTCATTTCTAAGGATATCGAGTGAATGAGATGCTTGCAAAGAGTGATAATATCTCTTTCACCCAAAGTCTCTACGAAAAATCTTTCGTAGATTACATCGTCATGTTAAAAAATATTGATATCTCCAATATTCTGAACCACAAACTAAAAACTTTGATATAATGGATCTTTGATTGTTTGTCCCATCTCATAGCTAGGAAATACAAAGGAAAATTTTCAGAATTCTAGCAAATCTGACCTAGCTTCACTAATTTGATTATAGTCGACACTCTACAGAAATACATAGTATTTCAAGTACAGACTGTCTATGTCTTCACGCTCCAATAACAACTATTCTAATTAGACAGTTAATAAGCTGTCAAGCAATCTTGTAAATGTAAAGTTAGAATAATACAAGATCTTCTAGTTGCTATAAATGTAAATGAGCGATTGAAGAGATTATCAATGTCATAACAAGTGTCACAAGTCATTACAAGTCATCAAACATAGATCAAACGACCAGGACGGGTCTTTCAGAAGTTGACTCCTCAGAGTTAGTGATGATATATATATAGAGAGAGATATTCAAAACATTGGCGATTGTTTTGAATCTGTAAGTAGGATCACACGCTTATCAACATGATTGTATTGTGATCTGATCATTGTTACTACAACTTCATTATACAGATTCGCTATTGTTCCACATCCTTTTGCATTCTTGTTGAATGATAACTCTCACTCCTCTTACACAAACAGTATTATCAGAGAATTGTATGGTTGTCTCCGACGCCTAAATTGATTCTACATTCTCTTCATACCAGGTTATCAGTATTAGAGGATTGCATGGTTGTCTCAAATGCCTAATCATTTTTCCGCAATCTTTCACGACAGTCTAAGACTCCTACATTGATAATCTGATTCAACACAAAAGAACAATTCATAAACTCCATTCACTAAGTAATCCACGATTCTGTTATCAAGAATTCTTTGTTTCATCGGTTGACATCAATCCAAGCATCAACATATGTGGTATCAAAGCTGATAATTCATAACCCATTGCATCTCACAAGTGGGTATTAGGTCCCACAAAGTGGTATCAGAGCCACAAGTTTATTGGACTACTAGAGTCTAGGACTTATAAATAATAGAACTTAACACATTTTTGGTTCTATAGAGCTGATTCATTCAGTTTGTGTTTTATCTCTACTACTCAATTACAATAGAAGGTTCAACCTCGGAGATCCGCTTGATCAACAAATTCAACGGAGATGACTTCCACATGTGAAAGTTTAAGATGAGGATGATCTTGATCAAGAAGGAGCTTTCGGGATATGTAAACAATTCAATAGCCAAACTGGCAGAACCCGAACAACTTCCAGCTTGGGAAGCAAAGGATGGCAAGGCTCTTGCCATTGTATCTCTAAACCTAAAAGACACTCAAATTGCTCATGTATCCAATTGCACCACCTCCAAAGAAGCATGGGATACACTTGCTAGCATCTACGAGACCTCAAATGTTTTCACTCACCTCTTCTTGAGGAAGAAGGTACTGACACTTAGAATGAGTGAAGGCACCTCAGTCAGTGACCATCTGAATGAGTTCAAACAGTTGCTAAACCAACTGGCTGTAATAGGATCGCCTATCTCAGAAGAAGACTCTACCATGTCTCTTCTTGCCGGTCTTCCATCCTCCTATGACAATTTAGTGTTGCTTCTTAGCAATACTCCTGCGCTGCCTCTCCAAAAATTGACAACAAGTCTGTTGTAGAAAGAAGTTAGGAAGAAAAGCTTGTCTACAACAACGAGTTCCAAATCCATGGCACTCTACTAAAAAAGAAGTGGTCCAAGAAGAAGAAAGACTTCAAAGATAAGAAGACAAAGGCAGAAGAACCAGTAGCATCACAACCACAACAACAATAGCACAGTCAATCATCGTCGAAGACCAAGCTATTTTGTAGATACTGCAAAAGAACCAACCACGACATCAAAGACTGTCGTATCCTCAAACATAATGAAGCGAGGAAAAGGATGCAGCAGCAGCAAGAAGGCAACTTTGACATAGTTAGAGGTTCGCAAGATGATGGTAAAGCGCTGATGGTACAAGATCAACCTAGTAGAAATGCCCATCAATGGTTTCTCGATTTAGGTGCTTCTTAGCACATGACGCCATGCAAAGACCTCTTCACTACACTCACATCTACAGGATCAAAATATATCGCTAAGCGTTTAGTGACACTTATGCAAGTTGTTTTTGGGGCCATTTGGGCACTTCTAGAAAAGCGACACTTTTTGCAAGAAATGCGACACTGCATTTTTACATGCAGTTTTTAACAGACGACAATTAGGGCAAAAAGCACTGCATTTTTACATGCAGTTTCTACCAGACGACAAAAGGTGAAAAACCCGACACTGCAGTTTTACATGGGACACTACACAGACAACACTGCAGTTTTACATGAGATACTACACAGGCGACACTCTACAGAAATACACAGTATTTCAAGTACAAAATGTCTGTATCTTCACGCTCCAAACTATTCTTATTAGATAGTTAATCAGCTGTCAAGCAATCTTGTAAATGTAAAGCTAGAATAATACAAGATCATCCAATTGCTATAAATGTAAATGAGTGATTGAAGATATTATCAGTGTCATAACAAGTGCTAGAAGTTTGGAATCTTTTGGTGTGGGACCTGATACCCACTTGTGGGATGCAATGGATTGTGAATTATCAGCTTTGATACCACATTGGTTGACACTTGGATTGATGTCAACTGATGAAACAAAGAATTCTTGATAACAAGATCATGGATTACTTAGTGAATGGAGTTTATGAGCTGTTCTTTTGCATTGAATCAGATTATCACTGTAGGAGTCTTAGACTACCGTGAAATTGCGAAAAAATGATTAAGCATCTGAGACAACCATGCAATCCTCTAATACTGATAACTTGGTATGAAGAGAATGTAGAATCAATTTAGGCGTCGGAGATAGCCATACAATTATCTGATAATAGTGTTTGTGTAAGAGGAGTGCGAGTTATCATTCAACAAGAATGCAAAAGAATGTAGAACAATAGCGAATCTGTATAATGAAGTTGTAGTAACAACGATCAGATCACAATACAATTGTGCTGATAAACGTGTGATCCTACTTACAAATTCAAAACAATTGCTAACGTTCTGAATATCTCTCTCTCTCTATATATATATATAATCACTAACTTTGCGGAGTCAGCTACTGAAAGACCCGTTCTAGTTGTTTGATCTCTGTTTGATGACTTGTTGTCTCTTGCCTACTTATAGACAAGTCCCCTAACTTAACTAAACATAACTATCTTAAAGATAATTAGCCCTTGTTAAGTCTTATTAAGTGTATTTGGGCCCTTGTTGGCCTATTATCCTTATTATTTACTTTGGAGGGCCTAAAGAGGGAACCGCCTTGTTCTATAGGCTAATAGCTCCTTTTGGGCCTACAAAGCTTACAATGGATATTCTAATGCATTGATAAGCGTTGATGTACTAGTAGTACATGACAAAGGATTCATCGCTTACTGTACCTTTGGAACTTGAAAAAGTAGCTCAGCCAGGTAGCATTATTGTCTAGTCCTTACCACTTCTTCCACAATATCTTGAAAAGTCATCTATGAATGCTACAAACATTTAAGCTCCATTATTTGACTTAGTGCTAGCAAAGTGAACATCCGAATTTATTAGCTCAAGAGGATGAGATGTTTTGTGATAGAACTTGGAAAAGCCTTCTTATGTGCGTTGGATAGTGCACATGCTTCACAAACCTTTTCCTTTTTTGCTAAGGACCTTGGAAGGCCTATAGCAAGCTCCTCCTTGCACATAGACTCCATGGAATTTGGATTGATGTGTCCAAGTCTTTTGTGCCAATTAGGCATAAGGATCACCATCAACATTGATAGAAGGAAAACCAAATTTGTACTCATTAATTGATTAAGAATTCATCACATATTTATACATAGGTAGCTCGGATCTGAGCATTTTAGGGATTCTTTGTACTGGAAAAATGGTGGACTTAGGTCTAAAGGATCGGAACAATTGGATTGGGACGATCCTACTAATATTGTCCTACTAATACTACGCGAAGATAGTGGGCAAAAAATTTCCTCGGTGCATGCTACTTGTGCACATGGTCTACAAATCTTTTGCAAATTTATCATGATAATCAACACCTTAAGTTCCATGGATGTTTTGGCAACACACTTTGAAATGGTCATAATGTTGGCGCATGTATTGATCATTTAAAAGTTGCCTAATTTATCGAAATTAAAAAGAATGTATTGTCTCTAAGAAAAACACATTCATGCACCAAGTTGAATACTAGTTGTGCATGTTTTAGTATTAGAGTCCAATAATAATAAAACTAGGTGGATATACTCAAAGTACCTTGCAATGATTTGACCGTGAAACAAGACCTCCTCTATCTCCTTAACCAACTCATTGTCTTTTTGGCTACGTCCATATAGTCATCTAGGATCCACCTTAGCATGATCAATGGATTTTCTTTGTTTCAACCTACTCTCCAAGACATCCCCAACTTGGGCCTTGTTAGGGGTTTTTTCAGACGAGGGGTTGGTTCCATCATAGACCCCTAAAAGGGGAAGGGCCCACAGCCCTTACAGTAGGGACTGAGGATAGCCGCTTCCAACCCTGGTGGCTCGCTCGATCGCTCCGTGCTCTTCCAGCCACTGGAAGTTTTCCAGGCTTCCAGAAGTATGATAAAAAGAGGGTAGGTTCTGCTTCAGTCAACTTGGTCTTGGCCCAATACTATGGTCATCCTCTCACACTACTATCAAGACTGATTCTCCTAGAACAGTACTAAAACTATGCTCCTGCGTCCTTGCAAGATCCACTATTGGTAGGATGCAGGGCTCTGGAGATCTAAGGATTTCATCCAACCGCTCTATCCCGAGCATGGATATAATTCTCTGGCGGTGGTGTATCTTCAGCCCTAGCAAGATAGTAATGATTAGATGCGAAGTACCGATGTATGGCATGTTAGGTACTAGAGGGAGATTGGGACGCATCCTTGCCATTGTGGTGTTCAGACTCTGGTAGAGTTCTGGGGTGAAAAAAATAGTAGCATGGAGGTCCTCTCTGCCTTAGCTGATAGATGTCACTACGCGTAGGTTGGAATTGACCCTCTTCCCCCATCATACGGGGTCCAACTCATTGTTGTTGTTATCTCACTTCTAGACCCCTACTTTGGTCTTTGATAGTAGGTTATGTGTCTGCTAAAGTTCTAGGATTGTTAAGGGTATATCCATTGAAATTGTTCAGTTTTTATTGGACACCCTAGACACTGTTCTTTTAAGTGGGGTAGGTCAAGTGAAATGTGGTGAGTACATTATGCGTGCCATCCTGTTCACTGGATGGTAACGTTTCCCAGATTTCGGGTCTAGGTAAGTTCACTGGACAGTATCGGAAATGGTGTGCTTACTTTGCAACTTAACCGTGACAGTGTGGAAGTGTGATTATTTGCCATAGAAACATTGTTGGCAGCATCAGAAAACAATGATTTTGAATACTTTGCCAGAAAGGTGCAATTGGCTGCTTCAGACTGTATTCAATGTACAAAAAGAGGTGAACTGCAACTGTGGGTAGCAACGACTTATAATGGAGAGACCACTTGGCCATGAATTCTCAACCCATATAAGCTTTTCTATGGTGCTTGACCTCAACATCTCTTCCAAAGTGAAATTAATAGGAGCCTAATATGAAGCAACCATAATGTTTGTGTCCTCTAGGATGAAATTAGAATCTAGATTGGATGAGACTTCAACACCTTAATGCGCACACTCTTTTAAGGTACATGATAACTAAAGGACTCCTTTTAATAAAGTTTCAAAGCCTACCAATGAATCCTCAAATTGATGAATAAGAAAAAACATCTCTATTTACCACACATGGCTCATGCTTTGCATTCCTCTTAGAAGTAATGAAGGAAAAGATAGTAATATGACTCTCAACACTTAGGACTCTCTCTCAATTAATCATCACTTAGGACTTCCTTTTTACCATGCACAACCAAATCATACAAGCAATCACTCCAACTTCGACCTTACCCACTCAATGCACTCAAAAGGTATGCACACCAAGTACTCATTTTTTTCTCAATGCAAAATCAAACACTCCATGATGCACTCCTACTAGAGATGAGATTCAAGCAATAACCACCAACTTCCATAGCGAACTCTAACATGGAGCAACAACATCCACAATCACTAACATCAATTTGGAACTAACTTCCAAGCATCCTCAAGCAAGCAAGTTCTCATCAAAAAGACTCTCAACCAACATCACATCTAAACTATCACATCAAACTCTCCACTCTCAACTTAGCAACTATCGACATCATCTCATTATCTAACTATCACCTCAAACTATCACCATCATCCAACTATGTCTTAACACAAAGAGTGGCCTCCTTTTATAGTAAATCCCAAGTGTCCCCCTTCAAAATGAGGCTTTGCCAATTTTCATGGCCTTCTAGCCTTCTTTTCCATTTGTCCAATCCCCATTGGCAAGTACATCAAGTGGCCTCCTTGAGGGTGTAGGGGTTGGTGCCATTTAAGGCCCCTTTCCAAAACTAGCCAAGATGCCACTTTTGTCAACAGCTAGAGGAGGTATCTACCAAACTTTGCTAGCCTCTAAGGCCTTCTTGCATTTATTATCCAAAAGGTGGTTGGGTGTCCTCTATTTCCCTCAGTCCTCCATTTCTCTTGGCTTTTCATTTTATTTTTCCTTGTAGTATGCATAGCCCGGCTTTTGGCTTTTGGTTTCTCGGGATTACTGACTGATTTGCGTACTTTGCCCAATTTTACCCGTTAGGGTTTCTAATATTTTTCTTTGATGGCTCTTTGACTGGGGTTGACTTTTTTGGCATTCATGACTAGGGCTCCCACGACAACACAGTTTCCTTGAAAATGCACTAGGCAACTATATATTAGTAAAACCAACTCTGTACATGGTAGGATTTTAGCACGACTATGCCGGCTATTTTTACAACTGGCCAAAAAGCTGTAAAACTTCATCACAGGCCATTTCTAAGGCCGCAAACTTTTCTCTAGCCTCATTTAGGACGGGCTCGTACCCAACTCTAGGTGGACCGACATTTTTTGGCCCGGTCTTTACAAAAATTGACCACAAAATATTTTTGATGATTTTTTTTAAAGTCAGTTTCTTACTTTTAAACTGTGTCTAACCACTTTAGGGCAGGCCGGGACCCAGTTCTAAGGCAAATTTGTGCCAATTTTTCTCTGATAACCGGGTTTTACATGCCATTTTTTTTCAATTATTGTGAACTTAAGCTTCAATATTAGCCCAATTTTTCGTGCGGAAATATCGGCTAACAGGCCTCTAAGTAGGAGACATCCACATGGCCTATACTCACTGTCAAGGATCCAAGTGCATGTGCAATGTACAATTGTAACTCTCTCTCCTCACTTGGGACTCTAGAAAGTCAATCCACCATGGATTGTTTGCTACTAATTTGTAAGAGCTTCCCACTTTTCGATATGGTTTTTTTTTGTTGTATATAAATCCCTCATTGTTACTGGCTTGGGTCACAATCTGAAGTAAGAGAGTATGTTGTCCAATTGTTTGTTTTTGATCACCATGGCCATGTACCATTGCACTAAAAAAAAACAAAGAAGTCCATTTTGATTTGTAATTGATGTTTAACAAATAAGTGACCTAAAGCAATATCTTTTACCAAAAGATAATTCCATCTAGAAAATAACTACCTAAAAAACGATAAGTAAATGACATAGTCCCAATCAAACTGCCTCCAGAAAGGCCATTTTACGTTGCTCTTTATATTATTGTTTCTTGGGAGCATTAGCCAAAAGCCCATTAAGCATATTCATGACAACATAGTACCCCTTCTTTAGCCTATCTTGCATAGGCAATATTTTGTGTGCCAATTGTGGAAGCTTAAGAGCTAAGTAAAAAAATAGAGGACGTGCCAAAACCTTCAAATCACTGTCTTATAAGTGATATACTCGTAACATGCATGCTATGACAACATAGTAGCATCTCTTATGGTTGCTTGGACTTGCTCCTATTGGCATGCTTTTATTCCAATAGGATCTATTTGTACACGGTCATTTTTGAGGTTTTAGCATGATATATTACATTCATTATATCTTAGTAACAATTTATGATTTCAGGTTGTTGGTGAGTGACGTTTTTGCATAAATTTTTCTTACTTCTTATTACTTCACTAATTTTGCATTTCATACCAAACCATCTCACATAATGAATGATTTGTTGATGAATTTGACAAATATGAAACCTCAAGAGTGCATGGTGGACGATTGTGACGAATTTGTCCTTTTGCATTTCATAACAAGCCATCTCACATAATGAACGATTTGTTGATGAATTTGAAAAATATGTGACCTCAAGAGTGCACGGTGGACGATTGTGACCAATTTGTCATTTTGCATTTCATAACAAGCCATCTCACATAATGAACGATTTGTTGATGAATTTGACAAATATGTGACCTCAAGAGTGCATGATGTATTAGGTAATGGTCACTCGAAGGGCCATTTTAGGAATGTGAATCTCACTCTTCCTAAACGAGAGAGCTAGAAAGATTAACATTGGTGCAAGTGCGAGAATTAGAGTAGCATGAGTGTTAAATGCTAGACTATGTAAGAGCTGAGGAAGAAATTATGTACTAGGTAGGTAATGGCTTTTGGGAGAGGGCCGTCACTACATATAATCATTAGTCCAATTAGTCCATATATACTTATGTCAGAGATGAAGAAGAAATTTTGTACTAGGTATTGGTCACTGGAGAGGCCATTTTAATGTAATAGATGAAGAAGAAATTATGTACTAGGTAATGGTCACTCAAAGGGCCATTTTGGGAATGTGAATCCCACTCTTCCTAAATGAGAGAGCTGGAAAGATTAACATTGGTGCAAGTGGTAGAATTAGGGCCCCAAAATTGACATCCGCCTAACTATGTTCCCATTGCCTGTCTGCCTGCCTGGCTGTCTGTCCACACCCGTCTGCCTGCCTGTCCACACCCGTTGCTCTGTCCCATTGCCCATCGTCTGTCTAGAGTGCGCGAGCCATAGTGAGAGGGCGAGAGAGAGATGCCGCGAGAGAGAGAGAGAAGGGGGCGGATGAAGAGAAATGTGGAGAGAGAGGGGGAGGGGAGCTGATGAGAGAGAGAGAGAGAGAGAGAGAGAGAGAGAGAGAGAGAGATGCTGCGATAGAGAGAGGAGGGAGAGATGTCGTGAGGGAGAGAGAAGGGATAGAGAGAGAGAATGGAGAGAACCGGAGGGGGGGAGAGAGAGAGAGGAGGGGAGAGAGAGAGAGAGATGCTGTGATAGAGAGAGGAGGGAGAGATGTCGTGAGGGAGAGAGAAGGGATAGAGAGAGAGAATGGAGAGAACCGGAGGGGGGGAGAGAGAGAGAGATGCCGGGACGGAGAGAACAAATTCACATGATCCTAAGATTAACATAAAAATCTACCAACGACAATTACGCATGGTACTGACCCATTGGTCGGGCCATTACCACAAAATAATCTGGTCAGCTCGTGGCCTCCGCCACTCGCTGCCTGGGTCCCAGACTATTTGTGGTAATGGCCCTCCCAATGGCCATTACCTACTGCATTTTACGAGTCTTCAGTTTAAATTTGTGTATGGACTTCCATTTTTTCCATCTGGACATGTATACCTCGCCGGATCTTGATCCTATTCAGCAGCTCAATTTATGCTGAGCGAAAATTAAAGGAAACGGACACATCTGATAGCAATCTGAGAAATGTGGTTGTGTGTTACTTGAAATTAAAAGTGAAATAAGAATTAGTTGCCTCATATTTCCAAGCCTCTCATAACATAAGCATAATAGGCATAGGTTCTTGCAGTAACCAAGCAATGTCGATCCCCATCTTGGAGGTATAATCCATGTCTCCGAGCTGCAATCACACTCACATTCAGATCATTACTTCACGTCCCTTCAATCATGATAACCAATAAATTGGAGGCAGTTCCTTCAGAAAGCTTGGTCTCTCTTTGCTAGTTGGCCTCACTACATGGTGTGCTGATCTACAATAGTTGTGCTTTTGATAAAGCAACAGGTCTTCTACATGATTGCTGACTATACCTCTAGCTTTAAATAAACTTCTTGAGTTCATGGCACTTGAGCATTCACTCTGTTAAACATAAAGATACGTGGCCCAATTTGCCACAGCCGGTTCTGATTTATGTCACATAAACTGCAGAGCAAACTTTCTCAAATCTAGTCAACTCACTAGTAAAAAATATAGCTCAAAGGAGATCTTGGTCAAGGCATATAAACATGTACGACCAACTAAATTGTATTCACTTTGGAAAAGCACATTATTTCAAGGATAATCAATTCAGGTATTTTCCTGCAAGAAGCTCCACACTTTCTGTAGCATAGCCGCAGTTGAGAACCCTTTTAGAAGCTGTTGATAGCTCTTTTATCGGGGAGAAAGAGCCTGTTTCTGTAGAGTTACTGAATATATATTGTCAATTTTGATAAGTGGTCTCTCCATACTGTTCATTTTGAAAAGAAATACGCTTATGCCCACAAATGGCAGGAATACTTTCTAGATTTTCATATATTGAATCTGCTGACGTTCCGATGTCTTCAGTAAGTGACGAAGATGACATGTTACAACGGTACAGTAATAGCCCAGATAATAGAGTCCATGCCCAGTAGATTGTCATACTTCAGCATTAGAAGCTAGAGGTAAGTATAAAGCAATTCAAACTTCACCTTGCACAGAGGCTGTATAACACCAATCCTCGACTCCGATGATGTTGAATCTAATATATTTTAGTTCTGAGAATTCTAGAAGCCAACAAACAGGAATCTGTTTGTGGATCTGAAAAAAATTCTCTGATCTGACAGACTGATACCTGTTTCAAATGGCTATGAGTTTAAAAAGCAACGTTGTTCACGCATAGAGCCTCAGATCCAGATCCAAACACTATCCTTTGAAACCTGCAATGTTCAAGCTCATGTCAATGCTACTGATCAGACAGAAGCTGTCGATGGTCACTTCATGTAAGTATTAGTTTACACAAGATCCACTTCGCATGCCTTCATGGCTTGTAATTATGTTAAAGTATGGATTCTCTTGATTGCTTATGACTATAAAGGGAGATTTCACTACCTGGCTCGTATTAGTTGCACTCCCATCAGTAAATATAGACTCTATTACAAGAGCTTTGGATCACTTAGCTATGGAACCTATAGACGCTACAGCCTGGGAGGAAAGTACAAAGTGAGGTCCGGGATCAAGTTCTAGGCTTTGTATTCTACTCAGAACCCCATCAATTGCTATGTCAAAGGCATCCTTCCATATTCTTAGTTGGTGATCTGGTGAAGCATATATAATACTAGGAATGAGACCAATGATCGTTTTGCGCATTCTTGCTACCCTTTCTGCTGGCAGAGCCATCAAAACCTGTTTGATGCTAATGCCATTCCGAACAGCATCCTTGGGGATGAACACAGAGTAGCTGCTGTCATCAGCAGGCAGATGCCACTTATACTGCATATAAGCACTCTGATTCCAGAAGAAAACAGGAATGCACCCTGCCAGAATGGCATCGAATGCCGAGCGGCGCGTGAAGCTATCGCCGCGAGGCTGCAAGCAGAAGATGGCATCCTGGAAAAGCTCCATCAGCGTTCCTGGCTGATCACACAAGCCGGCGGAGCAACTCAGAGCGCTGCAATTGCCCCCAGATTCCACACATTGCTGCAGCAACAAATCCCTAAAATCATTGCGGATCGTCTTCCTCGGCCCGCCCGCAAATGCAAACAAAACCCTTCTTTCCCTGAACCCAACATGCTGCTGCCATCGCTGAACGTCCAGATCGCTCCTGGGATGAAAGCTGGTGGGATATGGCACCCCCATCTCTTGATCATCCCAAGGACTCCTTTCAATCAGCAACCTTGTGGCATTCCTCATCCCCTCCATATATATCAAGCTACTTCCCCACGCTTCATCCTCTGTTCTTCTGAAATCCCACGTAATCCTTCCGATCATCAGGAAATGATCTCGTCCGCCATAGCGTCGCCAGTATTCCTGCTCCTGCAGCCATTCCATGAGCTGCTTGCCGAGCCCATCTCTCTGCTGAGCCGACGAGGGCACAAACAGGAAGCGGGCGATGTCCAGACCAGCATAGAAGGGGATGTAGAAGGCCGTGGCCATAGCCGGATCGTCTGTGCGGCAGGGATGCCGCAGCATCCTGGTGTGGAAGATCACCTCGCTGGTAAACTGATCCGTCTGAAACCAGGAGGCAGGGGCTACAGACAAGCGGGGATCCTGGAGGCGCTGCCCGAGGCCATCGTTGGCGAGCGCTGGGCACACAGACACCCAGGGATTGATCGACGAGCAATTCCCCAGCAGACCGGCGTTGAAGCGTGGAGGCAGATCGTAGACAAAGACGCGAGGGGAGCTGCAACGGGGTGCAGCTGGGGGCTTCCACGGCCATGGCGGAGGCGACCTCAGCAGCAGCACCACCGTCACCTGGAAGAGCAGCAGCGCAGACAGGACGTGGAGCTTGGAACCCCCCGTCGGTGAAGGCCTCGGCTTCAGCTTCAACGCCATGGCACACAATAATATGGCGCAATGCCAGCCTTCTAAGTTCTCCTTCGCATTATATGCCCCCCTTTTCCCGTAAATATTAAATACAATAATATTTAATATTAATAAAAAACAAACTTTTTACCATAAGGTACGAATTATTATATTATTATTATTATTATATAATATAATAATATACCTAAGATGACAATTATGAGAGTGATAGTACCGAGGGGGTTTCTAGGAATGAAAAAAACAAAAGACAGAGAGGCAATAAATAATAAGAATGGAGCATGGTGAAGGCTTTGGGAATGAAAAAAAGAGGAAAAAGATGGAAACTAGTTTGTAGGTATTTTGTATTATATTCATGTGAGTGCTTTTGACACGTAAAAGACTCGTGGGGGGTGGCCTGGAGCTTTCAGCCTTTTCCATGAAGTCAACAAACAACTCATTTCATGGGGACCAACTTCCAAGTACCCCTCCAAAGCTAGGTCTTTGGCATATGTCAAAAGATCTTTCAAAAAGGCAAAAGTTGGTCAACTCAAAGGCCAAAAAACACAGGTCTTTCCTTCCAATTGAATGTATCCTCCTATATTCAATATGCTAGATTTCTTATGCTGTCCAAATTTATGAAATATAACAACATCATGCCTGAAAGGGATTAAAATCTTTCATATTTCGTGCTTGTAAGGGGTTCATGAAACTTAGAGCTCTTTTGAGTTTGAACTATAAAAGCCCTTAGTGTAAAATGCCTTCGAGACAAAGCATGCATGGGACTTCACGTTGGATATTTCTAGATTTTATCATGTTTGCATGTTCAAACCAATAAATTTTTTCTAAGTGGGTAACATGTGGCTAACACCAAATTGGTTGGGCATAAATATATCATACTTTTAAGAACAAGAGTAGGGACAATTCTAGCACCACAAACATCAAGAACATGACAATAAATGATACAACCTCTAACTTAAATGGAAATAGTAACATTCACAAAACCTTTATGTTGCTTGTCCAACAACAAGAGCTACACCATATAAGAAGCAAGTCTAGCTAAGCAAAACTCACTAACAACCTACACTTGGTCCATGTGTGGTGAGAACACTCTTTAAATAAAAGACTAGCATCCATAAAGTTGTGCACGATCAATGATGTCAAACGGATACATACAAGAAGACATCTATATATATCAACCCGAAGGTTACGTCCTTCAAGGCCAAGAACCCAAGGTATGCAAATTGCAAAAAGCTCTCTACGGGCTGAAGCAAGCTCCAAGGGCCTGGTTTGATAGAATCAATCGATTCTTGTTGTAGCATGACTTCATTCCAAATTCTGTCGACTCTAATGTTTATCTCAAACACAGAGACCCAAGCTATGTCATAATAGCTCTATACGTTGATGACTCTCTGATCATCAGCAATTCGAATCAATCACTAAAAGAGCGTCTGACTAGAGGCAGAAAAGCAATGACTTAATTTACACAGGTATCCATGCCTCTTTTCGAGTGCTAGGATCTTGCCTGTCCTATCAACTACTTTGCACTGATCACATTCGAATTCTACTTTATGTCCTAGATCTGTGATTCTGCTTACAGAGAGCAAATTCATAGATAAATTGGGTACATATTGGACTTTAAAAAGTAGCTTAGATTGATCGTTTGCAAAGCTTAATCTTATAGTACCTTCACCTTTAATAGATTGTGTGCTATTGTCGCCAAGGTAAACATATTTATTGGTACTATAGGGTGTATAGGACTCGAAACAGCCAATGAGACTGGTCATATGCTGAGTGGCACCAGAATCCAAAAATCAAGATAGCTGGTCATGAAGGCATCATGATCTGATTCTTGAATAGGCTATGGAGCTTCTGTAGCTGCATTTGCCACTTGATTCGACTACCCCTTGCTATTGTTCTTAGCTTGTAATATCCGACAGTCTTGAATTTTGTGGTTGTTTCGCTTGCAGTATCTGCAAAACAGCTTCTTCTTCGTCTACGGATTCAACTGTTCTTTGTGTTGTGCTAGTTTCTGGTCTTGCTTTGATTGCTTTGGGCCTTTCTTCTTCTTCTGCTTAGTCGTGCTCTTGTTGGTGTACAAAGCGTGAGAATCAGTTGAGGAACTTGAGGCTTCGTTCCTCCGCGTGTCTTCCTGCAACAACATTGTAATGACTCTCAAAAGAGTCAGTTCTGGATGTGTCGTGATGATCATCACCCAGTGTCATATGAGCTTGTCAAGCTTGTAAGCAGTTGCATCACTGCGTCTTGATCGTCTATGACAGATCCGACAACGGCCATTTGCTTCAGTAGGTTCTTGAATTGGTTGATGTGATTCTGTAGGGAATCACCATTCGCCATCTTGAGAAAGTAAAATTTCTTCCTGAGATGTAGCTTGGAAGCTATATCTCGCACTTCGTATAGTGTGCTCAAGATGTCCCAGACTTCTTTGGATGTCCGGGCCGCGGATACATGGCCGATCTGGGTATCCGAAATGTTGAGGATGATCAGCGCGAAAGCCTTTCCATCCTTCAGCTTCCATCTGGCGATTGATGTGTCGTCTGCTTTGGGTTTCTCTTCTGCACTTATAACAACGTCATACAATTCTTTAGCCATTAGCATTGTTTTCATCTTAAATTTCCATAGATGGTAATTGGCTCCATCAAGCTTGTCTATGATAGAACTAGCTTTTTCTTGGGAATCCATGTGGAAGATTAGTCTAGGTGATAGAAATAACTATCAGTGACTTAAGTATGAAAATCTGGTGCAAAAATACAGAACAAGAAGACAATTACTCTATTGGCTAGTAGAGTCTTGTTACTGTGGAAGCTTATCAGACTATAGAAAATAGCTTTGAGACCATGTTGGAGAAAGAGGGTGTATGTGAGAAATAAAAATAGCTAAAAAATAAACGAATACGAAAAGAAGCGAACTCGAAACTCGAAAAGAAATGAACTCGAACAGAAAGTGTTCGTGCACAACGGAATGAGCTATCTCACTCTTTTCCTAAGCATGACTACACCTATTAGACACGAACAGAACGTTAGTGATAGAAATCACGTTCGATCTGATTGCGTAGCCAAACATTAATCAACAAAACATCAGAAAGATAATTTGTCGCGAACAGCTAGACAAATTATGAGTCGCCAATTATTCGCGAAGAGCTAGACTGAGCTCGACTGATAATCAGTCGTGAATTAGTCACGAAAGACAAGACTATTTCATGCAAATAAAGGTTTACTTTGGCATTATAGACTTGGTCACTTGAATCATGCTGCTATACAACAAATGTCTTGACATTCTATTGTTATTGATCTAGACTATCCTAGAGATAAAGTTGAGTTACCTGTCTGCCAAGACTGTCTAGTTGGTAAACAAACTAGGAAACCATTTAGATCAAGCCATCAACATACTGCTAGAGGATTGCTAGACATTGTACATTTAGACATTTGTGGTCCAATGAAAAATCCTTCACTGAAGGATGCAAAGTATTTTATAGCTTTTATTGATGAATTTTCCAAAAGAACTATGGTGTACTTTATCAAGAAGAAATCAGAAGCTTTAAATTGCTTTAGGATCTTCAAGGAGCATGCAAAAAAGGAGACTAAAAGGACGATCAAGGTCTTAAGGTCAAACAATGGTGGAGAATACATCTCTACTGAGTTTAAGGAGTACTGCCAGAGCCAAGGCATTGAGCAGCAATTCATCACTCCTTACAATCCTCAGCCGAATGGCTTAGCCGAGAGGAAGAACCATACCCTGGTTGAATCAGCCAAATGTATGCTAGCGCATGCTTGGACCTCAAGTGTTTTGTTTAGCTTTGGCATGGAGTACCACCAGCCTCGGGTGTCAGAGAGAGGCATTCGTTATCAGTTTTCCAAGAGCTTCTGGGCCGAAGCTATCTCCACTACAGCTTACGTCCACAGATGTTCGACCAAGGCCCTCTCAGGCAAGACACCCCATGAGGTGTGGACAGGCTCAGCCTTCTATGAAGAACCTAAAAGTGTTTGGATGCGTTGCCTATGCGCAGATCCCGAAAGACACGAGAAAGAAATTGGACTTCCAAGGTCTCAAAACCATCCTATACTTCATCTAATAACACATACAAGTTGCATGATCCCGATACCCAGCGAGTCTTGTACAGCCGAGATACATTCTTTATCGAGGATCAGTTGTCAACATCAAATATAAGGATATTGCTCTAGGAGAACTTTCATTACCTGTCATTGACATGACTATCCAAGCTTCTGGCTCAGGTGTGTCCATTGTGAACCCACTATTTGACAACAAATCAGATGAAGACGTTGCTGCTACCCAGCAACAAGTCCTAGGAGTGGTTCATTAGACAATTCCTTCTAGAAGATCATGCCGAGTGCTACCCCATCCCCCAAGGTATACTCCTGAGTCTGCATGTCTCTTGATACAAGAACCGACAACAGTCGAAGAGGCACTTAGCCAACCAGACTCTGATATCTGGAGAGAAGCTATGGACAAAGAGTATTCCTCTTCGATCAAGAACCAAACATGGTCACTAGTCGAAGCTCCTATTGGCTGCAACATCATTGATTGCAAATGGATCTTCAAATATCAAATATAATTCCAGTGGAGCAATTGATCGAAGGAAGGCAAGACTGGTAGCACAAGGATTCACTCAGATCCCCAATGTCGACTACAGTGAGACTTTCAGTCCAGTAGTCAAGCATTCGTCGATCCGAGCCTTTCTATCATATGTTGCAGCTGCCGACCTCGAAGTACATCAACTTGATATACAAACAACTTATTTGAATGGAGTTATACAAGAAGACATCTACATGATCCAGCCTACAGGATACATTCTGGAAGGTATGAAGAATCATGTCTACAAATTCCATAAAGCACTCTACGACTTGAAACAGTCTACCAGAGCTTGGTTTCAGAGGATCAACACATCCTTCTTCGAACAAGGATTCCAACCAAGCAGTGCTGATTGCAATGTCTATTCCAAGTCGGTGCAACAATCCTTCATTATCATCACCTTATACATGGATGATATGTTGTTTTTCAGCACCAATACCGATTTGCTCAAGGATTTTAAACAGATGTTGTTTTCAGAGTTCGACATGATTGATTTGGACGAAGCTCACTTCTGTCTAGGCATTCAGATCCACAGAGACAGAGCGAGACGACTAATGTACATCACTCAACAAAGGTATCTTCACAATATTCTTAACAAATACAATCTAATGAATTGTAAGTTAGCTCACTCACCAATGGATCCATGCCTACATTTGTCAAAGGACCAATGTCCCCAGACCAAGCAGGAAGAGGAGCAGATGAGAGAGTATTCTTATCGATCGATACTTGGATCTCTCATGTACATAATGGTATGTACAAGACCAGACATCTCTTTTGCAGTAAGCTCACTCAGCCAATATATGGCTAATCCTAGCATTACTCATTGGAAGGCCCTCATAAGAGTCATGAAATTCGAGCTACCATGGACCAGTGCATCCGCTATGGAGAGGTCAGCAACGCCAATCTTCATCAACTAAGTGGATATTCTGATGCAAGATGGGGAGGAGATGTAGACAATCGTAAGTCCACATCTGGATTGGCAGTCCTATCTCATGGAAGGGTCGTAAGCAAACCTCTATCACTCTTTCTTCTACAAAAGCGGAATACATAGCTGCTTCTCAATGTATTAAAGAAGCATTTTGGTTGAGAAATTTACTATCAGACATCAATTTGTATAAAAAAAAACCCCACAATTTTATTCTGTGATAATCAAAGTGCTATTTCCTTATTGGCCAACCCTAGATTTCACTCTAGGAGTAAGCACATTGAAATCAGATATCACTACATTAGGGGCAAGGTTCTCAACAAGGAGGTGAACTTAACATACTATAGAACGCAGGATATGGTTGCAAATAACTTCACGAAGGCATTAAGTATTAATGCACACAACAAGTTTTGTGCATTACTTAGTCTGAAGATCAAGACATTCACGGATCTAGATTAAGGAGGGGTGTTGGATTTATTTCCTCTACTCTTCTAAATCCTATGTTAATCTGCCTCCATTCATGCTATTGTATTTTACTTATGTTGTCGCACAGTCTACATATTTACATGTAAAATAAGACAGATGAAAAATGCGACTGTCGCATAAATACAACTAAATTTCCGCAGGCAAAAAAGACAACACTATGTTTTTACACGTGATTTGTGACAGGCAAAAAAGGCTACACTGCCCTACAAATGCTGAAGGTGCCCTAATAAAAAAGTGAAGGTACCCTGTAAATCAAATCTTAAGGCATTTGTGATAAAATAGAGCATTATGGAGAAGTGAAGGTAGCCTGTAAATCAAATCTTTGACAACTACTAAGATATTCCCCTGGCCGATCTAAGTAATGGTCTGAATCAATAGATTGGTAAAGATCATGTCATAATTTAATGTTGAGTTTTTCTCCTTGTTAAATTTCGTACTTAACAAGAGTGGTATCAAAGCTGATAAACTATTCCCCATACAATTATTCCACGTCATATAAACCCAACAATAACTTCTTCTAAATGGATCATTACCCACTTTAATTTCTCCTTTGGAATTGGTCCAAGTGGAAGGACCCTTGCTATAACAATCTTTTTGCTTTATTGGCACTCAAAGGTGCTACCCTTTGTGTGTAAGCATGGTCAGTTTTCGTAGTTTGGGCCTAGCGCTATTTGCACGTAGAACAAATGAGACAAAGTGCTATCTAGTTCAAAGAAAGCATGGCCTATGCCTTGTGGGTTGCGAGGTGACACATTCAAATTGTATGGGCTAACAATTGATTCAGAGATGCTACTCGAATTCGGGTGTAAAGCACATGTGGTTAGCTACCAGTGCAGAATGGTTGTTGATCGTTCAACTATAAGGGTTGTGGACTATATTGGTGGGGCGTTACTAATGCAATGTGTTGCTTGCCAGTGAAAGCACAGATGGTTGTGTAAGGAGAAGCATTCCTACTTACAAAATACACACAAAGGAAGGACATTGGAGCCAAACCACCCAACCACAGAAGCTATTGATCAATCTCCAATAGTGTATCCCCCATGCCATGGGATAGGATGTAGGTGTAGAGAGAGAATCTTGGCAATGAAAACACACAAAACTAGAATGGGAGTAATGTGAGTTCCTACAGGAGAATATAGCCCTACTTTACATGTGCATGTTGTGCCCATGCAAGCCTAGAATATTCCCACACATGCCTTTCATTACTATTGATACTCTACACCATAGTCGTCCTAACCCATGCAATAGCTCCACATGTCATAAGATGTGTGATTGGCTCCTCACAAGGTTTTTATTTACATTTTTGGCCTAGTTTGGAATAATGAGGCATAACCAATAACCTCATATACTGGAGTACCGAATATGCAAATCTAGGATTAAGCTGAATCCTATATATAGGATGTGGACATAGCATTCTTCCTCCCTTGAACATGTTTTGTCCTTAGTACATGAAAGAAAACTAGAAAACTTCCAACACTTACCTAGAATATCATCATTCTTAATTTGGCTTCAATTATCAAACAAGTACTCATAGATAGAATGATTTTTCAATTGTTTATATCTGCTCTGGAGTACAATTAGATTTGAAAAGTATACTGAGCGATAAATTTTTCAATTGGGTTTCACTCTCTATAAGTTAGTAGCATCACCCTCATGTAAAATAGCTTACATAAAACATTGGATGACCTATAATCTAACATAAGAGATTAAAGTTAAAGAAATAACAATTATAGTCCAAAATTATCCCCAATTCTTTGTAGAAAACTCATAAATGCTTCTTGGTACAAATACTCTTAGAATATCCAAAAGTCTAAGGTATAACAATTCATCCTACTAGAATCTCTAGGAGATTCATTATGAACATTTAAAATCCTAAATGATTCTAACTAGATCTAGGCACAATAGACGATGCACAAAAACAGATGTCAAATTTGTAGACAATTCTACGCAGAGAATTTCTAGCTTGATCAAGATCTACATAACATAAAGTGATAGAATAAAAACTATTCAAAACATGAAGAGTTTTGATCCTAGTATCTGTTAACAGGTTGTACTACAACAATAAATCATTTATTTCTTTTCTCCAATACAGATTGAACAAACATACATCAACTATTCTGCCCATAAGTAGAAGAGAACAAAAAATAATGAGATAGTATTCACTCCAAGCTTTTCAAAAGTGGAATGCTACTTAGGTTCTACATTCTCCATGACCTACGTGTTATTTATAGCTAAAAGTGATGACTCTATCTCTCCTTTCTCTAGATTCATTTGGCCTAGCTTCAAACTTGCCCTAGACTAGTCATATTGGCCAAAATTGCCAAGTAAAGCTAAAAATGAACTTTCGCATGACTAAGTGAATTTGGAACCAACTTAAAAATTGATCATGTACCCTAATTTCACACATGTGAGAAAAACCATGTGAATTTTATTTGCTAATTTGGCCTCACATAGGCTCAAATTGCCAAATTATCTAGAAAGTTAGAAAACTAGTTGATAATTCCACACTCCCTCTTCAACTAGTTTTAGCATAGATTTAGAACATAATCCAAGATGTGATCTATGCATATGAATGTCTTTTCTTTCAGTATCTATAAATATGAAATGGAAAGAATTCATAATTGATATATAGAATAGTGTCCATATTGGATACTATTTCTTACATCAATTTTACATATCAAGATGAAAAACCAACATGAAAACTAAAACTGAGAATTTAAATGTTATGCTTAATTAAAAACATAGAAAAACTAGTCCAAATGCAATGTACCAATATTAGCCAATTAGAATGGGTCCAAACATGACCTCATCCACTTAACTACTTGCCAAAAATAGTAAAACCACTATCTAGGCCTTTATTGACAAATATGAAACTATCTCTAACTTGAGATTTCATTTTGGCCTCCAAAAATACTAAATAAGAACCAAACTAGTTGACAAATTTTCACAGCTTCCACCTTTGATATCTTTGAAAAAAATAGCAAGCCTGATTAAAACAAGACATGAATGTGTTCTTCCTTGCTTCGTGAGGTGTATATGCTCAAAACTCCCATATATGAGCCTCCATTGCCACCTTGCCATAAAGAACCATCAATCCTTGGAAATCCATGAGTAAGAGAGTACAAAAATGATGCTAATATAGCTCCACATGACTCCATATAGATATTAGGTAGCACTAGTTCATCTTCAAGATTATTCGATACAAAAAAATGACCATAGATTCACCAAAATTTAACACTATCCAAACATTGACATGAGCTCAAAAATGAAGTGAGATAAGTAAAGTGAGTTTGAACAATGCTTCCTTGCAGCTCCTTTGGCCTTACTTGAGTCTTCAAAAACCTGCAAAAATAGATCCTTAGTGCCTTGACCATTTGATTCCCCTTCGATGCTCTTGACTAGCTCCAAATTGCCACTTTCTCCCTTGTGTCGATGAAGCATAGACCATCCATTTGAACTTCCACTTGAACATCAAAACCATTGACCAAAACCTTATTTTTAGAGCCATTAATGACATCCATTTCATGAAGACAATGATCCATATGAATACCATCATCTACACAAGAAGATGTACCAAAATACGTGAGAAAAGCAAAGTTTCTACCTTCCAAAAGTCACTTACCCTTCTCATCATATTTAAGCCTAGATGGCTTTTGCCTTTTCCTTAGCTTCCTTACTTCACTATAGCCAACAAATATCCCCTTCAAGGATTTCAAAGATGAGTTCACATAGCAAGTACTACCAAAGATCTTCAAATGCTTGATACTTTGATTCTTACCAAAAATAATCTCAAATTTCTTACCATCCAAATCTTTATTTGACCACCTATTGCAAGCAAAGTTAGCACACATCAAAGCTTCACCTCAAAAAGACTTAGGAAGATTTGCATTCACCCTGGCTTTAACTCTCTCACAAAGATTTTTCTTCCTCTCTTCCACTATGTGGAACCTTTGAATTTGAAAGCTCCCTCTTGATCCCATGTGCCACACAAACCTCTCCACTATCAATCCACCATAGATCAATATCTACATCATTGGTTAGCAAACTAGAAGACATCAAAAGAGCATCACCATAATCTTGTTCGTCCTCATCAAAAGTGAAATTTTTTTGCTTCTCTCCTTGCTCTCTCTTCCTTTTAAAACATTCACTTGGAAAGTGTTCCAAAATAAAAGCACTTCAGCTTTGACTTGTCCTTTTTAGCAAATCTTTGTGGCTCGAAACAATTTGTTTCTTCAGCTCCCTCTCAAAGCGTGGTAGATTTATGATTCCCAGACTCTTCCTCTGCCTCTCAAACAAAGCTTTATCTAGGGCCTTGGTGAAGATCTCCACCACCATTTGCTAGTCTTTAATTCCTTTCTCATGACCAGGTCCCTTATCAAGTGATACTTGATTGCAATGTGTTTCGTCCTTGAGTGAAACACGGGATCCTTCGACAGGTGAATTGCATAAGTATTGTCTATCTGCAGAGTCAGTGGCTCTAGGTTGGTTTTACCCAATCCATCAAGGAACTATCTGAGCCATGTAATTTCGTTGTCCATCTTCGCGGCTGCAACGTATTCTGTTTCATCGGATGATTGAGCTATGATGGTCTGTTTCTTGCTGACCTAGAGAATTGTTGTGCCTACTGCAATGGTGCACCCTCTTGAGACACTCTTACAGTCGTCTTTGAGTGATGCCCAACTTGCATCATTGTAGGAGTACATCTGGAATCCTGCATCACGAGAGTAACACAGCCCATAATCCTTCGTCTTCTGAAGGTACTGTAAGATTTGCTTCACTATCTTCCAGTGTCCTAAGCCTGGATTTGTGTTGAATTGGCTCATTTTGAACATGACATAAGCTATGTCGGGGCGTCAAGCTGGGATTCCCTCATCCATCGGTTATGAAATTTGCAGATGACTCTTCTTCAATAGGTGGTCACAATATAGATCATCTTGATCTAGTTGCAGTAGATGATGATGAATGCGTAAGTTTAGAAGTTTCACTGTATGTTTATCTAATGTATGAGTTCTATTAAATTTTATATATTAAGAACTCCAATTTTGTAATAACAAGATGCACTTATGATCGATGACTTTGCTACTCATCGAGGGGGCTTCAGACAACATTCAACATCTTTCCACAGAGATAGTGGTCTCGGCCACTACTTGAGGCACTTTCAGAACAATGAAATCTACATTGCTCATTCCAAACTCAGTCCAGTTGGAGAGACTATGATAACGGCTATGAAAGCCTTATCTTATTATCTAGGTGGTATTATATTTAGATTCTGATGATTATTTAAAATTTGAGAAAGACATATCAGATGCTATAGATAATATCGGCATGCCAATTCTCTTCCAAATAGAAGAAATTGGTTTTGAGCTTAACTTTAGAATCCAGACTGTATTTAGATGGACACAAGAACTTCTATCAGTGATCCAGTGATAGAGGTAGGTCTCCCTCTACTGCAATTTGATATTGCAAGGGATTCTATGAATGAGTTGAAGCTTTTCAACAATTTTTTTCTGCAAGCCATCAAGGACGACAACGACACTTTTTCACATTGTCTCCTTGGTGCATGCACACCAGCTGTGAAGTTTTTGTTGATGCCTTATCATACCAAGTATGTCTATATCTTTACTTGTAATCACTGTATCATCTATCTAATGGAATTTTTCTTTGTTTTTGTAGTGATCCTTCAAGCTTTCCGAAACTTCCATGCATATCTGGAATGTACTTGGACTCATAGAAAAATATACCACTATCTACAAGCTCCTTAGAAATTCTTTCTCTCTATTGTAATTTTCCAATATTCGAATGAATCACATCCAATATACCTGCTAGGGATTGTATTGGCTCCCATTCACTTATGCTGGATGGATATAAATCTGCATGAATGCAATACATATATGATAACTGATATGATTACTACAAGTTTCAAAAGCATGAATGTTGAAATATAAATCCCAACAATTTTTGGCGATCATGAATATTGAAATCTTGTAGATACGGTTCTAAATGCATATAGACATGCTGAACCAAGACTTTTGAGATTGATTGCCCTCCTAGAGAAGTCCTAAAATCAAGGATCTTTGCTTTCCAATAAGATTTGAATGTCATCTTTGCCTTCTTCCTTGGTCTAAACATGCCTTTTGAGGACGGATGCAATAGAAATTATGAGTTTTTTTATGTATCTTGTTGGTTTCCAAAATGTAGCTTCATCCTTCTCATTGTGAAGGATCACCGATTCAATTTTGGATCTTGGTCTCCTGGCCATAGTGATTGTTGCCAAAGTGACCACTGAGGTAGGAATTCCTTTTAAATCTTTGTCAGACGAAGCAAAACAATTCTGATATTTGACCAACAACTTTCTCAAGGCATTGAATTGGTCTGTTAAAAATTGTGCTCCAACTTATACTATTTTCTCATCTTCACAGAAAATATTGAAGTTAGGAATCTGAATCCATAATTGCATTTTGTTTATTATAAACACTTAAAACAATGTTTACCAAGACTAATTAAAGATATCCATCCAAATTGTCATTCAATTAGGCTTAGACTTCCCAATTCCATTTTTGCTATTGTGAGCATTTTCTTTGACACATAGCTATTGTTGACATTCTTCATTGTTATCTATCTTATTTTGTGCTTCAAATCATTTAAAAAGAATTTATTTATTTTCTCAAAAACAATTATATTTTTGATCGATTCATACACATCCCTAGCTCAAGCACATTAGGCTCAAGAGGTACTTAAAGCTTGTAAAGTCCATAATGTGAACTAGAAGTTATTCATCTTTGAGGTTGTATGTATAGATTATCTTTTACCATTTGTATCCTCTCAAAATGACATAATTTCCATCCTATTTTGGAAGCATAGAATCACCACATGTACTTTTAAATTGAAGTATAGTATAATATGTATAGTCATTAAGATTCTTAGTGTGTCAAAAAATTTAAAGATACTTTACATATCTTGTCAACAATATTAGAGAATAAGGGTTTCCTAACGTACCAAAATTATTGGGCAAGTGTAACAATAATGTCCAATCATGCACATGTCCAATAATGGCCAATCCAATCATGCACATGCTAAGCAATTTCATATTAAAACTTTTGAATGTTGATAATTATGTGTTAGCTACTTGAAATACTTTGATACAAAAAGCAAAAGTCATAACTCCATTTCTTAAGAATTGTAAAAACTTTTAGATTGAGTATTTGGTTATGCCAAATATATTGTGAAGGTTGGGCTTTACTTCAAGATATAGAAATTCTTGAATTTTTTTAAATTTTGGGCTTGAAGAATGTGAGAGCTAACTTTGTATTTCATGTATAATAAAAACAACAAGACACTATTATGAATTTAAAACCAGATCTCATCTTTAGAACACAAGAATTCCAATAAAATGTGCTTAGAATTGGTCAATTGATGCAATGTAATTCCAAATGAAAAGAAATGCTCCCCATTAAACAAACCAGAGAAACTCTAGTGCTAAAACAAGTTATAGCTTTAGCTTTGTCAAGACAAGAAAACTCATTTGAGAAGTGCAATTCCTTTTTTGGCTACAATTTTTTGTGCAAGGAAAGGCTGCTAGGCTTGGGGGCCTTAGCTCAAGAGCAAGCACTCAAGAGCTAGGCCATGCCCACGAGGGAGGCCTAGAGGCCTTGGGCCCTTCCTTGTATTATGCCAATTGAAATTTTTTTTATCTTGCAAGGCTACTTTCTTTAAAAAAGTTTCTAGAAAACTAGAACTACCATCCTTTTCATGTGGGCATCCAATAAATAAATGCCAAATAACAATATAGGTCAATGCGCTCTTGGCTCTTCTATCAAAAGCATTGATATCTACTTCAATGGGTGGTCATCTAGTCATGTGAGGATGGGCCCACAACCTTTTCTCTATAAGGATGTTTTTCATTTTGAGCTTCCACATTGAGTAGTTGGATATGTCTTTCAACTTGCTAGATTTACTCAAAATGGATTCTTAAGTATTTGTCATGTCAAAACAGCTAAAAAAATGCAATCATAGGCTAAAAAAGGCCTTTTGAGCACAAAGATGATGCCTAAACTTGATCATTTTGACTTGTCATAATTTCCTAAACACACCCCCCCCCCCCTCGCGATGTCGCTTAGGTGGCAAGTTTGCCAACAAGAATCCTACAACTGGGGTACATAGAGAACATCATTGAGATACAATGTTTTTGATGATGCTACACTCAGTGGAATATACCCTATTCCTTCAATCCTACACTCAACATCATCTGGTGTATAGATTGATCTTTTAGTGTCCTCATAAAGCAAGAGACTAGTGAATGAATTTTTAGAACTAGACATATGGGAACTAGCTCCACTATCTATCCACCATAATTCCTCACACTTTAAGGGAGAAGTAGAGAAACTTGACATCATCAAGGAATCCTCCCTATCACTCTCTTTCTAGTTAGTAAGGTTAGCTTGCTTGAATTGGTTTTTTTTTCTTGAAGCAATTTGAAGCATAGTGGCCTTCCTTGCCACAAAAGAAACAGTTGATCTTCTTCTTCTTTCCACTAGATGTTGTAGCTTGAGAGAAATGGTCCTCATCTCCATCTTTGGCTTTGTCTTTGTCCTTCTTGAAGTGTTGGTGCTATTGTGGTCCCCTTTGCTCCTCCTCTTTGGCTTGTCCTTTGTGAATAGTGCTTTGTCCTCTCCACCATCCTTCAATGAAAGTTTCTCGATCCTTAATAGCTTGTTTTCTTGCCTACACTCCTCAGTAATAAGAACTCCTTGCAATGTCTCCAAGCTTAGAAGCTCCTCTTGAATTGCATATAAGTTTGACCAATATCGATTTGGCTCCCAATAAAGTTGTCAGACAAGAATAACATTGTTCTATTGGTATTGCCGATACAGAGCCCACAAACATCTCAAAACGACTGAAATGCAATCCAACCATTTTTCCTCACAATAACTGACTATCGCTCATTCAAATGAACAATCGATCTCAAATCTAAGTGGTACGAGTATCCATAAGCAAGTTTCAAACAATATTGACTTACAAAAATATAGAGTATCCTTTAGGATGTGTAAGAACGAACATTCTACAATGTCAATGAAATAGTGATTCCGCAATTCATGATCACAATCAAGTTCAGAACAATCTATATCAAGCAATTGAACAGTTGATTAATTTAAAGATAATTCTAGCATCAAATTTATAATCAAACACTCACGATAGTATCGAGGCTAAAAATATTGTCTGACCAGAGTTATCAAACACATAACACATCCGCCAAAGCGAGACTATCAACTATAAACACAGAAGCACTCAACATTCAGACAACTAAATTGAAATGTTATGCTCATTCAAATATTCTTTATGTTTTTGATCTTATAATGATTCTACTCTTTATAAGTAGAATTGATGACTTATGCACCAATTCTTGACAGTAATAACCCTCAGACATGGTGAGGATCTACTTTATATTGTAGTTAATGTGAAAGATTCAACTAGTTTCATCATATTTTGCTATATTTCCATATTTGGCATATTGAGGTCAAAACTTGTTTTAGACTTAGAGATTGACTTTTCAAAGTCCATTAGTCTAAATGTCATTTGAATAAACACTTTTTGAAAGTGTGGGAAAGTTAGAATGTGAGTTTGAGTAGATTCAAATTTGAATAGTTGGGTACATTGAATCTAGACCCAAAAATAGTAGGGTTAGCATTTTGGTGGGAAAGCCAAGTGGCCAAATAGGGTTTGGACCTATTATAAAAGGATGTAACTCGTGGAGGGAGGAATCTTCTCTCTCTATCTCATTTCATGCTTATACATGGTTCTCTTGGGTTTCACTATCCATTGGTGCACTATCTTGGTGATTGCTTGCAATTCTATGTGTAGAATGATCATTTATTGTTATTTTTGGATCCACACGTGTGAAATACAGTAGCTTGCTGGTTCTTTATGGACAGCAATAGTGCTTTATCATGTCATTCAAGTTTGATCAAATTCTATTAATGTTTGCATCTCATTTTGTGTGTAGATGCTAATTTTTCTACATTGGTGAGATTGGTAGTGTATTTTTCTTTCTAACCAAACATCATTTAAGTGGATTGGATCTTAAGGATCTGAAATCCTTCACATGGTATCAGAGCTTGTGTTTCAGGTTATGAAGGAGAAAATTAGATCTATCAATGATTTGGTGAAGACATCAAATCTAGAGCATGCTCGAGAGGATTCTACACCAAAATCGAGTTTTTTGCTTTTGTAGATTGGATCTTTTGTAGATTAGGTTTATAAACTTGATCAATTTCGAATTTTGAATTCACATATTGAATTTGGCCGATTTTTAGATCATTGGATCAGCCTAAGTGGTGGCTAATAGATTGCATATCAAATTTTCAGCATTTGCATGTAGATTTGGAATAGTCAATTTTTTGTGATTTTGTCAAAACCCTAATTTTGATTAGATCTCTAGATAGTGAGGTTTATGGACTTCATTTGAGTGTGTTTCAAGCTTAGAAAGTGGAAAAAATCATTAGATTGAGGATAGATCATAGGTTGATCAAGATTCCATGATTCTATGTGTTGATTTGCTTGGTATATGTGCTAGAAGAGAATTTTTGAGATAGTTTTAAATCTTGGTGATTTCTTTTGAAAGCATTTGTTGTTGTTCAAAGGAGTGCTTTGTGCATTGAAATAGGTTGAAAGAGAAGATCAGGTCATTGCTACATGGCAACCTCAATTGGAGTCATGTTGGAAGCGAATGATAGGCTTACCTCAAGTAGCTATTCATTGTGGAAAGTGAGGATGGAGTCACTTCTTGAGATGAATGATGTTTTGGATATTGTTGTAGGTTTGGAGGAGAGACCAGCTACACAACAAGATCAAATGAGGTATGGCAAGAGGGCCAAGAAGGCTCTACACATGATAAAGTTGAATGTTACCAATGAACTTCTCAAGGAAGTTGGTAAGTGCACATCATCTTTGGAAGCTTGGAATTCATTGAAGAAGCTTTATGAATCCAAGTCTACTTCTAGAGTGTTGAGTCTAAGAAGGCAAATCTTTTCTTGTTTGCAAAAGAATGAAGAAAATACAAGTACTTTTGTTGTGAGAATGAAAGCATTGAATGATGAGTTGGCTTGCATTGATGAAAGCATTAAGGAAGGAGAGCTTATTCAAGTAATTATTAATAGTTTGTTGGATGCTCAGGCTAACATTTCTCAAAGTATTTCTACTCAAAAGACTTTGCCTTTGATGGATCTTCAAGAGATCTTGATCAATGAGGAATACAGGCTTCTACATTGACACTTCAAAACGATGTTATGTTCACAAAGGGCAAATTCAAGGGCAAAACCAAAAGTAAGTGGTCTAAAGGGCAAGATTAAGTGGATGCTTCTTCAAGTGGCAAAAAGAGTACTTCACTTCTTTGTGACATCAAAGGACACTTTGCAAGTGAGTGTTACAAGAAGAAGAGAGATCAAGGAGACAAGCAACATAATCTTACTCTTGATGAAGATGGTTTGGATGTTCAAGATGCAAATGATGATGCTTTTGTAATGTTTTCATGTATGCTTGCTAATGATTGAGATCTAGATCCTTGGTGAATTGATAGTGGAGCAAGTTCAAACATGACCTTTCACAAAGAGTACTTCACTTCTTTGTTGGCATATGGAGATGACAAGAGGGTGATCTACACGGCCAATGATGGTGAGTGTGCAATCAAAGGGATTGGCACAATTCATATTTCTCTCTCTACAAATAGGAATGTTCATTTGGAGAATGTCTTGTTTATTCCATCTACTACCAAGAATTTGCTTAGTGTGAGCCAAATGCTAAGTAAAGGCCTCAAGGTGGAGTTTGATAGAGATGCTTGTTTGATCAAAAGAAAGGATGTCTTGGTTGGAAAAGGTAAAAGGCAAGGGAAGTTGTTCAAACTAGATGCTTGTGTTATTGCTAACCAAGTTGGATGTGTTGCAAGGGAGCAAATTCCTATTCAAGTGGTTTGGCACAAAAGGATGGGAAACCTCAACTTCAAATCATTGGAAGGGAGTATACAGCATCAAGGACCCCACAACAAAATGGAGTGGCTGAAAGGAAGAATAGGAATTTATGTGAAAGTGCTAAAGCTATGAGGTTAAGTGCTAATCTTGACAAACCATTTTGGGATGCCAATTTCTTGTGCAATAGGTGCCGAAGTGCTATTTGGATGGAAGGACACCTTTTGAGATGGTATTCAAGAGGAGGCCGAGTGTCAACTTTCTAAGAACCTTTGGATGCACATGCTATGTCAACATTACTCTTGATGATAGGACCAAGGAGGATCCATCTTCAAGAAGAGGTATTTTTGTTGGATATAGTGAGGTGAGTAAAGCCTACAAGGTTTACATTCCTTCTACTAACAAAGTGATTGTTGGTAGAGATGTCATTTTTTATGAAGAGAACATTCCAAAAGTGTCTTCAAGCATGATTGATGGTAGCGTGGATGGATCTAACATTCTTGATGTTGATGAGAAGGATCGTGACTGTGGATGGTAATGATGATGGACCTTCATCAAATGTCAAAATCCAAGAAGAACATCAAGAGAAAGACAAGTACCTTCAAGGCTCACATACGATCAAAAAGATAAGCAAGTAGTTTCTGGAAATTATGTTGCTTTCCTAACCTCTTTAGATGAGGAGTGTAGATCAAGCAAGGAAAGAACAGGAGTGGATCCAAGCAATGGATCTTGAGTATCAAGCTCTTATGAAGAATGGAACATGGAGATTGGTGGAGTTGCCTAAGGACAAGAAAGCTATTGGATGCAAATGGATCTTCAAGGTGAAGACAAACCAAGATGGATCTATCAACAAGTACAAGGCAAGGTTAGTGGCAAAAGGATATGCTCAACAACAAAGGATTGACTATGATGAGACCTTTACACCCGTGGCAAAGATGGTAAGCATTCGAGTCATCATTTCACTAGCTACACTTTATGGATGGGATCTATGGCAAATGGACATTTCAAATGCATTCTTGAATGGGGATCTTGAGGAGGAAGTGTACATGGAGCAACCCGAGAGCTGCATTTCATCAACAAAGCCAAATCATGTGTGTCTTCTACAAATAGAGTTTGTATGGTTATAGGTTTGCTGGAAATGATGTTACCATCTTGCTAATCTATGTGGATGATATCATCTTGAGTGGTGGAGACAATCAAGAATGCTCTTAAGAAGGAGTTTGAGGTGCATGATCTTGGTAATTTGCATTACATTTTGTGAATAGAAGTCATTAGATCTTCTCAATCTACTTTCATTTGTCAAGAGAAGTATGCTGATTCTATTCTAGAAAGATTTCATATGGTAGATGCAAAAGCACCTATGGAGTCTCATGTAAAGCTAACTATAAGAGGTAATGAAAGATCCTTCGAGGACATTACTCTCTATAGGAAGCTAGTTGGTTCACTCATCTATCTAGCCATTACTAGACCAGATCTAAGCTATTGTGTTGGAAGATTAAGTCAATTCATGCAAAATCCTAGTGAGGAGCATTGGAAACTAGGAAAGTGAGTTTTGAGGTACATCATTGGAACTCGAAATTTTGGCATATTGTATGAGGGATCATCAACTAATCTTTTTGGATTTTCAGATTCGGACTATGATGGAGATGTAATGGATAGGAAATCCATTAGTGCTTATTGTATTTTCATAGGTGATGGAGCTATATCATGGATGTCGAAGAAACATGCCACTATCTCATTGTCATCTAGTGAGGCCAAGTACAAAGCTCTTACACATTGCACAAAGGAGATGGTATGGATCAAGAGGATGATCAAGGATCTTCACTTGATGGATTTTTTAGAGAGTCCAATCATCTTTTGTGACAATTAATCAGCCCAAAGAATGGCTTCCAATCCTATCTTTCATACTAGGAGCAAGCATATTGAGATACAATATCACTTTGTGAGGGATCAAGTCATTGCAAAGGAGGTGGAGCTTCAACATGTGCCTTCAAGGGAATGTGTAGCTGATATCTTCACCAAAGCATTGGGAAAGGACTTTTTCATGAAGCATAGGACTTCACTTCGAGTGCTATCAAAGTCTATGCTAAAACTAGTTGAAGAGCGAGTGTGAAAAATTCAACTAGTTTCATCATATTTTGCTATATTTTCATATTTGGCATATTGAGGCCAAAACTTGTTTTAGACTTAGAGATTGACTTTTCAAAGTTCATTAGTCTAAATGTTATTTGAATAAACACTTTTTGGAAGTGTGGGAAAGTTATAATGTGAGTTTGAGTAGATTCAAATTTGAATAGTTGGGTACATTGAATCTAGACCCAAAAATAGTAGGGTTAGCATTTTGGTGGGAAAGCCAAGTGGCCAAATAGGTCTTGGACCTATTATAAAAGGATGTAACTCGTGGAGAGAGCAATCTTCTCTCTTCTCTATCTCATTTCATGCTTATACATGGTTCTCTTGAGTTCTACTATCCATTGGTGCACTATCTTGGTGATTGCTTGCAATTCTATGTGTAAAATGATCATTTATTGCTATTTTCGGATCCACACGTGTGACATACACTAGGTTGCTGGTTTTGTACAGATAGCAACAGTACTTTATCATTTCATTCAAGTTTGATCAAGTTCTATTAATGTTTGCATCTCATTTTGTGTGTAGATGCTGATTTTTCTACATTGGTGAGATTGGTAGTGTATTTCTCTTTCTAACCAAAGATCATTTAAGTGGATTGGATCTTCAGGATCTAAAATCCTTCACATGAAATGACAAACTGTGAATAAATTTGTGTATTTTTGTGAGTTTTTTTCAAGATACAAATATATATATTAATCTTCCAATGCATTTTGTGAATGTGACAAAATGTACAACATTGATTTTCCCAAACAAAAACAAAAAAAAAAAAAACAATGTGAAACTGCAATTCGAATGATAAGTATTTTTGAATATAACAACCAATTTTCATTGCATTCATATCATAGCAAGAGAATTTGTGACGTACATGTCATAACACGATATTTGTTATGCGAGGAGTAAAATTCACAAAGGGCTAAAAGGTAATGTTGATAGTACAATGACATTGTCCAATACCATACATAGCCAAAAAAATTCATATCCATGGTCAACATCAAGGAACATTTTATCGAGACATGGAAACTTTCTTGTAACTCCCCATATGTTGATGAATGGACATGTTCTCATTCATATCCAAACCTTTTACATGTAAATATATAGAGTATATATTTTTTGATAAAATATACATACTTAGTTGACATATTCTTAACAAAATCATAGCATATGCACAAGGCCTCTAGTCTCAAAGAAACATGACTTGTGGAACCCATGTTGTTGCTATCAAAATTTCCAAGATATTTTCTTTGCTCTTAACAAGATATTTACTTAAAACTTCATATAAGTTGTAGAGCTCTTTTCATTTCCTTCTTGGTAGCCTAGTATATTAAATTTTCATCTCAACATTCTTCTGTCAAGCAAAACATGTCTGTAAGACTTGTATATGGTTGGTGGAGAAGTGGATTGCTTCGTTGACTATTGATACATACATCTATGTCATACTGTTTCTGTTCAACCAAGAACTCAAAAGTGGAATTTAAATTTTATGATTGAAGAAGAATAAGAAATTCCAAATAAATGGACAATAATAGACCATGTCATCTTTAAAAAAAAAAAAAAGGAGCATAAAGTTTAACTAACAATTATATACATTGATTAATAACATAAAGGGCATTTTGTGGAAACATAAATGACAAAGTAACAAGAGATAGTTGGTGATGGTTATGCTTAGCCTAATATTCCATGATGAAAGATGGAAAATTCGCAATAGTAGTGGGTCCCATTAGATTAGGACTTGGATAACATTGGACACACAGATCACGTGATAATATCATGTCAACCAAAAAAGGTGGAGTGGGATTGGAGTTTTTTTTATATCAGACCATAGCTAACACTTCTGCAACATAATATTTTTTGATATTTCAACCTAATCAAAATGGAAATTTGGTTTGTGACAATTGCTCATCAATGTATGAGTGTTTTGATTATTCGCGCCTTAACTAAATATTCTTAAAACATATCTGTAGTGTTAATTGTTTTTTTGTGCATATATGTAAAAGACATGTTTGTTTTTCTTTCAAATGCAAAGACCTAAAATTAATAGTTCAAATCATAGATCAAGCATGACAGAAAACATTGATGTTGCATTCTTTGGCCATCCATCTTGGCTTGACCATTGTTTTGTACATGGATTTGATGTGTGAATGGGTGAATTCAAGGAATTTTTTCATGCATACTTAATTGCAAATTCCATTTTAATTAATCCCTAAAAAAACCATGTGCACACCTCAATTATGATCACAAACAGAGGAAACCAATGAGTAACTCCAATTTATCAATGTTCATAAGAAAATGTATAGATTATGTACAAATCATAGAAGTGTCTTACCCTTGTGTTGGGAGCTGTTTGGCAAACAAGCATTGCTACCCTTAAACATCGATCCAAAGAATGTCCAAAAGATTGACATACAACACCAACGATGATCTCATTTTTATATTGTCGGATAAAATATATCATTATAGCTTCAGTCATTGGGCAAACTCATTACAAAACTAAGTATTTATTTGATTTACATAATTGATCTCATTTATAAAAAACTAAAATTGACCTTCAAGAACATCTATTCTATAGCTATATATTGATGAAATGTGACATATCTCTAAAATTCCAAAAATGAATCCTTAGGGTCCCTAGGGTATTCAAAACATAATTTCTTATAAATACTACTTGTAGAATAGGCTAAATCACCAAATAAAATTCTATCCATAGTAGCATTGAAATCCTCGGAGTGATGAGGAGTACTCGAGCTATAGTTGCTCATGTTAGCTCCAGGTGTGGATGGTGGACTTTGTACTCTCATAGCCCTAGAAGTACTGACAACATCTTGCTTCAAGGAAAGAGGCTTAGGTGGGGAGTTGACACTATTGTGTAGTCTTCTATCCTTTTTCGGTTGAGCATGTCTTCTTTCCCGTCTTGATGTGATGGCAACCCCTCTACTTAGGGGGTTGCTTTGCTTTTGGAATCAGTCTTGAATATCTAGTAATGAATATTTCTCAGCCTCATGCACAATGGTCAACACCAAATCCTCATATAATTTCATCTAAAAGTCCTTGTATATAATAAGTAATACTTTAAATGTGAGAATTGCCCACCATTTGCAATCATGAGAGAGTGACAATGTCAATTCGCTCACAAGTTTGTAAAACATGACAGAAAAAATCAAAAGATGATATGTTTTATAATTCCTTTTGTGCATGAGCTAGGGATGTCTAGGTCTCCTCGGTCTCCTTGAACCTCTAGACCTTGTATGTTCATGAGGAGGTTGAGGAGAATTAACAAAGCTCACTAAATGAGTTGTCTACTTAGTCTTTGCATTGAGTGGTAGTTGTTATTGCCACCATTTCTTTGGAGTCACCTTTGTTCTAATTCTCATATGATCATCTCCTAATACCATGAGTGTTATCTCTTCCTCATTTTGCTCCACACCTACATTGAACTCTTTCATTTAATGTCCTCGATTTTTTTGCGCATTCTCTAGCCATGCGGCCTAGATTATGACAATAGTAGCATGTGATTTGCTTCCTCTTGTTGTATGATTTGCTTCATCTTATCATATTGTTGTTTCTCTTGTCCTTGTTGCCCAGTCTCATTTTTTTGGTTGGTTTCACCATAACAAGCCTTGCGTTACTCCTTGCTTGTGTTGCATCCTGGGATAATCCTTCATATCCTTCAAATTGTTGAGTGTCATCCTTCCAAGAAGAGCTAGTTCATCTTTCATTGTCTAGATTTTCCTCCTCCCTTCCTCCTAAAGTAGCCTTTGTATGACATAATTCATCTATAGTTCTTCAATCTTACTATTTTTATTAATCATGATTGGGATGTTGGCAATTTGTCAAGAATGATGGTAAAGACACAGGCGTGTCTTTTAAAATGGTGTCCCCATTGCCTTCCAATTAACTTTGTCTTTTCTAAATGCTCTTGCAATGAATCTCCATGCCCCATCTTCAACGTGGCTAACTTCCTCCTTGTAACAACACATTAGTCACGCTTTTCGCTTCATATATGTCTTCCAAAGTATTCCATACTCGCTTGGCATCTTTTGAACCTTGTACTCGTGTAGACATTTTCCCATAGTAAGGCAGATTGTCATGAATGCCTTCTTCTCTCTAGCTCTGAATGCTTTTGTAGCTTCTACATGCACCACACCTTCTTGATCAGGCCCCAGAGTAACTTTGCACCCCTCCACAATCCTCCAGAACCCTTTTTTTCTCTCTCTCTCAAACTTCTCAATGGCTCATTGGTCATTAGAACCCATTTTTTTCCAACACCATCTTTAATCTCCATTTCCAAAGGCCATATCTCTCTCCCTCAAACTTCTCAATGGCTCATTGGTCATTAGAGTTGTGTGCCTCCATTCCATGATCTTCCTCTTGTTCACTCTATGTCTCTTTTGTGAAAAATGAAAATTCTAGCTTGGATTGTAATTAATTTTTTGTTGTACATTGTAATTC
This sequence comes from Diphasiastrum complanatum, assembly GCA_029204225.1. Lineage (NCBI taxonomy): Eukaryota > Viridiplantae > Streptophyta > Lycopodiopsida > Lycopodiales > Lycopodiaceae > Diphasiastrum > Diphasiastrum complanatum. The sequence goes on from CM055092.1 coordinate 28,781,713, forward strand.
AAACGTGTAAGAGAGTGTTCCCACATGTGTAGATCAGGCTTAGGTAGGTTAGATCTTGATCGTAGAGGTAGCCAAGTCAATTTGGTCATCATTTCTGAAATCTAGGACCAAACTCCATGGAAATAGGAAGTTGGTGAGTCAATCTAACCACCATGGTTGGTAGACCTAATGGTTAGGTCAAGATGATTGATTAGGTGTACCTGATGATGATGTGGCACTTGAACACATATTCGACCTACCAAGAATACCATCTCAATGTGCTTTCATTCATTCATTTGTATTGTAATTTTGTGATTGGAATGCAATCTAGACCTTGTAAGGTTCATTGTCTATTAGTAGGTTGTACAACAAATTGTACTACACACGTGTGGAGTTAAATTTACTAGTTTTGATCATCTTTTGATTGCTCTTGATTGTAGGGCTTCATCAAGAAGGGACTTGAAGGAAAGTATGCTTTTTAAAGAGGAGCCCATATGAACTCAAACAAGCACCTAGAGCTTGGTACGCTAGGCTAAACTCTTTTCTTATCTCTATCAACTTTAAATTGAGCTCTTATGATCCTTCATTGTCCTTTGGATTAATGACCGAAAAATCATTGTACTTTTTTTGTATGTAGATGACATGATTTAGATGGCATAAGAGAAGTCAAAGTTGTCTTATTTAAAGAGTTTAGGATGGTTGATCTCGGCCTATTATGGTTCATTTTAGGAATAGAAGCTACTAGAGGCCTGTATTTTAGCTTCATATGTCAATTTAAATATGCTTTATCCATCCTAGACAGATTTGGAATGAAGAATTGTAAAGGCATTGAGACACCAATGCAGCAAAGTGTAAAAGCGTCTATAAGAAATGATGAAGCATCTGTTTAGGACATCAATCGTTATAGAAGACTTATAGGCTCGTCGATCTATTTAACTATAACTAGACCTGATCTTAGTTATAGTGTTAGTAAATTAAGCCAATACATGCAAAGCCCTTTTATGTCACATTGACAAATGGCCAAAAGGGTCCTTAGATACATGTCGGCTAGTAACTTTGGCATTTTATATCAAGGGACTAATCTTGGCTTAAGAGCCTACTCGGACTTTGATTTTGCAGGTGACAAGGTGGATTGAAAGTCTACAAGTACATTTGCTACATTCCTTTGTGATGGAGTAGTATTATGGCTTTCCAAAAAGCAAGATACTATTTCACTATCATCAACTACATCTGAGTACAAGGTCTTGACATCTACATGCAAGGAGATTTTATGGCTCAAAAGGCTTTTGGTGAAGCTTCAAGTCATGGAGGCTGAGGAGGTTCCATGGATCTATTGTGACAACCAATCAGCCCAGCAACTTGCCACTCGGATCCTACATTCCATGCTAGGAGCAAGCATATCAAGATTGCTATTCATTTTGTGAGGGAGAAGGCACAAGCAAGAGAGATCGAACTCCACCATGTGCCATCATCGGATTGCTTAGCTAATATACTCACTAAATCCTGATTTGAGGAGAGTGAAAAATGACAATTCTAGCTTGATTGATTTTTTGTTGTACATTGTGATTCAGAAGTGTGAGAGAGTGTTTCCACGTGTGTAGATCAAGATTAGGTAGGTTAGATCTTGATCATAGGGATAGGCAAGTCAATATTTTGGTCATAATTCCTTAGATCTAGAACCAAACTCCGTGAATCTAGGAAGTTGGTGAGTCAATCTAACCAACATGATTGTTAGACCTAATGGTTAGGTCAAGATGATTGAGTAGGTGTACCGGATGATGATGTGGCACTTGAACATGTGCTAGACCTGCTCATCTATCCAAGAATACCATTTCAATGTACTTTCATTCATTCATTCTATTGAGAGATCAAGAGAAATTTAGGAGTCAATTGACAATTTCTAACAATCTCCACATTTATATTGTGATTTTGTGATTGGAATGCAATCAGAACTTTGTAAGGTTCATTTTCTATTTGCAGACAACAGACTCTACTACACACGTGTGGAGTCGGATTTACTAGTTTTGATCATCTTTTGATTGCTCTTGATTGTATGAGTCTAAATTGTTAATCTAGATCTAGAAATTGGATTCTAGTTTTGCAATAAATAGATAGATCAATCACTCTTGGAGTCTTTTGTAAGCTCGTTTATGGTCCAAATTACTGTACTTCAACATCTTCAGATCTTTTCAAAGTCAATCAAGTAGGGCATAAGGCCCTCTCGTAGCAATCTCTTACATGCGTGGGCCCATAACGTTTGAGGGCCTTGTCCACTGTGGCTGATTTAGTGCTCAATCATTTAGCAAACAAACATTCACACAATAATGGAGAAGCAATCAAGAACAATGATCATAACAAAAGTGATACTGCAAGTGCTCATGTTCTCCCTCTTTCACATGCATTATATTCAGCTGTTCATGTGTACATCAAGAAAAGCAAGATTGCCTCGTGGAGGATGATGGGGTCACGTAGTCTATGAGGGTCTTGCAATTAACTAACTATTTTTATCTTAGGTAACTGACTGTGAAGTGTGACATCTCTCTCCCCACACAGAGACTTGCTTAGCAGATTTTTATGGTGAGGGTGGGTGCGGCGGGCGCGGGTAAGCAGTCTCCATCAGTTAAGCTTTCTTGCGGGATTCCGTAGCTTCAAAAGTCGCTGAATCGTTCAAACTTCAGGCTCCCGAGCTAGCTAGCAACACATCTATGTACAGACAGGAAAAAATTATGTTTGCTATGATAGCCTATTATTGCTGCATGTACTGCAGTTACAGTGTGGACGCACCGTCTATCAATCCAAGCTCAGAGGTTTTTCTAGTGTCTCATTTCAAACTGTAGGTTCTAGTACAGCTTTGTGATAAGGCACCTTGCAAACTTGAAGGATAAAGGGAGGGTATATCGTAACCAATATCAAACGGTAAACCCTTGTTACAGCGACAGCATGATAATTTGATGATTTATCTGGGACAACTTGTCTTGGGCAATGGACAATTTTCCTTTTTCTGTCAGAACTGACAGTATTTGTTATAAAGTCTCTGTCAGCAGCTCCATTTTTTTAGTCTTGACATGTGGTTGTAATTGTTTGCACTTCTGAGTAGATTGTCGGTGTTGCTGCTTGTCCTGGTGGCAAAGGAAGAAGAAAGAATGCTTCCAGGTGGGTCCCTAAGGAGTTGTCATTTCAGTCAATCTTCCAAGTTCCAATCTAAGAAGCATCATAGTTCTGGAACGATTAAAAAAGGGTTTTTTTGGAACACTTTTGTACATGAGAATTTTCTTACTCCAAAGAGCCACTATTCAGGATCTGATTTATTCTGCTTACTTTTTATTAGCAATGAACTCCATGTTTTCTTTGTGTGACTGAAATCAAGGAGGTACCTGCATGTAAGGCCCTAGGCCCACTGGCCTTCCACGGTGTAATGACATGTCTGAAATTTTTTTATCTCATAAATTTTGGACAGAATAGCCGATGCTTTTATTCAAAGATGAGAATTCTAATCTATCTCATCTAATCTAGAGGTGATTTCACTTGCAATCAAATTCCACCGGGGGAGGTGCATCAAATATACAAAAAAAAAAAAATTGAAGACTTGGCATAACGTACAAAATGAGTAACAAATTTTAAATCCATTGCTACTAAACTAAAGTTTTTTTTTTTTTGTAGGGGTGTCAACATTTTTTAGTTGAACTTAATGCTATCAAACTTGCAAAATTCAATGACACAAAAACAAATTGAAATGCAATGATATAAAATTCAGATTGAAATTACCAGTACCTTTTGAATCCAGACAATTGGAAATAATCGTTTTCAAGGCCAAATGACGATAGCATATTAATGACATAAAAGGGCCTTTATTGTCAATCATCCATTCTCAACAACATTTTGCTTTTGTGCATTGGTGTTTGTTTTTTATGGAAATTTTCAAGCAATCTGTTAGAAGATCCTACTCTGAAGAGTTCGAAAGGAATAGCTAAGATATAGTTGTGGGATGGATGTTATAGAGAAACTCCTCATTGTTGAAATAATGTTCGTTTGAGCAAGTCCACATTGATTGGGTTTACTCAACAAGGCTAATTGAAAGACAATGTCCTAAGTTCTATGACTCAAAGGTTTCTTTCTATCACAACTGAATTGAGATTTTTTGATTGCAATATATAAGAAAATCCTTCTTGGGACAAGAAAGGTCACTTATCTCATTGACTTGGATTGGAATTTGCTAGTAGCTCTTAATTGAAGGTGAGACATGTGCTCCAATTAAATATTTATGTGAATTTTGGTCATTAAACAATGCCTTCTTTCAAATTGTAGGCTGACTAGAGTACACTAATGAACATATATGTTGACATTTTGAAACTGGACCAAGTGAATGCTAGTAGTAAATTTTCAAATAACAAATGACTTAGAAGTACCTAAAGTATGGCTCTCTTTGCATGTGCTAGAGTGAGATCTTTCACATTCATCAGCTCTAGCACGAGTCGGGTGTTGCTTCTAGGTGTTGATACAAAAATGAATGCTCGTCAGGAAGATAAAACTAAGAGGAGGTTCAATGGCCCTCATTTGTAGTTAGAGAGATCACACCACATTGTTTGAACTTTTCTATATGTTCCTTATTTTTTGCTTTTAAATTGATTCCTCTCAAGCATCAAAGTGATGATACTAAAAGAGCATTGAAATCATAATGTTGAACTTGGCCTCAATATTACATAAGAGAAATAGAAAGCCAATTCTTATATTGTGTGTATGTTATGTCAATAAATTACTAGTGTATTTAAACTATCAAATCTCTCCAACTCAAACACAAATTAGTAAAGAACCAAGGAAAGAAATTCCCATGGGAAGAGGCCATCTATTTATCTTGGCTTCAAACATCTAATAATACAAGAATTCTTACGTTTATATCCTCCCAGTACCTCCACTACACATACAAAGTGAGAATGCAGTGAGCTCATCCACCTCATATAGAAAAGCCATAAACCCTAGGCACTAACAAACAAATCTTTATGGCAATTAATGAAACTCTTGAGTACATGTTATGGAACTACATTACGCATACGACTTCTCATACATAACACCAAATGAAAAAAGATCAATAACTAGAGGTGAGTGCAATATACATATAAATTCAATACCACACATAATAAGTGATTTGCACAATATGCACTTACGAAGCCCAATGAGATGTGGTGCAGGCCAGATCAACCCCATGTTTTTTAACACCTTGTGTCCCACATGTGAACATACCTCAAGAACTATTCTCGATCTATAAAAGAACATTTGTAAGAAAACTGTCGACCTTCATATGCCCTATGGTCTATACAAAAAAAGCATGTGAATTAATCAATTTTGGAACTTCATACAATCTACATGATTGCTCTTATTTAGAATAGCCCTAATCCCAATGTGATTGCTCTTGCATGGAAATCCTAAATCCTAGACACCAACAAGGAGATTATTATGGCACCTGAAATAGCTTCAATGATAACATTGACATTGCTTCACACAAATGAGGATATGTGCAAAATACATATCAAGTCAATTCATCACGATTGTAGTGATTTGAATAGCAAGCACTTATGGATCCCAAAGAGAACTAATCATAGCCCATACCAAGACCACCATTCAAAACCTATAATCCTATATGTGAATGGACATTTGTATAGCACACATAATTGAAACAAAACCGCATGGTCCACAAGCATTGGAAGCATGCTTTTATATTAGAAATCAAAATTGACTGGCTTATACCACACACATTGAATTGTAATCTCAAAATTATTTACATCATTTTCTAAAAATATGAAACAATAGAACCATCAAAATAATATCGAAATATATTGTCACGCAAAGAGAGGTTTTGATATATGAGCAGTACAAAAGATATGAAGAAGCCATGATATGTGCATATCATCATTATCATCCTCTGATGATATCTCCTCACTATCACTCATGAATCTTAATGATGATGAAAATGGACCCTCTGGATCCATGTGTCACAATCTACTTAACCCTCTGCCTTTGTCTCAATCTTGTCCAATCCCTCTAGGTTGTGTGTTTGTCCCTAAGTAGTCCTCTGACAGGCGCAGGACAAAAAATATACTACAACGTCAATCTATCACTTCTGTTTGGTTTGGCATCGTAATATCAAGAGCACACATAATGAATGCCCTGAAGCCTGGTAACAAGCGAAAATGGTTCTGAGTAAGTAAAACAAAAAGAAAAAGAAAAACCAATAGATCCTCTGGAGTAGGGGATCTAGTTCAAAGGGTGCAGGGCTCTGGGGCATTTCAAAAATTTCAACGGCCCCAAGGGGGTCAAAATCATCGAACATATCCATGAAATACTGTGTGTTTGGTGAAGTAGCTTCGGTGTGCAGGGGTGAGGCGGCCTGGGCAACTGTGATGGGAATTGTAGTCCCAATAGTCACAGACTGTCCTTGTGTGGAAGCAGAGGCGAGGGAAGCATTAGAGGCAGGGGGAATAGGAAGTTCAGTGCAAACAATAGCAGGGGGTGGAAGCGCAACTGACGATGTATGCCTAGTGCGACATCCGAGATGCAGAAGGCGAGTCAGGAATGACGATCTCGCTGCATGAACGATGTCAACTATGTGAACTCAAGGCTTGGTGGAACGACTCGGCCGGTGTTTCTTCATAGACCGAAAGCACAGAACTAGGTGGAAGCCATGGATTTCGTTTTCCAGGTGAGAGGTTGATAGAAGAGACAACAAAGGACCAGCAGTGAACTGTTGCTTAGTATTGCTCTTAATAGCTCATTTGAGATCACCAGAAATAGTCTTGAACCAGTTATATGGTTCAAGAGGGGCTTTGGCTAACTTGGTATAGGACTCAACTATTTGATGGAGGATCTGTGAAGTGATGCGGTCTTTCCTAAGGTTGCCAACCATCAAGAAGTTATTTAGGAGCTGGGCAGCAACGTGTATGGAAAGCTCAGTGATGACATCAAGGAGGTATTCGTCGTTGGTCCAATGCAGATTGTTGGTTAAGTTGATGTAAGGCTTTATGGTCTGTTTGGCCTGTTTATGATTAGGTGAGGCCTATGTTCTAGATGCTATATCTTTGGCAGCAAGGGTGGCCTCAGTGATGTGCACCTTATGTGTTGCTCCATGAAAGGTGATATAAAATTTGGATTTCTCTGCCTTCCACGTACTGAAGGCAAGAGTGATGAAATCCATGTTGATTCTCCTAGAAAAGACTCTCTCATGAATACCCATTGCGGTAAGCAGAGGCTCCGGAAGGGTCATCCACTGAGTGACCATGCTTGTGCTAGGAAGTATCGGGATGTCTGTTGCAGATGGGACATCACGATGGATAGTATAACACGGAGACTAGGAAGTATTTGTGGAAGACATGATGATCAGAAATGAAATGTAAGATGCGCAAAATATATCAGAAAGCAGTTCAGAAAGTTTAGAAGGCTTTGGTCGCAGGAAAAATTTGCAAGAGCTTCGCTAGCACAAGTGAGGAATGAATCGAATTTGGCCAACTTATAGGTGAATTTGGTGGTCCATTACACAAAATACTAGTTTGGCTGATCAATTCTAATCCAAAATTTGCAGGCATGTACAATACTGTGAAAATAGGCTATAAAAATCTCGACGAAGGTTTCTGGGGATCTAAACCTATCAGGTGAACGTTTTCCAGGGCTGGCGAAGGATGAACCTTCACCCAAGAGGGTCCTTTGCCTAGGTATTGCCATAAACGCATTTCTCCAAAATGAACCTATGGCCAACCTAATTTTGACATTTTAAGACCATCTAGCATGTCGACGAAGGTTCATAATGAGAGTAAGATTCTCGGCAAAGGTTCCCAAAATGGCATATTGTTGATCATTCTCCTAGCTCCAAAAATGGATGTTTTCTGGACAAGAACCTTCGCCCACCTCAAATTAGATAAATCTGGAGTGGATGTATAGTCTGAGAGCTCAGCGAAGGTTTCTGATACTATATAGGCAACATCTGACCAAAACATGGATTTTGTAAGTCATTTTATCACAAAATATTGTTCTTCCTTTTTTCCATGTTGATGACTTTTTTGACTTTTGCTCATCAATCTTTTCTCTTTTTTTTTTACTGTCTTTTTTCACAAAAAATATGAACAATCAAATATTGAAAACAAAAAATTGAAAAACAAATAAAATTAAAAAAATCCTTGAGATCAGGCTTGTTGATCTGGCAGAGCCGGCTAACAAAACTTGCGTAATCGGCTACCATTCATCGAAGTATCAAATCGTTTTCCATCCATGTGCTCAAAAATTACTACGCCATAGTTCAAGATTTCCTTCACTTTATACGGACCTTCACAGGTAAACTTCAGTTTTTCCTTGATCAGCTTGGTTTTGTACATCAATGCAAGATCTCCTGCTTTCAGATCCTTTTTGTGCAATCGACGATCATGCCATGCCTTGTGGCGGGCTTTCTCTGCTGCTAATGCATGAACTGCCATCAGTCGGGTTTCACATAATTTATGCAACGCTTCATGACGGAGTTGTAAAGACTTATCATCATTTAACCATTCTGTTGTTGCTATGCATAAAGATGGGATTGAAAATTCAATCGGCATGACAACATCTTGACCATAGACCAGTTCAAAGGGTGTTTGATTTGTACTATTTTTGTAAGCGGTTCTGAATGCTCATAATGTTGCATACAGTTTATGTTTCCAATCAGACCGACTCACTTCAACTATCATTGTCATAATGGTGCAGAGAATCTTAGTGGAAGATTCAGCTTGGCCATTCCCTCTGGGATAGTAAGGAGTACTAAATTTGTGTATAACAAAAAAATCTTCCAATAAACACTTTATTATTTGATTAACAAAGTGTGTACCTTGGTCACTGACAATCTTGATCGGACATCCAAATCTGATTATAATATTTTCATAAAGAAACTTGGTCGTAGATTTCGCATCAGCAACTTTGACAGCTTTGGCTTCAACCCACTTGGTCATATAATCAATTGCTATGATAATGTATCTGGCCTGAGATCCTTATGTGGCAGGATGAATAGGACCAACATAATCCAGTCCCCATTTTTCAAACGGTGCTTGCGATAAAACCGGATGCAAGGATTCATAATTCTGTCGAGTAGGCCGTCGTGCTCGTTGGCAAACATCACATGTATGAATAAAATTTTTTGTGTCCTTATGACGCATAGGCCACCAACAACCTGATTGCAAAAGTTTGTGAACAGTAATATCTGTAGAAAAGTGTCCTCCACCCATGCCATCATGCGAAAACATGATTAAATCTGGGACTTCATGCGGTAAAACACATCTTCATAGAATATTGTCTGATCCACGACGATACAATTGTCTTGCAATCAATTGATAAGATTGAGCCTTCTGAATCAATTGTCTCTTCTGTACTTTTGTCAAGGAATCAGGTACTCAACAATAGCCACTGCCCACTCAGGTACTGCTTCTACATAGAACAATGTAGCATCTGGTAATTCATCATCCACTTCAGTATTAACTAGTGCAGATTCGATTCGTGAAATGTGATCAGCTAGATAATGTTGCTTCCCCTTTCGAATCACAATTCGAAAGCCAAATTGAGTCAATAACAATAACCATCTTGCAATATGTCCAGTATTGCATGTCTTGCTTACCAAGTAAAGTAACGGCTAGTGATCCATATAAAATGCAAAGTGTGTTTCCATGAGGTAGTGACGAAATTTTTGAACAGAAAAAATCATGGCTAACGCCTCACATTCTGTTGTTGAATAATTCTTCTCCGGATCTGTAAGCTGTCTGCTTGCAAATCGTATAAGATAATCCTTCTTGTAGTCATTCCGTTGTGTCAAAACTGATCCAATGGCGTATTTTGAGACATCCGTATGAACATGAAATTCAATCGTCCAATCTGGAGAATGCTGTATTGGTGCTGAAGTTAATGTTTTTTTTAATATTTCAAAAGCATCTAATGCCTCCACTGTCCAAATAGAAACAATAGTCAATTTGTATATAGGTCGTGCTAAACCACAAAGAAGATAAAAAAAATTCGATAGTAGCTCGCATGACCCATAAACACATAAACTCCACGAATTGTCGGTGGTGGTGGCAATTCCACGATAATCTTGATTTTAGAATAATTCGTGGCAATACCATGTCTTGATATCACATGTCCAAGCACAACTCCGTGGGAAATCCATATCTGGCATTTTTCTGAATTTAGAGAAATTTGATATTTGCGGCATCTTTCAAATACTTTCTCCAATCAATGTAGGTGGTCTGCATCTGTACTATATGGAATCCCAGGTCATCCAAGTAAGTTTCAAGGAATTTTTTGTAGATAATCTTTAAAAGCAAATTGCATTACTCTTTGGAACGAATTTGGTGCATTATAGAGTCCAAATGGCATTACTTTGTAGGCATAGGTTTTCCATTCTGTTGCAAAAGCGGTTTTGTGGCGATCGGCAGGTGCAATCTTAACCTGGTTGTAACCACTAAATCCATCTAGGAAACTATAAGCTTCCGCTCCAGCAAGGCGATCCAAAATGCTTTTAGTAAAAGGTAACAAAAAGTGATCCTTCTGCGTCACTTTGTTCAAAGCCTTGAGATTTATACAGATTTTCAATTTCTCATTCTTCTTAGGAACAATGACAATCGGTGAGATCCATTCGGTATGCTTGATCTCATAAATGAAATCGGCGTGAAGCAGTCTCTGAAGTTCTTTTTTTATCGAATCCGCAACATTAAAATTACAGTGATTGAACTTTGTAACCTTTGAAACTGCATCAAGTACTAAAGGTATGGTATGTTCAATAACTGATGTTATAATACCCTTCAGATCTTGATAAGTCCATGCAAAGCAATCTTGATACTTAATAAGTAACATGCAGAGTGCTTGATACTGTTAAGGATTAAGTTGTGATCCAACTTGTATAATCTTTTCCGGTTCTCCTGGTTCAGCAAGATTCATTGGCTGTGTCATAGTTGGGCCATCATAAACATATTTTGAGTCTGGCACGTGTTCTTTAGGTTTACGATGTGCTTTAGGTAACATGATAACCACATCATCCAATGTATAACGTTTAAAATGTTCGGACATATCATGTTGGACTACATCTGCTTGTTCCTTTTCGAAAGGACTTGTCTTGGATCTTCGCTTAGCCTTCTTAGTAGAAATTGATCGTGGAGGTGATGACTTCCGAGACGATGATGTCTTGCTAGAATTCTGACTTGTGGAATCATCGTCAACTTTTCCTTTGCCTTTATCCAGTAAGGGTGGCACATTCTCTGAATCAATCTTTTGAGAGGGATTTCCCCATTTCAGGACCGTCTCATAATGTTGTTTGGCTTGTTTCTTCGTCAATCCTATCTTCCTTCAATATAACTACTTTAGGCGGTTTTATTGTTGGTTCATCAGGAACATTACGCACTCCAAATCTTGTTGGATCCATATGATTGAGAATCTGCTCATCCGTAAGTTCTGCATTGTCATCATAAGGCATGGCTCACAAGTATGAGATCCTCTTTAATCGGATCTGGTATAGACTGCATTGATATCTAGGCTACATTCAGCACATTCAATGGAAACGTGATTGGTGTATCTAAAGTTCGATCTAATAATGAAATCTCACTTAAATCTAATTGATTATCTTGTTGACACATATATCCTGCTGTATAGCAAGAGCTTCATTCTAATTGACAGTATCCGTTTGAGAATCGTAATGAACTCCCAAATTTTTCACTGGACTGTCACAAGTATGATCCGTTGTTGGTGAATCATCATCCTCTTTTTGAACCACTACTTTGATAGTCCAAGTTGTAGGATCAACTTTGATTGCATGTTCACGATTTTCAAAAGTGATTTTTTTGATACCCTAGTTATGAATTACTTGCATAACTCGTAACCATGGACGTCCCAATAGGACTCGATAGACATTTGGCGCTTCTGGTAAGTCCATTACTATGAAAGTAATGACAAACTGTACTCCCGCAATTCTGAAAGATATATCTTCAACCATTCCTCGCGGACGGACTGTCGTTTGATCAGCTTTTGTTCTAAGACACCAACTTCAGGAACTCTCCCAATGAGATATTGATCTTGCTAGACAAAATATTCATGAGCAGTTCTGTTTGCGGCACTTCCAGTTCAGTCATCTTGAAGGGTTCTTCATAATGATGTAACTGATCATTCATATATGTACGTGAATTTCTTGGTGGCTACAATGGTGAAGAACGTACTTCAGTTGTTGTTTTAGTAGCTTCAAGCTCCTCTTCTTCTTGTAGATGTTTAATCCACTACCTCATATCCTGATATCTTCTTTTTTCTGCATGAAGATTGGGATAAACTCTAGATGTTGTTGGTATATCGTTCAATGGTATAGAACTAGCAGGTACTGGATCCACTACTGGTTCTTTCTGCTTCTGTGCTCTAGTGACCACCATCAAGGGTACACTTGATTTATTTTGAGCTACTGCTCTTTGTTTGATTGTTATCAAATTTACAAGTGTTGTAGCTAGTGGTGGCTTCGGTCTTGCTAGACAGTCTTTATAGCAATGCCCATAACCACAGTCTGGTACAAATTTTCTTTTATTTGGACATTCTGCAACTCTGTGATTTTCTCCACATGCAAAGCATCCAAGCGGTGCTTTGGTCCAGTTTCTAGAGGCTTGTTGTTGCGCGACAACATAAATAGCATATTGTTTTGAAGATCCACCTCCTTGATCAGTACCATAGTTCCATTGCTCAGCACTTCTGTACGGTTCTGGCTCCATCAAATTGGCAGGAGGAGCGGGGTGCTTTGGTGGGGCAGGTAAGGCTAAACATTCCGGGTATCCAAGAGCAGATTGTCGAGGTCTAGCTGTTGGATTTCCTCCATACTATGGTTCTCAATATCCCATTTGGGCATACCGTTGCTGAACTATCTGAGGATTGAAGTTGCAAAAAGCAATCTCATGATCAGACAAATTACACAAATGGCATACACTGATTTTCATTCATTTTTTCAACTGAGGACACTCATTCACTGTGTTATTTCTTGTACAAATAGAACACCAAACATTTTTCCTGGTAGGAAAACTTTTTGCAAACTTCTCAGATTCCTTGTTCGCTTTTCCGTGGAAATCTTCCAATGCTTTGATCTTCTCATCAAATTGCGACTGCAACTTTTCTATCTATTTTTGTTGGTTCTTCCCGAGTTTCTCGAACTCATTGAGCATCACTTTTGCAGTAGCGTTGGCATTCGTGGATGCAATATTGGTGGATGTCATAGTAGTCTACCCTGCTATACAAGGCAACATACTGATATTCAACTCATCATCTGAATCTTCATCTTACTCCCGAATTGCATCGTCCATAGCATTTTGCAAGAGTGCATACTCATTATGGCGTTTCAGCTCACGTTTGATTCGTTTAGGTAAACTTGACAAAAATCACATAATCATGGCATTTTTGTTAATCATCTCAGGTTCGCACTCAGATCTGAGACGTTTCACTTGTTCAATGTAATCTCAAACCATTTTTCGCTTTCCCATTTTAATTTTACTTAAAAGTAGTAAAGGGTCTTCCATAAACTTCCGCAGTTTGAATCACGTGATAAGGGCTCTTTCAATAACCTCCCAAGTTGTACGCTTAGTTTCATCTTGATTATTATACCAAGCTTGTGTTGTGCTTGTTAAGGCCATAGGAAACAGCTTAAGTTTATCTTGAAAGAAAATTTCACCATAGACTTCATAGGATTCAGCATAGATATGAAGAAATCTAACTGGATCTTTAAATCCATTGTATTTGGGTAGATCCAAACAGGGTGCTCTTCTAACAATAATTGGACTGACTTCTTGAGGAGCAGCTCCAAGAGCAGCTCCAGGGGCAGCCATCTTTACAAATTCAGATCAAGCAGACAATGAGATTGGATCTAGATATTTCAATCAAAACTATCTCAGATTAGATATGCTAGATCTATCTTACTTTTCAAGAATCTGATTCTATATCGTAAAAAAGATTTCAAATTTCGATCAATCGATACTTTTAAAAAATAATCAATTTCTAAGAATCTAAATCAAAATATATATCACATTTGCCCCAAATTTTGACAGAGACTTGATTTGGAAAATCAAAACCTAAAAATAGTATTGGCGAAGGTTAACAGTGCTATTTTGAAAAAAAAAAACTCTTTGATCAACTTTTTTGACAATTTCTAGGGAAATAACCTTCGCCGAATTCTCAGATGCAAGATTTGGCACAAATAAAACTATGGAAAATCGGACGGAGGTTTCTGACACAAGAAAATACAGTTTCTATAGTTTGGCGAGGGTAAAAATCTAGATTTTCTATGATTAGGACATGAAGAATCTTCGTCAAACTCAAAAATAGTATTTTACTATAAATAGAATGTTTTGGAAACTTGATGAAGGTTTTGGCGGAGGTTCAAGAGTAATACTAGTATTTTTGCAAAAAAGTGACTTTTTTGACAAAAATATGACAATATGACAGTTGATCCTCTGAAAACCCTTCTATTTTTGGTACTATTTTTTTCCAACCTAGAAGTAGATAGATCTGAATCACACCCATGCACAGTAAGTCGGGCAAAGATTCTTTTTCTGTATTTTAGGGTTTTGGTGATTTTTTGATTTTTTTGACAATTTTTCTGATGTTTCTGAAAATCTGTTGGGAATTGATCTTTACCCTTCAAATTGAAGGTTCTGTGATCAAAACCAAAGGTCTCTGCAACTCGACAAAGGTTTTCTAAAAGAGGGCAAAAAGTTATCAGCTATGATGACGATTTTTGCCACTTTTTGACCAAAATCAGGCAGATTTGACCGATTTTTGTTGTTTTTTCTGATATCTCAGATCCAAATGGATCTTAAGATTGGTGATCTGAATAGCTTTTTCTTTTCACAATCAGATTATATTTCAAACAAGCACATCCACTCAAATCGAGCAAAATCAGTCCTATGTGCAAAAAGTACAAAAAGGACCAAGAGTGGATCCTAATCTGATTCTCAAGAGGGATTGGATGTTAGATTTACTTGATCTATCAATCTACATAAGATTAAGATCAATCTAGATCAATTCTAGACATAAAATCCAAACAAGAACAATCATTTATTGAAGGTAAATGTACTTGCTGGTTTCACACGTGTGAAACCCTGTCAAGGTACGGACTCCAACCTGAAAATCAAGTACACATTGATAGAATCTCAACTTATCTAAAGTTCCAACAAAAATACTTTCCAAGGACATAAAATAAATCCAAAGTACTTTCATGAAAGTGACATCTATCTTTGCATCTTGAACCAAACAATGCACTTCCCAATGAAAAATTTCAAAAGATTTGACATGTGTTGTGATGGACTCTTGAAGACAAATCTTGCAAGTCCTTGTGAGACTCCAAGCCTCATTCACCTTTCCACAAAGGAAACACCTTTCCTTGGACTTGTCCTTCTTGTATTTGCATTTTGAACTTGAAGCTCCATCCTTCACCTCGGACCCCTTGCTTTGGTTTTCCTTGGATGGATTGGCCTTCTTTTTGTAGCATCTTGAGAAAAAATATCCTCCCTTGCCACAAAGGTTGCACTCAGGATCCTTTCTTTCCTTCAATAGGATGCCACCTATTGATGCCATGTGAATAAAAAATTGTGATATAATTCTACAAATGTAATTTGTGACTTTCAAGAGACTAGATTTGAACATCTTTAACAATCTAGAATGATCTACAAAAGATCTAGCTCACAAACCTAAGAATCAATCTTCACACTAATGAATAGTCACTTGGAAACTTTGCTTTGATCACTAAGACAAAAGCACACAATCTTTGAATCAAATCACAAAATAAATCAGATCCAATCTCCTATTGGACTCATCAATGACTCTTTCTTTTGAAAGTTGAAATCGATATGAAAAAGATTTGACACCTAGATTTTCCTTTTCACTTGACTAGTTCTCTCAATACTTGAGATTTTTGAACTAAAGATGGGTTTTGTTTCAAATACATGAAAATCAAACTTAATCACTTCTATTGGACTCACTCTTGACCCAGATAATCTCACAAGCTTAAAAATTAGACAACTAGAGATTCACAAAGATCTCAACCATACATGAATACTCAAATATGGACTCCTCCTCATTCTAGACATCAAATGGGATCACAAATTGACCCTCACACTCTCACAAAGAAATTTGAATAGAAATAATTTGAGTTTCATACATACTATGTCAATTTTTGCTCAATAAATTGAATTCAATCACTCCTTTTGGATTCCACCAATTACTCTACCTTTTAAGACTTGGAATGAAATTCAGAATCAAACGTTGTGATTTTTCTCACTAAGATATTGTGCTTCAAAGAGCTAATGCCACTTAGAAAGATTTGATCACCTAGGAGAATACAAATTCTCCACCAATAACAACACAAAATGAGCTTCTAGATCTTGCCTTCTACAAAGGAAGGAACTCTTAGAAAATTGGATCTCTCTCTACACATTTGCCATAGACACCTTAATGACTCTTTTCAAACTTCACAAACACTCAAACAAATTGCGTAGAATTGAATAATGTGACTTGGATCTCAATCTCTTTTCTAGAACTCTCAATTTAAGCCAATCTATGTCAAATTCTACAAATGATTTGCATAGATGCTCTATATGCACTAGAAACTCTCAAAGGTTTCACTTGGAGGACAGATCCAAGGATGTTTTCTAGCAAATTGATGCTTCTAAACTTGACCCTATCACTCTTGAACAAATCTAGAGTGATGGTACAATGGATTTCAACCTCTCACCTTGCATATCACTCCTTAATCTATGATTTTTAGCAAAATCTCTCTCAACTTCAACATGCACTCAAAAAATCAGAGATAATCAATTAATGCACCTAATTCAAGCTTCAAATTTGATTTCTTGGCTGATCTAACCCAAGAACTAATCAAGGGATTAGATTTTCTATAGAAAATGCTTGATTTTGCAACAAAAATCTCTCAAATTGGGTGTGTGAGTCAAATTGTACAAATTTTTGAATTTTCTTAGCCAAAACCGGAGCTGTATGGCCTCACACATGTGAAAAGGGTTCCTACAGCCCACAAAAAGTTCTGGTCCAAAAATTTTGAGAATATCTACTCGCTACCCAAAATTTGACTACTTTCCAAAAAAACTGCTAATTTTGGCTTCGATTTGGATTAACCCTATCAATTTCAACAAAACCTCTTGTACTAGGATCTGATACCATGTGCAAAAAGTACAAAAAGGACCAAGAGTGGATCCTAATCTGATCCTCAAGAGGGATTGGATGTTAGATTTACTTGATCTATCAATCTACATAAGATTAAGATCAATCTAGATCAATTCTAGACATAAAATCCAAACAAGAACAATCATTTATTGAAGGTAAATGTACTTGCTGGTTTCACATGTGTGAAACCCTATCAAGGTACAGACTCCAACCTGAAAATCAAGTACACATTGATATAGAACCTCAAAACAATCAAAACAAATGTAGACAAATGGAAAGAATCACTCAAAATTGCTTCCAAAACCAAGATTGGTGTCTCACGTTGATTATGGCCAAATGTGGCTCTATATATACAATAAGTGGGAGCTCGTGGTACTGATCATCCCTCTGATCCCACATGTGTGAAGGTGCTTTGTCATATGATGATTCATCATGCAAAATTGACACTTGGACAAAACCTTCTATTTTGAGCACTTTTGGTCCATTTTCCTTCTATATGGAGATCTACTTGGAAATCTTCTAGAAGTCAAAATTTGTCTACTTCAGCTTATTCCATACATGTGAGCTGTCCTCTACACATGGGATATGACACCTAACCAAAGGATGTGGCTCATGAAATCAATAGATTGATGCCATGTGTCATATGTCTAGAAAACTAGTTTTTGGCCTCTACATGATTATGGTACATGACAAGTACACTATTTTCACATGTGGGAACAAGCTCCACACATGTGTGTTTATCTATATACAAGAGTTTTGGCCTCTACCAAGCTTATTTTTGCATTTTTCACATCCCAAACTAACCTTGAATGCAAATCTAACATTATTCATGCCACGATAAGATGTCTAATGCAAGCTAACCATCCAACAAACATGCTACAAACTGAAAAATTGGCATAGCTCCCCGGCAACGGTGCCAAAATTGTAGTGGGTTTTTATCCTTGCCTAACTTGAATCCAAGGGCAAAAGCAGAATGATTAAGGAGGTACTTTACGTACCAGGTTTGAAGAAAAATCTACTTTTTGTTGGAGTCATTACTGATCAAAAGTTGAAAGTAGAATTTGCCCATCGTTGCTTTGTGAAGGATGTGAACCAAAAGTTCAAAGTTATTGCGGATGGAGTAAGAGAGCCCAATACAAAATTGTACAGGTTGAATGCTACAATCAAGGGGCAACAAGGACTTGTATCGTCCATTCCATCACAAACTAAGTTGTGGCATAAGAGGCTTGGTCACTTGAACTTGGGAAGCCTCAGTTTGATGAGAAGATTGGAGATGGTAATAGGATTGCTTACCATAGAAGATCACTTAAAATCGATGTGCGAATCTTGTGTATATGGGAAGCAGCATCGAGAGAAGTTCAATAAAGGGGGTGTTGCAAAGCAAAGAACATCCTGGAGTTAATCCACACAGATTTATGCGGGCCAATGAGGACCATGTCCTTAGGTAAAGCCTTCTATTTCATGACCTTTATTGACGATATGTCACGTAAGACGTGGATCTACTTCTTGAAGAAGAAATCAGATGCTTCAAGAGCTTCAAAGCATTGGTTAAAAATCAGACAGGTAGGAAGATCAAAGTCCTAAGATCAGATAGTGCAAGTCTAATGACTTCAATGATCTTTGTGATCAATGTGGGATTAAAAGCCAATTTACGCAAGCTCATACTCCTGCTCTCAATGGTGTAGCTAAGCGCAAGAATTGTACGATTGTAGAAAGTGCCAGATCTATGCTAGCTGAGATGAAACTATCAAAAGTTTTTTGGTCCGAAGCATACAGTACGACAGTCTATCTTCAAAATAGAAGTCCTACCATTGCCATACCAAAGATAACACCTGAGGAAGCATTCACGAAGAAGAAGCCAAAGGTGAACCACTTGCGAATCTTTGGATGTAAGGCCTTTGTACACGTTCCTAAGGAAGAGAGACGTAAACTTGATGTAAAAGCTATCAAGTGTATATTCCTAGGATATGATGATCGTGTGAAGGGCTATAGATGTTTTGATCTAGTAGAAAACAAAATCCATGTAAGCCGTGATGTTATCTTTGACGAATCCAAGATGTATGAAGATGAGGATGCTGAGAAGATAGATACATTCAGTGAGAAAGATGGTATAGTGAGGATATCACCTGATGATGATCCATTCATTGACCTTTCAAGTGATGAAAAAGAGGATACATCTCAAGATACTACTACTCAACCTCAAGAGACAGGTTGGAGAGGTAGGGGCAAACTTTTGGTGCAAGAAGGATTGAAATTGCAGGTGACAAACGCAAGGAGAAGGATGTACCGTGGGATGCATTTTCACCAGGAAGCCGATCACCTGACAGGAAGCTCCCTAAGTGGTTTGAGAGATTGTTGGAGAGCCGCGACATGGATTACTTTCCAGGATTATCTAGCCAGGGAGAGCTACAAAGATCAACAAGAGAGAAGACACAACTTGAAAGGTATGAAGCAAATTATGCTCTCTTATCTAACATTATTCAAAGCAAAGAACCTTCGACTTATGGTGAAGCGAAGGTTGATGACATTTGGGTCAAGGCCATGGGAGAGGAGATGGAGTCAATTGCTAAGCATAGCACATGGGACTTAGTAGGACCACCAGTTGGCAATAAACCCATTGGTTGCAAATGGGTATACAGGACTAAGTACCATGCAGATGGAAGTATAGCAAAGCACAAGGCAAGATTGGTGATCAAAGGGTCTGCACAAAGTAAAGGCATCGACTATGAGGAGACCTTTGTGCCAGTATGTAAGTGGAATACTCTACGTCTACTTATTGCTTTAGCTTCACATTTTGGTTGGCCTTTGCATCAGGTGGATGTGGAATCTGCTTTTCTAAATGGTGAGTTAGAAGAAAAGGTGTTCATGGATCAACCTGAATGCTTTATAGTGAAGGGACAGGAAAATAAAGTATGTCGCTTGAAGAAAGTGCTTTATGGTCTTAAACAGGCACCACATGCGTGGTATAGCAGGATTGATGCCTACTTTTGTTCAAAGGGAATGGTGAGAACACATTCTGATTCAAATCTATATCTCTTATGCTCTGATTGTTCTTTATGTTGATGACTTAATTATTATGGGAAATAATCAAGAGATGATAGATATGATCAAGAAAGATCTCATGGAACAATTTGAGATGACAGATCTCAGCCTGATGCATTATTGCCGTGGAGTAGAGGTGTGACAAAAAGGACACGAAGTGGGTTTAACATAGGTGAAGTATTTTAAAGAGTTGTTGCACATGTTTAGGTTGCAGGATTGCAAATCAGTGAATACTCCTATTTAACCAGGTAAAAAGCTTTCTAAGCTTGATGATTCATAGTCATTTGATGCTACGTTGTATAGGTAGTTAGTAGGGAGCTTGATTACCTTATCACGACTAGACCAGATATATGCTATGTTGTTGGCATTGTAAGTCAGTTTATGGCATCACCTACGGAAATGCATTGGAAGGTAGCTAAACACATTTTGCGTTATTTGAAAGGCACTTCAGAGTATGGCTTGATTTACAGGAAGCATGTTGGTTTACCTGAGTTGTGTGACTATGTGGATGCGGATTGGGGAGGTGACTATGATGATCGTAGATCCATCACAAGGTTTGTATTCCAGTTTTGTGGTAGTTGCTTTTCTTGGTCTAGTAAGAAGCAAAGTACAATTGCTCTATCCACCACAGAAGCAGAGTATAAGGCAATGTGTATTGCAGCACAAGAAGCTATACGGTTGAGACAAATCTTGGAAGAAGCTGGCATGAAGTAGAAAAATCCCACGACATTACATAGCGACAGTCAGAGTGGCATTCAGCTAGCAAAGAATCCAGTGTTCCATGCGAGAACTAAACACATTGAGATTCAGTATCACTTTATACGTGAGAGGCTGTTGAGTCGTGAAATTCATGTTGCTCATTTGTAGCACAAAAGAACAACTAGCTGATATTTTCACTAAGCCACTTGTTGGAGAAAACTTTGATAAGTCTAGATCAAAGCTTTCTGTACTTAAAGTTTGTTGAATTTAAAGCTATGTATATGATTGTATAAAAAGTAGACTCTACTTTAAGGGAGAGAGTTATAATTAAAGTAGAATCATTGTGCTACTGTACTGTGGGTCCTATCAGTTGATAAGAATCAGTTGGCCTCGCCACGAGGCAAGTTGACGGGACACGCGTCCCACCAATGACAACTTGGGTCATGCATGGGTTGCATGAGTGAACAACTATGTGTACAGTGTAATTTCATTTTAAGAAATACAATTGCTATGTGAGCTTGCTGTGGAGAGTGTTTTTAGTCTGTGTTACTATGTAGCATGATCTGTGTTACCAAATCTTGGGCACATTTGTCCAGGAGGTGATAACAACAAGAGCAACTTTAGATGGCCGAGTATTGGAGTTGGCCAAGAGCAACACTCAACTAAGAGCAGAAATCAGCCAGCTCCAACAAGATCTCTGATTGCCCAACAACATGAGCAAGCAAAGAAATCAGAGGCGATAACAACAAGAGAAACTTTAGATGGCCGAGTATTGGAGTTGGCCATGAGCAATACTCAACTAAGAGCAGAAATCAGCCAGCTCTAGCAAGATCTGCTGATTGCCCAACAACACGAGCAAGCAGAGAAATTAGAGGTACTGAAACTCAAAAAACACGAAGTCGATCTCCAAGGGTACATCACGACCCTTTCAAAGTCTACCTACAAGTCCAAGAGATCTAGCAGCAGCTCACACAACGTCTCACTCCTGGAGTAGCAACCTCAAACAACCCCTATAGTGATTCCACCACCACCAATGAAAAATACTGCCTTGCCAGCCAAGACAAGGGAAAACAAGCAGAGGGACTAAATGTTCATGAAAAGGGCTCAAATGTAGTTGATGCCAATGTCCAAGACCTGAGCCAAGAAATAGATCCGAGAGAAAGCCAAGGGGAGCACCAGGCCTCTACATCTCAAGGCTCAATATCCATATCTGTCAACCGATCTTTTCGTCGACCAAAGTCCGTGGAGGATAAGATAAACAAATTCTTAGCCAAACATCCCCACAAATCTTCAAGAGACGGCTGGCAGATATCTTTTTCCACCCGAACCATCAAGGGCAACAAGCTGAAAGCTCTTCTAGCGCTACAACCACAACCAGAGTGGCGCCAACAACTCTTCGAGAGAGACCCTACGACCATCAGGGCATATGTGATGAGTCCACGACAACTGAGGGGTTGGCCACGAATTCCTTTAGAGCATGGATGGAACATGGATGTAGATGCCAAAAGGGCTCTCATCCAGTTTTTTAAAAGTTATCTCAATTGTCTTGATCCAACAGTCCGCACCGCCATCACTTATGCTCGAGACTTAGAATATTTGATGGGTAATGAGACAAAATGGGACAACTTTCTCCCACCCATATGTTTTGATCTGAATAAAGCACTGGCCTCCGAAAAAATTGAAGATCAATTACCCCTGGTGCGCGTATATTATCGAGTGACACTCCTTGGCGATCCATGGACGCAAAGATTCCTGGGTCGACCAATATTGGTTAACAGGAGTCCACAAGTCCCTTTTCACTCCAAAGGACTTGAAAAATACCAACAGACTCACTTTTATCGAAGACGTCACGAGCTACCTCATCCACCAGAGATGCACAAAGAAGAGCCTCTACTAAACCGGCATAGTGCCAAGGGACCGGCACTACTTCAAGTCGTGGGTCCTGTTGGGGGTATTCCCACCATGCCTGTAGATAAATAAAAAGTCAAAGTTGGTAGAAATAGTTGCAAGGGTTGTGGCATCCTGCATGTATAAGCCCATGGCCCAATGAGCACTTGTAAATAAATAATTTTGGCAACAAACTTGACTTTGGACCATGTAATTAAAATAATATTAGAAGGCCAAAGTTAAGCTTAAGTTAAGTTACTAAATTTTTTTGGATTAGTCAAAAGTCAAATGGTGGTAGGTGGGGTGTGTTTCTTCCTACACCATAGATTCATTTGTGTTTCTTGTGGATGGTGTGGATTACAATCCCATCTTTTGCAAGTAGCCAATAGGAAGCAAGGGGCAAGGGCCACCCCAAAGATAAAAAAAACACCATTTGTAACCCATTTCCATGCTTAATAGAGAGGATGAGACTCTACTAATTTGAGAGCTCAAGCATCCTCATTTGCTAATCAATATTGCTTACGCTCTTGTTATGTTTTGCTTGTTGTTTCTAGTTTCCATGTTTTTGTTTTGTGCTAGTTAAGGTTTCTCCATAAGCATGACATTGAGCATTTGAGCTAACCTCTCTCTCTCTCTCTCTCAAGATGAATGTATGTGGTTAGAGTTAAGGGATGTAGTGTTAAAGTGGAGTAGAGTTAGGAGAAAGAGTAGAATGCATCTAAATCTAGCAAGTTGATATAGTTAGATACCTATCTAGTGTTCTAATCCTCTTTGATAGGAAGAAGGGCTGCTGACCAACTGAACTACACACCGTACAGTTTTTGCATTTGTGCCAAATACTCATCAATTGACTTGGCACTCTTTGTATTCTCCATTTTGCTTTTGGGTGTTTCCATAGTTCTTCTCCTTGTTAAAGTCCTAGTCTTATCGGCACTCTTTGCTTGATGAGAAGAGGAGAACCTTTGATTGGTAGATTGTACAAACCATCGTTATCAGTCTCAGTGAACTCGAACATTATGGGGTGTGGGGTTCTTGGTTAGAAGGTGGAGAAGGGTTCTAGAAGGTGGATTGAGTGAAGAAACTGATAATATTGTCGTTGCAGCCTTGGACCGACCCTTGCAATGTCGAGCTTTACCACCACTTGCTTGGTGAGGTGCTTATTTTGTCCTGCAGACTCACTATTTCCTTTTCTGCAGCTTCTTCTTTCTTTGATCCATTACTTTTGAATCTCTTCGGGCTTCACAGGAGGGGATTCAACTATCATTGCTCCAGAGAGTTTCTTTTGGATCTCTTCAGGCTTCACAGGAGGGGATTCAACTATCATTTCTCCAAAGAGTTTCTTTTGATCAAGATCGATCTGACTCATTTGTTGCTTAAGTTTCTTCCTTTCCTCCTTATCTTCTTGGCTTTATTTCTTTTTGTTGCTTTGCTTGCCTTTTTTAAATCCCTTTTCTGGCTGACCAACCATGGTGGTAGTTGGTTTTCGCAATGATCTCTTAGTTGCTTCGATAAGATTATCAAGGTCTAAAAAAACTGGAATTTCTCAGATGGATAACGAGATGATGGGGACATGGGGAGTAGCCAATGAAAATTGATTTTCCGCTCTTGTCATCCAGCTTCTTTTTCAGATCTTCAGGGATATGAGCGTAGGCAATGCAACAAAAAACTGGAATATATTTGAGTGATGGTTTCGATCCAGTCCACACCTCATAAGGTGTCTTGCCATTTAGAGTTAGAATTAAAGTAGAATCATTGTGCTACTGTATTGTGGGTCCTATCAGTTGGCCTCGCCATGAGGCAAGTCGACAGGACACACGTCCCGCCAACGGCAACCTGGGTCATGGATGGGTTGCCTCAGTGAACAACTATATGTACAATGTAATTTCATTTTGAGAAATACAGTTGCTATGTGAGCTTGCTGTGGAGAGTGTTTTCTGTTTGTGTTACTGTGTAACATGATCTGTGTTCCTGTTTGAAGCAAATTCTAAGTTGGTATTAGAGCCGTACAGGGAGTGTACACAACAAAACAACATCGTTGTTGAAGAGAGCTTCAAGAGAACTGTCTTCTGAGAGTTCGGGGTTTACGATAGGTTGAAGACGGAAGGAGAAACATTGGTGCAGAGAGTTTAGCACACAGAAGCTTGGTGAGATTGAGACTGTGTGAGAATTCAGAGACAAGGGTTGTCGGTTGAATTAGAACCTCAGCAGACGACATTTTGAAATTCCGAAGCATGCCATTTGGTGTTTGCAATAAGTGTGCATTCAATCGGACACCGTTTAACAAACGGATTGAAGCATCAACTTTCCAGTGGTAGGGCAACCTCAGAGCAGTTGATTTGGCCAGCCAGAGAGTTGTGAAAAGCAAGCCCAGATCAAAGTTGTGAGAAAAACCCTAGCCTAGGGCTTGGAAGAAAAAAAACAAAGTTTTCTCTCTATACTGATCCGTTTTTGGAGCTGTAAAAGGCTATAGGAGGGTGCCCTGGTAGTGCGAACCAGATCAGAAGAGACTGTGGACAGCCGCGACTCAGAGAGAGAGAGATGGTTGAGGATTCTTGAGGGAAGCCATAGTTGGGAAGAGAGAGAATAGGTGGCCGCGAGCAGGGAGGTCGTGGATAGATCGCGCAACGTGAAGGTAAGTGGTGACTCCATGTATAGAAGTGTGTTGTGGCTCCAGGGATGTGGTTCAATGCCCAAAAGAAATCTAGATCGTTGGATCCAGATAGAAGATAATCAATGGAAGAGATGAGCTTCCTGTGGGTCATTGGATTGCTATAAGCCATTAGATGTTGTTGAAGAGGGCCCTGAAGAAGTGAAGTGCATTTTGGCCTTCAACTTCATTAAAAATTTTCATACTGAAATTGGAGTTGGGTCCCTTCAGAAGTGAAGAGTGAAGTTTCTTCAAGGTGAAGAAACAGTTCAAAAACAAAGAAAATCCATATTTTTGGGTCCTTTGCCCGTTTTGACCCAAACAAAAGGCTATAACCTCCAAACTAAGGGCACCCAGACTGTACCTGCAAGTATAGTATAACAAAACAGAGTGATTGCAGTGGAGAAAGTGTTCGGAGTGCGCCAAAAGTGATTTCACCATTCCACTGGGCACGTTGTTGGGAGTTGACAACTGAGTGCATCTCGGAAGGCGACGCCAATTTGGCTTTCAAATTGGTGGAAAAGCGGCGAGTGGCCTGGTAAGGGAAAAAGTGCAAGTCATTATTTTCAACTTCTGACATCACTGTTGGCCTCAACATACTGTTTTTAGCCTACGGTAGAAGTTTCAAGCAGTTTTGCGATGGCAAACATGGGAGAGTCCATTCTAAGTGAAAGTAGCAAATTGGACGAGATTTCCAACTATGCAGTGAGGAAATTCAAAATGAAAAACATACTGATGGAGAAAGACGTGTGGGAAGTCGTCACAGGTGATGAGAGAAGGCCGCCGAATGAAGCGGATATCAAAGTGTTCGTCAAAAAGATGAGGAAAGCCTTGACCTTCATTAACTTGTCAGTGAATGATGACATCATTACCCACATTTGTGATGCTGTTACACCCAGACATGCATGGGATGTGCTAAAGGAGCAGTTTGAGACGTCAAATCCGTCAAGAATCATGTTTCTAAAGTCAAAGCTGAATAGTGCCTGAATGGAACAAGGAGAGCACATTCAAACGTACATGACCAACTGCATTCTATTGGTGAGCGCATACGTGATGTGGAGGTGGTGCATATTGCATTGTGCGGCATTACAGAACCCTATCAGATGTTTGTGAGTGGAATAGCATCAAGAGAAAGATTGCCAACCTTTGATGAGCTCAGAGGAATCTTGATACAGGAAGAGCAACGACGAGAGATGGTGAAAGCTAGACGTCAAAATACTGACGATCAGGCATTTGCGACACGCCAAAAACAAGACAAGGAAAAGGGCAAGAAGAAGTCTAAACAACAATTTGCCAAGACTCAGGAGGATGAGGGATCTTCCAGTAAGACCAAGAAGAAAAACAAGTGCTTCCATTGTGGTAAAAAGGGCCATTGGAAGAGTGAATGTCGCAAATTTTTTGCGGAACAAGGCAAGGGGAAACCAAAGCAAGCAGGTAATCTTGTCGATGAGGGTGAGATTGAAGACTCTAGTATCTTCATATATGCATTGTCATCTAATTAAGATGATCAAGCATGGTATATCGACTCGGGAGCCACAAGACACATGACAGGTAACAAGAATTGGTTCAGTAGCTTGAAAGTGTTGGATAATGGAACATCCGTGTCACAAGCAAATGGTGAGCTATGCAAGATCAAGGGGATAGGCACTGTTTCAATCCAACTACCTGATCGCAAAAGCAGGATGATCAGGGAGGTACTTTACGTACCAGGTTTGAAGAAAAATCTACTTTTTGATCAAAAGTAAAATTTGCCCATGATCGTTGCTTTGTGAAGGATGTGAACCAAAAGTTCAAAGTTATTGCGGATGGAGTAAGGGAGCCCAATACAAAATTGTACAAATTGAATGCTACAATCAAGGGGCAACATGGAGTTGTATCATCCATTCCATTGCAAATTGAGTTGCGGCATAAGAGGCTTGGTCACTTGAACTTGGGAAGCCTCAGTTTGATGAGAAGATTGGAGATGGTAACATGATTGCCTACCATAGAAGATCACTTGAAATCGATGTGCGAATCTTGTGTATATGGGAAGCAGCATCGAGAGAAGTTCAATAAAGGAGGTGTTGCAAGAGCAAAGAACATCCTGGATTTAATCCACACAGATTTATGTGGGCCTATGAGGACATTGTCCTTAGGTAAAGTCTTCTATTTCATGACCATTATTGACGATATGTCACGTAAGACGTGGATCTACTTCTTGAAGAAAAAATCAGATGCATTTGACAACTTCAAGAGCTTCAAAGCATTGGTCAAAAATCAGACATGTAGGAAGATCAAAGTCCTAAGATCAGATAGTGGAGGTGAGTACAAGTCTAATGACTTCAATGATCTTTGTGATCAATGTGGGATTAAAAGACAATTTATGCAAGCTCATACTCCTGCTCTCAATGGTGTACCTGAGTGCAAGAATCGTACGATTGTGGAAAGTGCCAAATCTATGCTAGCTGAGATGAAACTACCAAAAGTTTTTTGGTCAGAAGCATGCAGTACGGCAGTCTATCTTCAAAATAGAAGTCCTACCATTGCCATACCAAAGATAACACCTGAGGAAGCATTCACGAAGAAGAAGCCAAAAGTGAACCACTTGCAAATCTTTGGATGTAAGGCCTTTGTACACGTTCCTATGGAAGAGAGACGTAAACTGGATGTAAAAACTATCAAGTGTATATTCCTAGGATATGATGATCGTGTGAAGGGCTATAGATGTTTTGATCCAGTGGAAAACAAAATCCATGTAAGCCGTGATGTTATCTTTGACGAATCCAAGATGTATGAAGACAAGGATGCTGAGAAGATAGATACATTCAGTGGGAAAGATGGTATAGTGAGGATACCACCTGATGATGATCCATTCATTGACCTTCCAAGTGATGAAAAAGAGGATACATCTCAAGATACTACTACTCAACCTCAAGAGACAGGTTGGAGAGGTAGGGGCAAACCTTTTGGTGCAAGAAGGATTGAAATTGCAGGTGACAAACGCAAGGAATAAGGATATACCGTGGGACACATTTTCACCAGGAAGCCGATCACCTGACAGGAAGCTCCCTAAGTGGTTTGAGAGATTGTTGGAGAGCCGCGACATGGATGACTTTCCAGGATCATCTAGCCAGGGAGAGCTACAAAGATCAACAAGAGAGAAGACACAACCTGAAAGGTATGAGGCAGATTATGCTCTCTTATCTAGCATTATTCAAAGCAAAGAACCTTCGACTTATGGTGAAGCAAAGGATGATGACATTTGGGTCAAGGCCATGGGAGAGGAGATGGAGTCAATTTCTAAGCATAGCACATGGGACTTAGTAGGACCACCGGTTGGCAAGAAACCCATTGGTTGCAAATGGGTACACAAGACTAAGTAGCATGCAGATGGAAGTATAGCAAAACACAAGGCAAGATTGGTGATCAAAGGGTATGCACAAAGTAAAGGCATCGACTATGAGGAGACCTTTGCGCCAGTATGTAAGTGGAGTACTCTACGTCTACTTATTGCTTTAGCTTCACATTTTGGTTTTCCTTTGCATCAAATGGATGTGAAATCTGCTTTTCTAAATGGTGAGTTAGAAGAAGATGTGTTCATGGATCAACCCGAAGGCTTTGTAGCGAAGGGACAGGAAAATAAAGTATGTCGCTTGAAGAAAGCATTAATCTATTTGATTAACTACATTTGTCCTGCAGTAGGTAGCTGTCGGTTTGCCAGAGATCTATGTATAGAAGTAGGCGAACTGTCAACATCGGTGTCCTAACAGTACCGCATTTTACAAGGACTCGAAAGATATACAAGGACTAGGAAAATATACAAGGACTCGAAAAATATACACTGATTCAAAAAATTAGAATGACTCGAAAAATTACGGATGTTTCGAGTCGACCCCAT
Source organism: Diphasiastrum complanatum (assembly GCA_029204225.1). Lineage (NCBI taxonomy): Eukaryota > Viridiplantae > Streptophyta > Lycopodiopsida > Lycopodiales > Lycopodiaceae > Diphasiastrum > Diphasiastrum complanatum. The sequence goes on from CM055092.1 coordinate 28,811,028, forward strand.
ATCGAAAAATTATGATTTTGATCTCGAATTTTTCGATTCGATACAGTATCGAAAAATTCTAGCTATTGGATATCGAAAAAGGTAGGATTTTTTGAGTTGATACAATATCAAAAAATTCGAAAAAATGCGAGGCGAGTTTCTACTATAGTAATTTTTCAAACCTTCATTCTTTTTGTGAATTTTTCAAAGATAGGTATAGGATGTTTATCAGGATGCTCATTACCTTAATGGAATTGGGCTTGTGCATGAATTCCAACAGATTGGGTACTGAAATTTGGGGGATAATTTTTGGCTGGCATTTTTCGGTAGTTTCATGGCAAAGGCAAGCATCTTTAGCACATGCTCACCCTTCATCCCAGTCATAAAGTTGAAAGTTTCATCCTTGCGGCGAGTAGTTTCACTACAAAGGCAAGCATCTTGAGCACATACTATTGTTAAAAATTCACAATTCTACTTTGACTAGTTTTGGTCATATGACTTGTAAATAGTTAGATGGTCATGATGTGGCTTGTCACACGTGCCAAATAGCATAGGATTCCATTCATAAGGATGTTCTCAAGTAGACCTAAGTGTTAGAACCTTTGGAATGAGTCCAAATTATGCTTAGATACAAGGGAGAAAAAATAGGAGCTATTTTTGGTAATTTTTGCATTGTTGAGGGATCTCCAAGATTCCAACCCTAACTTGGTAGGGATGAAAGATCCACCAAAATTAGCATTAGGGACAGGTTTAGGGCTACTCATACCTGCCCAAAACCGTGATGGATCGTGTATATATAGGTGATGATATCTCACCAAAATCAATCAAGCAATTTCATGTTTTTTCTCTCATAATGGTGCAATTGCTCTCTATGTTCATAATTGTTTGAGTACTTGTGATTACTAATGATTATAGGATTGAATGTAGGTCTGGTGTACAGTACTCAGACTGTGGGAGGCCGTACTTTCACACGTGTGAAGCCTTCTTCAAGGATTTGGGCCATTTAGTGAGGTTCAAGCATAGATTTTTGATGGATTTTGATGGTTCAACTTGTGCTAATCTTATGAAATCATAATCTATTGTTTCCCTCATCATTTCAAGTGTTTTAGGATCCTTATTTGCTGTAATTTTTACATGGTATTAGAGCCTAAAGGCTGAAATGAGCTAAATCCTTGGTTTTCATTCAATTTGATCACAATTTTTGATCTAAATCTTGTGTAGATTGGATCTTAGCATCTAGTATTGATTCTAGAACTCAAAGTGAGTCAAATACATTGGAGATTGGTGTTGTGTGACTTCATTTGCAGGTGTTTAGGTGTCTAAAACCAGAGGCAAAGTTGAATTCAATTCACATTACCAAGATAGCAAGTTTTGCTTGCTCCAAGCATTGATTTCTAAGCGAGTTTTGGAGGTAATTTCATAGAGGAGGCTTTCTAGCATTCAAGGAGAGGGAAGATCAGAGTTTTGGGGACTCTTCAAGGCTGTTCTAAGGTGTAGTAGGCACCTCCTAAAGTGATTTAGGTTCAGTCCAACCATTGCTTGACTTATGCACCAAATTAGATCAATTTTTCATCAATTTTGATCATTTTTTGCTTGTGATTGGATAGTAGATTGTGTTGCATCCTCATTAAGTTCCATTTAGATCTTTTACAAGTGATTTTGGAAGTATATTAGGTTGCTGAAATTCACTCTTGATCAGATCATTTGGAAGCTTTAATGTTCTTTATAGAAAGAGGGGCAATTCTACTAGTATTGTCTACTTCAATCAAGCAAGTGCATTGTTTCTAGTATTCTATGATTTGATTTTGTTAGAGATCATTCTTAGATCTTTATAGGAAGTCTATTACTGATCTTTTCAGGTCCCTAAGAAGTGGGATAAGGTAGACCTTCAATCAAATCAATAGAAGTAACCTTCATTTGTGTCAGCTCAGATCACCTGCAAGAGCCCCTCTTGGAGTGCATGCACAAGCATACCCTTTCCAGCATCTATTCCATATGGAAAGTTAGAATGGAATCTATCATGATCATGCAAGATCTGATGGAAATTGTAAATGGTAAGGAGGGTGAACCTATTCATCCTCAAGAAAAAGCCAAATACATCAAGAGGTGCAATGTTGCACTACATTGCATAAAAATGAATGTTGCAAATGAACTCTTAAGAGAGGTAGGAGATTGCACTTCAGCTCAAGATGCTTGGGAGACTTTGCAAAAGGTCTATGAATCCAAGAACCAAACTAGAATGTTAGCTTTGAAGAATCAAATCTATAGAAGCTATCAAAAGAAAGGAGAGAGTGCACATACTTTTGTCCTAAGAGTAAAGGAATTGAACAAAGAGCTAGCCTTTATAGGTGATCCTATCAAGGATGAAGAGCTTGTTCAACTCATATTGAATGGACTAAGCTTTGAATTTGACAATTTGGTTCAGGGATATGCAATTATGGGTAAGCTACCCATACTTGAAGAACTCCAAGGCACACTCATGGCCGAGGAATCAAGAAGGAGCCAAATGCAAGAGAGGATGGATAGGCTTTCCATCCAAGGTGGAGATGACCAAGCTCTCTTCACCAAAGGCAAAGGCAAGTCCAAAGGCAAAGGATCAACATTCAAGAAGTCTACAAAGCTTGAGGATCAAGAAGGACCCCCAAAGGCATCTCCATCAACCACCAAAGTCAAGAAGGACAAATCAAAGGTGAAGTGCTACTATTGTAGCAAGATGGGGCATTATGCCTCGGAATGCTTCAAGAAGAAGCAAGATCAAAGCCAAGACAACATGAGCAAAGAGGAGGAGGAGGAGGAGAGTTCACATGAGGACTCTCTCATGATGTCCATATTTTCTTCAACAAGCTTCAAAGGAGAAGATGCTTGGTGGATTGACTCGGGCTAGTAAAAGGGAGTTTTTCTCTTCTCTCTTATCTTATGATGGACCTATAAAGTCTATCTATACAGCAAATGATGAAGCTTGTAAGATTGAAGGAGTTGGTAGCATTCCCCTTTGCTTAGGATCTTCCAAAAAGATCAACATAGAAGGTGTTTTGTACATTCCTACAATAACAAAGAATCTACTAAGTGTTGGCCAAATGGTAGACAATGGTTTCAATGTTGACTTTGCTTCAAATGAATGTTTCATCAAGAAGAAGGGTAAGATAGTGGCTAAGGGCACTAGACTTGGCAAACTTTATAAGCTGGATGCATTTGTGGATACTAATGTTGTCATGTTGGCCGAGAAGAGCAAGATATCTACCTTTACTTTATGGCACAAAATACTTGGACATGTCAACTCGGGTTCCATGGAGGCTATGATCAAGGAGGAGTATGCTTTAGGCCTACCAAGGTCTATTGGGAAGGAAGACAAGGTTTGTGAAGCTTGTGCCTTATCCAAGGCACATAAGAAAGTGTTTCCTAACTCCATCACAAAGTCATCTCATCCTCTTGAACTCATACACTCGGATGTGCACATTGCTAGCACCAAATCTAATGGAGGTTCATCCATGTTTTTAACCTTCATTGATGACTACTCAAGATATTGTTGGGTGTTCTTACTTTCCTTCAAGTCTCAAGTATTTGATACTTTTGTAAAGTTCAAGTTGTTTGTGGAAAAGCATCATAATCATAGCATCAAGATTCTTAGAAGTGACAATGGTGGAGAATTCATCTCCAATGAGTTCAAGGCCTTTTGTGAGGAGGAAGGGATCAAGAAAGAGACTTCTTGTCCTTACACTCCTCAACAAAATGGAGTTGCTGAAAGAAGGAATAGAACATTATGTGAATGTTCTAAGGCTTTAAGGTTAGATGCTTGTTTGCCCAAATCCTTTTGGGGTGAGTCTCTTGTATATGCAAACTACTTGATGAATAGGGTGTCTTGCAAAGCAATTGAAGGAAAAACTCCATATGAGATGTTGTATGGAAAGAAACCCAATCTTAATCACTTGAAAGTTTTTGGGTGTATATGTTATGTGCATGTGCCATTGGAAACAAGAACCAAGGAGGATCCATCTTCCACAAGAGGGATCATGCTTGGATATGCAAGCTCAAGCAAGGGCTACAAAGTCTATCTCCCATCCTTGAACAAATTTGTTGTTTCAAGGGATGTCATCTTTGATGAACATCATATGCATATGCTTGAAGAAGGCTCAAGTGCTCCAACAATCAAGAAGAAGATGGCCGAGGAGCAAGATCTTGGTTTTGAGGAGGAGCTCATGGAGGAGCAAGCACCAAACCCACCTATCACACCAAGGAGATCTTCAAGGGCAAAAGTGGAGCCATCAAGGCTCACATATCAAGGCAAAGGACAGCAAGTTGAGGGTATATCATCCACTTCTTATGCTTTATCTAGTTTTGAAGAACCGTCTAATGTTGAAGATGCATTGAACTCCAAAGAATGGTATAAATCTATGTTGGATGAGTATGATGCCTTGATTGAGAATGAAACTTGGTTGCTTGTTGAGAGACCTCAAAGGAATGTAATAGGATGCAAGTGGGTCTTCAAGCTTAAGTTGAATGCAAATGGGAGTGTTAACAAACATAAAGCAAGATTAGTTGCAAAAGGTTATGCTCAAGAGAGAGGGATAGACTATGAGGAAACTTTTGCACCCGTGGCCAAGATGGTCACAATAAGACTAATCATTGCACTTGCATCACATTTTGGATGGATTCTATGTCAAATGGATGTCTCTAATGCTTTCTTGAATGGTTTTTTGGAAGAGGATATCTATATGGAGCAGCCACAAGGGTTCATCAAGCATGGAATGGAGAACAAAGTATGCCATCTCCAAAGAAGCATCTATGGCTTGAAGCAAGCCTCGAGATCTTGGAATTCAAGACTACATTGCTATCTTATTTCACTTTCTTTTGTTCAAAGTGAATATGATCCCACTCTTTACATTAAGTTTGATGATGTTGGTATTGTACTTTTACTCATTTATGTAGATGACATCATCATTAGTGGAAATAGTGTTGATGGTATTGAAAAAATCAAGATAGATCTATCCTTAGAGTTCAAGATGGTAGATCTAGGGTGTCTTCACTTCATCTTAGGCATAGAAGTACTTAGAGGGTCTGATTTTATCTTTATAAGTCAAGTAAACTATGCTCAAAGTCTTTTGAAGAAGTTTAAGATGGAAGTATGCAAAAGTGTTGACACACCAATGGAGCAAGATGTAAAAGTGCCAAATGAAGATGATGAAAGATCCTTCATGGACATCACTTTGTTTAGGCAACTTATAGGTTCCTTAATGTGGATCACTATAACTAGACCAGATCTTAGCTTTAGTGTATGTAGGTTGAGCCAATCCATGCAAAAGCCATTGAATATCCATTGGAAAACGGCTAAGAGGATTCTAAGATACATCTCGGGTACATTGGATTTTGGGATTCTATATAGAGGAGATGTGATTAACCTTCATGAATTTAGTGATTTAGATTTTGCAGGGGACAAGAGGGATAGGAAATCAACAAGTGCCTATTCAACTTTCATAGGAGAAGGTGTGGTTTCATGGCTTTCAAAAAAGCAAGAAACTATATCTCTATCTTCAACCGAGGCCGAGTACAAAGCTTTGACAACCACTACAAAGGAGGTACTTTGGATCAAGAGATTATTGGTGGAACTAAAGATCATGGATTCAGAGGAGGCACCAATCATCTACAATGACAATATATCAGCCCAACACCTTGCATCTAACCCAATCTTCCATGCAAGATCTAAGCACATTGAGATATGCCATCACTTTGTAAGAGAAATGGTGCAAGCCAAGGAGATTGCTTTGGAGCATGTTCCAAGCAATGAATGTGTAGCTGATCTACTTACTAAACCACTTCAAAAGACACCTTTTATGAAGTTCAGATCATCACTTGGAGTGATTAGTAAAGCAATGATTGAACCAAGCTAGATAGTGAGGAGGAGTGTTAAAAATTCACAATTCTAGCTTGACTAGTTTTGGTCATATGACTTGTAAATAGTTAGATGGTCATGATGTGGCTTGTCACACGTGCCAAATAGCATAGGATTCCATTCATAAGGATGTTCTCAAGTAGACCTAAGTGTTAGAACCTTTGGAATGAGTCCAAATTATGCTTAGATACAAGGGAGAAAAAATAGGAGCTATTTTTGGTAATTTTTGCATTGTTGAGGGATCTCCAAGATTCCAACCCTAACTTGGTAGGGATGAAAGATCCACCAAAATTAGCATTAGGGACAGGTTTAGGGCTACTCATACCTGCCCAAAACCGTGATGGATCATGTATATATAGGTGATGATATCTCACCAAAATCAATCAAGCAATTTCATGTTTTTTTTCTCATAATGGTGCAATTGCTCTCTATGTTCATAATTGTTTGAGTACTTGTGATTACTAATGATTATAGGATTGAATGTAGGTCTGGTGTACAGTACTCAGACTGTGGGAGGCCGTACTTTCACACGTGTGAAGCCTTCTTCAAGGATTTGGGCCATTTAGTGAGGTTCAAGCATAGATTTTTGATGGATTTTGATGGTTCAACTTGTGCTAATCTTATGAAATCATAATCTATTGTTTTCCTCATCATTTCAAGTGTTTTAGGATCCTTATTTGCTGTAATTTTTACATTCATCCCAGTCATGTAGGGTTTAGGGTTTAGGGTAAAAGCTCAAAACTCAAAGAGAAGCTTTGGCACAACTGGTTTACATGGTATGAAAGATTCGATGAAATTTGAAATTCCTAACCTTGTAGCAAAAGAAAAATGAGACTTCATTCGAGTTATTCTTTTGTAAAATGTATTTATGACAATACTATATTGGATCTTTAGGGCTGGAGTGGACAATTCAATCATATTAATGTGCTAAGTATGCTTCCTCGTATTGTTGGACTAAGCCTATACCTAGCAATCTATTTACAATGTTTTATTGATTGAATTTGGAGTTGCGAGTCACAACATTTGGAGAAAATAGTGTAATGGCAATAAGTTATTACTTGTTGGGATCAAGCTTGTCTGTCCAGGATACATACTTGTTCTTTGTTGTATCACATGTTCCAAAAAAGTAAGAAACACTCTTGATAAATGAAGTTTCTCTTCAACACTTTTCTATACTTTGTGAAGATTACTTATGGTTTTTTCCTTTATATCTATTCGAATTCAGTAGAGCTAATATTTTGCAGCGAGGATATAAAGCAAACCATAAAGTTTGCACCTTGGTGGACAACTGTGGGTTTGTTAGAACTATAGATTGCTATCTAATGTATCAACAGTTCCTAAAGAGAGAAATAAACCCGTGAATCATGCTCCTCTTTTACTAGCAATATGGAGACTAATCAGAAATGTGGTGTAGTGATAAGAGTCACGCCTTGGTTTAGAAATCTAGTCTACCAAGAACACAAAATGCTGACGCTAGTCTTTTTCTGGTCACCCAAACCTTTCTTTTCACTGATTTCTCAGTTCAAAATCAATAAAAACAAAAGATGGCCAGGAAAAGCCTAGCGCCGGCACTAGGCTTTTTCTGGCCAGAAAAAAAAAAAAAACAGACGTCATCAAATTTGGTGTAATTCCAAGCTTGACACCTTTTCACATTTAACAAATTTTTTCATTTTGGACATTGATGTAATTTTTTGCTAATACACATAGTTTGCTTTATAAAGAATTTATTATTTTTTGCGATACCCAATGGTGTTTGCAATAGTGGGGGACTAGTGAAGATGGAGCTCTTAGGTAACGAGCTATCTTTGATCTAAGTAATTTAAGAAGCCTTATCTAAGCCACACTTTCATCCCTAAACCCAAACAATAATAATGTTAAAAAAATCCTCATGTTAGAGAAGTACTCGCAACCATAAAATTTCTCACAAAAGAGTATTCGCCAAAATTTGCTCGCCATGAAATGCTCGCTAATAAATTGCACCCCTGAAATTCATTGAAGAACGTTGCCATGCAAGGTCCTGTTCTTGAAGATGCTAATTACATAATTAAGGGCAATAGTTAGAAGAACTATGCCTCACTAACTTCGATTAAAAACAAACCACAAAATTAAAAGAAAATCTCAATGGAAAAGGTTTTTGAGATAGAATCCATAAAAAAAAAAAATTCACGACAATTTTTTTTTCTCTTACATGCACTTTTTTTTAGCACTGGAACATGCATATGAATATTTTTTATGGTGTGTAAAAATAATTTATGTTACGTGACAAAAAATATTTGTTTTTTGTTACATTGGATAAGGGCCCTTCCCAGCAACAGAAGGGCTTCCGCTCTTGGGATACATAAGCCTTTCCCCATAGAGAAGGGCCTCGGAGGAGGAACAAACCCCCCAAAACAATGATTAACTAGGTCTTTGCATCCACCAGCCGAAACAACATAAAATTTGCGGACTTATATAAGATGATGATATCTATGCAATCGCTCAACAACAAAATGACTAGGGCTTGCACCTTCACCAAGCAACAATTTCGTCAACGTATCTTGGGCTGAAGGTTGCATCTGGACAAGCTAAAAATCTGCCGACAAAGACACACTTTGACGACGATAGAAAGAAAGCATGAGGATCGTGTCTTGGTAAGCTCTAATCAAACTAAAAATCCAGCATAGAGGCCAGCAAACTTTTTAACCAACATGAAAAGAGGCCCAATGCCCTACCTACCTACTCACCTGGACAAGAACGTAAACCTAGGGTTTCCTCACGTAAACCTAGGGTTTGGAAATTCTTGTAGGCTCTCCTCCTATAGCTTGGTGGATCGTTTCCAAGCAGCCAAATACCTCGAGCAATCAGACTTTTCTCTCGAAATTGCTGCTAGAAAAGGAAGCATTCGAGGATTGATTCGCTCCCCTTGCGCAGCCGCAGCAGAGAGCTGGAAAAACGCAGCTAGCTGCCCTCTGAAACGACTGTAAACCATGGTGTTTCTTGCACAAATGGCTGCAGCAGGGTTTAGAACATGGTACACTTCAGGCTGGTCGATTCCTTGATAACTAGGTTGATGCAGAGACCAGGTTGGTAGCTTCCTTGATTCCTTGGTTGATACCCCAGTTGTGCGTTGGAAAGGAAACCGAGACCCTCTCTCTCTTTCTCTCTCTCAATGCAGCTCGTGCTTCAGTGGATTGCAGCAGATCTTCACCACCATCACCGACGTGTAGCCTCTGGATTCTTCAGCATCGTCGGTGTGTGTTTTGCTTAATACCAGTAGCTCTAAATTTTCATACATGCTTGACTTTACAATCATAGATTAGGGTTCTGCTGCACACGCACACTCTCTCATATTTCAGGTTTTTGCCAGCAAAATTCCTTCTTTTTTTCCCGCTTTCCTCAATGGTTTCAATGAATCTCAATTCGATTAGTTTAGAATCAGAAAGATTCGATGCAATAATTTCACTCCTAGCCAGAACTTGGAGGTTATACGAGTATAAATATATAGTATTTAATGTTCTTGAAGTCTAAGGAATGAGCGAGAGGAAAAATTAACATCTCTTATGGGAAATCCATTCGCAAGACACATTATCCTTATCGTAATTGCGTCAGTTATTTCTTTTCGATTAAACGTCCTCATTTTGCCCCTCACGGTTGCAGAAAGTTCGATGACAAGCACCTTGGAGGAGGATCCTGAGACTCAATCTCCACCCTGCTCTTGTTTTGATTTGTGTTTCTATTTCTGCCTCTTGATTGCTGTCGTAATTTAGCTATCTAGCTATGATGGACTAACAATATCCTTGCATGTTTTGTTACTTGACACTCTCTTTTGATGAGCTGGTTTGGCTGTGTGTTGAATTTGCAGGCCAATCAGCTAGATTAGAACGGCATGAGACCACTGAGAAGGCATCACACATCAATGGTAAGTATAGCGACTTCTGGCTACAAGCAAAGCATGCTACTCTCACCCACACCCAACAAGCTGATTCATCCCTATCCTCATGAAGTAGTTGCCATGATGCTTACCAGCCAATTGTACAAACATTCCATTGAAATTGAATCATGCATGGGAGAGTCACAAATTTTTCTCACAATTATTTGTATTTATTTCACTCACATTCCTCAATCAATCTCGTTGAATGGTCTAACTCAACCCATCAGAGTCTGTCTGCCGTGCAGGAGACCAAGCTTGGAGCAGGACAAAAGAACTCTGGGAGGATGTCATTTCAAATCCTTTGCAGAGGTGGGACCATAGGAGTAACAGGGTGAAACGGCCTGTACCCTATCTGTGGCATTCATCCATTCACTCAAACACTGTAAGATATGAGGTTGGGATTTGTCTCTCAAGCTGGCTCTGCTTGAATACTTTTACTGGGTACTAGTGCTTTTCTCACCTAGAGTTGCGCTGGCAAACACTGTAAGATATGAGGGAGATATTTGTCTCTCAAGCTGGCTCTGCTTGAATACGTTTACTGGGTACTAGTGCTTTGCTGACAGTCCAGTCTCATAACAAATAGCTCAGCAGCTTGTTCTATTAGCGTTGGTAGTTCAAGGCCCAGCCTACTTTGATGATTGCAATGGGACTTCCTATTGTCCAAGAACTGGGCTGAGATGTGATCGTTCATTCTAGTACCTTCAGTTTTCTTGATTCTAAAAGTTGTCATCATTTTAGTAGATTTGCTTTAAGCTAGCCATGGCTGCTCAGGTCGAATTTTCTTGTTTATTTTCAGAAAAATCCAAGGTTTTTGGACTTCAAACATAGGAGTACTACAGACAAGGCACTGGGGGTTGATTACAGGTTTTATCCTCCTTGGTTACATGCCAGGCTAGCTGTAATTGTACAAGGTCAAGAACGGGGGCAATCTGGTGTTTCAACAGATGAAACGTCTGGTATGCTTCAATTTTTCCCATTGCATGGCATTTCTCTTCTTCTCCAGCATTGCCTGACTGAGGAGAGAGGTGAATTTGCAGTCAGAGATGTTTAAATTAGCCACATCAACATCCCTTAATCATACTTTGCCAGTGTTTTGATGCCTGCAGGCAAAGTAGTTAGAGTGGAACAGCTCTGGCAAGAGTTTTTCTCAGATCCATCGCAATGGTCAGACAACAGATTTACTAAGGTGTGGTTATTCATCTATCTTAACTCCATTGGAGGTGACTTGTAAACTGAGGCCCAGAGGATACGTTTGGATTTTTATTTCTGGCTTCAGTTTCTTTGTCTAATGAATTTTGACCACTGCCCAGTGAAAAGGCTTACAATGCTACTACCTATGGTGTATGAGGTTGATCAATTGGTTATTGTAGTCATTTTCCCTAAGTTGATGCTATTATGTCTGCTGATCTGTCTTAGAAAAATTCAAAGTACCCAGACTTTAAACATAAGAGTACACATGAGGGTCTATGGATCGAAGGTTGGCTGAACCCCCCCTGGGTCAAAGCAAAGGCGGCCACTATGGGATTGGTTCAAATACAATCTGGTGATGGATTGAGATCACGGTATAGCTTCAACCCTGTTGTGGACTGTGGAGTTCTAGGCTGAGAGTATGGCATGTCCACTTTGTTGTTGGGTCTTTTCAAAATTTAAAGCATGAACAACTTTTTGATATTTCTCTTTGATTTTTATATGAATCATGACGTAGGGTTCCCAATTCTGGGGGCAAGGCTGGGAATGTGAGCAAACTCTGTCAGGAGGGACGACTAAAAGAGGCACTGCATATGGTCGCATTTATGGTTCAAGAAAATGTTCAAGCTCCAATCAGCACTTACGCTTGCCTTTTGAAGGTGTGCACAAGACGGAAAGCCCTGGCAGAGGGCAAGCAAGTGCATGCCCTCATAGTCCAAAGGGGACTTAATTCAAACACTTTTCTAGGAAACACCCTTGTTAACATGTATGCCAAGTGTGGTAGTGTGTTGGATGCACGCCAAGTATTTGATTCAATGACTGAACACAATGTGTTTTCATGGACTAATATCATCTCAGCATATGCCAATCATGGAAAAAGTAAGGAGGCCATCAATCTCTTTCGGCAAATGCAACAGACAGGCTTACTACCGAACAATGTTACATATGTTGTTGTCCTGAAAGCATGCGCGAGAATCCAAGCGCTGGAGCAGGGCAAGCAGCTCCATTCGGACATTATTAAAAGTGGCTTTGAGTCAGATGTGATTGTAGGGAGCACCCTTGTTGATATGTATGCAAAATGCAAGTGTATAGAGCATGCACGGCAGGTGTTTGACAACATGCGTGAACGAGATGTGGTATCATGGAATACAATGATTTCAGGGTATGCACAGCATGGGTTTGGCAATGAGGCCCTTGATCTGTATGAGAAAATGAAGCAGGAAGGTGTGCAGGCAGACAATGTCACATTTGCTGTTCTCCTAAAAGCATGTGCCAGCATTGCAGCTCTGGAACAGGGCAAGCAGCTCCATTTGGACATCATTAGAAGTGGCTTTGAGTTGGATGAAATTGTAGGGAACACCCTTGTTGACATGTATGCAAAATGTGGGTGCATAGAGGATGCACGCCAAGTGTTCAACAACATGCATGAACGGGATGTGGTGTCATGGAATGTGATAATTGCAGGATATGCACAGCAAGGGCTTGGCAAAGAGGCTCTTGCTTTGTATGATCAAATGAAACAGGAAGGTCTGCCTCTCGATGATGTCACTTATGTTGTTCTCTTGAAAGCATGTGCTAGCATTGCAGCCCTAGAGGTGGGAAAGCAACTCCATAAGGGCATCATAAAAAGTGGCTTTGAGTCAGATGCGATTATAGGGAACACTCTTGTTGACATGTATGCAAAATGTGGGTGCGTAGAGGATGCACGTCAGATGTTCAACAACATGCATGATAAGAATGTGGTGTCGTGGACAGCAATGATCGCAGGATATGCACAGCAAGGGCTTGGCAAGGAGGCTCTTGCTCTGTATGAGCAAATGAAAAAGGAAGGTGTGCAGCCCAACAACATCACATATATTGTTCTCCTAAAAGCATGTGCTAGCATTGCAGCCATGGAACAGGGCAAGCAGCTCCATTTGGACATCATTAAAAGTGGCTTTCAGTCAGATGTGATTGTAGGGAACACCCTTGTTGACATGTATGCAAAATGTGGGTGCATACAGGAGGCAAGTCAGGTGTTCAACAGCATGCAGGAACGGAACTTGGTGTCATGGAATGTGATGATTGCGGGATATGTAGAGCAAGGGCTTGGCAAGGATGCTCTTGCTTTGTATGAACGAATGAAACAAGAAGGTTTGCAGCCTGACGATTTCACACATGTTGTTCTCCTGAAAGCATGTGCCAGTATTGCAGCCCTGGAAGTGGGGAAGCAGCTCCATTTGGACATCTTAAAAAAAGGCATAGAGTCAGATGCAATTGTAGCGAACACCCTTGTTGACATGTATGCAAAATGTGGGCAAATAGAGGATGCACGTCAGGTGTTCAACAGCATGCATGAACGAAACGTGGTGTCATGGACAGCAATGATTGCTGGATATGCACAGCAAGGGCTTGGCAAGGAGGCTCTCATTCTGTATAAGCAAATGAAGCAGGAAGGTGTGCAGCCCAACAATGTCACATATGTTGTTCTCCTAAAAGCATGTGCCAGCATTGCAGCCCTGGAACAGGGCAAGCAGCTCCATTTGGAGATCATTGAGAGTGGCTTTGAGTCGGATGTGACTGTAGGCAATGTCCTAGTTGACATGTATGTAAAATGTTTGTGCATAGAAGATGCACGTCAGGTGTTCAACAACATGCATGAACGGAACGTGGTGTCATGGAATGCAATGATCATGGCATATGCACAGCCAGGTCTTGGCAAGGAGGCTGTAACACTTCTGGAGCAAATGCAAAGGGAAGGTTTCAAGCCTAATGAGGTGTCCTATATTAACGTTATCTCTGCATGCAGCCATTCTGGCCTAGTAGATAAAGGTCGTCACCTGTTTGATTCCATGAGTAAAGATCATGGTGTCACACCAACTATGGATCACTATGCCTGTATGGTTGATCTTCTGTGCCGTGCAGGGTACCTGGCTGATGCTGAGGACTTCATCAATGAAATGCCAATCCAGCCTAATGCCGTGGTCTGGATGACTTTGCTTGGTGCTGCTAGAAACCATGGCCAAGTAGAAGTAGGAAGACGTGCCTTTGACTATGTTGTGAAGTTGGAACCAGAAAATGCTGCAGCTTATATACTCTTATCAAGCATATATGCAGCAGTTGGTCGGAGGGATCGTGCCTTTGCTGTAGGTGAGGCAAATCATCCACAAAGCAAGGAGATTTGGCCAAATTGGATAGATTGATGGGGTTGCCAAAGAAGGCAGGGCATATGCCCGATTTGAACTTTGTGCTGCATGATGTCGAGGACCAGGAGAAGGAGAATGCTTTTTGTCGACCGAGTGAGAAGCTGGCCATTGCTTTTGGGGTCATGAAGCCTGTCTGTATCAAAGGAATTTTTTGGTATGCAGTGACTGTCACAATGCCACTAAGGTCACCTCAGAAATCGGCAGAAGCAGGATCATAGCAAGGGATGCAAACTGAGCTCATCACATTATGGATGGGTTCTGTTCCTCTGGGGATTATCGATGATGGCAATTGAAAAAGGTAACTGTACCAGCTTACTTGGTTTTGGAGTTTTTGGCAACCCTGTTTGTCACATAGTACAGTCCAATTCGCCTGATTCCATATGATCCTTGTCCCATTTTTTGGCCCTGCCTTACAGGGAGGGGTACATGGTAGTCTTAAAAATAATTGAATCCCTTCTTTTCAATCATTTTCCTGCTTTACGAGACTAACCTCTATAATGATTGTTTACGACACCTAATCAACACAAATTTCTCTACTTGTTTTTCTCCGTCGTATTCCTCTACGTGGCAGTATTTGAGAAGTTATAATCATTCGTTTTATGCAAGGTTTTCAACCTAGTACCAGGATTAAAATATGAAAGATTTTGTGCAGATGATGAATCTAAATGTTTTTTTTCTGTCATCGTTGATTTCAAACATAGCAGATTTTATGTGGGTAGATTCAATTCTTTTTTAAATCTGACATCACTGATTTCAATTTTTGATGTTTGTTGAAGGCATGGAATGGTGATGAACTTTGTTATTGCTCTCTCTCTCTCTCTCTCATCATTTTGGTGTTACAAATGGACATCATAATGAAAGTGTAGCACATAGAGGAGTAGCATTATTTGTTGTGATTCTTGTAGGTCAAACAACTACTCCATCAATTATAAATGTTTGTGACCTCTCCAGTAACCTTCTGTGATTTATTCAATGTCATCTTTACTATTTTTTGTGAATGGCAACCTGTTAAGCCATGTCTCAATGTTCATGTCTCTCAGCTTGTCTCATACAACCTTGAAAGTTTTCAATGCTCTCATTAGTTGTACTTGATGGTCTCCACAATGGAAAATTGAATTTGATTTAGCCACTGTCTCTTTGAACCCATGTCGTCTGCTTGATGGGATCTGTAGGACTAGGATGATGTGGTAAATTGATTACAATTGGCCATAATTCAGAGCGTACTAGTAACATCACCACCTTTACAGTCCATACACGATAATTGGTCCTGGTTAATTTATCAATGCAGTATGTCCTTGGAACAATTGCAGATGGTATATTGGCTAAGTTCGTCAGAGGATTGTACTAGTCAATTATTTGTTCCTTCTTGTCCAACTGTTCTTATGTTCCTTCTTGTCCCAACTGTTCTTATATGGCTTACACGTTTTGATTTGCTCTAAATCTTAAAGCATGGGTGCTTGGCAAACTCATTCAATTGTTGTAATTGTTTAGGAAGAGACATGCACAAATCTCCTATAAAATCACAGATATAGAAGAAACTTTGGTTCTTTGAGAGTACCACTAGTACAAACTTTTGTTGCAAGTATTGCTCTTATGCAGGAAATGTAGATTATTGTATAATGATTGGTACTAAAGCCTAGAAATATGATAATTACATCAAAGTTTAACAAAACCACATATCGACAATGCTTCTAGTTCGTTATTTTAAAAGCAAAAATTGTTGATTTTCCACTAACTTGAAGATTCATACATTTTTATGATATTGAGAATTGTCCCGTAAATGTGCCTGCCACAAGCGGAGTCGTGGCACTCTTCTAATATGAACATAGCTTCCTTTGGTGCCACACCACGATTGTAGATTCCTTCTACTCCTCGTTTATACAGAACTCCACCGATCAATGAAAAGCATAAGGCTTATAATTGTAGTTTCCTCTTGTCTTGGATTGTCATGGACTCATGCAGTTCCAAAGTGGATAGATACGTGGCTAAAGTTGCGTACCAACTATTATGATGCAAAAGCTGAATTGACCCATTTAAATGATGAAGACAACCATCCGAATAAGAAGAAATATGTAATGGATGCAGCAACTTGAACAGTATTCAACGACCAACACCAAGTCAAATGAATTTAAAGGAAGGATCTTTAAATAAAGGATAGTTATGAAACGACATATACCTTAAAGAGAAGGCCAACTTTAAAAGGAAGCATTCTTGATGGCACAGATTGTTCGCACCTTATTTTAACGTTGCAACCTTCCACGTGCCTGTTTCTTATTGGAGCAAAGTCGTGTGACTAGGATGCCACATCAGAAGTAGTACACATGTAATTACTTAACTAATTCTTATCGGTTAGACTTAGTTAAGTAATTATAAATAAGAGCCGACATATCGGTTGTCAAAAGATGCACATGTTCGCACTCGAACCTCTATTTGTACTCCATAAACATTTCATTGTAACCACCGAGTTTTCAGGAGAACAGAGAGAAGTCTTTAGTCTTTAAGTTTTTCTCTACTCTTTGCTTTCACTTGCTATCTAAACGTTGAGTGCTTCTGTGTTTACAGTTGATAGTCTCGCTTTGTTGGATGTGTATGTGTTTGATAACTTTGGTCAGACAGTACTTTTAGCTTTGATACTGTCGTGTGTGTTTGTCCATAAAATTCGATGCTGAAATTGTCTTTAAACTTATCGGTTGTTTAGTTGTTTTAGTAATTGAACTAACCGATTGTTCTGAATTTAATTGTGTGATGTTGATAGTCTCGCTTTGTTGGATGTGTATGTGTTTGATAACTTTGGTCAGACAGTACTTTTAGCTTTGATATTGTCGTGTGTGTTTGTCCATAAAATTCGATGCTGAAATTGTCTTAAAACTTATCGATTGTTAAGTTGCTTTAGTAATTGAACTAACCGATTGTTCTGAATTTAATTGTGTGATGACATTCGGATCACGGTTTCATTATCACAGCAGAATGTTCGTTCTTATTTCCTAAAGAATCCAATGTGTTGTAAGTCAGTATTGTTTGAGGTTTGCTTATGGATACTCGAACAGTGTAGATCCGTAATTGATCGTTCATTTGAATGAGCGATAGGGACTAATTGTCGGATCTTATTTACATTGCTCTGAGACGTTTGTGAGTTTCTCTGTGTCGAAGTTACTAAATCAACAATGTTATTCTTGTCTGACAAACTTTATAGGAGCACAGATTGATATATCAATCTGGTCGACAAGTCGGATGTTCTTTCCCAGCTTTGAAATATGTTTGATATGAAAATTGTCGAGATCAACTATCCTTTGGTTATTGCATGTAAAGTCACATTTTAACTGGTGATACTGGTTGCGAATTTCACTAAATGTTTATCGACAACAATCGGATTAAGTACAAAGAACAATAAGTGAACCAAAATCATCTATAATCACATCAATAAGCAGTCTCATTCGAGCTCTGACGATGACTTATTCGATAGTTCGAAGTCGTCCAATTCAAGCGACGAATCGGACACTGAGAGTTTAGATTCATCAGGCGACAAGAAAAACCACCGGAAGGAAAAGAAAATGAAGCCTTCCAAGGAACCTCCTACGAAGATCGATAAGGTATGGAAGAAGAATATTGCCGATTTGTCGAAGCAGATATAGGATTTGAAAGTTGAAATATCTGAAGTATCGGACAAAAGGCAGAAAGCTCCATCCTCCAACCCAAATGTTTGGTGCACTAAGTGCGATTCCTCAGGCCACACCAATAATGAATGTAAGGTAAAACAAGTATGTGAAAAGTTCTTGATGAGATGTTTTATATGTATATGAAGCAGATCTAGAGGAGCATTGATATTACATACAAGGACTGTCGAGCCCTGCTATGCAATCAAAGCCGAAGTTTGCGCTGAAATGATTTGTACATGCTCAGATTGTAAGTCAAAGTCAAAAGATTGTTTATGCACCTACGAACCTGCCGCCAAATTGAGTTACGAGTAGCTGCTATAATTGTGGCACTCAAGGCCACTATTCACCCGCCTGCCCGTCGAAACCACGTCGACCAATCAGCTATGTACCTTTATGTTCAAATTGTTCGAGAGAAGGCCATATTGCTGCAGATTGTCCAAAGCCCGCTAAGCGGAAGATTCTGTACAAGTATGTGCAAACTCCTGGTGTAGAAGCTGAATCAAAGACAAAACAAGATGACTCAGTTCTACTAGAAGTTCTTCAAAATCACCAAAACCATCAACGGAGAGTTCAACCAAAACTCGCAAGAATAAGAGAAAGCATCCTACCAAGTAGCAGAAGGTAAATACGTCCATTACTCAGAAAGACTTAAAAGATGATTCGGATTATGACCAGAATGCTACCAAGTTATTTTAGAAGGATGTCTATGAAGAAGCAAAAGCTTTAATTGATAAAGAAATCAAATCCAATGGTCACTTTTGAAGAAAATGATGATGATATATTGACGAATTCAAAGATCTCTAAAACTGTCGTTGATTTCAAGCCAAAAGATAAGAAGCAGTATGATATTGTATCAGATATTGGCTCCTTGAGACCAAATATTTCTTTCGAACAGCTCTTATAACGATTATTATCGGAAGCAGCTGAAGAATCTTTCACAGTTGAAGAGGAAGAAGAAAATCACTCTTCCTGAGATATCTCTACTGGCTGTTGACCTTGGAAATTTAGGATCGTCTGAAATCGACGTTTCAATTTCAGGTTGTTTGATCGAGAATGTACCCATTGATTCTGGATCCAACGTCAACATCATGTTAGAAATATTTTTTCGGAGGACATTGAACTAACTTTTTGGATTGCTATGAAATTGAAGAAGCAGACGTATCTGATAATACAGATCAAGTGTAACCATCTCAAAGAGAGATTCAAAGTTATTCATCAAATAATATGACAATAGGTATGATTGACTCGAATGATATTTTATCTATCGAAGTCGTACCTGGCAAAGCCTTAATGATCTCTAAAATATTATCTGAAGAAGAAATTTAACAATACATCGAATTGCTCAAAGAATATAATGATGTATTTGTCTGGTCAATGGAAGATCTTAAAGGCATAAACAAAAAACATGATCAACATCGTGTTGACTTGGACAACGACAGTATTGGCGGAATCCAAAACATATGCTGCTGGTAAAAGATGAATTGGATAATTATCTGGAGGCAGGTATAATTTACCCCACCTCAACAGTGAGTGGGTTTCGCCTATTGTTGTTGTACCCAAAAAGAAGACTGGAAAGATACGAGCTTGTCAAGACTATCGGAAGCTGAATGCTGTAACTCGGAAAGATCATCACCCATTACCGTTTACAAACATGATACTTGACCAAGTTGCAGGTCATGCCAGATCATCACCCATTATCGATTATACAATGCAATTTTTTCATGCCGAGCAAAGGGTATAAGAAATCTATGATTAACGATGCGGCCCTCAATTTTTTTGTAAATACTATAATCATATTCTTTTTGGTATTTTCTTCGTAAATGCCTCTTCAGGTGTTGTCTTAGGTACAACAATGGTAGAACTCCTATTCTAGAGATACACTATGGTGTTGCAAGATTTTGGTAGTTTCATATCAGCAAGCATAGATCTGGTGCTCTCTACAATCTTGTGATTTTTGTGCTCAACTACACCATTGAGTTCTAGAGTATGAGCTTGTGTAAATTGTTTCTTGATTCTACAATAATCACAAACGTATTCAAACTCATTGGACCTATACTCGCTTCCACTAGTAGATCTCAAGATCTTGATTTTTCTACCTGTTTGGTTTTCAACCATTGCTTTGAAGCTTTTGAAAGTGGCAAATTTTTTCTCAAAAAATAAATCCATGTCTTATGAGACATATCATCTATAAAGGTGATAAAATAATATGCTCATCAATGTGGAGTAGATCCAAGACATTCTTTGCCCTTGCAACTCCACCACGTTTGAATTTCTAACGATGTTGCTTACAAACATGATCACAAATCATCTTCAATTGATTTTCTATCATAGGAAATCCTTTCACCATCTATAGTTTCCTCATCAAAATGAGACTTCCTAGGTTCAAATGACTGAACCTTTTATCCATAAATCGGTTTGCGATGGAATGGACGAGATAAGTTCATATTGCCTCTTGATCGTAGCATTCAACCTGTATAGCTTCATCTTGGGCTCCCTACTTCCATCTATAATGACTTTTAGCTTTTAGTTCATGTCAGTCACAAAGCATTGATCATGTGCAACCGACAAATCTGACTCGGCCGACAAATCTGGCTCGGCCGACACATCTGACCCAGTCGACAAATCTGAGGCAACCAACAAATTTGATTCTGAGGCAGCTGACAAATCTAAGGCAGCCGACAAGAGGAGACAACCGACAAATCGGAGTAGGCCGACAAATCGGACTTGGCCGACAATTCAGACTAGGCCGAACAATCTGACTAAACCGAACAATCTAACTAGGCCGAACAATATGACTTCGTCATTAGAAAAAAGTCAATCCAAGACTTTATGGTTGTTCACCTACTTGTACATAGTCTTTATTACTTAAAAGGCGGTTACCAACTACAAGGCGGCTGTAATCAATTAAGTAGGTAGAAAAGAATTGACTTGAAAGACTTGAAAATATCTTGTAAATAAATATCTTTTCAGTTAGTTATCTATATAGAGACGGAAGCTCTAAAATATTCGAGCCTCACTGAATTGCGCTCATCAGCTTCACACCCATGTACTCACCTTCTGATTTTTTTCCACGAGTACATTTTTCACATTACTGTTTTTGTTCTATTGAACATTACTACTGTTCATTCATCTTGATTGTTGGATTTATCTCCTCTACTCTCCTAAATCCCATTTTAATCTGCCTCCATCCATGTTGCATTTTTACTCATGTTGTCGCGCAGTTTGCATATTGACATGTAAATTCTCATAGGCGAAGGAAAGGCGAAAAACGCGACAAAGTATTTTTACACGTGATTTGTGACAGGCGAAAAAGGTGTCACTGCCTTACAAAATGCCGAAGGTGCTCTAGGAAAAGCGAAGGCACCTTGTAAATCAAATCCTAAGGCATTTCGTCAGAGTCTCACATTTTTCGCATCTTCACCAACGTTCATTTCAGCGAAGGCTAACGTCGCGGCCTCTTCACGCTCACCCCATGCAACTGCGGTAATAGACTTGACAACGATTGCATCCACCAACGATCTCCTACAGACAACACATCCACTTTGTACTTTTTTTCATCTGCACACCTCTAACATTGTGTAAATATACTGAATACCATTTGCGTATTCAGATAGATCGAGATTGAGAGATTGTTGATTGAGAATAAGTGTGTGTAAATTTAGCATCAGGAGCTTATCAGAGATAGACCTAGTAGATGCCTTGTGTATTGATTCTTTATTGTCAGTAACAGGTTTATTCCACTTACAAATGAATTAGCTTTGTAGAGCATGCGGTTTCGCCCGCTATTGTCTTGTGCTCTATTGCATTATTGACATGTATATTTGATATACTTAATCTGATAACAGCTCTTTGTTCTGCGTTCAGATTTCTGTCAATATTGCTATGCTTATTCACCATTCTATCTGACTTTCTAGTTGCTCAATTTGGTAATTTGCTTTAGTGAGTTATTATTAGTCTAGCCATTTGCGACTAATATTTAGTCTTGCCTTTCACGAATAATTCGCGACTGATATCAGTCAAGCTTGCTAAGGGTGAAGACAAATTTTTTTGGGAAACTATGGTAAGTAATTTAAATCTTGGTATTCAGGGGTATCAAGATGAAATAAACTTTCAGATAATGCACCTGGATCGCACAAACATTGTTCTCAGGAGAGATTGGCTCTACAGCTTAGGACCTTCCCTCCACAAAAATTATCAGGAGAACACCCTCAACTTTCAGCATAAAGGCTGAGAGACCCAGTTGTAGGGGGAGCATGCTCTTCCGCAAATTATTTGCGACAAATAATCTGTCAAGCTGTTCGCGACAATTTATTCTTCAGGTGTTTTATTTATTATTGTTTGGCTACGTAATCAGAACGACCGTGATTTTCATCACTCACGTTCTGTTCGTTCTGATAGGCATAGTTGATCTTCATGAAAGATCACATCTCTACTTACAACATTCTTGTTAGTAGAAGGAAGATAAATTTTATATAGCTCATTCCGCTGCGCACGAACATTTTTTGTTTGAGTTTCACTTCTCGTTCGTGTTCATTTTCTTTTCGAGCTATTTTTCGTTTCTCACACACAACTTACCCTCTCTCTCTTCTCTTTCCCCAACATGGTATCCGAGCCATTTTCGTAACCTGATAAGCTTTTACAGTACAAGACTCTACTAACCGATAGAGTAATTGTTTTCTTGTTCTATATTTCTGTATCAAATTTTCATACTTAAGTCATTGATAGTTTTTCCTATCACTTAGACTAATTCTTCCACATGGATTCTCAAGGGAAAGCTAGTCCTATCATGGACAAGCTTGATGGAGCCAATTACCATCTGTGGAAATTTAAGATGAAAACTGTACTAATGGCTAAAGAATTGTATGATGTTGTTACAGGTGCAGAAGAGAAACCCGAAGCAGACGACGCAACAATCGTCAGATAAAAGCTGAAGGATGGAAAGGCTTTCACGCTGATCATCCTCAATATTACGAAAACTCAGATCGACCATGTATCCGAGATTCAGACATCGAAAGAAGTCTGAGACATCTTGAGCACACTATACGAAGTGCGAGATATAGCTTCCAAGCTACATCTTAGGAAGAAATTTGATTCCCTCAAGATGACGAATGGTGATTCGCTGCAGAATCACATAAATAAATTCAAGAACCTGCTAAGGCCAATGGCCGCTGTCGGATCTGTCATGGGCGATCAAAACGCAGTGATGCAACTACTTACAAGCTTGCCAAGCTCATATGACAACTGGGTCACAATCATCATGACTCATCCAGAACTGACTCAGTCATTACTATGTTGTTGCAGGAAAATATGCGGAGGAACGAAGCCTCAAGTTCCTCAGTTGATTTTCACGCCTTATAAGCCAATAAGAGCACGACTAAGCAAAAGAAGAAGAAAGACCCAAAGCAATCAAAGCCAGATCAAAAACCAGCTCAGCACAAAGAACAGTTGAATCCGCAAACCAAGAAGAAGCTATTATGTAGATACTGCAAGTGAAACAACCACGAAATCCAAGGCTGCCGGATACTTCAAGCAAAGAACAACAACAAAGGACAGCAGAATCAAGTGGCAAATGCAGCTGCAGAAGCTCCACAGCCTATTCAAGAAGCAGATCATGATGCCTTCATGACTAGCCATCAAGGAGCATCCAGCGACAGTTCTTGGTTCTTGGATTCTGGAGCCACTCAGCACATGACCAACCTTATTGGCTGTTTCGAGTCCTATACACCTTATAGTACCCAAAAATTTGTTCACCTTTGCGACAATAGCACACAAGCTATTAAAGGTGAAGGTACTGTGAGATTAAGCTTTGCTAATGATCAGTCTAAGTTACTCTCTATAAAGTCCCGTATGTATCAAATTTGTCTATGAATTTTCTCTCTATAAGCAGAATCACAGATCTAAGACAGAGAGTAGAATTCGAATGTGATCAGTGCAAAGTAGTTGATAGGACATGCAAGATCCTAGCACTCAAAAAGAGGCATGGATACTTGTATAAATTAAGTTATTGCTTTTCTGCCTCTAGTCAAGAGCTCAGTACTTCTATTCATGCAAATAAATGTTTACTTTGGCATTAT
This sequence comes from Diphasiastrum complanatum, assembly GCA_029204225.1. Classification (NCBI taxonomy): domain Eukaryota; kingdom Viridiplantae; phylum Streptophyta; class Lycopodiopsida; order Lycopodiales; family Lycopodiaceae; genus Diphasiastrum; species Diphasiastrum complanatum. Next base: position 28,834,907 of record CM055092.1, read on the forward strand.
AGACTTGGTCACTTGAATCATGCTGCTATACAACAAATGTCTCGACATTCTATTGTCCTTGATCTAGACTATCCTAGAAATAAAGTTGAGTTGCCAACCTCGAAGTACATCAACTTGATGTACAAAGAACTTATCTGAATGGAGTTATACAAGAAAATATCTACATGATCCAGCCCAAAAAATACATTCTGGAAGGTATGAAGAATCATGTCTGTAAACTCCACAAAGTACGATACGGCTTGAAATAGTCTGCCAGAGCTTGGTTTCAGAGGATCAACACATTCCTCATCGAACAAGAATTTAAACCAAGCACTGTTGATTGCAGCGTCTATTCCAAGTTAGTGCAACAATCTTTCATTATCATCACCTTATACGTGGATGATACGTTGCTTTTCAGCAACAATACCAACATGGTCAAGGATTCGAAGCAAATGCTGTTTTCAGAGTTTGACATGACTGATCTGGACGAAGCTCACTTCTGTCTGGGCATTTAAATCCACAGAGATAGAGCGAAACGACTGATTTACATCACTCAACAAAGGTATCTTCACAATGTTCTTAATAGATACAATCTAATGAATTGTATCACTGTACCGGGTAGGGGCATTTCAAGAATCACTCTTATCTTTTTGGGATCAGTGGATATACCATTTCGAGAAAAGATATGGCCCAACACCACACCACCGGGTAACCCAGGTTTGGGACTTTTGAGATTCAATGAAATTTCGAACCTTCAATAGTGAATGAACACTTGTTCAAGGGCATCGAGATGTTTATCTCCAGAAGAATGCACACCAAGATCATCGAGATAAATCTCTAGATTCTTGTGTAACAGATCTTTGAAAGCTCATTGCATCACTCTTTGAAATGTGGATGAGACATTGCACAGACCGAATGGCATAACTTGATATGCGAATGTGCCAAACTCTGTAACAAACGCCATTTTGAAACGATTTTCAGGAGCAATTTGGGCTAAGAAATATCCACGAAAATCATCTAGAAAGCTAAAAAGCTTTTGCTCTTGCCATATCTTCGAAGATTTGTGTGGTGAGAGGTAATGGAAAGTGATCATTAAGTTTCTTCAAATCCACACAGATACGGAGTTTACCATTTTTCTTTGGTACCACTACAATTGGCGATACCCAACTGGTGTGCTCAATTTCATTAATGAAACCAACATCGAGAAGCTTTTGAATATCTTCTATTCTCGCGATAGGTAGAATTGGTCGATAAGATTTTGCTCTCACAGGTACGACACCATCCAATAATGGGATCATATGCAATGCAACATCAGGAGAAATCCCCTTCATTTCTTTATAACTCCATGCAAACACATTTCTATATTTGCACAATAACTTTTCCAAATCCCATAGTTGGGTTGGATTCAGGTGGGCTCCTAGGTGCACAATACGATTGATGTCTTCATCATCATTATTCAGATTGAGAGATATGATATGTTGGAATTCATGCTCAAGCCCAATTCTATTAGGTAATAAGCATCCTAAACCTGTTCATATTTATTCTAAAAAACCTACACAAAAATATGAAGGCTCAAAATTTTAACAAAGGATTGAAAAATTCTGAATCGAATTTAATCTATTTTTCGACCCAATGTCAATCCCATCAAAATGTGATTTTCCAACCCTGGATTGAATCGGATCGAGATGGAAAATATTTGGGCGTCTTCGGCCCTGGATCGGATCAGATAGGGTTTGATAAATATGAGCGTCTTTAACCCTGGATCAGATTGAATTAGGTCTAATAAATCTGACCCTTAGTTAATTTTTCGATACCGTTAACTAGAAAAATCTAATCCACTTACCGTTAAATAACGACAGTCTTCTGTGGAATTGTAAGTAGATTTTCTTAGGGCTTCAATGCACTATTCATTTGACAGACATTTTGTGTAACAAGGTATAGGTAATATTCTGCAACGATGTTCAATGACTATGTATGCTTATGTAGAATTAGTTAGTTGCAATTTTTGATTATCTAGCTATCAATGATTTCAGCTAAAGATTGAGTGCCCTACTATTCCATGGCCAACTTCAAGCTTCTGTACTGACATTACTGATTTATCTGAGTGCATTTTTGTGTCTACATTTTGGTTTCCTTTGCACATTGCAATATTCGTTTCATCTTGAACTCATAGCTGGTAACTGACGCACTACCGATCTATCTCCGTCTGCTCACCACTTCTGCTGCTCACCACATGTCCATCAAAATCCTACATGGTATCAGAGCGAGTGGCTTAGTTATCTGCATATTCATTGCGGATTTAGTCTCATTTCTACCGAGACCTCATATTAGTTAGTGCGCAGCCAACAATTTCACGTTATTGTTTGTAAGAGGACTGGTCATCTCATCAAGGACTACAAAACACTCAAATACAACAATGAAAAGAAGAAGCAGTTCCAACTTCCAATGATGAGACTCTAGATTGGCGTACTACTAGCTGGATATTACTCGACAATCCTCTCAAAAAACTATCAAGTAGTAGTTGCGGAGGTAATTCCATTGTAAAACTCAGGTCCAGCTGGTGCACTAATCATTCGAATTGTCTAGCATACTGATGCACAATTTCTATAGATGTTTGTTGTATGGTAGCTAGGGCAAATATCAGACTATCTAGATTATAAGTGCCTCTGAATTCTCTAAAGAATTCTTGATAGTACTCCTCAAGTGTGCTGATAGAAGCTCTAGGTAAAGTATGGTACCATCTCTTGGCTGTTCCTACCAAAGTAGTGGTAAACAACATCATCTAATGCGCATGACTCACTCTATTCACGAGCATTAGTGTTTCAAAATCCTTGACATGCTCATGGGCATCTTCGTCCTCATTCCCGTGAAATTGCGGTAGGAGACCTACTATTTCAGGTATCCCTCCAGTGTCATTTGGGACAACTATTGGCTCAGTCACCCTCCTTACTCTCGAAGTGATAGGCGTAGGGCTAGGTGCTGGCACAGTCGGGTGAGCTATGGGCAGATCATCATTCTCATCTAAAATTTCTTCCACAACAATCTTCTTGTCATGGTTGGTCTCAATCGAATTTAAGTTCAATTCAATCTTACTCTCTGCCATTGACTCAAATCTTGGGTCCTCCCTTATGACTTCTTCCTCAAGTCCTTCATCCGAATTTGATTGAACTTTGCTTTCAGATGTGGCTTTCCACTTAGATATTGTGTCCTCCTCTTGAGTTGGCTCAATTTCATTTTTCGACATGGTCTCCCACTCAGATCCATCACTATAACTCTCTACTTCTGGTTGGCGGTCATTCGTGTGTGTATATGACCGTGTTTCCCATTCTTGTAGTGATAGCGCTAATGCTATTTGTAGGTCGGTGGTGCTATCCTCATGATCTTTAAGAAAAGTTATGTTCGTGAGCTCTCGTGGTGGCTATTCCTGAGTGTCAACTACTTTTAGGAGTAGGGGAGGTGAATCTCCTGCTAAACTTCTGCTATTTGTGGCTAGACTTGGTTCTAGGCAGTAGACTAGTCTCATGCAATGAAATTTCTATAGCCAAATCTAGCTCTGCGTATGAAAATCCATCTAGAGGATTCCTCCGTCCATTGTGGTTCCAGTCGTGGTTCGATCAAGTGGCCTTCTAGTATAACATGTTTTTCTTCCAAATCTATCGTATCTAGGGTTGTTAACGTAAGATCTTCTCGTTTAGCCTCATTTAAAGCAAAGGTCTCTAGAAATGTGTCTATGGTTTTAACTAATTCTTCTTCTGTCATCATCTTAAATATATTTGTCAGTCTATTGAGCTCATAGAGAGGTTCTTGGTCGTCTAATTCTAGAGGGGGCATTTCATCATCGCCTGTGGCCCAATACCAACCAGTACAGAATCCTTTGTTGTCTCTAGTTTGGGATGACCCTAGATCAACAAAGTGTACTTCTTCATTGGGTGGGTCCACCAGTAACTCCCACATCCAAGAGAGAAACCATCCAACTAATGATTGAAAGCCCCCCATGATAGCAATGTTGGGTCGGTTGAAAGCCAAGAATGACACAATCACGCTAGATTGGTCTCATAACTAACATCTTTGTAACGATGGTTTATGCTCTCCTATCGAGGGAATCTGGCTCTATTGCTTGGATGACACTATCCTAACCATTGGACCACACTCTTTTCTAGCAATGGGTATCGCAAGAGCTTCCACAATCCAACCAAAAGTTTTATCATGTTGAGGTACGAGGCCCTCATTAGATCCAATAAGAATGCATATGATATCTCAAATCCAGGCAACCTCAGATTTCATCCTATGAATAATCTTTTGGCAGGTTGATGGACAACCCTTGTCACTCTCTTTGCGGGATTAGCACACATCTTTGTGCAATGCTAACCACTTTGACCTAATAATTGTCTTTCAAAACAACGTTCGACACTACTCAAGTAGCTCGCACTAAGGTGTTAGTGTGCGGCTGATGGCCTTGACAACACACCCATTCAACTAGTAAATTCCTAATATGTATTCTTTGTAGGCCATCGTCTTTCAAACAATACTCCCTTATCAAATTACTCTCGGCAACGCACCAATGTTAAGCGTCTGGTGGGTCAAATAACATAGGCAACCCGCAAATGGCTAATCTTTACAGTCCACAGCCCTACATATAGATAATCGCCCTTCAATCAATAGCCCATTATCAAATTCCTCCCGGCAGGCACACCAATGTTAGGGCCTATTTTGAGGGGGGGTTGGTCCAGCCAAAACGTCCTAAAAGGGTCAAGGGGCCCCACCTCTAATGGTGGTTCGGCCCTACATGAGCAATAGAGGATTTGCCACTTCCAACCCTGATGGCCTTCTCTATTGCCCCGTACTCCCCAACCGATGAGAGTTTTCCAGGTTCTCAGAGACACGGTTGCAAGGAGGGGGTATTGTCACTTTTGGTGCAATGATTCACTAGCTTTCTAGGGTTACGGTTTCGTAAAACTTCTGATCACTAATTCGCATTAGGATCTTGCTAATGTCTCTTTCCCCATTGAATTCGGCTTACAGTTAGTAAAAATCTTACATGGGCTTGAAACCGATTTATTGCCTATGATGTGCTTGTGGGGTGCAAGTTATACGCACCGCTTTGTTTGATAAGCGGTGGTATTTTCGCCAATCGTCGGGTCTAGGTATTTTGCTAGACAGTATCGACGACGGGTGTGACTAGTGTGACACTTAAACAAGGCGGTGATTTTCAACCACGGATGGTGGATGACCCGCTCTGGTGTTTCACAGAGGTCAGGTCCAGCTGACATGCTTCATAAATGATGAAAATCAAACGCTTCTGAACTCTGACAATTTATTGTGATTTTAAACTATCAGTTCTATCTCAGACAAGCATAGAGTAAAACACATTCACCTTTTAAAACCGTATCCATATAATTACTTCCAAACCATGCTAGCGTTCTTGCTTTCACTAAACGTCGATAACCGAAAAATCAATCATTCTCTTAAATAACTCCACCACATATGACATTCATTACTATAATTCTCAACTGAACTCTAGTTCATGCTTAAAAACCCAATTCACTACCAAATCTTACAAGTAGTCACCAATGTAAATGAGTACAACTGGAAATTACAACCATCATCAACACTTAAATTTGTAGGACCTCCGAAAAAAACTTGACATAATTAGTCCCTCAACAAGATTTCTTCCCTAGACCATTCATAACAACCTCTTTCAAAGTGTAAAACCCTATCTTACACATCTCACATCCCATTCCGATTTAAGTTAAGATCTTACAAACAGAACTTCAAGAAATGGAAGTGACTAGAAAGAAAGTTGAAGTCAAAAACTCACCTCAATGTGCAATTAGGTAGCTGGATATCGTAGAAACTCCAGTCATGAATGCCACATCATCTCGGTTCCAATTGCCCTTGCTGTCTCGGTTGTCGTTCTGGAATGCGATGGATATATGCTTGAATACTGGCTAGAGAGATACGATGAACTACAAATGTATTCGATCTCTTCAAATGTAATCCATTGCCTTGTTACCAGTGAGTATTTCCCTCCGAAAGTGTGATTGACAGCAACGGTTAGAACTAAGCCGTGCAACTTAGATGGCAGATGATGAGGACAGTGAACCAACGATTGTATGAATCCAAAAAGTACTCAGTGGCTATATCTGTCTGCGAGGGAAGGTAGATGCAAATGGACAATTCATGGAATGGGAATTTTTTTCAGATATTTCTCTGACAGCGCTGAGCGTCGTCGAATTTTTTCCCATGGACGATGATTGACAACTACAATGGGTCTGCTAGGCGACAAAACATGTGCAGATAGTTGCAGGCAGGTGCAGTAGAACCACAGATAGAATATCATGGCTAAATTTCTTGCCACATACAATGATCATAGGGTGTAAACAGAGTGCCTCTGATCGTAGATAGACGGCTATAGACTGTGGACAGAGGTAGTAGGCAGATCGTAGGGCCAGCAGAGGAAGAAAACTGAAAATTCTAAGGAGGGAAGAAGAGTGGACATCAGGGTAGTAAATGTGATCGGGAAATGTATTTCACAATCAGGATTTTAGCAATCCCAGTAAATAATTGCTTAATACCGAATATTAATTTCCTGGGTAGGATTCATTTAGTTGAATTCATAAATAGTATCTTTGTGACCATTGAGTTATCCACAGCTTTGGATGTCAATTGTGATGTAAGAAATGGAATCTGATATATGGATTGCATTGGATCTGTTAGTTGATAGAAGCTTGTCCCTAGAGTTGATGCTCTTGGATCCAGAGGGATTTGCAGCTTATCATTAACTAGAAAGGATCAAAATATAGTGTTAAACCATGTTAATTCTTCTGTCTAAATCATAGAATCAGGTGTGGATTTGTGGTATCTATCTGATAGGCATGCCAGCCATCCAAAAAAATGGATTCTCCAGTATTTGGGAACAAGAGATAATATCCTATAGTGATTATAGGACAGCTAGAAGATCAGTGGATCTCTAGAATATCAGATAAGGCGATTAAGGACTTTCTAGAAGGAAAAGATGATGGTATGAGACATCAGTAATTTTGGAAAGGGAATTCTAGGACTGTAAAGATCCTATGATCAATGGTGTGTTTTAGTACCCAGTCGTGATATGGAAAAAATAAAACTGTTTGATCAAATGTGGGGTATTTTGGAAAATTTTGAGGTTTAATCTAGATCCCAATGTGGTATCTCATTATTTACAAAATCAAAGACCCTCAAATCTATTTCTCGCTTTCTTAATTAATCCTTTACTTCTCAGTAATTTCTCAAATATAGACATCAGAATGGGTTATATGATTCTTTCCAGCGTGAACTTATTCTTCTGAAAGACTGTTATGTCATATAAATTATTACTTGTGGAAATGGACTTGGAATTCCAAAAATTCTAAGCTTAAAGTGTTTCAACTTCTTAAATCTTGAATATCTCTTTTTGCATAAATGGATTTCAATAGAATGGTAGTTTCTATCACTAGGGTTGAAAATATTTGAAGGAAAAGTCCTGTTAGTAATAGAGTGAATCTTTTAGTGGATGCACTCATTACTGACTTTTTCATATGTTTAGATATTTTCATATATCATCTTTCTAGTTAACTTTTATTGAAATTTATAATTTCATTAAAAGGAGGGGTGAAGAGGTGGAATATAATTCTATTTGGAAATCTGTAGGTTGCATAGTTTCGGAAGAGAACCAACTGTGGTATAGAAATGAGATTTGGTCTGAAAGTAATTTCGGATAGGTTCAAAGTAAGATACCTAATTGGAACTTTTTGAAAAAGAGGAATTCTCTAGGGATTGTGTGGACAATCTGGAACTAGAATAGGTTTGGAATTTGAATCATTATCTATAAGTAGTACAGTAAAAGATCAAAGGTTACTAATTCCATTTTGATTGGGATAGAAGTAAGTTTGATCTGAATTTAAGTCTGAGAGTTGTGTATTAGATCAACCTAATCTTAGTGGAGTATTAGGATCAGAAAGAGGTTGATTGAGTGAAAGAAATTATGTAATTAGAAAGTAAGTTGGATTGGAAAACTATTGAGAGTGAATGTTATTCGTCTCAGAGATTTTCCCAGATATGTTATTTACTCATGAGAAATAGAAATTATTTTGTAGCTGAGTTACAAGATCTTAGTGAGATATGTGAGTAACATATGTGGGTTATGGAGGAATCTACAAGTGAAAAATGTGTTTATGTACTGGGTCATAGTGAGATTATTCACATATGTGCACAATTAATCTTGTATGAATCTACTGTGTATTCCTGGTTACTAGTATTTGGTGCACTTAACCTAGTTGGTGAGCATAGACATATGATCAAGTATTGTTTGATAGATACTTGCAAAGTTAACAAATCTTTGTATAGAAGATTTATGGATTAACTTATAAATGGTTTGGATGAAGATCTAAGTGTGGTGTCATACTAGTATAATTAAGATCTGCACCTAGACATTTGAGATTTCTGAATCATTGGCAATTAACTTGAGTAGTTGATTAATCCAGGATGAAGTTAATTGGTCATTGGTGAAACGATCAATGTGATGTGGATTCACCGAGAACTGATGGTTTTGATTTATATTACTTGTAAGATGCATGATTAGTGAATCATTTGGATTCATCAGTTAAAATTGTGTGCATTGGATATACAGTATCCATTCCTTAGTTAAGGAAGGGACTCAGTTCATTAGTGATTGTATCCCAAGGCGCTCAATTGGATAACAAATCATAATGGATCCAAGAATAATATCTGAATTGATATTCAGTAGGACTTTGGGTATCTAGATGTGATTCTGGATCGTAATCTAAAGTTTTTTTTGTAGTTGAAGATGATTGTCATCTTGGTATGCATTCAGTCACCAGTGGTTTCTAGACCTTGAATCTTGCACTTCAATAAAGAATCATGTTTTGAAAGTATTCCTAAATTTAGTATTTTCTTAATAGAAAGATTTTGGAATGACTCTTACTTTTCCTGAGTTATGTTAGACATATACTCCAGTGTCCTATAAATGATTAAGTATGGGTTTTAGATTCCAAAAAATTATGATTGACGAATCATATGAATCTAAATATTTATGATTGACGAATCATAAATAGTTACTTAATTGTTGTCAGAGGATTGTAAAGAATTGTAATGATTCTTAAGTGTGACGATTAAGTCTTGGTCTGTTTCAGATCAGTGTTTTGAATATCTCTACTCTAGTATTTTAATTGAGAACCTATGGATCTCACAAATATTATCTTATTTATCTAGTGGATGCTATTCTACTACAATTTATGGTCTACTGATGCTTGAGTACACTAATATGGTAGACCGGCCCTCCAGTACTTGAGATTATTGGTCACGCCAAGATTTAATTCCATGTTGCGGCCTGTTTGTGACTAATTACCTTGAGAGGACCCAAACACCCTAATTGAGACATATGGAGTATTGCATGTTTGTGTGGCGGATATAGGCAGGAGGACTGCATGAAGAGATGTGATCTATTTATAGTTGACCTGCATGAGGGTTGCATGGTTTCATGCACAGGACTCTACTCTCTATATAATGAGGTAGGGATTCTCCCATCGACATATTGGGTTTAGGTTACCAGTTTCTCTCTTCTCCTCTTGCTTCACATGGCATGGCTTGGGCGCTAGATCCAGTTTTGATCTAGGATTGGTTGGGCGGTTTGGCTCCATAGTCTCTCTTGTTGTGTTCTCCTATCCTCATCTTAGGGGCAATCCTTTAGGGTCTTCACAGTAAGACTGAATTTTCAGAATGGATTATCGAAGCTCATACCAAATGTATTGTATGTCCCAAACTTGATGAAAAATCTGTTGTCGGCCAGTCAAATTATAGACTTAGGACATAAGGTGGAGTTTTAGGTAGATTCTTGTCGGATTTTTGATAAAAGCAAGAGGATCCTTGCACTCGGAAAGAGGCAAGGATATCTCATCCGATTTGTGATTTGAAATCAAAAGGTTGTGAATTGAAGTTGTAAAATCAGAAAATTGTATTAACATAAACAATTATACTAAGGAGTGTAAACCAAAAATATTGGAGATAAAACAATGTGAAGATTTGAAGTAAGGGCAACATGAGAATTTGGAATTGTGAATATCAAATTGCTATGTTGTGAACATGAAATGTTGACTATAGTTTTGACGGACTTGTGAATGTGAAACGTAAATGCAAACGTGAGAAATTGGAAATTCATGTCTATAAAATTATGTTTATAAAATGTGAATGTGGAGATGTGAAATTACAAATACCGAATAAATGTGAATGCGGAGCTTGAATTCACATATACTAAATAAATGTGAATGTAAAATCATGACTACAATCATGATTGAATTCACAACTATACACTGTGATATTACAAATATTGAAATATGAAAATGTGAATGTGAAAACATGAGTACAATTATGATTGAATTCAAAATTGTGAAATTGCAAAACATCTTAAAAAAAATGAAATAGTGAAATTATACGCATAGTTTTGAGATCATTCATGAAATTGTATAGAAAATTATGAATCTAATGGTGATTGAAGTTGGTGAAATTATGATTTCAATTTGAAATAAGTAAACATCATATATCATGGAATCATAACATCAAGATCCTCTAACTTGTTAAGTTGCTTGTCGAACTTTCAAACAATCGTTTCATGAAAGTATTTACACTGGGGCAAGTCATTATGGGTTTTCGGCCCCTCGGTCTCAAGCTTTGCTCCACCCCTTAGAAAGGAGTCTTCAATTCAATATAGGACTGCTCTGGGGCCTATACCCTACAGTGGTTAGAAAATGGTTGCCATTTTTGGCAACTCTCTCTCTCTCTCTCTCTCTCTCTCTCTCTCTCACACACACACACACACACACACACACACACACACAACCAACAACCATCTTCACAAGACAAAAGTGTGCAAGTAAAAAAGTTGGATGGCTTCTAAAAAGACCGACACATGTCAAAATAAAATGAGTTGGGCTCTCCCTTCGCAAGAAGGTATGTATAGAAGCCATCACGAGTGAGATAGGCATGTAAATGTTTGTACACACGTTAACCCTACTTGGGCTTTGCGTACTGGCTTACATTTAGCTTCCTTCATCCAATAAACCACCCACACCACCCCCTTCAAAATGCTTGGTAAGTGTGGCCATTGGCCATTTTAGCATGTGTCACAGGAAACTAGTTCTTGAAAGATATTGTGTTCCATGTAGTTTTTATAAAAAATTGCATCTATTAATGATTACACACACCATATATCCTTTAAAAGGCTCAAAAAGCTTACACGAGTCTCTCTCTCTCTCTCTCTCTCTCTCTCTCTCTCGATTGCGCAGACACGAGGGACACACACACACACACACACACATAAACAAAAAGAAAAGAAAAGAAAAGATCACTCTCGAACTAGCTCTTTTCTCTCCATGCATCGCAAGAGAGACGGACATTACTAAAAAGTCTTGATCAGCTTCCATCTCACAGAAGTAAAAAAACTGGTTTTTTCCTGCATATTTCTCTTCCTGTTTAAGTCCTTGATCACATGCTGATTGTGCTCAAAATTTATTGAGTTTGTTGGCAGAAAAATATTTAAGTTGAGAAGAGAACTGGTATACTTATAGCAAAGGTAGAAAGAACATGGAGGAGGCTGTGGTTTCAAGGAGGAAAGAAGTCTCTCCTTTCAGAAAGAAGCTTGAAGCTGCATTGGATGAGCCATTTGACATGAATCAGCTTGCAGAACTGTGGGAAGAAATCAACCGAAAGAAACCTGTAACCCAACGGAGGGAAACCAGGAAAAGGTCTTTGGAGGTCTTAATCAATGAAGAGGGACTTTCATACCTTGACCAACACCAAGGTTCTTGCTGAAGCTTTAAAATCCTCACTTTTGTTTGGCTTCTATTTTGATGGTTTAATTTCTGCTGAGTGGAATTTTAAGATATGCCAGAAGGGACAGCTAAGAAATTTCTGTTGCTACCACAAACACATACAACTTCGCAGGAGAGACACCTTAGATTTGTTACTGGAAGCTAAAACTGTAACTAGGCTATACATTGACCTGCCACCTCCTATGAATATCCCATTTCGCATGTTTTTGAATTCACTCTCAGATATTCTGTCCCTGCCTTAATAAACATCATGATGTTACATTCTGCCGACCAAAGAGGAGGAAGTACAGCTTTCTTCTTCAGTTCATGGTCCCTGTGATGAGCATACTCAAGAGTCAACACTGAACAAAATGACATCGAAACAGAAGCTTAAAGCTTAATGTCAGAACTTATTGTAACAAAGCTACGAAGTGCCAATGGAAAAAAGTTAAAGGATCCAGGGGATAGTCTAGGTATTATATGATCAGAAATCCCGCAACATAAGCAAAGAATCTATGAAGCATTGCAGATGTATGTACCAAAGGCTTGTACGCTGCGTTTGTTTCAGATCCTATGTTATATCATAGGTTTAACTTTCTGCTCTGAAGCTTCAAAAGAGATAAAGCACTGAAATTCTTCTCATTTTGGTGCTCATTGTAGTTGAACTTAGTAGGGATTCGTCATGCAGCTTGTTCTTCATTCCTGTTTGCAGACGGTAGAATTTGTATGCAATTTTTGCAAATATGATTATTTTGGCTCTGAGAATCTGCAATTAGCATATAAAAGTGTTCAAAGATTTTCAGTAGTGAATCTTGTGCAAGTTAAGCAGAGGGTTGTTTTCTTTTCTTTTTTTTTTGGGGGGGGGGAGTTAGTGAATCAGCCAAAGCAAAGGACACTCTTGAGTATATGATCCTCCTAATAATTAGTTTTACCTCCTGAAGTTTGCTAGACGAATGCCCTGGATTTTGGCTGAGATCATATCTCAGACTATTTAATGGTACAGATTTTGCTGAGAAGCTGATGTCAACAGCTAACGTACAGGGAAAGTTAAAACTGCTTCGAGGTTTCTTTTGCTGGCTTCAGGTCCCACTTTCTGTCTTTTCTCGTACAAATCTTCTGTGTCTCATGTGGTTTAAAAAGCATCATGATATTCCACCATTGGATATGCCCTTAACACTAATGTCTGTCATTTTGTCTATGTTTACGTAATATAGCATTTCTATCAAGCATTTAAAGTGTTAGCATATATTTTCATCATGACAGTGTAATTTGTCAATTTTTTGCTTGACTTTGCTAGTTCAAACTAACATGTTTGGGAAGTAGGTCCATGAGTCAGGTGAAGTTTTTGTTCATCTTCATTTTCCTTGACCTGTCCTGATTGCCAAACTATTGCAGTATGCCTGTATACCAGGATCTTTTAAACCTTGGGTGGATCCAAATCATGCCAGTTCTGATGAGGATTGCTTGGTGACTGATGGCCCAGATGACAAGGTAACTTGTCTTGCAAGGACCTCTTAGACATTTTGACTGAATCTGCATTTCCTAACCGGGGGCTGTTTTTATTTAAATGCAGCATCTACCATTTTGCATTTAGCGTAAATTGAAATCCAGTTAAAGTGGTGAAAGGCAGTGGCCTCGTTAGACCTTACTGATATGTGATGACTGCTGCAGATTGTTGTTGTAGATTTGTCTCAAGAGGAGGATCGATTTGTATCTTTGCCAAAGCAAGGCCTACCAAGTGTTTTCCAAAGCACAGAAGACTATATTAAAAGAAATGAAAATGTAAAATTCAGCCTACACAGATGTGTAACCCCTTGTGCTCTAGCCCGTATGGATAGGCAGCATATGATTTCTGCTCAACAGTGTGCCAAAAAGAATAAATGCATTAAACATCAAAATCCCCAGCTTATAATGATTGATGATGACGACAGGCCCTGGCTTGATCAGGATATATCCCCTAGCTCTCTTGTTGAAGAGGCTGAAAGCCTCAGCCCAAAACCAAAATCTCTAAGCTTGATCCTGAAGGCTGAAGTCTTTGTGGAAGAGTTTGAGTCCACAAATTCCAAGCTTTTGCAGCCAAGTCAAAATAGTATGACCCTAAAACCACCCCAAGTTGTTATCATTGATGATGAGGAAGTCAATTCAATGGTTGCTACAGAACATGAAATGTGACAATCAACTACTAAGTGTAATGTAAAGGCTTGATGGAAATGACATATTGTCTAGAGTCAGTGTGGCGAGGCTGGATGAAGATCCTGCCAGTCCTGAGTCAATAGTCTGCAACACCAAACTATTTATGGGTTTGTCAACTAGCAAGCACATATTTTGCAATTGGAGGCAATGAGGCATAAACTGGAAGAAGAGCTTCCTGACAGTGCTAGCTCTCTGTTCAGGTGTCAGATAAGCAAAACCCGTTTCTGAATAAATTTCCCAGGAAAATGCCCAGCTACTGAAATGGGATATCTTTCAAATACAGCGCACTTGCCAGATAGTCATTTTTGGAGGTGTTACTTTCTTGTTTTCTTAAGGTCTATCAAGTTATACAATTGTACTATAGAGCATACGAGATACTTGAGTTTCACAACAGTACCATGCTTCTCTACTGTTTCAAAGAGATAGTTGTTACTGTGTAATAGTTTATTTAGACGTAAGGTGGTGGACCCTGGATGCGTCCGTTTTTTTTTTTTTGTGTTAAAAAATTAAAAAAAAAAAAATAAATAAATAAAAGTATGGACGTGTCTGACCCCCCGTCCAGGGGTCGGACACGTCCGGGTCCGGACACCGGACGCGGACGCGGAATGCCCGCGTCCGGCCCAGACCCTCATGTCTGATTTAATTTTAGACTATGAACTTCACAATGCCTGTCAATGATCATGTTTGGAAGAGCTTGTGTCTGCTTTTTCTTTCCTCCCCATTGAGTTAGCTTATTTGTTCAGAGCTTGAAAATTGAACATCATCTCATAGAGAACACTTAAGATGTCTATGGCCTCAACATTGTGTATACCAACTTGAATTACTATCCATGGAGCTGACTTAGAGGAGGTGACATTAGATTGCATATAAAAAAACGAAATGCTCTTTCGTTTATAGTATGCTAGATGCCTGGAACCACTACCGTCATAATGATATTGACAGGATAGATGATTGTGCAATAATAGCATCCTTTTTGTATATAATTTGACAATTTTATGAGATATGGCATTTAATGTATTTTATAAATGCAAGTCAAATTTTATGTATTGAGAGTCTATGACTAACGATAGAAAACACACTCCTCCTGATCAGGAGGTAATCATTTGTTTTGATATAATTTTATCTGAAAGAATGTCGTCTCTGATAACTTTACACGATTGGAGTGTTAAGTCTGATCTCACTCATTTGGCTAAGCTTTTCATGTGATTAGAAAAGCTGCACTATACTTGTAGCTTGCTTTGAAGTTTTTCAATTACTTGGGCAACACTATCTCCATTTGCTATAAATCAGACAGAGCTGAACTGCAGTGACTTCTGTAGGTGTGGTGTTCAGAGAAGTTGACTAGATTGAGTCCTGTTAGATAGAAACAGCCGATTTCCAACATAACAGGGAAAACACTGAGTGCCAAGTATCTCCAAAAAATCTCTCTGCCTGCAAGCAAGATTCATCAGACTTGGTGTACTACTAATTATGAGGACAGTTGAGCAACCGTCATGCAAAAAATGAGTTCCTTAATGATAATCATGTATTATTGCACCAGAACGTACTAATTGTAAGTGAATTTTCCCCCTTGGCTATGTTTGTGACTCTTGTGTATTTGACAGAGAATGATTTTTATGTTTGTCCAGCATTTGAGTGGATTGGACACATGATGCTCAAGAAAGATTAGTTCATGAAAAATGATTAACATAAAAGTCTTATATATTGTTGCTACAATTATGGTACCTTCATTTTTTAAGAATATGCTCGTATTCCCATTACAACTTGTAAATCCTCTGTTGTAGTCTACTGCAATTCTCTCATACCAGGATTGGAGCCTACTTCAACCCATAAATCACCTTTTCAATTTGCACACCAGCTTGACTCCTGATTCAAACCTTATTGAACCCCTTAAACATAGTGTAAGAACCACCAAGTGAAGCCATCTACAATTGCTAATGCTAACAAAATCCTTATGGATCCTATTCTTGCCACCAGCACTAATGTATCTCCATAATCCACTACCTCGATCTGTGCACAACCCTTGCCCACAATTCTTGCTTTGTGTTTACTTATTTCTCCATTTGCATCATATTTGATCTTAAAAACCAACCCATTTTGACCCAATAGCTTTCTTTCGTTCAGGCTACTCCGATACATCCCATGCCTACATAGTTTCGTTGAATCAATTCCATTTCCTCCTCCATAGCTCTTCTCCACCAGTTGCTCCATTCCACGCTTCTGACTGCTATCCACTAATTCATGCATTAGTAACACCATGTCTCTGAATTTCTTGGGTGTCCTCTTCACTCTTGTCGATCTTCTTCTCATCACCTCTAATTGTACTGCCGCATTTTCGTTTATTGGCCTACCCTCATATCTACTTCTCTTCCTGTTGTATCTTCCCATCTTGGTGCATTTGTTATGTATAAGATTTGTGGTTCACTTATTCTCTCAATCTTGCTTTCTCTTCTCAAGTGGTAGATATCTTCCTCGTGGAACACAACATTCCCTGAAAATGTATGTATTATTCGACTCCACATGATATACTCGGTAAACGTTTGCATCATCTGCATACCTGATTAGTACACATTTGACTAATTTTTGGTCTTTCTCTTTTCATATAAGAACAAAGTCAACACAGCCAAAGACCTTTAAATCATTCAGAGAAGGCTTATGCCCATACCATTGTTGATATGGCATCTTCCCTTTTAGTGCCTTAAGTAAGAGACCTGTTCTGTTTATCACGTGTACAGTTGTAGTTGCAGCTTCTGCCCAAAGGAACTCGGGCATTTCATTGTCATTCAGAAGGTAGCTCACCTTTTTCATAATCACCCTATTCTCCCTTTTTGAAATTTTATTCTATTGAGATGTGTAAGGCACTTTAAATTGTTTTTTGATTCCATGCAATTCATAGTAGTTATTAAATTTATAGTATATGTGTAAGGCACTTTTATATTTCCCACCATTGTCTATTCTTAGACTAAGTCTCTTTATCTTTCGGTCAATCTGATTTTCAACATATTGTTTGGAAGGCGACCTCAAAAGTCTGACTTTTATTTTTCAAAAATTCAATAAGAACCATTTGAAGGCAATCGTCTATGAAGATTACATAGTACTTCACACCCCCTACTAATATTGTCTCCACTAGACCACATATATCCAAATGCATCAAGTTTAGTCGCTCTAGCTCACGTTTTCCTTTATGACTAGTGAAGGACTCCCTATTCTGCTTTCCATATAGACAAGCTTCGCATCTCCCTATATCCAGATTAGGACCACAATCAAAATCCCAGGCTAGATCTTCTCTGGCTAGCTGACTTCTCTAGCTAGCTAACACAATCTAGCTGAACTCAGGTGTCCTAGTCTCTTGTGCCAGAGGTCATTCTTTTTAGTATATGTGGAAACTACACATGCTATTTTACTTTGCTCTACACGAATTTCTAATTCATGTAGAGCTCTCCCTTTCTATTCCAAATCAATATAGCTACATCATCCATTACTATGCTGCAATTTTCTTTGGAAAACGGAATTTCTAATTCCATATCCCTATGCAATTGACTGAAATTATATTGTTTGCAATATTGGGCACATACAAAACATCACTCAATGTGATTTTCCAATCTTCACTCAACCCTTTAAAGGCACACAACCCCTATTCCTACCGTAATCACGCCTTTTATTCCCATTGTAACTTACCTTTTCCCAATTATAAGTCGGTAGGTAGCAAAATACCTCCTATTGAAAGTCCTATATCTTGTAGCTACCAAGTCCATGTACCATCTTTGTCTGTAATCCCTTTGAATCCCCTCAATTGGCTTCTAGCTTGCTTGATTACAATGCAACTATCTGGTAAAGGGTACTCACCTCTTACTTCTAATGTCTGTGAAAGATTTGGGTTCAATTCGGATCCAAATCATCTATAGATCTTTGGTTACAAAACAAGCTACTCCACCAATCTTGCCAATGTAGAAAAATTAGCATCTACACACAAAATAGAATGCTAACTCTAATAGAACTTGATCAAACATGAATCTAAAACATAAATAAAGGTTATTGTCCGTACAACAACAATACCTTATTGTATGTATTTCACACGTGTGAACTTGAAAATAGCAAATATAGATCAGTCTACACATAATTGCAAGCAATCACAAGTATAGTGCACCAATGGATAGTTGAACCCAAGAGAACCATGTATAAGCACGAAATGAGATAGAGAAGAGAGAAGAATTGCTTCTCCACGAGTTACATCCTTTTATAGCAAGTTCAAATCCTATTTGGCCACTTGGCTTTTCTTCCAAAATGTAAACTTTACTATTTTTGGGTCTAAATTCATTGTTCTCAACATTTAAATTTGAATCTACTCAAACTCGACTTTTAACTTTCCTACACTTTCAAAAAGTGTTTATTCAAATGAAATTTAGACTAATTAACTTTGAAAAGTCAAACTTTAAGTCTAATATAAAGTTGGCCTCAAGTTGCGAAATATAGCTTCGACCCTTGTCTTGGTTCCAATGTCTAGTCCTTTTTTAACTTGACATTCTTGAAGCCACTGATGAGAGCCACATCTAACTATTTTGTTTCTCTCCTTGCTTGCCTCCTGACCTAATCTTGTAAGAGTAAGTTGCAACCATAGTCTACAGTCAGCCTATCATCCATTCCTTCCATGTTTATGACCAGTTAGTTCTTCATAGTGATCTGGCAGGCTTCCCAAGATTCGATATATTGATTGTTTTTCCTCCATTGTTGCTCCTGCCTCTTCTATCTGCCTATGCCTAGCCAATGTTCGTTCGAAGCACTGAATGAACTTTCAAACAAGGAGAAATAAACTTTAAGCCTCTACAAATGCTATGTAGGCTTGAACCAAAACATGATAAAGGCAAAGTCATCTACAACAAATGTTAAAAGGAAGGTACTTGAGAAGGAGAGAAGATACATGTAGGGCATTCCAATATGGAGGGGGAGGTGCTCAAGTAAAATTCTACATCAAGAATTTACCAAAAGGAGTGAGTTTTCACAATGATGACAGGTGACCATCACACAGGTCTGGAGTAAACAGCATGTAGCATATTTGTAAGCCATTGTTAACAAACTTAAACAACACCTAGACGTTATTCAAATTTATTCTGATGACAGGTAAATTGTAAACATCTATTTCCTATGATGTGTATAAAATGGACCCAATTCTCAAGCTATAACAAAAATGCTAGAAGCAATAGGCAAGGTATTGATCTATGACTGAATGTTGCCTAACTCTGGAAATACTTGCCTAAGTGAAAAGTGAAGAGCAACCACAAATTTACATATGAAGGTTGCTCAAAAATTGATCATTCAGATAGGTTAGTGAAAGGGATCGCTGCATGTCTTTTATATTGAGGGAAAACAAAAGGAATAAGTCTGTGTTGATCGAAGCAATAAATTTATGTACATCAAAGTGTCTTGAAACTGTTATGTCAGGGTATAATGCATAAAAGAAGCAACTTCTTAAACGTTGAACAAGTAGAGCACTTTTATGGCTGATAGGAGACGCATTCAAAGCAGCTGAAATCAAGAAAAGATTTATAAGATTCACCATCCCAGGGCGCATTCTGCATATGACAATCAACTACAACTTTTAGCTCACCACAACCCCGGGAATCACAACTTTGAAGTCCTTTCAGGTTTACATGAGATGGCATCATGTCGAGAAAAACTGATTCCAAATTTACGAAAAGAAACAATAGCTAGGCATGTGCTTGAGTTTTTTTGCACTTGCCAACAAAAACTGCCCAAGCACTTTGTTCCCTTTCTGCATAACAAGTCGGCTTTTGATTGATATCTTTGACAAGTCTCAACAACAAAGCTCTTCAAAATTGGAGTGACAGATAGGTTCTGCTTTAGAGATAAACAGGACATCTGTTACACGTCCAGCATTCAAATTATCTTCATCTTCATCCAGAATGACCTGAGATGGCATACCATTAGTTATCCACTGTAACCGAGCTTTTTCTTGAGAAACCTTCGGAGTAATTTCTTCATCATCAATAAGTATAATTTGGGACTTCAGTGTTAGATAACAACTTCGCTTGGGCTTCAGGAGTTTGGGTTTTCCATCTAAAAGATTGCCCCCAGAGATTTGAACTTTGGGACACATGTCCTGATTTGATTTGGGTGTCTGTTATGCTTATGCTGAGAAATTCAAGATTCGAAACGGCATGCTGATCAAGTATGGGCTTGATTTCATCCTCATCAAGACAAATAACTGGGACATCGGCAGGCCTGATGTCTTTGACCTCGTCAACAGTGATGTGAGCAATGGAATTCAGTTCCTGATTGAGCTTGGGTTTTACATGTTCAATATCCTCAACAATGACTTCAGTATTAGAATATCCATGCTGATCAAGTATGGGCCTGATTTCATCGTCATCAAGACAAATAACTGGCACACTTGCCGGTCTGATGTATTTGGCCTCTTCAACAATCATGGACCTTACTTCCTGATTCAGCTTGGGTTTTACATTTTCAATTTCCTCAACCAGGACTTCAGCAATAGAATGTGCATATTGATTGCGCTCGGGTTTCACTTCTCCAACCTCGTCAACAACAATTTGAAACACACAGTCGTTGGTGTTGCCATAAATGTTTCTTTTTCTTCCACTGTGAGATGAGCTTGTAGTTGACACAGAAACAACCCTATCATCAATCCGGGCACTGTCCTGATTTATTATATGGGGTTTTGCATCTTTCATGCTTTTGCTAAGAAATTCTGCACTAGCAATATCATCCTGATCAAGTATAGGTTTGATTTCATCATCATCGAGACAAACAACTGGGACATTGGCCAGTGCAATCTCTTGAGGATTGGAATTTACTTCCTGACCCAGCTTTAGTTTTACATCTTCAAGCTCCTCCCCAAGGGCTTCCACGTTTCCAGAAATGACTTTGGCATCACAATATGCATGCTGATTGACCTTGGGCTTTAGTTCCACCTTGTCAACAATTACTCGTGCAGTAGAAGTCATGTCGTCTTTTGGTTTTAGTTCTACGTGCTCATTCTTACCATCAAAGTTACTGCTTCTTCCACTTTGAGATGAGTCTGTCTTTGGCACAGACACGCCCTGATCGTCCATGAGAACATCAATATTTTCTGAAGTCACTTGAGCATTAGAATGCACATTCTGATCAAGCTTGAGTTTTATGTCTTCAATCTTGTCAACAATGACTTCAACACCAGATACATTTGGGTCAGGCTCCATATCATCATGTTTTCTGTCATAGTTTTCTTTACTTCGTGTGGCACAGGAGTTCGTTCTTTGCATAGATAAAGCTTGATCATCATCCAGAGACAAAACAACCGCAATGATCTGTAACATTCCACCCATAAACAATCAATCGAACAGCTAATTGCATGAGGTCTGTCTTCACTAAGCAATTTAACCCCAAGACTGACATTATACTAGATACATGTCATATTAATTTTGACAGAACAGTAGTGTGTAAGTTTTGCTTGATGGATTACTTGTATTCGATTCATTTGAGCACCAAAGAGAAGCATGCTACAGATCACCAACAGGTGGATTCAGTTCCACTGTCAACCAATTACTGTAGTTTTCATCAAGCTCTAAAATTTACCTGGCAATCTGGACCATCAGTTACTAAACAATCTTCATCCTGAGAAGAAGCATCCTTTGAATCCACCCAAGGTTTAAAAGCTCCCGGTAAACAGGCACACTGCAGAACATAACAATCAGACTTTGCTAGAACAAGTAAAACAGCTTTTCAGGCAGACATTAAATCACTTATGGAAATAGTTCCAAGCAAAGTTTGTCAAGCTGCAATGTCCAGATTAAAAGTTCCTGCTAAAGAGAAACTGTACAACATGCTAATAGATTTTGCTATGATAAGGAAAATAAGAACACATTGCTCTTTATTCCTTGTAACTGGTTCCTAAACAAACCTTACCATGCTCGAGTATTTTGTAAACGGGTTCAACTGCACAGATGGCCACTTAGATGATAATTTGAAGTATTGGCATTGCATAATTTCATGCCTCCAAATTTGCCCGAATTTTCAGCATCTTCCAATACGTGAGCATGTCTACACAATAGTATAGTTGGCCTTCGGCATCCTTTTTCTACGCTCGCAAGAGATATCAATTTGAAATTATTTCAAAGAGTAGACTAAATATTGTCCCAGCTCTAAACTGAACATAACAAATAGTAAGCGTGTGGGTGCAGATTGAAGTATGTTCCCAACTTCTTGAAACCCGTAAGTCGACTAATGTAAATCGAACAGTTAATAGAAGCGGTGCCAAACTTTGGCAAGTGGGCTGGTGGCATGCTAACAATCCTTTGATGTGTAATCAAAACTAGAAGCATCTTCAAAAGCTAGAAACTGCTAAATTATAAACTCAATATGTAAAAACTAGAAAGATATAAGTGCAGTGTCCAGTGAAGACAAAAAAGAGCTGGAATGTAGGTGAAGGAAAGAGAAATTGGACAAGGATGATCGGCAGCCAGAAGGGATGCAGAATTGTGCAGGCAAAGGCACACGCTGCAACTACCCTAGGAACAAAAGCTCAGGGTGCACCACCTAGCACCAATACTAGTCTTCAGGAGTAAGACAAGGATGATGTTATCCATCCCTTCAGTAGAAGCTACAAGGCGATGAAACAGAGAGGACAGTTTGATCTCGTAGCATCTTAAAAAAATCCATTCTGATCTTGTAGCATCTTAAAAACACCACTTCAAAATCGCTTTAAAGGACAGTGTTGAGTGTTCATAATGGTTACATTGAATTTTAAAGCAGCACACTCGTGGAGATACACATACTATAGAGCAGGATGGGACAGGATAGCAAGTGCAATGATAGCAAATTTCCTTTCTAAAAAGGTTGCCATAACACTTCCTGCAGACCCTATTCAACAGATCATTTTCTATTAGGGTGAGCTTATTAAAAACTATTTGTACTTGTTATGTGATTTTATTTCAACAACGATAAAAGCACTTGTAGGCAAACTTGATCATATCATGAATTCAAGTGATCTGGAGCAAACGAAAAGAAAAAATTAGCCACGATATCCCGAGCTCTCGTGAACCGCTAAGCACTTAGGCAAGGAATAAAGAAAGGAGTTTGAGGGACGCGCACAGCTACTAGAAATGAATTGACAATGATGAGATGCCAATTTCCCTGTCACTAGATTTTTTATTTTCACCTTTGGTAGAAATGAGAAAGACTGAAGTAAAGTTACTAGACACTGTCAATAAGTTATGACATGAATCTTGTAAGATGAACTTGCTTCCATTCATAAATTTCTACTATATCATCAATCAATAACATCACTGACCATGCCTTTTGTGTGTGTGTGTGTGTGTGTGTGTGAGAGAGAGAGAGAGAGAGAGAGAGAGAGAGAGAGAGAGAGAGAGAGAGAGAGAGAGAGAGAGAGAGAGAGAGAGAGAGAGACCTGTAACCAACAAAAAAAACCTCGAAGCATCTGTAACTTCACTTCTGGATCAACTGTTGTTGAAAGCTTCAATCCCAAGTCTGTTTTGCAGAAAGCAGAAATGTGAGGTGCATTTGAACTAAAGTGAATACTAATAAAAATGAAAACACTGCAAGATACTGGCTTCAAACATTAAATAAGCTCTAATGACGATTACCCTCACTAAAATTGAAGACTTGGCAAATTCATGAACTTCAGGTATATAGAACACTTATAGGCGCATTCATAGAGGATCATGCAAAAAGAGAACCATAAAGCCACAAGCTGTAACTGATTAAGATTGTTTACAAAAGATATCAAGAGAAAAACAACAAAGGAACTTGCTCTCAGAGGTCTTCTTCCCACAATCCTTATGACCAAAAGCTATCACATGACAACCCATGTAGGGTACCTACGTTCTCTAGTTAGAGTTCAGATCAGCATTGGGTGTCCAACAAGCCACTTTCCAAGAAGCTTAGTTGGGTCCTTGACCCTGTGACCAATGGGCCGAAATGAATTTGATATGGTTTAACAGTTTAAATGTGTTTAAAAACAAAAAAAGGGCCACAGAAATCAATTTGCTGAAGATGCTGCAAAATGTAAGGAACCTCTGTTTCTGAAGACAATATTTTATGAAGGAGAATCTGGTATGGTGTTCAGATCCATTTCTATATCTTTCAATTGAACAAAAGAACATACGTAACAATAAGTTACATGTACAATATTTAAACATTGGATGAAAAGAATGAGACAGTCTGAGATAAACTCTTAAGCTGCTAGAATACACCGATGAACCTGAAAAAACCAATACATATTGTTAAAATAAACGTTGATTCCAGTTTACACAAATATCCATCCATTGTTGCTATTGATTACATGAATGATGAATCTCTAAAAAGACACTATTTGTCTGCCTACATGTCTATCATGATAATAATGATTCTTGATAGCTGAGAGAACCATACATAAGCAAAACCCTAATTGTTACTTTTGAAAAAAGGAAAAATATTTCATACCTAGGGCTTTGCTTGGATTTTAAACATATCGTGCACTCAAGAAATTGTACATTTGGACCTAAGATTTTCACACAATCTCTAGAATGCCTAATAGTATCTACGATATATTGCATCGAAAGTTATTATTTTTACTAAGAATAATGCGATAATTTTGATGATGAATGAGTTGGAACCACCACCTAGGTTAATGAAATAAATTGTTGCCCTTCAAGCATTCAATTATGATCTAAAGAATAAACCTCCAAGATTACAAGGATTAAATGATTGTAATTGTTAATAGGGGACTCCAAATGAAGAGGTTGGGAACAGTGATACCGAATAACTCTTGTGATTGTTTCATATTGATAAAGACATGATTCCTAGTTGGTATTCCACTTTGGCAACATATTTGTCACCATTGCAAGTACCCCAGAGCATGAATAATATTGAGAAGCGAAAGTTTAAAGTACAGGCTCTACAATTTTCACTCATATTAGGTGTCATTTACCAAAAGGGAATAGAGGGATTATATCGTAGATGCCTGTTACCTGATGATATAAATTTTATCCTACAAGAATGTCATGATTCTGCATGTGGAAGACATTTTGCAGGCCAGTTGATAGGACAAAAGATATTGATGGCCAACACTTTTAAAGCCAACACTTAAACGTTATGATCAATGTTGCATGTTCCATTCCGAAACGTGATGAAGAAAATATTGAATGAGTTATCATGTACTAAACCTAAGCTGATATTACAATTGAGATATTTGGTTAGATGCCATCTACCTAAAACTTGTTTCAAAGAATACAATGGGAAGTTAGTTGGTGGTCTGATGAGAATGTCATGATTATAAGTAATAGTACATTTTGAACTTTAATGAACTATCTGACGATGTAAATATTTCTGAGTCGTTATTTTTCTATCCTTTAATTATTGTTTTGAATAAAAATATGTAAAAAGTTATTTTTCTAATAATGACATGCATAATGTACAAATTTCATGGATTCAATCGATAATTTACTACGAATTTTTATTGACGAAGTCTCAATAAATATGTATGTTACCATAAACACATTACCACCAACATTTTCATATCCTTTGGTGGAAACATTGAATCTACCCTCACGAAGTTATGAGTAGAACCAGTACAGGGATAGTTGATTCCACTAATTTATGGTTATGAGAAGCCGATGAAGATCACTCAGTATTATCATCTTTATGGCATAGTAGGAACATTTCTCGAATATATGTAGAATGTGAATATGATACGCCTTGTACTTGTAGATCTTACTATGACCAGGATAGTATCTTCTTTGGAATAAATATTATTGATGAGAGAGAGCACTAGGAAAGTTAACAAATGTGGTAGGATATTATTACTTTGAGTCAACACTACATGCATTACCCAAGAAGTGTAGAGCTAAGATCACTTCTATTATGGGGGGTCTAGTATGGGAAAATCGTTTAGTTCATAATCATATGTAAACAGCCATACATAAACTGTATTGATTTTTGTAATGTTGTAGTGGTTATTCTAATGTACAAAGAAAACAACTTATATGATAGAAAATTTGTTGTATTTTACGATTATATGATCTAATGATTTGCACCTGTGCTGAAATGTTGAAATAAATGACGCTATTTTGAATTTTTAGCTTTTAAATGTGCTTTGTTTTCAAGAGAGTATTTCAACATTGAGATCATTTTATAGAAATGAACACATCCATTTAGAGACCACTACTGCAGCAGATACAACGATACTTTGAAGTTACCAATCCCTATGCGTATGAGCCTTTTCCGAAACGTAAAAGATCTCACAAGAAGAGTAGGAAAGAATATAAAATGAAAATTTGTTATAATCACTAATAAGCCTAAAAAGGCTTGTGAATCTAGAATTATTGAATTTCTTAGAAAAGATAGATCTTTGTCTATGATTCAGATAGAAAAGTTGAAAGTAGAGATAAAAACACCGAAGAATCAAAAGATTGTTGTCACTAATAAATTTATTTGCATAATAATGAGAGAAAATTGCAGGTTATCTTCTATACGTGTGGTTTAAGTATTTTCTATTAAAGATAGATGTTTTATTTACTTACCACTATGAAAATGTGCATCTAGTAACCACTTTATATTAAATGATTGTTTAGATCTTAAAGAATTACATCAGTCATTGTAATAACTATTGCGGTTTGGAATAATGCTTTATAATTTAGGCATGTTGAAAGGTAATTGTATTCCAAATAAATGAAAATACGTTTTCATATATGTTTTGAGTATGTAAGAGGATTCTAATAGCATGGATCTCTTCTTATGACGAAGATAGTCGATCTATTTATCCACATATCTCTTCTTCCATCTAATGTCATTGATCTTATTATGGATAACATGTATCCCTTTAAATTATTACCTATAGAGCATCCTAGAACTCAGGTACTCAGAGTGAAAGCGACTGCATTTTCACGAGAAGGGGAATTTAATTTTCTAATTGTTGCTAGTGGGATCGTATTAGGGGTGATAGAACACCTATAGGTTGACTTCTTCATTGACAGGAGGATGGGGTGGAGCACATGTTCAATGGACCTGTCGATAATCGATATATTAATAAAGTGAGACTATAAAGACCACGTAATAAAATTGTCATGGTTTATTTGAATCCACCAAAGATCCCTATGCCACCTAGATTTCCAGACGGAGTGAAGATGCGAAAATTGGATGTGGTGCTAGTTAGTTTGCTGGAGTAAGAACCTTCTATTGCTGTCATTCTCTTATGATTTCACTGTTTCTGGCCCCCATTTCACTGTTTTTTCTGGCCCCCATTTCACCAGTCGTTAGTTTGCTGGAGTAAGAACTTTCTATTGCTGTCATTAACTAATCATACACCTATTATTGCACTGCTATACTGCCTTACAATGCTTGCCAAAGAATGGGAATGACTTTAGCTGAATGAATGAACCTCTGTTTCCGAGACAATATTTTGTAAAGGAGACTTTGGTATGGTGTTCAGATCCATTTCTCTATCTTTCAATTGAACAAACGAACACACATAATAATAAGTTACAAACTTACATGCTAGGAAGATGTGAAGAAACTGATACCTAAATGACTAAACATTGCATAAAAAGAATGACATTGTCACATGTACATTGAATCCCTTGCCGTAGCGGTTGGTTAGTTATGATTGGTATTATGGCATCTAGAAGAGGATTTGGTTCTCTTACACTATCACTCTTGAATAAGTGTATATATCCCTAGCCCAATGTAAATTGTAAATTGTAATTATTAAATTGTAAATGGCTAAGTCAACGGCCTGTGGAGACAATTGTAAATTGCAATGTAAATATCTATTATAGTGACTAACTTCGAGGGGTAACTCGAGGGACGGGATGTCACATGTACATTGGATCCCTTGCCCAATGTAAATTGTAAATTGTAATTAATAAATTGTAAATGGCTAAGTCAACGGCCTGTGGAGACAATTGTCAATTGCAATGTAAATATCTACTATAGCAACTAACTTCGAGATGGCCAAGGGGGTAACTCGAGAGTCTGTTGGACTGACCTCCTAAAAAGTAGGAAGAGTTGATCGGTCAACGTGACATGTGTCATATGCTCAGTAGGACACTTGGTCCAATGCATGAGTGACTCTGGTCGGACAGTCAATGGACGGGTCAACAGGACGTTCCATATGCTCTTGGTCCAATGCATGGGTCACATGTGTTAGACTGCTTAATGTTTATCAGATCTTACTAGAACCAAAGAATTATTAATGAATTCTTGATAGACCAGAGAACCATGCATAAGCATAACCCTTATGAAAAATATCCCATAACTAGGGTTGTGCTCAGATTTTGAACATATCGTGCGCTCAAGTCATTATACGGCTGGACCTAGGATTTTCACATAGTCTCTAAAACACCTAAATAGCATCTACTTAAGGAGCCGTATGGATAGTCGTACTGTATTCAAAAAGCTATAGATAGAAATCAGAAAATACTGACAAGAACCCTAAAAAGAGACTCAGCATCAACTAGAAAAATCTAGTGCCTCTAGAAATTTGATGAAAATGATCTCAGAGATGACAAAAATCATATAGACGTTCTTCATGGTAAGTAAAATCCTTTAACCAACACAAATAAGAACTGCAATCAACAATATCCATACATTTAACAGTTTCCAAAGCAGAAAGCATATACGGAGTAATAATATCAACATTTCCATTCAATTCTATGACTTAACAGAGTGTAGCACTTCCAATATCGTGCTACTACGAGGATGGCTGTACATGTCTCAAACTTTACCAGCAAAGGAAAGATCTCCACTAGATATGCTAGAGTTACCTGGCATCTTAAAAGATGCCCCTTTAGCTTTCCGTTTCTTTGGACATTCCTTCACGACATGAACTGGTTCCATGCAATTAAAGCACAGATTGTCGCTTCTGGCTTTCATGAAGGTTTCTTGGTCCAAGGTAAATCTATTCTTTGATTTCCCTGAACCTGAAGCCCCTTCCTTTGCCTTATCTTTCGATTTCTTTGGAAAGAAAGGCTTCTTACCCTTTACGTCGGGTAAGACACCAATCTCAGGCTTAGCCATCGTACGAGTATCATCACAGATTCTGGCGAAGCGAACATCATCCTCAAGGGTGGTAAGAGGCTGGTTCCTCCTGACCTCTAGCTGATAGTCTCTTGGCAACCCCAGTATGAAATGCAACTTTACTAGCAAAGGATCTATTCTAGTTGCAAAACGAGAATAGACCTCTTGAAATTCTTGTAAATACAGATCCAGGGGCCGGTTCCCCATATGGATCGTTGCATACTGACGGTAAAATTCAAAATCATCAAGAATAGGAAGGATGGCCGCCTTAAAGGCCTTACAAAAATCCTCCCAATTCCTAGGTACTTCAGGCTTACCCCTTATATCTTGCCACCAGGTAAATTCTTTACCTCGCAGGTACATGACGGCTAGATTGATCTTGTTGTCCTCGGATGAATCGTGCATGGAAAAGTGCGAATTCCATCGATCCACTCATTGCAAGACCGCCTCCGGGGTTCTATCCTTCTTTTCCCCATCAAAAACTTTAGGAGTAAACAAGGGTTGATGCACCAATTGCCTTAGCTGCGTCAATTCCTTGAGATCCTGCTGATCCCGACTGTGCTTAGCTTGCATATCCACAATCTGTTGCTGTAGACTGTTAATAGCTAGCATCAAAGCATCAGGGTCTAAGACAGAGGCAGATATTGTAGCCTCATGAACAGGGGACATAGGCTGTGTAGTAGGAGTAGGCTCCATTTTTACAAAGAGAAGAGAGGTGAATTAAGAAGAGATGATAGAAGAGAATCAAAAGCTACTCAAGGAAGATAGATACAAGACAACTCTTGTTGTCTCTTCACAAACCAAATGGTATTGTCCATGGCTGCCAAGAGGAATAAGTGAAAGCAAACAGAAGGATGCACCACCACCTCCACCTCTTTTCACACAAAAAAGCATAGAACCAAATGGTATTGTCCATGGCTGCCAAGAGGAATAAGTGAAAGCAAAGAGAAGGATGCACCACCACCTCCACCTCTTTTCACACAAAACAGAACCTCTTTTCACACAAAACAGAAGCATAGAAGAGGCATACCTCCCTCTTCATGCCATCCTACTATTTGCCAAGTGGCCTTGCCTTGCCACCTAGCTTCCACCTCAGCCTTCTGGCCTTCTCCTAGCAATCTGCCAGGTGGCCTACAGCCCCTTCTCCCCTTCTATCTCTAGTTTTCCTTCCACCTGTCCATCGCTGGCAGATAGCAATAGGAAGAGGAAAACTGGTGTAGATTTTCAGGGAGGGCCCCGATTTACACAGCTAAAGATCTGACATACATCGCAATGGGAGGGCGCTACCAGCTGCCACCTCTCCTGGCCCATATGATGCCACGTGGTAGGTTTTCTTGATGCATTAAGGTCACTCCCGCTAGTCAAAGAGCGATGGAAGAAAAGCACGTTTTTGTTTAACGTTGAGGAGGGCCCCATCGCGACCAAGAATCCACGCTTCCTGAGCGGACTCTCAGTAGGAAGAAACGCCACCTGTCCCACCTTGGACAGTGCCACGTGGCAGGTCCTCCTTAGAGCCCCAACCATTTTTCTTTTAAAAACTTTTACTCGAATTTTTCAAAAAAATAGCAGAAGGAAGAAGACGCTTAAAAAATGCGTTTTAAACCCGTTTGAAATCCGTCAGAAGCGCCAAAACTTATAAGAGAAACTCTACGAATCAATGCACCTGCTTTCAGCATGCAGTGGCTCTGATACCATATGTTACAATCTTACTTACTGCAAACCTCCAGGTGCCGGTTGACCACAAGAGACCGAACGATTCACGTTCCACCCCGCCATAGGACCTAATCCGGGTCTACCGTGCCCTGGCCTGTGACCGTAACAAGCTGGATCCGACCTCCATCCCAGACGGCGTCCCATACCACCGCCTAAGCTCTCAGCCATCTCCTGCCTCACACTAGCAATACATCCTGGCCATGCACACGCTCTTCATCCACCTCTTCCTAGGTAAACAAAATGGATGGCAAATGAGTCCTCCCCTTGTATACCTCCAAGGAGAGAGACTCCAAGCCATGTGCACTCCTGAATCATGACACGTGGCAACCATGCAGGTTCACGAGTCACCGGTCAAGTCTATAGGCCCAGTCATCGTCTAGTCTCAAGTCTGGGTTTGGGACCCAAGGGAGTTGGGTCCCTAATTGAGAGAGAGATTAGATTACCTTTATTAACATTCACGGACCAATATGGCCTTTGGGACCAAATAATCCAAAAGATATATCAATCTCTCTAAGATTCCAATAACAACACAGAATAGAGACTAGTTATAGATCAACTTCCACTAATTAATGTTAGCATTTTAGGTCTAGCAAAACCTGTAACAATACATATTACAACTACCAAGCATGCTAACATTAAGATGACGAAAAAAATTATTTGTAAAGCAAGGCGACTCGTTAAGGAGTCCCTTATCATCTTCCAAATGGTTTTGAACAGCCACAATAAAAAAATGGTACGGTGGTGCTGTATAGGCAAGCTTCGAGATGCACCATCATCCCATTTCCAATCTATCATCCTAAGAGTCTGTACTGATTCTGGTTTCCCTAATTTTTCTTCATGGCAAGCCTTCTTCTATGTTTCTTTGCGTAGGCCCACGTAAGGTGAAACCATACCAATTCTTTTTTGAATTGTGATTTTGTTTATAAAAGCTTCAGCCTAATTTGAAAGCTCTCTCTCTCTCTCTCTCTCTCTCTCTCTCCACCCCCCAGTTTCATATCATTTATGTAACCCAGACCTTAATGCTCGCACCAGATGATACAGGCTTGAAAGGTATTTGAAATTTTCGGTACCTGAAAGACATTAATAAAAAACCAAATTGCAATTTCATCTAAACCGATTTGAACTTGTGGCCCTCAAGGAAGGGCCACAAGTTTAAATTGGGTCGTGGTAGCCGGTTAGGTTTGACATGAACCTGGATGGTGGTCTAGGTAGGATAACCCCTCTTCGTTGGTTGTAACCTCAAAGGATCCCCGCCGGGTTTCACGTTGCCGAGTTACAGGTTTGCGGTGGCTAATCTGCTCCCATAATTGCGCAAGTTCGTGCATGTTAAATGGCTCGTCAAAGACAGCTCGAAGCCTCTCATTAAATGCCGTAGCTTCTTTCATTCCAGGAACTGAAATCTTCTCCGTCGTCTTTTCCTTTTTCGTGATATTCTCAGCAGTCGTTTTTATCAGTACTGTCTGCAGGCGATATAAATCTCTTTACCTCAAGCCTAAATCTGAGAAAAACAAAGAACTTCTTTCCTTCAGACGTAACTGAAAATTATAGCTCTAGAGTATTGTGGCTGGCCACCTACCAGATTTTGTGTTCGTCCAGATTTATCTTCAATACTTGAGCTAATAGATGGCTCACTAAGAGTGACAATGTTGGAGTGATCGACCGTCGACATACTAGTTGCAATTTCCGGCGATGTACGTGTTTCTGTTTTGGCAGTGCCGAGACTTCGCACTATTCTGCAGCAGCTAGGACGAGGTTGTAGATCATTCGAATAAGCATTGATACTCTTGGAAAGGTCAATAACTTCTTCTGAAAGCTGACTTACCTCTCGTGACCTTGACAAATGGCGGCAAGAGCACTGATTCTCATTCCCGCTACACATGCCTTCAGCATTCGGAGTTGCACTGTCATCAAGCCTTTTGATTGCAACTTTCTGCTCTTCCACGGCAGATTTGGATTCTACTGCCTGACCTTTCACAAGAGGAGTAGCGGATGGAGCAAAACTACTAAAAGTCAAATCAGAGGATTTTAAAGTAGGAATCCGAATTCTAGAACTCCCATTAACAATTTCCTCTCTGACTTCTGTCACTTCTCCAAACGCCTTATGTACAAAACAAGAAGCCTCCTGTTTAACCCCAACGAATGCTACTTTCCTATCTAAAGCCTCCTTGTCAGGACGATAAACACTCTCAGTTGCCGTCTTCTCCTCAAACCTAGATACTCTTTCTTTGTGATATGTTGGCAGCGAAGTAGCTAATGAACCATCAGAAGAATGGCTATGGGGATTCCGCAGATCGGGTAGGTCAACAAGAGGCCTGTTACAATCAGTAAACTCTCCACAGTGCTTGATCTCCACCGTCAAATTCATCTTGTCAGAAGAGGTTGGTAAAGCAATCACACTTTTCTTATCATCGTCACTTATCAAGCCTGCGCTTGAGTGGTCAAAATTGTCGCTTGACTTTTGATTTCGATGATTAGGAAGCTGAGAACATGCAGCAGTTGTAGGTCCAGAACAACCAGAAGGTGTGTGAAATTTGTCTTTCATGGTCATGAAAGGCCTGCTAATTGCCCCTCTCATTCTCTGTTTGAATCAAGAGTGAATTCTAAATAAGTACATTGCGCATCAGTTGCATTGAACCAACAAGTCAAAACTACGGGAATTAACCATAAAAGAAAAACAAAAGAGTCTCATTAACAAAAGATAGAGATAATTGAAAAACTTACAGGAGTAGATATTCCAATTTGACCACAAGCTTCTTCAGTTTGAGAGCCTTGGAATTGACTTGGATTCCAATCACTACTGAGCTTCTTGGGCTCTCTGTATTTTAAATCCGCATTGTTCGGATCTACCGTCCAATTGCGACCCACTTTCCTGAGAGCGATTTGTTCTTGACATTCACCAGTAAATTGAGATACAAGGAAATCATGTACGTTTGTGAACCCGGCACCACGCGCTTCTTTCACCAGTTGTCCCGTGGGAGGCAATCCTTGAGCTCTTCGACACGGTCCACAGTTGCAACTGCATCACGTTAATATTGTAAGAGCAACTCAAAACGACCGTAGCTTCCCTATTGGGGAACGATCTTTCCTATTGAGGGATGGCGTATTCCGCACCCTCGCAGGGTCGTGCGACAGCGATCTTTTAAGCCAGTGATCTTTTTAAGGGAGATAGCGTGCCTTTAAAATTTTACGTGGGGGGGGGGGGGGGGGCGTTTGAGGCCCTGCCTTCATTGCTGGGAGGGCCCTTGCCCTAGGGCGGGAAGCCAGTGATCTTTTTAAGGGAGATAGCGTGCCTTTAAAATTTTGGGAGGGGGGGGGGGGAAGGCCCTGCCTTCATTGCTGGGAGGGCGGGAGCCCGATGGCAGGCCCCGACCAGCAAGGAAGGCCCGAGGGCTTTAGGCCTTCTCCTACGTAATGCCATTGTGCGAAGGTGTTTTTTTTTTTTTTCCGTTTTTTGGCCGTACGGTACGGCCGTATGCGTGGACCAGTTTTTTTTTTTTTTTGCCGTTTTTTTTTCGCAAATTTTTTTACATTTGTGGTGGAATGTGGATGTGGACAGCCAATGACGGGCTGCCACATTGCACATTCCACCGGAGAGAGGAGAGAGAACGTGCATTCCACCGGAGAGAGAAGAGAGAAAGTGAATTCCACCGGAGAGAGGAGAGAGAAAGTGAATTTCATCGGAGAGAGGAGAGAGAATGACAGATTCCTAGGAGAGAGAAAATTGGATGGACATTATTATGCTCCTGGAGGTGGTCCCAAAATACAAAGGACACCTGAGCACAAGGCATTACGGTTTTAAGAATTTTGGGTGGAAGGTCGCCATTGAGGGCCTTAGGCTTCCACCAAAAAAGCATCACCCAAGGACGATATTCCAAGGACAAAAGCCCTTCCTCGGGCAAAATGTCCCGAAGAGGAGACCTTCCCTGCCATAATCTTAGTTTTACTTTTTTTTAAATGATTTTTTTGTCGTTTTTCTGCGCCCGAGGCCAGAAGCCTTTCCTCGGGACCTTTCGTGCAGAGGTATGTGTAAAAAAAGTAATTTTTTTCCAAAAGGTGCATGTAAAAAAAATTCAAAAAAAAAGGTGCACAAATTCCGTTCTATGAGGCGCCTCCAAGTAAAAATGAGATTACAGCGAGCGTAAGCGTAAGGCCAAGATTCAAATTGGAAAATTACCCCAACCACCTAGAAAATACAATTCACCTATTTTCATTCTCCTTTCTTATTTATCGTCACAACAAATGGACGTAAGTTTCCAAATTAGTCCAACCACCTATTGTGTAAAGTTTGAGCTTTATTCTTATGCAAAATGGACAACAACTTCTCAAATTACTTGAACCATCCCTCCACCAAGGTTGAACTTTATTCTTACAAAAATGGATGCATCTTTTCAAATCGCTCAAACCGCCGCTCCTAAAGGTTAAAAATGATTTCTTATGATGTAAATTTTTAAATTACTATAACCACCCAAAAATGTCACTATAAATATTGTCAAGCAAAAGTCAAGCAAAAATTTTATTTGTTTTTATCCAAAATGGGCATAACTCGTCAAAATTACTTGATCAATCCTCCATAAAGCTTTTGCAAATAGCATATAAAAAAGGGCCATGAGCCTCCATGAGTCAATCAGGACTACAAAGATCAGTTGAATGTTAATGCCATCATCCTTCAAAGGTTTTCTTTGGTCTTGTGTATCCAATGGCAGTGTCATACACAAACATCAAATATGCTCAAAGTGGAAGCTGATATAAATCATCATTGAGGACAAGCGTTCAATGCAACAAATGATACCTT
Source organism: Diphasiastrum complanatum (assembly GCA_029204225.1). Lineage (NCBI taxonomy): Eukaryota > Viridiplantae > Streptophyta > Lycopodiopsida > Lycopodiales > Lycopodiaceae > Diphasiastrum > Diphasiastrum complanatum. The sequence goes on from CM055092.1 coordinate 28,870,454, forward strand.
AACCATTCTATTTCCACATATGAACAACACTAGGCAAAACAAATCTTATTTCCCTTTCCTAATTTCCAATGTAATGTATCACATGATGGTTTGATTTAATACAAGGATGATATTTGACCTTTTCTTTTGATTGTTTTCCAAAGTATCTACCTTTCAGTCTTCTTTGGCGGATGATAGACCAAGCGAACATATCAGAGGTTGAAGAGGAGGAGGAAGTGTTGGCTCTCATGGTCTACACCCAAGAACAGAAGGCAATCAAGTCAAAAGAAGGGTCTTCAAGCACCACTGAGGGCAGTTACTCTAGCGAGAGCTCATGTGATATTATGCCAGTCACTCACAAAACCAGAGCATACAAGTATCCTGTGGATTTGTCGAATTTTTTGCATATTTTTTTTACCACTTGTGTCCAATTTTTTGCATATTTGTGGCGCATTTTTCGCTTGTTTGTGTCACAATTTTCGCATATTTGTGTCGCATTAGAAGGGTCTTCAAGCACCACTGAGGGCAGTTACTCTAGCGAGAGCTCATGTGATATTATGCCAGTCACTCACAAAACTAGAGCATACAAGTATCTTGTGGATGAGTCATGGTATCTAGACTCAGCAGCAACAACACACATGACATTCAATTGGGATGCGTTCTTCACCTATGAATCATTAAGAGACAGGGAGGTGATTGTAGGCGACAAGGGAGCGATCAATGCAATTGGAATAGGATCTGTATGACTCTCGGTCGGTCACAAAAGGATAGCAGTAGTCAGAGAAGTTCTCCATGTTCCAGAACTCACAAACAATCTGATCTCAGTCAGCTGCCTAACAAACCTTGGGCTGGAAGTAATGTTCACGAAGGCTGGATGCACAATTGAGAAAGGGAACAAGGTGTTTGCTATTGGAGTTAAAAAAAATGGCCTGTATCAGCTGCAAATTAACATGGAAGATAGACCTGTCGCATGTCTGGCAACAGGGACATCCAAGGACAAGGATAATGCACTCTGGCACAAGAGAATTGGGCATATCAGCACAGGCTCATTACAAACGTTGGCAAAGAAGGGCATGTTGAAAGGTTTTGATTATGATCCCAACAATGATAAGCAGATATGTGAGGCATGTGTCTTCGGGAAATAACACAAAGATCCTTTCCTGAGAAGAAGTAATGGTGTAAGCACTAAGGACCTGCTTGAGCTGGTGCACACAGACGTCTGTGGTCCAATGGAGGAAGCCTCAAAGGGAGGATCAAAATATTTTGTCAGCTTTATTGATGACTACAGCAGGTTCGTACATATTGAACCAATGAAACACGTGTGAAGTCCTTGGACTTTTCAAAGCATACAAGGCAAGGGTGGAGCTGGAGCTCGGAAGAAAAATAAAGAGATTGCGCTCAGATAATGGAGGAGAGTATCGAAGCACTGCATTTGATCAACTGTGTCTTCAGGCTGGGATAAAGGGAGAGTTTACCGTTGCGTATAACCCTCAACAGAACGAGGTTTCAGAATGGAAAAACAGATCGTTAATGGGCATCGCAAAGGCATGTGAAGTAATGGGTTCAGGCAATGGAGGAAGAACTAAACTCAATCAGGGCATACGGTGATTGGAGTTGGTCCCTCTGCCAACTAGAAGAAAGGCTATTGGTAGTCGTTGGGTCTACAAGATTAAATACAATGCAGATGGAAAGATCGAGCGTTTCAAGGCAAGATTAGTTGCAAAGGGCTGCGCACAGGTTGTTTGAAGGCGTGGACTATGAAGACACTTTCGCTCCAGTTGCTAGAATAGGATCAATCAGGTTACTTCTTGCATAGGCCGCAAATGAAGATCTGATTGTGCACCAGATGGAGACAGCCTTTCTCAATGGTGTCTTGCACGAAGAGGCTTATATGAAGCAGCCAGAGGGAGCTGAAGAAGGGAACGGCCTGGTTTGCAAGTTACAAAGGGCTGTTTACGAACTGAAGCAATCATCGAGGGTATGGTATGAGAAAATAGATTCTTATTTTTGTCAAAAGGGTTTCCAAAGGTGCCAATCTGACACAAGCATTTTCTTTGAAAGGGTTAAAGGTCAGTTTGTGGTAATAGCGTTGTATGTAGACGACATTAACATGATAGGTTATGACAATGAAATAATTCAAAGGTTCCACATGGAGAACAGTCACTCAGTATCAACTCCCTTCGATCCACGAGTAAAGCTAACTCTGGATATGAAGCCAAGGAATGACGAAGAAAGAGACCACATGAGGAATTACCCCTACCGAAGCTTGGTTGGAAGTCTAATTAATGTACGCCATGATTTGCACAAGGCCCGACATATCAACAACAGTAAGGAAATGACCCCGGCCTGGATCATTGGAAGGCGGCAAAGAGGGTAATAAGGTACCTTAAGGGAACTGCAGATTTTGGAGTAACATTCTCTGGTGGCAACATGCAGGTTATTGGGTTTGCAGATGCAGACTGGGGGGGTGATGTGGACGAAAGGAAATCAACATCCGGGTACCTTTTCACATTAGGAGGAGCAGTGACATGGGCAAGCAGTAGGCAAAGAACGGTGGCATTGTCAACTATGGAGGCTGAGTACATGGCCTTATGCCATGCATCAAGGGAACATGTTCGGATCAAGACTTTTTGCAGGGAGCTGTCTATACCACTCATAAGTCACCAGTTGAACAGTGATAACCAGGGATGCATTTTCTTGTGTAAGAATGGTGATTTTCACAAATGAACTAAACATTTAGATCTTCAATTCCATTATGTCAGAGACCTGGTGCAGGCAGGGGAATTGGATTTGCTTTATTGTCCAACTAGAGAAATGTTGGCTGATCTCATGACAAAAGGACTGAGTCTGCAGAGACAGGTTCTCTGAATTAAGATACAAAATGGGGATACAAGGGGAACAACAATAGTTAGGAGAGATTTTGGATTGAGAGGGGGATTGATAAAATGCAATCACAAAATATGTTAGTATTTTTTGCTTTTTCTTATGCCATGTCGACAGAAGGTTACAAGAAATAGATAGTTAGTTAGAAGGTTACTAAGTTGTGGTTAGTGTCGCTGAGGCGTGGTTAGTGTCACGACCCTGAGTCATGAAGTAGGTTCTCGATATGAACAGAGATGAATGTATAAGACACCGTTTTTGGAATAAACGATTGAGCTCTTTATTACCTTTTCTTCTATTATGCTTCTTTCGCGTTTGCCTGCTCTTTTCTCTGTTCCTTGTGTGAATGTTCTGATCTGACAGCAAGCCTGTGCCATTATTAGGTACATCTCTCTTCAATAATAATTTTAATATGAATCTCACTCTTTCAAATATCTGTCTCTCTTGCTTCTATGTGTGTTTCCCCTTTTGTATTGGCCATATAGAAGGTTCTTGGTTTTGTTGGTCCATGAACAATCAATGTGCATGGACATGGTGTCCATGTGTGGTACAAACTCACATAAAGTGTCTTTGTTAACCATAATTTTATCGGTGCATTCTCAAAAAATCACAAGGCAACAAACACGCCTTTAGAGTTGTCTTTTATTTCCTTTTAGCACTTGCCACTCTGACCTCCAAGCCATCCCATACATGTTACCTTGCTTCCGAGTATAGTTCTGAGTGTGTACCTTTGTTTCCTCAAGACTATGTACTACGCATATGCCAATCACTTCTAAAATTGACTTACATACCACACATCTTCGCCCTCCACATTGACTTACTCCTCATTAGACATGTGTGTCCTCCACCAACTTGTCAAGGCCTTTAGATTTTCACAAATTCTAGTCTACGCAAGGTATCTACAAAAGTTGTCCAATTTGCTTTCTACAAGTACATATATGATCGTATGATGGGCTACGTTTACTATACACTGGTGTTCCTCCAACTACCCCCCAAGGCCACTTTACCAATAATGGATGGACTAAAAATGGATTTTGTTCTAGAAGTGGCGCTTTCAACAAGAGCATCCAAGCTAAGGACAATTCTTAGACGTTTTTCCTTGCACAAAAACATATTGCTTTTTTGGTTTGGAACAATGCCTTCCCAAATCAATCCCTACATGCAAATTTGGAAATCGTAACCTTTAACCTGCCTCTACCAAATTTGTTTGTGTTGCATTGGCAATGAAAGTCTATGATGTCATCAACCTAAATCACACACAAACATGAATAGATATCACAACATTGTTCCATTCATATTTTGGTGTGGTAGGAACAAGCACAATAGCAATGAGCATACCTTGCATTTTGCCACTTCAACCAGTAATGCATGCATAGATGCATCACGTTCCAAAATGTAGCATCAATCACATTTTGGAACACCATGCTTTAGAATCTTAGGTCGTTCCGAAGTGTCTGTGATGTCATCAACCTAAATCATGCACAAACTTAAATAGATAAGACAATGTTGTTCCATTCATATTCGATGTGGCAGGAACAAGCACAATAGCAATGAGCATACCTTACATTTTGCCACTTCAGCCAATAATGCATGCATAGATGCGTCACGTTCCATAATGTAGCATTCCGATCACGTTCCGGAACAGTATGCTTCAAAATATTTGGTTGTTCCGGAGAGGACGTTTTTCTTTGTGAATTTTTTTAGGTACCTTAGGGGGAAAAAAAGCCTAAATCACTATTTAGGTATTAGGTATTAGGAATATTCATAGATGCAGCAGCGATTCTCTCGAGAATCGAATCGGGATTCAATTTGAGGCAGCACAAGAACACTAGGTCTGTGGCTAGGGCGGATACAGAGGATGCAAGAGAGGAGGGTGGGGATGAGGCTGGAGAGGGAGATGAGGCAAAGCAACTTCTTGAAGCTCTTTTTCACCCTTTTTTTCTTTGCTTTGTTAGCGGCTATAATACATCATTTTGAGTGAATCTTGTTGCTAGGATTGGCTATAGAGTTGTGCTATGGAGAGAGTGAAAGCATGTTCCCAAGCTTCTTTTTATACAAAGGTGATCGCCATGAGCATTCATGTGATTTAGGGTCATGAGGCCCTTTTGAATAGTTTTTTTCTAGTTGGAAGGTTGAGGGCTTAGTGACTTAGTGATTTAGGGTAGGTCTTAGCCATCCATTGGCATTACGGTTTAGGTCTTAGGCGGCTTTCGGGTTGTTTAACTCTCTTTTTTCCACTTATCCACTTTGCATTATGTTTTTGACCTTTTTTATAACATCTTGAGGATTTCTCCATGCATGTGGCGGGATGAGGCATGTGGGTGGGGGTGGATCTCTTGGAGGGGACAACGTAGTTCATACATGTTCAGATGCACACAGATGGTGTTGCTTCTTTTGCGGTGCTACCTTTTACAGCACGACGACAAGGATCAGATCACATTTGCTTGATTTGACCAGGCCAAATGGCAAGTGAGAGCGCCTACTAACAAATTTGGAGCAGCAGCGACTGTGCCCAGGCTACAAATTGGTGGGCAAACAAGCCTCATTGGCACAAGATCAGGGGTTTGGCAGTAGCAGTACACCTCTAGCACCATGGGTGGTTTAGGGCGAGTTGTTTCACCATCAATCGTAGGGCCACCATGACCTAGTTCATAAGTAGCAGGCCCATCATGGAAACCATCACGGTGACCATTAGCAGCAATAGCAAGGTTATCATCTACAAGAGAGGCTTTTTCATCAGGCGAGTCAATTGGGGCCTGTTGATTGTAGTGGCCCAGGTTCAATAGAGGTTGCACTTCCTATGGCGCCTATGAGAGACCACAGGGTCACACTCACACCCTAGAGTCAGGCCACAATCACATGCACCTACATAGGACAGGGCATGCCAATAAAGACAGAGCACAATGCTTGCAGGGGCCATGGCAACAGACACACATGAGACAATCACTAGACTTACACGCCAGTTCATTTGCCTTGGATGACACCACCAGAGACCCCTCCACATGGCAAGCTCTTCGTACATGCCACTTGAGAGAGCTACTCATCCATCTTATTTTTAGCACTCGTGTAATTGTCAACACCTTTTTTATGCTTTTTGACGACTCATTCCTTTTGAGAATCTAACGATCTCCCCTGTCTTTGTGCAAGTCATGGCCCCTTGCTGCGCAGGATTGAGAGACAGATGCTGGATTTTGAGCACATACAAGGATGTCTCATTGGATCTCATGGTCAGTATGACGAGTTTTATCGAAGCTACTCACATGAAAGAATGTGTAGTATTCTTTTGATCTTCTTGATAAGTGTAGGCAATGGTGGATAAATGGGCAAGCATCAAACTAAGAGAGTGTGTGTTTGTACTCTAGATTACAATCAATTTGTTCTAAGAACCACCGAAATCTGATCCTTGATCTTTGTCTTTGCATTCTGTGTTAATAGCAGTCACAAATGAAAGCCATAGAAACTACCTAACTAATAAAAAGAATACCCTTTTTGCCTAATTGTTGGTCGGATTCCAATTGGGTCCTACAATGATCATAAGTGAGAAAGATAAAAGCCATTGACTTGTTGATTTCAGTGGCCATGTTGCTGCCTTGCTACTTGAAATTTTTTCACAATCTGGAATCGTGATTCCTTGCAACCATGGTTAGGGTGGTGGTAAGGGATACCGTTGGTGGTATGGCAAAAACTATAAGCCTAGGAGGACTTAGAACCAGTCATCTAAGTCTATATGTGAGATCATTAGCAAGCTGAAAATTGGAGATTGGTGTGAAGATCCTCTTTTATGTTGACCCTTGTCTAACAATCCATTCGCACAACATAGTTTTCAATGACTTCATTAGCCTTGGGGAAAAGAACCATACAAATGAGGAACTCATGATTTATGTGGGTGGTTAATGAGTTAGACTATGCTTCTACAAATTTAACTATCTCCCAGCATTAGAAAGTGAAACTTTTAAACTAGCATGCAAAAAGGTTCACTTGAGTCTCTTAGGTAGATTTGCATCCTGTCATTCAAACCAGGTCCATGGTCGCTTCTCTCTTCTTTCATCTCCAGGACATAAATAAGTGGAGACTTGCCCGAGAGTTCTCCGGAGGCAGTAATTTACAGTGCTATGTACAATTATTATCACTAACATCAACTTATCGTTAAGCTCATCCTAGCAACAGAGTTCGAACCAGATCTTTTATGGCTTCTCTCTTCTTTCATCTCTAGAACGGACATATACGAAAATTGCCTTTAAGTTCTCTGATTTCTTTGTCTATCAATTGAGGCAGTATTTACAGTGCTGGGGGTTCAAAACTGGTTCTGAACGGCAAAATGTACAATTATTATCACTAACATCGACTCATCATTGAGCTCATCCTAGCAACAAAGTTCGAAACATGCAACCTGACAAAGAAAATGACAAGTATTTCAATTCTGTTTTCAAGAGATGGTTCAACCATGGTTGCACAGAAACGCGTTTCTGGGCAAACGCATTTCTGAAACCGCGTTTCTCGGACACGTGTTTCTGGCATAGAAACGTGTTAAAAAAAAACATAATAAAATTTTATTTTTTTATTTACAGTGGAGGGAGGCATTTAGTTATGATGTTCCAATGGGTATAATGATGTTGATCTAGTGTCCAAAATGCTATTATAACACCTGCACTAGCCGCTTTCTCCCAATGTTTAATAACAGCCAAGGAAAGAGAGCCATCTGGAGGACAAACCCAAAAAATTGTGAAGTCTGCTCGAAATACTTCAAATATGCTTTTGCTATAAATTCATAAAAAACCCAAAAGTGTTAACCAAGAAAAGATCAACAAATTAAATATTGCTGACAGGATTCTATTTTGAAATAGGTGAGGTTGTAATATGATATATTGAAAAGAAATCCACAGCTAAGCAAAATACTCAAGTAGAGATAAATAAAACGTTGCTTTCACTTGAACTTCAACTTGTCGCGGAAGCTTTTTCTTCTTGTTTCGTGTTCGTCCTCTATTCTGATTCGCGAACAATTTTTTGTCTTTGAATTTTCTTTACGTGCGGAAGCTCTTACGGGATCCCAGACACTCGACTACGCATCACAAAACATATTTTATTCTAGAAATCAAGAGACACAGGACAAGGCCAAGAGATACACGAAATAGAGCGATTATATTGTCAGTTTGGTTTTAGAGTGAGATCATCAGTGTCTCGCTCGTTGGCGGATTGACTGACTCTCTGCTCTTTTGCTGTGTTCTCCTCGTTGACAGACTTTCATGCACAGCTATGTTGCTTTCTTACCCTATTCGCTACGTCTCTCTCTGTTTCTTACAGATCTCTATATTCACTATCTCTCTTCTTTTTCTCTTTTTCTTACATGGTTATGATCCAGAGAGGATCGTTTATACCTCCACTGTGTGGAGTTTACAAGATAGCTAAACGTAGAATCACAAGACTAGTTAACGCTAATCAACTAGTTAGTTAGTCTCCGTCATTGCTATTCGTTTTAGCTGGGCATGAAGCCCGTTGAGCTGCCAGCTGGCAGCGCGAAGGATTTCTCTTCGTTTGTTTCGTTATTTTCGTTTTGCGGTCCTGGAGGTGTGTTTACGATTCGCGATTGATTCGCGAATCGTCGTGCTTCGAGTCAAAGACACGTTGACTGTCGCGAACTGTTCTCGTTCGACCTTCGTGTCTTGTTCGTGCTATGACAAAGTTGCAGGAGTTCACCATTTCTGACACTCCCTCTTGAACCTTGCAGCTTTGTCCGTTCAATCCAATTGCCTCTCTTTGCTTGGTAAAGAGTGGCTTGTCGAGCGGTTTCGTGAGGAGATCTGCAGTCATACTTTCTGATTTTATGAACTGGACCTAGAGCTCTCCTTTCGAGATCAAATCTCGAATGTGATGGTACTTCAAAGGAATGTGCTTCGTCTTTGAATGGAAGACAGGATCCTGGGATAGATAGATGGCACTCTGGGAGTCCATCATCATCGTGCTTGGCCCCTCTTGTGGTATCCCGATTGCCTCCATCATCATCCGCAGCCACACTACCTCATTCGCCACTTTCGAGGCTGTGACATACTCAGCTTCGCAAGAGGATTGAGCTACCAGGGTTTGCTTTTTGCATATCCAGCTGATTGCAGCTCCGCACGCTATTGTACATCCTCCAGTAATGGACTTGCTGTCATCCTTGCAGCTCGCCCAACTCGCATCACTGTAGTGATGCAGCTCGAATCCTTTCTCCTCGTTTCTAGCTCTGTAGGTTAATCCAATATTCTGGGTACCCTTCAGATACTATAGGATTCGTTTGGCCATTTGCCAATGTGCTAGACCAGGATTGGAACAGAATGGGCTCAATGCGTAAACAGAGAAGGCCAGATCCGGTCTGGTACAAATTGTCAAGTACATCAGACTTCCGATTAAGTTCTGGTAGGGTATACCTGCCATCTTTTGTTCTTCTTCTTCTGTTTTTGGGCAATCCTGTTTCGTGAGCTTGGCTCCAGCTATCATTGGTGTGGCTTTTTCTTTGCAGTCCATCATGTGGTACTGCTTCAACACTTTTCTGGCGTATTCTGACTGACTCAAGTGCATTTCGCCATTTGTTCGATCTCTTCTGATTTCCAACCCTAGGCATTTTGTTGCTTCTCCAAGATCTGTGATTTCGTAGCTTTCATAAATCTGACTCTTCGTGTCTTTGATTAGCATCAAGGAATTTCCTATCATCAGCGAATCATCCACGAAAATGGTCAGTATCACAAAATCCTTTCCTACTCTTTTGATGTAGACATTACAGTCTAGTTGAGTAGGGTTGAAGTCTAGAGACTTCAGAAGACCATCAAGCTTTTTGTACTAGGCCCGTGATGCCTGTTTTAGACCGTAGATGGATCTCTGCAATCGACAGACATATTGTCTGTTGTCGGGGTCTTCATAGCCTTCAGGTTGCTTCATGAAGATTTCCTCCTCTAGATCTCCGTGGAGAAAGGCTGTTTTCACGTCAATCTGGTGAATTTCCAGATTGTACTGTGTGGCATATGCAAGGAGTAGCCTTATGCTTGTCATCTTCACCATGGGCGAATATGTGTCGAAATAGTCGACACCATATCTCTGTGTGTAGCCCTTTGCGACAAGCCTTGCCTTGTAGCGGCCAATAGTGCCATCTGATTTTAGCTTTTTCTTGTACACCCACTTGCAGTCGACTATTTTTCTGTTTTCTGGCAGTGGCTCTAATGTCCATGCCTTGTTTTGTCTCATCGACTCGATCTCCTCTAACATTGCCTGCTTCCAAAATTCTCCCTCTGGACTCTGGATAGCTTCTTGGTATGTTGTTGGCTCTTCTGTGAAGCTGCAGTACTCGAACTGCGTGTCTTCAATCCATTGAAGATTGTCAGAATAGCGGTCTGGAGGTCTTCTTTGTCTTGTTGACCTTCGAGGTTCGTTTCGTCGTTGCTCAAACATTTCTTGTTCGTGGGGTCGATCCTCTGCTTCCTGCTGCTCTGGAATCTATGGCTCTGCATTCTGATTTGATGTATGTCCTCGATCTCCCTCTTGAATAGGCAGCAGTGTGAAGATCTCATGGCCTCTTTTGTCTTTCAGTCCAGGGAATGTGGACTCGTCGAACTTCACATCTCTGCTCGAAATAACCTTCTTCGTGGTTGGATCGTAGAGTCTGTACACATGTGTTCCGTTCGAGTAGCCGACCATGATTGTTTGCTCGGATTTGTCATCGAGCTTGCTTCTCTTTTCTTTTGAAATGTGCTTGTATGTTGCACATCCAAACACTCGTACGTATGACAGATCAGGCTTTCTGCCTGTCCACATTTCGTATGGTGTTTTGTTCTCCAGCGATGTCGTTGTAGATTTGCTCTGCAGGTGTACAGCTGCAGCTATTGCCTCGGCCCAGAATTGACCTGGCAATTGAGCCTGTGCCATCATGCATTTGGCTCCTTCGACTAGCGTTCTGGTGTGTATGCAGGAGTGAACTGGTGTTCGATCCCCTATTCTTCGCAAAATATTCTGTGCTTTTGTATTCACCTCCATTGTCAGATCTAAGGATCTGTATCTTCTTCGAGGTGTGTCGCTCTGTGAATGCCACGAACTTCTTGAAAGAATCAAATACTTCGGATTTCTTCTTCAAGTAGTAGATTGTGGTCATTCGGCTGTAATCATCTATGAACGTTAGAAAATATCTCGAACCTGATGGCGAATCTATTTTCATCGGTCCACACACATCAGAGTGGACGAGCTCAAGAACTTCTTTGGCTCTTCTTCCCTCATGTGTGAATGGATTTTGATGTTGCTTGCCTTTCTGACAAGCTTCGCAGAACTCAGCCTCTGGCCTTGAAATCTTGAGACCTATGACAATGTCCTTTCTGCTCATGTCATACAGGCTCCGCATGTTCAAAAGATACATTCTTCTATGCCAGAGCTGATCTTCGTTTTCTGAAGCATTTAATATGCTTTCAGAGTTGCTAATTATTTTGGCCTAGTAGAGATTTCCTTCTCTGCATCCAACCGTCAGCAACTTGTTTGTCGTCTTCTCGATCATACGGCAAGTGGTGTCGTCGAACAAAACTCGAATGCCTAGATCTGCCATCTTGGAGATAGATAGCAGATCCTTTCTGAGTGAGGGCACATAGAGTGCTCCTGGCAGCTCTGCTTGGCCTGACGGTATTCGTAGTTGTAGAGAGCCGATGCCTTTGACATCGTGTCTGCTTCCATCGCCTAGAATCACTGCTCTGTCGTTTTCGAGTTCGCAAAAGTTGATCAAGATCCCTGTTGCAAGTTATGTGAGATGTTGCTCCTGAATCGATGACTACATCGTAGTCGTATTCAGAGTAGCTTGTTGAAGCTTTGTCGAGTATCGTGAAAGCTTCGTCACCTCTTTCAGCATCCTTTGATGACTATGCACATTTGCCTTTTCAGCTTTGTTTTTCCTTTTTGGGTTGAATCTGCAGTCGTATGCAGAATGCCCTTTCTTCTTGCAGTGCATGCAAGGTATTGCTGGATTGAACCAGCATTTGTTGGCCGTATGGCCTGGTTTGTGGCAGTGATCGCAGGAAGAAGATTGCTGATTCGAGGACTTCGTCTTCTCGAATCTTGGCTTGTTTTTCTTCTTCCTTCCTTTCGTGAAGAGAGCCTTCTCTTGATCACTGCTTCCCTCTCCTTCGTCTCTCATCAGTCTCTCATCAGCGACAAGACTGACTGCTTTGTCGAATGTCATATCTGGTAGACTCAATATGAGCATTCTCAGCGGCTGATAGGACGTCGGTAGAGATTTCATGAAGTACATCAGCTGATTGTGAAGGTGCATGACTGAAGCTGCAGTCCTCACTTCATACTTCTGCTTTAATCTTTCCCACGCTGCATTGCATGGCTGCTTTCGCAGTCTTCAATTTGCATGAGTAGATCTTCATTTATGGACGAAACGATGATCGCCATTGCGCGCTCATCCTTTCTGATCCATTCAGCTCTCCTCGGGTCTCCCTCTGGAGGCTGCACCCTCTGAGAGCTTGGTCACCGACCAGATGCCTTCGCCCTTCAGGAGTGTTTTGATTTTGAATTTCCAGATTCTGTAATTTGCACCATCAAGACTGATTGCTACTTTGGTCTGGATTGGCGTAGCCATATTGTGTTGTCTGGAAGAATCACTGCTGGGATATTAGTAGTGATAACCTGGCTCTGATACCATGTCGCGGAAGCTTTATCTTTTTGTTTCGTGTTCGTCTTCTATTCTGATTCACGAACAATTTTCTGTCTTTGAATTTTCTTTACGTGCGGAAGCTCTTACGGGATCCCAGACACTCGACTACGCATCACAAAACATATTTTATTCTAGCAATCAAGAGACACAACACAAGGCCAAGAGATACACGAAATAGAGCGATTATATTGTCAGTTTGGTTTAAGAGCGAGATCATCAGTGTCTTGCTCGTTGGCCGATTGACTCTCTGCTCTTTCGCTGTGTTCTGCTCGTTGGCAGACTTTCATGCACAGCTATGGTATTTTGCTTTCTTACTCTATTCGCTACGTCTCTCTCTGTTTCTTACAGATCTTTGTATTCACTATGTCTCTTCTTTTTCTCTTGTTCTTACATGGTTATGATCCAGAGAGGATCGTTTATACCTCCACTGTGTGGAGTTTACAAGATAGCTAAATGTAGAATCACAAGACTAGTTAACGCTAATCAACTAATTAGTTAGTCTCCGTCGTTGCTATTCGTTTCAGCTGGGCATGAAGCCTGTTGAGCTGCCGGCTGGCAGCGCGAAGGATTTCTTTTTGTTTGTTTCGTTCTTTTCGTTTTGCGGTCCTGAAGGTGTGTTTACGATTCGCGATTGATTCGCGAATCGTTTGTGCTTCGAGTCAAAGACACGTTGACTGTCGCGAATTGTTCTCGTTCGACCTTCGTGTCTTGTTCGTGCTTTGCAGGCTAGCTCAAAAGTGCTCTGCCGGACAAAACCTTAAGGGGAATTCCAAGTGTTCATCTAGTAGTGTCCAAAATGCTTTTTTTTTATGATTTTTTATATTAAAGGAGCTAAAGCGTAAATCTAGGAGTTAATGCACCTGAATTGGACCATCCTGTACCCGAAACATTCGGCAACCTATACAGATGTAATGCCCTTAATTAGAGCTTTCATGTGATACCCATATTGCCCACAAAAAAAATTAAAAAATTTAAAACACGTTTCTGAGAAACGCTACCAAAATCCAGAAAAGCGTTTCTGAACGCGTTTCTAGAAACGCAGTGCAACTATGGGTTCAACCATTAGACTGAACCAATCAAATTAGCACAATTTCCCAGGGTTGCAAAATGGAACTTTTTAACTAGCATGCAAACAAGGTTCACTTGATTCTGAAGTAGATTTGCATCCTGTCATTTGAACCAGGTTCTTGGTCGCTTCTGACATATATGAAAACAGCCTGTAAGCTCTCTAATCTCTATGCCTGTTTGATTGAGGCAGTATGTTCAGTGGGGGCTCAAAACTGTGTCAAACAGCAAAATGTACAAATTTCATCACTAACATCAATTTGTCATTGAGCTCATCCTAGCAACAAAGTTCCAACCACGACACCTGACATATCCCTTTCTCAAAAAATGACAGGCATAAAGTCTTTCATACCAGTTGGAACAGCCAGGACCACATCCACCTCTGCACCTAGGGCACACCCAATTCACACCTTCCCGCATTTCTTCCAGAATGTGTTCCCCATGCCGATTGAGCAGACACGGCCCACAGAATTGTATAGGGCACGTACTGCAAATGACATGATGCTCCACAGTCTTTTGACGACACCAGTGGCAAGTTCTTCCAAGCAAAGAGTCGTAGATGCGTTTACCTCTCACAAGCCGTCTAGCCGGAAAGCTACTCACTTCAAAATGTCCTCCTTTGTCTATCTTTTGCTTCTTTACCGGTTGGTTGCCCTTTTCAATTACGTCTTCATCATCTAACAAAGTTGGGTCAGCAGCACTAAAATCTACCCGTCTACTTGCTGTCTGGCTACGTAGAGTAACAGGCTCTCCGCTTGATTCCAGGCTCCATGTGGAGCGAGCAGAATTCGGGGACACACCAGGTCCTTCAAGAACAGATGTAGGAGAGGTATAATGCTTTTCTTTACCTTTTTCTTCCGCATTTTGGCTATCGTATCTGGTCATGTAAGAAAGGCCGCCCTGTGATTGAGGCGTTGAACTCCCCATGTATATAGTTGGAACAATGGCGCCACGCATATTCATAGATCCGCGCATTTGTATACTTCCAGGCATATTTCCGAAGCAATGAAAAACTGATACTTCTGCTGATAAGTGAAATCCAATCACTCCGCTAGAAGAAACTCCTTGGATACAGAAATTGTGACGAGATCATAGTGCCTGCTGTCTTGGAACCAATCTATGCTTCAATAGGAATGAGAGTACGGGTCCAAACCTCTGCGAATACATAATTTCGTAGAAACCTTTCAATGATAAAATTGAGCAAACATTCTTACAATGCGGGAAATATTTAGACGCCATGTGGCTAAATCACGCTATTTCTTTGATCAAACAAAGTTCCAAGTTCAGGCTGCTGCCTGGATGGTTTGTAGCTGCAACCAGTCCGAATTCCGGTCCGTACATTTCAGAAGTACTCTGCCGAATAAACCTGCAAACAGTGTAAAATAATTTGGTTAAATGGAAAAAAGAAAACTATTTCGTTTTCATTGCACTTGACCACGTCGTCACCATATTTTTGTAAATAGCAACGGCTTAATACTTTACATTAATGCCACCAGCTAATCTAAACAAAGGGACAGGTTCGTGGCTGTTTAACCCGAGTATAAAGAATGAGCATTGAACAGGAGGTGACAGAGAGAAGATGTCACCATCTAGCACGTATGAACAGCACTTGGCCTACTATAAACAATGCTTCCGTTCGCACTAAAGAAAGAGTTCTCCAGAAGAAGGTGGAACAATTTTTATTCTTCAATCAATATTAAATAACGAGCGAGAGGCAATGAATAAGATAGTTACCAATCGGGCCAGCCAACAAACTACAAGGTAAACAAAGGATATAGGTGCAAACGATCGGTGTGCATGATGTTTGCTGAACTCTACTGACGAGCTGGCTGACACTGGTAAGACGAAGTCGACAAAGCCAGACTCACTAAGCAATAGAATTCGAAAGCATGAACAACGGTGATGAATTGATACTGATAAATGTAGATGTTCATGAATCAAGATGTGATTAAACTATACCTAAAACTCATTATTTATATTCACAAGCATGATTGTAGCAACAAAAGCGAGTCTGAGAATCTCATAAATCGAAATGAGAGTGAGATTTTATAATATCTTACGACGAAGAATAACAAACCATGTTACCACAAAAAAAAACATTAAAAGCCTGCTTTATCAAAAGGTGAATAACAAGGTCGAATTCCCAGCTTTTTTTGCTATCAACTTTGTGATACATCAGATTGTATTATTATCTTTTAACTCATGTTGTATTATTATCTTTTAGCTCTTAGCTTCTGAACCATCCCAAATTGCTAATATCTTCAGCTACATCACATTCTATTATTCCTAAAGGTGAGACAAGATTAAAAGATGTATGTAAGAGTGTATGTCACAACGATGACAAGGACGAAATTTACAAAGGATTGAACAAACCTGACGAATGTACTCTCGATCAAAACGACTCCTGCTTTGTTTGTTCGATTTCTTTGCTTTCTTTGTTCTGCTTTTTTACTGATTCTTTGCTTTCTTTGTTCGATTTGTCTGCTTTTTCACTGATTTTTTGCTATTTTGTTCGATTTCTCTTGCTTTTTCACTGATCCTTTGCTATTTTGTTCGATTTCTCTGGTCGGTCGATGAATTTGCATCATCTGCTTGCCTATTGGCTGCTTCCATTATCACGCCGCTGGTGATAGTCTGCCACCTGGCGCCGCCTCCAGGATGCGCCAGCGCTGACCACACACTCCCCGTGGTCCTTAGCTACCTACTGCCTGCAACCTGGTCATCAAAACTACGGCCGAACGTCGGTACACTGGTAACCGAATGTCGGTACAAGGACCCAGAGAACATTTATGTTCCACCGCCTGGCGGCCATAGGCCGTAGAGGCTGCTGCCGAGCTTCACAGCCCAAACCGTGTCACTTCAAAATGACGGGCACAAGTATTACATGAACCTCGATGAAAGATTAGTGACGTTTATTCTGAAATATTGAAAGGAGGTAAATTCATAAGGCTTAGAGCTTAGAACTTATCGTTGAAGGGCTATTCCCTGACCGTCAATTTTCATTACGACGCTCGCTCTACTTACAGGTAACGTAATTTTACCCCTGGAATTCTCGAGTAATCTGGACCGCTTTTAGCAAAGTTCCGTTGGAATTTCACGGCTGAGATCAATTTCCCGTTGGCATTTTGGCTTTACCATGTTTTACAGGAAATTTATTTTTATCAATTTACTCGAGTCTTAAAAGCCGCATATAATATAAGGCAGGCAGGCATGGGGGGGCCATGGGCCACTACCCTTGGGCCCACTTTGCATTTAACACATATACCCCATATTCATGATCATCTTGAGCATGACATAATTATTTGGACCCCGCCAGAAGTCACTTATGGACATGCAATAAGTCTTTAAGCCCCGCTCAAATGAAAATGTGCCACTTGGCTGACGATTTCAGGCACAAAAAATAGCCTGTGGAGGGACCCTAGCCATGGAAGGTTAACCTAGGGCCTTTGAGAGATTGAGAGTGCAAGCACACCATCTCTTAAAAAAAGCATATTTTGCACCGACTGAGCATGAATGCAAGGAAGCCCGCACTCTCATCCAACGTGCAAAATGTTCCTTGATGATAGAGTGATGATGACGGAAACTCACTAGCATTGTGCATCGTTGGATGAGACTGGAGCCTTCCACTCTCAATCGTAGTGCATAATAATTCATCAAAGCCTGTGACATCAGTGGATAAGGCCATACACCACATTCATCATGTCATGCGCAATTCTCCCATATCAAATTGTGGATCTTCTTTGGTGTACATACCAATGACGACAACGAGTGGACACCAACAATAGGCCTAGTGTGACCCTACTAGCTTATGTGGACTGTCGTGTAGCGAACTTTTATTTCTCTTGTATAAAGATTTAAGAAGAAAACCACAAAAATACTTTCCTTTTTATATAACTTAAATGTTTCACATCAATCATCTTAACATAATCCAAACTTAATTTTCAGCTTATGCTATTCAAAATCTCAACTAATTTCTCACAATTTAACTTCTGAATTTTTCTTTGTAAAATGTAATTTCATAAAAGCAAGATAAACAAAGTAATCTATACATTACGAGGACCTTTGCCTATTACACACAAAATTGAAATTGTTGAAAAATGCAAAACAAACCCAAAAAAAAAAAACGAAGATTGCATCTTAGAAGAATTTAAAAAAATCAAAAAACTCATTGTAATGCTCAAGCTCTCACCCTAGGAGTGATAACTCAACTTTTAGCAAATCATCACAATAGCTTACCGCTACTATGGGTAAAGTTAGAAGAAAACAAATACCATTATGTTTTTGTAATATCATATCCAACCTTTCTTGTTTGCTACTCTCTTTCTAAGATCCCCAACTCCACCACTTCTTAAACCTACTGCCAATACATAGTGCTCTTCTTGATTGTTTACAAATATTTCAAATAGCTGGTCCAGCCAATCCATAGGGCCAAATTTGGGGCAATTTTTGGCTGGTGAAACCTACTATAGTGCGGTATAATGAGGCATTATCACTTCAAAATCATTATTACTTACTTCTAGTAGGATAACAGGGTATTTGAGAGTGGTAATAGCGGAATGAGGACGAATGATAGTGAAATAGTGTGGAGAAAGCTAGTTTTGGCGACGAAAGTGCAGTTTGGCATCGTGACTACTCATCATTGGTGACAATTTAGAGAGGGCAAGCAATCACAAGTGCGAGGTAGGCATGGAACGTCGGTTACGGGTGAAGAATTCTCGTGATTAGATTCAACTTGTGGAGTTAGAACCAACCAATGTCGGATTACATTTGGGGAACACACTCATAGGCATAATCGGCGGTGGCAGTGTCGAGTTGGGTGATAGCTACTATATGAAATGAAATTTGGGTTGCTCAATGCATCGTTTGTGATTTGGCGTCAATTGTATTTGTTAGTAGAGAGAGAGAGAGAGAGAGAGAGAGAGAGAGAGAGAGAGAGAGAGAGAGAGAGAGAGAGAGAGAGAGAGAGAGAGAGAGAGAGAGAGAGAGAGAGAGAGAGAGAGAGAGAGAGAGTGTGTGTGTGTTATGGCCATATTCAGTTATGAACATGGAATAGTCCTAATATGGTAGACCGGCCCTCCAGTGTTCGAGATTATTGGTCATGCATAGATTTAATTTCACATCGAGGCCTGTTGGTGACTAATGACCTTGAGAGAACCCAGACACTCTAATGAGACATATGGAGTAGTGCATGTACGTGTGACGGATATAGGCAGGAGGAATGCATGAAGAGCTGTGATCTATTTATAGTTGACCTACATGGAGATTGCATGGGTTCATGCACAGGATCCTACTCTCTATATATTGAGGTAGTGATTTTCCCGTCGACAACTTTGGTTTAGGTTACCAGTAGAGCTCTTTTCCTCTTGCTATCACACTGCTTGGGGGCTAGATCTAGGAGGATTCTTCAGGAGGGATCTAGGATTGGTTGGGTGGTTTTGCTCCATAGTCTCTCTTGTTGTGTTTTCCAATCCTCATCTTAGGGGTTTTCCCTAGTGGTCTTTAAATTGGTATCAAAACCCGGCTAAGATGCAATTTTGGATGGGATGGAGACAAGTTCTAAATTAAATCGGAATTGGAATGCACTTGGATTCACATCCTGGATGGAGTCCTAGTTTTTTCAAGGGAAACTGAGTTTTTATTCACTAATTCATGTGTGAAGCATGCTTTTCAAACTTGGTGGTAGAGTGTTCTTCTCCTTGTTTGATTCTTTTTTAGAGATACTGTGGATTTGTGTGGAATTCATTCTTATTTTTTTGAAGCCTTGACAAAGTTTTCTATTTTTTGGTTGAACAATTTGCATAATTCCATAATGTTTTGGATAGTTTTTATTTAGATTAGTAGCAACATGTTTGATAGATTGACGAGGAATCAATTTATCCTAAATGAATAAACTGATTGTTGTTGGAAGTCTTGAATTTATGGATTGCATGTGAGGATTTATGGTTTTTTTAGACTATCCCTCTTGTGTTTTATGCAAACTGAAACTTTATCATTGAATGGAAATTGTAAGTTGCTCATTCTCTAGAAAAACAGATAAAGATTTGGAGTAAGTGACGCATGAAGTTGAACCCTAAGAAACCTTTCTCTGGTTGATACTCGTTGCCTCTGTGAAGAGTTGAAAGTTGTAAACCAAATGTATCTCCTTTTCCCAGTTCTCTGGTCATTGGATCAATTTACTAAACCCAAGTTAAGACCTATACAAGCTCACACTTGTGTTTTTCAAGGGGTTGAATGATGTTCTTCATGAGAAGTTTTGAAACTTGCATGTATTCTGATGGTACTCATCATTGACCTTTTCAATCATTGCCTTCTAGGATTGTTGCATGAATGAGTTGCAGTTCTAAGGATCTGGAAACATGCATATGTGATAATATTCTAGCTATTCAAAGGCGAGTCTATTCACCTTCTTTTGGATGTTTTGTAGATGATTGTAAAGTTGAAAGTGATGAATGCACTGACAGTAGTAAGCGCGAGCAGCTGATGGGCAGCTTGGCATTTTTTTGGCTAGCGATGACTTCTTTGGGAGGAACGTGTGATTCGCCTTGATGACGTGCACAGAACTGCTATGGATCTGTAGGATTCCTGAGTGAAAGTAGATGTAGATTTGTTGATAGTTGTCGAATCCCTGTAAATTCTTATAGCATTGAAGTCTGTTGTAGATCTTCAAAAATGGTGTCTGGTTGATGGCAATCGGTGCGCACCTTCCTTGTGTTCACCTGAGGGTTGTGCGAGGGTCTTGGAGGGGAGTTTTTGATTGATAGTGATCTATAGATGCCAAGGATGAACGCGCCCTAGCCTTGTCTCTATTTGTCTTCTCTAACTTTTTCTCTGCCATGTGCTTAATCTCTTTTGAGACCCATTTTTGTTAGAGTGGGAGTGGTGGCCAGAGTAAGGAATATGGGTTTTTTAGATGCATTGGTGGCTAAATCGGGTTAGGATTTGCTTGAGACCTTGTTTAGTAGTCTCATGACCTTGTGTAGCATGTGAAGCCTTTTCCCAAATTTGCATGGCCATTTTTTGTAGTTACATGGGTGGTGGTAGGTAAGCCTATAGGTTTGGTACCTTTTTTTTCGATGTGTTGATGGCTAACCTAATCCGTCGTTTGAGAATGTAAATCTCCAGACTTTGACCGGAAAAGTTGATTAAATGAATAGTTTTTCTATCCTAACTGAAAGTCTGTGAACTAGGTTCATAAGTTTAGGATTGACGAAAAGTTATTAGTTTTTTCGAGATTTTTCCTAGGCATGTACCCGGTAAGAGAATTCAATTACTTGGTATCGTGCTATTTTGCCACTTAACTCTGGAGTTTCGGTACTCCTAATAAATTGAGTTAAATGGTATTTTTGGTTCTTCCTTTTGACTCCTGGAGCACCGATAGGCTTGTCCTCAATGATTTTGATTGTTAGGATTGGGCAGGCTATAGCTTTTGAGATACTTGTTAAAATGAATAAATGGAATAAAGGTCATAATATTTGGAGGTAGCTCTTTATTCGATAGAAAAACAAGTGTATTGAATATCATAAAAGAGTACCCGGATCCAGATTTTATGTATTTTCCATTAAGTTCAGACAACTTTAACAAAGTAATACTAAAGCTAAGGAAGTAAAAAATGTAGTAACCTAGCATTTACTTGTGTCAAAGGAGTTTTCGGGGCCTTCACTAATGAAATTATTTGGGTGACCAAAAAATCTAAGGGAGGAAGAAAATGAGACACCTAAGTAGGTATATGTGATAGTGTTGTGTAATTTGTGATAAAATTTCTCCAAGTTCACACGTGTGGAGAACAATCCTCAAGTGTGAATGATCTTGTTAAGCTTTGTGTTTAGCACATAATTTGATTCTAGATTGAATATCAAGATCTAGTACAAGAATTTATGGCCAAAGCACAATCTAGCATGCTAATAATCAAATAATGATTGCATTCAAAATCAAAAGAGAAGAAGTACAAGAATTTAATGCATTAGCATAATCCTCTACTCGAGTTAGAGCGAGAAAGAGAGAGCAAAATTCAAGCAAACAATAGGATAGATCCAAATTGACATGGAATAGCTCCAAAGCTTGGTTCTTCATCAAAAATTATGAGAGAGCCTACACATATTTATGGAGATTGGAGTAGCTTGAGGTAGACCCATCTCTCTCCTACTTTCATCCACATCTAAATAAAAAAAGTATTGGCATTGAATTTCACATCACAACCACAATCAAGCAACTTCTCAACACTTATCAAGTTCTTTGTAAGCTTAGGAACAAAAGGAACATTGAAAAGTGATAGAACTTTAAAAGAAGCAAGTTCTAATGGAATATTGCCAATTCCTTCAATAGAGCATTCATGATTATTTGTTGTATAAATAGATCTTTTAAGTCCTTTATAAGGTACAATAGAGTCAAAAGACTCCTTTGAACAACACATATGTGATGAGGCACCACTATCGATGTACCATGCTCCATCCTTCTTGAAGCGCGTCGAAGAAAAGCTTGACACCATGAGGGATCCTTCTCCTTCACTTGCAATAAAGTCTTCTTCTTTCTCATTAGAGAGATTTGCTTATTTGAGTTGATTTTTCTTTTTGAAGCAATTAGAGGCATAATGCCCCTTCTTGCCACAAAAGAAACACTTGACTTTCTTCTTCTTGGTCTTGGAGAAGGATGTCGAGTCATTCTCTTTTCCATCTTTGTCTTTGTCCTTGGCTTTGTCTTTGTTGAAGGCTTGAGAAAACTGGTTCTTGCTCCTCCCTTTATGCTCGTCCTTGACAAAGAGAGATTTGTCGCTTCCAATATGCTCGAGTTTGTTCATCCTTGAAAGTTTGTAGCTTTGCCTTGCTTCTTCAGAGATGAGAATTCCTTGAAGAGTCTCCAAATTGGGAAACTCTTCCTTTATGGCAAAGGTTTGAACAAGATTATCGTAGTCTTCTTTTAAGCCATTAAGAATGACTTGTACTAGCTCATCTTGATTGATTGTGACACCAACACAAGCAAGCTCCCTCTGAAGATCTTTTACTCTTAGAACATAATTTGATGCACTCTCCTCACTTCTTTGAAAACTTTGAAAAATCTGATTTCTAAGAGTGAGAATTCTAGAAGTGTTCTTAGCTTCATAGATAGACTTAAGTGCATCCCAAGCTTCTTTAGCAGTGGTGCAAGATCCTATTTCTCTTAGAATCTCATTAGAGACATTCATTTTAATGAAGTGTAGAGCCATCCTAGCTCTCTTCCTATACTTTGGTATTTCAAGCTGTGCTTGAGGCTCCTCCTCAAAACCAAGTACTATGTTTAGCACATAATTTGATTCTAGATTGAATATCAAGATCTAGTACAAGAGTTTATGGCCAAAGCACAATCTAGCATGCTAATAATCAAAGAATGATTGCATTCATAATCAAAAGAAAAGAAGTACAAGAATTTAATGCATTAGCATAATCCTCTACTCGAGTTAGAGTGAGAAAAAGAGAGCAAAATTCAAGCAAACAATAGGATAGATCCAAATTGACATGGAATAGCTTTGAAGCTTGGTTCTTCATAAAAAATAATGAGAGAGCCTACACATATTTATGGAGATTGGAGTAGCTCGAGCTAGAACCATCTCTCTCCTACTGTCATCCACATCTAAAAGTGAAAACTAGCAAACTAGTGACATTTGTCACTTTACATGCATGCATTTCTACCTACTTTTACCAAGTGTCAAATTCAAAACTAGAATTGTCCAAATCACCATGCACGTGTCCAATTCACTTTGTGCATGCCTTGCATGTCACTATGGAACACTTACAATCATTGCATGTGATGTGCCACGAGTTTCTACAAGGCCATTATTGACATTTCTATGTCTACATTCTATATGCATGTTGTATATGACCAACTAGACTTCAAGAAACCATGTAGATCGAGTTTCTTCTAGGCCAAATTTTGCATTTACAATATGAAACATTACATACACATAGAAAAAACTTTGCCAAAGCCTAAAATCAAGATAGATGATTTTCCATTTTTCAACAAATTGGATTGGTTAATAATCCATGTATGGAAATCCTCTCACGTATAAAGTGATATTGAATCTCAATGTGTTTAGTTCTCGCATGGAACACTGGATTCTTTGCTAGTTGAATGCCACTCTGACTGTCACTATGTAAAGTCGTGGGATTTTTTTGCTTCATGCCAACTTCTTCCAAGATTTGTCTCAACCATATAGCTTCATGTGCTGCACTACACATTGTCTTATACTCTGCTTCTGTGGTGGAAAGAGCAATTGCACTTTGCTTCTTCCTAGACTAGGAAAAGCAACTACCACAAAACTAGAATACATACCCTGTGGTGGATCTACGATCATCATAGGCACCTCCCCAATCCGCATCCACATAGCCACACAACTCAGGTAAACCATCATGCTTCCTATAAATCAAGCCATACTCTGAAGTGCCTTTCACATAACGCAAAATGCGTTTAGCTGCCTTCCAATGCGTTTCCGTAGGTGCTGCCATAAACTGACTTACAATGCCAACAACATAGCATAGATCTGGTCTAGTCGTGGTAAGGCAAATCAAGCTCCCTACTAACTGTCTATACAGCGTAGCATCAAATGACTGTGACTCATCAAGCTTAGAAATCTTTTTACCTGGTTCAATAGGAGTATTTACTGGTTTGCAATCCTGCAACCTAAATCTGTGCAGCAACTCTTTGACATACTTCACCTGTGTTAAACCCACTTCGTGTCCTTTTTGCTACACCTCTACTCCAAGGCAGTAATGCATCAGACTGAGGTTTGTCATCTCGAATTGTTCCACGAGGTCTTTCTTGATCATGTCTATCATCTCTTGATTATTTCCTATAATAATCAAGTCATCAACATAAAGAGCAATCAAAGCAACCATACCATCAAAGCATAAGACATATAGATTTGGATCAGAATGTGTTCTCACCATCCCCTTTGAACAAAAGTAGGCATCAATCTTGCTATACCACACACGTGGTGCTTGTTTAAGACCATAAAGCGTTTTCTTCAAGCGACATACTTTATTTTCCTATCCCTTCGTTACAAAGCCTTCAGGTTGATCCATGAACACCTCTTCTTCTAACTCACCATTTAGAAAAGTAGATTTCACATCCATCTGATGCAAAGGCCAACCAAAATGTGAAGCTAAAGCAACAAGTAGATGTAGAGTATTCCACTTACAAACCGGCGCAAAGGTCTCCTCATCGTTGATGCCTTTACTTTGTGCATACCCTTTGATCATCAATCTTGCCTTGTGCTTTGCTATACTTCCATCTGCATGGTACTTAGTCCTGTATACCCGTTTGCAACCAATGGGTTTCTTGCCAACTGGTGGTTCTAATGAATCCCATGTGCTATGCTTAGCAATCGACTCCATCTCCTCTCCCATGGCCTTGACCCAAATGTCATCATCCATCGTTTCACCATAAGTCGAAGGTTCTTTGCTTTGAATAATGCTAGATAAGAGAGCATAATTTGCTTCATACCTTTCAGGTTGTGTCTTCTCTCTTGTTGATCTTCGTAGCTCTCCCTGGCGAAATGATCCTGGAAAGTCATCCATGTCGTGACTCTCCAACAATCTCTCAAACCACTTAGGGAGCTTCCTGTCAGGTGATCGGTTTCCTAGTGAAAATGTATCCCACAGTACATCCTTCTCCTTGGGTTTGTCACCTGCAAGTTCAATCCTTCTTGCACCAAAAGGTTTGTCCCTAGCTCTCCAACCTGTCTCTAGAGGCTGAGTAGCAGTATCTTGAGATGTATCCTCATGTTCATCACTCGGAAGGTCAATGAATGGATCATCATTAGGTGGTACCCTCACTATACCATGTTTCTCACTGGATGTGTCTATCTTCTCAGCATCCTCGTCTTCATACATCTTGGATTCATCAAAGATAACGAGCAGGGTCATCCTACTGATACCAAGTCTATAGAGTGTTCACTCATGAAATTCCGTGGAGAAACGGTGATTTTAGCTCAACTTGACAAAGTGGCTTTTTTCACCTTTTCTACAAATCTGCTAGGTTAACTGTCTGGAGACAAATCTCTGACATAAACCTCAGAATCTCTCCATGGCTGGTTGACAATGTAATTAGCTTCCTTCCTATCCTTACGGCATCCAAAATGGTGCACAAACAGCGAAGAAATCACCAGTTGTGTATAAAAAACCGTAACCCCAAACCTGGTTTCAATTTTCAACTGGCTTCAAAATTGTCAAATTTTCACCAAATTTTTCCCTGTCTGATGCTATGCATAGGCTAATAATCTCTCTGCTGAGCTTGGCAAGCCTCTATAAACTATAAACTGTGCACCAGTGCTTCTCTTTCCGTCTTCAACCCGCCGTAAACCCCAAACTCTCAGAAGACAGTTCTCTCGAAGCTCTCTTCAACGACGATGTTGTATTGTGTACACTCCTTGTACGGCTCTGATACCAACTTAGAATTTGCTTTGCACAGGAACACAGATCATGCTACACAGTAGCACAGACAAAAAACTCTCTCCACAGCAAGCTCACATAGCAACTGTATTTCTCAAAATGAAATCACACTGTACATATAGTTGTTCACTCAGACAACCCATGCATGACCCAGGTTGCCGTTGGCGGGACGCGTGTCCCATCGACTTGCCTCGTGGCGAGGCTAACTAATCCTTATCCATTGACAGGACCCACAGTACAGTAACAAAGTGATTCTACTTTTATTCTAACTGATTGTACACTCAAATATGGACTCCTTCCTGTTTTAGACACCCAAAGAGATCACAACTTGACCCTCACACTCTCACAAAGAAAGCTTGACTAGGAGATGTCATATTAGACTCAAATGAAAGCTAATCAAAATGGATTTGAATATTACAAGTGTCATTTCACATGTGTGGACAGGTCCTCACACGTGTGGATCCACATAGATGTCTAATATTCATCAAAAACCATGTGAAAATTGCTATATTCTAACACTCCTCCTCAATTTTTACATGATACAACTATAGTACATCTATCTAAAACACCTAAGGCTGATCTTAACTTGATAAATGAAGCCTTTGGCAAGGCTTTAGTGAGTAGATCAGCAAGGCAATCTGAAGAAGACACATGATGTAGCTTGATCTCCTTTGCTTGAACCTTTTCCCTCACAAAATGGTGAGCAATCTCTATGTGCTTGCTCCTTGCATGGAATGTGGGATTGGTTGCTAATGCTTGGCTTGATTGGTTGTCACAAAAATTGTTGGCTGCTCCTCGGCCTCCATGACTTGGAATTCCACCAAAATCCTCTTCAACCATAGGATCTCCTTTGTTGTGGATGTTAGTGCCTTGTATTCCGATTCGGTTGAAGATAGAGAAATAGTATCTTGCTTTTTGGAAAGCCAAGACACTATGCCATTGCTAAGGAAGGTAACAAAAGCACTTGTGGACCTCCTATCCACCTTATCACCTGCAAAATCAGCATCCGAATATGCCCTTAAGGCAAGATTAGATCCATCATATAAAATGCCAAAGTTCTTGGTGGCCGAGATGTACCTCAACACCCTTTTTGCATTTCTCCAATGACAAACCAATGGATTTTGCATAGATTGGCTTAGTTTGCCTACACTATAACTTAGATTAGGTCTACTTATAGTAAGATAGATCAAGGAGCCTACAAGTCTCCTATATAGTGTGATGTCCTCAAAGGATGCTTCATCATCACTATTGGAAACTTTTACATTTTGCTCCATAGGAGTTTCTACTCCTTTACAATCTTTCATTTCAAACTTTTCTAAGATAGAAGAAGCATATTTGGATTGACAAATAAAACTCAAATCTTTGCCTCTTGAAAACCATCTTAAATTCCTTAAACAATGCTACTTTTAGTTCTTGTATACCATCAAGATCATTTCCACTAAGGATAATGTCATCAACATACAAAACGAGAATGATGATTTTACCATCATTAAATCTTAAGTACAAAGAAGGATCATAAGCACTTACAACAAACTTAATAGACTTCAAGAAGGTATTCAACCTAGAGTACCAAGCTCTAGGTGCTTACTTAAGCCCATAAAGGCTTCTTAGCAACAAACACACTTTATCCTCTTGATCTTCTTTGATGAAGCCCTCGGGTTGCCTCATGAAAATCTCCTCTTCCAAATATCCATTGAGAAAAGCATTAGCCACATCAAGTTGAAATAGCAGCCAATTGAAAGTAGTTGCAATAGAAATAATCAACCTTATGGAAACTAGCTTAGCAACAGGAGCAAAAGTTTCATCAAAATCTACTCCCTTGGTTTGCAAGAACCCCTTTGCCGCTAGCCTTGCCTTGTGTTTGTTGATGCTCCCATCTTGATTGTACTTCAATCTATAGATCCACTTGCACTCAAGTGGCTTTTTTCCTTGAGGAAGATCCACAAGCTTCCATGTATGATTCTCCATAAGAGCATCATACTCTTTTTGCATGACATTCCTCCATTCTTGTGACTCCATAGCTTCTTCAAAGCAACTTGGCTCATCAAACATAGAAGTTAGAAAAGTGTAAGAGGTAAGTGAATGTAGATCTTTCCTTTGTTCACCTTTGTCAACATAGGTGAGCCTTGAGGGCTCGGCCTTCCTTCTTGTAGATCTCCTTGAAGTCCTCGGATCTTGAGATGGATCTTCAAGATCTTGATCACATGTAGGCTCCTCCTCAAACCTTACAAGGTCCTTGACATAAGATGGATTAGAAGCTTTCTCATTCAACTTGTAGTAGTTACCTTCATCAAAAGTAACATCTCTACTCACTAAAATCTTCTTAGTGATTGGATTATAGACTCTATATCCCTTGCTATTTTCAGCATAACCAACAAAGATCCCTTTAATAGAAGTAGGATCATCCTTTTTTCTTGTATCTAATGCTTGAAAAACATAGCAAGTAGATCCGAAAATTCTTAGATCTTTAAGATTCAGCTTCTTACAAAATAGAGCCTCATAAGATGTTAGGCCTCCAATGGGGTTACATAGCAATCTATTACACAAATAAGTTGCACAAATAATAGCCTCTCCCCAAAAGGACTTAGGTAGAGATGCATCTATCCTTAAAGACTTAGCACACTCACATAGTGTTCTATTCATCCTCTCGGCTATACCATTTTGTTGAGGACTATAAGTACATGTAAGTTCTCTCTTAATGCCATTGGATTTACAAAACTCTATCATCTTGGTGGAGATATACTCTCCACCATTATCACTCCTTAATACTTTAATTCTAGCATCAAGTTGATTTTCAACTAGAGTTTTGAACTTAACAAAAGCTTCAAACACTTTACTTTTGGAATTCAAAAGTTCAATCCAAGTGTATCTAGAGTAATCATCAATAAAAGATACATACATAGATGCACCTCCATTAGATTCTTGAGAAAAAGAGTGCACATCACTATGAATAGGATCTAATGCTTTTGTATATCTAGTGGAAGAGATATCAAAAGGTAGCTTGTGTGCCTTTGAGAGGCTACAAGCTTCACAACTTTTTCCACACTTTGAGAGTGTCTTTGGAAGGCTGAGAGCAAGATCCTTAGTGCATAGCATCTCCATAGACTTCAAGTTGGGGTGGCCCAACCTCTTATGCCAAAGCTCCACTTGATTGAGCTCCTCCTTCACCATGTTCACACTTCCAAGAAAAACATTACCATCAAGCTTAAAAAGCCTTCCTTGCTTGAATCCCTTTACAATGGAAGTATTATTCATCAATATGGAGCAAACACCTTGCTTAAAATGGACATCTAAGCCATCATCCATCAATTGTCCGACACTTAACAAATTCTTAGTGAGTGTAGGAACATAGAGTACATTATCAAGATCTACTCTTTTAGAGGATCCAAGACTTAAGGGAATAGTTCCCACTCCATGTATTCTACATTCTTGATCACTTGTTGTTAGAATAGACTTTTTACAACCTACAAAATGTACAAGAATTGAGAAAAAAATCCTTTTGGAATGTCATGTGAGAACTAGCCCCACTATCAATCCACCATGTGTCATTGGAGTAGCTCTTTGATGTTGATGTAGAAGCCATCAAGGATGAATCCACTTCATCCTCATCTTCCTCAAGAGTGAGGTTGCCTTGTTTGCTCTCTCCTTGTGCATTCTTCTTCTTGAAACACTCGGATGCAAAGTGTCCCTTCTTTCCACAAAAGAAGCACTTGAGTTTGGCTTTGTTCTTCTTTCCATTTTTGGAGCTAGATGGTTGATCATCATTCTTGGTCTCCTTGTGTTGGATCTTCTTCTTTGACTTTGCCTTTCCCTTGCTTGTGAAGTTGGCCTTCTCATCTCCATCATGCAGCTTTAAGGATCCAATCCTTTGCTTGACATGAAGGATCCTACTCTCCTCGGCCACAAGCACACTATGGAGCTTTTCAATGGAAGGTAGTGCATCTTGAATAGCAAAGCTTTGTACAAGATTGGAGAACTCATCTCCAAGACCATTCAAAATGATTTGAACAAGTTCATCATCATGAATACCCTCACTAATGATGGAAAGTTCTTTGTTGAGAGATTTTATTCTCAAGACATACTCTTGAATACTCTCATCACTCCCTCTAATGATTTGAAGAACTTTGTTTCTAATCATAAGCACTCTAGAGGTATTTTTGGATTCATAAATCCCTTTGAGGTAGTTCCATGCCTCCTTGGCCGAGGTACAAGATGCTACTTCCTTCAGAAGTTCATTACTAACTTTCATTTTCAAATATGTAATGCTAGTCTAGCTCTCTTTTTGTACCTCACTTGATCTTGCCCTCCTTGAGGTTCTTCTTCCTCTCCTATGACAAGATCAAACATATCTTGGAGCACAAGTAGTGACTCCATTCTTACTTTCCAAGTTGAATAATTATTAGAATTTAGCCTTTCACTAGACTCAAGAAGATAGGCTCCAATTGAACCCATTCTATCTAGTAACAAGTACAACAAATGTACTATTCAAAGGCTCTCCCTTCTTCCTTTCTCAGAATTTAGCTAAAATGCTACTCTCTTGAATCTCACTAGACTCAAGGAGCAAGATCTATCATGATCTAAAACTCAAAAAGATTTGGGAAATGTATTCTACACAATCTATTCACTTAGAACCTTGGATTTGATTTTTGGAAGTGCCATTGCCTTCCTATGGTGTTTAGAATTAGTTTTAGTTTCACTCTTGAACTAAAAACATAAGTCTCAAACTCTCTCACAAGGATTTGTAGGTTTAATAAGATTCTAACACCATTTACTCATCAAATCTATAATGGAAACAATGGTTTTTCATAAGCACATCACTAGTTTCACTCTACACAACTTGTTTGAAGCTCAAATATTGAAAAAACACAAAGTTTTGGTGAAAGTAAAACTCCAGCAGCCTCTCACACGTGTGAGAAGTACATCTGAACTTTACACACTAATCTGAACCTCAACATCACAAGTAAACTATTAGAAAAGGTCGCCCTCCTTCAAAGTGACTCTAGCACCAATGCTTTCACCAAAATGAAGATTTTTGGATCATCAACTAAGCTCTTTGACTTGGCTCTGATACCATGTCAAATTTCAGAGTTTAAGGACTGAGATTGATCTACAAATGATCACAAAGAGTGATTGGTAGCTTGGGATCTTGATCTATATCAAGACTAGCTTCCAAATCTAGCTTCTACTTGACAATCTTTGTGATTCCAAGCAAGAACAATAGAAAAAGATGATCCACAGCTTCACACGTGTAAAGTATAGCTACTGTACGGCCTGATAACAGAGAAATAGTTTACTTATCATCTACAAAGCATTCATCCACAAAGAAAGTGCTTAAGAGAGTCAAAACACAATGATAGCTACACAAACCAAGATTCTCATCATTAGCTCAAAAATGGATCCATCATGTATCAAGTACAAAATCACCATAATCTCTCTCTAAACTGCATCCAGCACGAGTGGGACAGCTCATTGTACTTATCCATATCCACTTTGGATAAGATCTATCAAGTTTGCCACATCATCCATTGGTGGTTTGTGTTGACCTTCTAGATTCCTACAATCTACGACCTAACTCCTATAATTTAGGAGATGTCATATTAGACTCAAATGAAAGCTAATCAAAATGGATCTGAATATTACAAGTGTCATTTCACACGTGTGGACAGGTCCTCACACGTGTGGATCCACATAGATGTCTAATATTCATCAAAAACCATGTGAAAATTG
This sequence comes from Diphasiastrum complanatum, assembly GCA_029204225.1. NCBI lineage: Eukaryota > Viridiplantae > Streptophyta > Lycopodiopsida > Lycopodiales > Lycopodiaceae > Diphasiastrum > Diphasiastrum complanatum. The sequence goes on from CM055092.1 coordinate 28,902,188, forward strand.
CTAAATTCTAACAGCTGGAGCGTTCGTTAATCCAAATGGCAACACTAGAAATTCATAATGACCATATCTAGAACGAAATCCTGTCTTTTGGACATCTTCTGACTTAATTCTTATTTGATGGTACCTTGTCCTGAGATCTATCTTGGTGAAATACCGTGCTCCACCCAAGTGATCTACATGGTCATCCATCCTAGGTAATGGATACTTATTCTTTATAGTCACTTTATTAAGCCCCTTGTAATCCACACAAATCCTGAAACCTCCATCTTTCTTCGCTTTAAGAAGAACAAGAGCGCCCCATGGTGATTTACTAGGTTGTACATGTCCCATCCTCAGATAATTTTCTATTTGATTTGAAATCTCTGTCTCCTCTTTCTGAGAGAACCTATAAGGTTGTCTAGAGACAGGTTGACTTCCTAGAATTGACTCAATCCTGTGGTCTACTGACCTAGACGGTGGTAAACCATGAGGTAATTCAGATGAAAAAACATCCCTAAATTCACTTATGATCTGTTCTTTCACTGCTTGTTCATGATCTAAATATACCGAGTCAAGAATTGCTGAGAATTCACAACCATTTAAATTCATTTCAGGAACATCCACAATTGGAATAACATAAATTGAAAAACCTTCATACTCAGAATAATCCAATGTTTCCATTTCATTAACTGTAGAAATTTGATCCAACGGACGTACAAAATTATTGCCAAATAATGTAACTACCTTATCACCCTCCTTGAAAGTGAGAACATGCTTCTCAAAATCAATTAACAGAGAAGGTGATTTACTGAATAACCATTCGTAACCTAAAATCAAATCAGTACGAGCTAGGTCTAAAACATAAAAATTAACTAATTCTGTGTGTCCTTGCACCAAAACTGGGAGCTTCAGGACTTTACGTTCCAAGTCTCCAACTCTGCTCCTGAAGCTAGACAAACTTTATATCTATGATTGCTGGCTTCAGTTTTCAAGCTGAGTTTCTGCACAAGACAATAATTAATAAAATTATGAGTTGAACCACTGTCCAATAAAATACTCACATCTTGATCTTTAACTGTGCCAATTAAACAGAAAAGTTCATTAGGCAAGAAAGAAGTAGTACTAAAAGAACACTCACAATCACAATCAGTCAGGTTAATTTCCAAAGTCTTACCATTGCCTCCTGGGATTTCAATCATGTGGGCAGACCCTTTCTTCCTTTCTGGACAAAATCTCATCACATGTCCAGGCTTCTTACAGACAAAACATAAGTTCTCTCTTTTAGCCTTTTCCTGGGACATAGATTTTTTGAATCTCTTCCTCTTCAGCTTCATGGGTTCCGATGCTGCTTGATCTAATTCACAAAATATTTTGCTTGGTCTGGACCGCACTTCTTAATCTTATTGATTTTCAAAGTGGTTGGAATTTGCGCAAATTGCTTTCTGGATGCCACCACTGTGGAATCATATGCTTTCGCAATCCGAAATGCATCCTTGAGGCTTTGAAGCACATTTCGCCTGCATTTGTTCTGAGAGTTGGTTGGCAAACTTAGGACAAACTGCCATAATGCCAACTTCGCATCGAATGAGGGAACCTATTCCATAGGTCCATGAATTCCTAGATATAAGAGTCTAAACTCTTTGTACCCATCTTGTAGTTCACGAACCTTAGGTAGTAGTCCACGTCATCAGCAACTACGAAAGCTTTTTTGAAAACTTCCGCAAACGCATCCCAAGTAGTTGGTTTCACAGGTGAATCTCGCCACCACGATGACGCTTTGCCGCGTAAAAACAGCACGACACTTTCAATTTTCTTCTCATCAGGAACACCGTGCAGATTGAAGTAACTACTCCACTTGGCCAGCCAATCCTCGACAACCTCAGGTTTCTTCTTCTTCGTCTCGCTCGAATAAACCTCCGATTGAAAACCGAGATTGGGTGAAGACATCAATTTGACTTGATTCAAAAGAACCTCCATTTGCTGATCTCTTATCTGTTTACGATTATTCATATCATTGAGTGCCGTACTCAACTGTTGACAAATCACCATATAAGATGGCGCACCTGGATTTGCAGCTTGATTTGAAGTTTCTTCGGCCATCTCGATATATCTATCTTGGAAATTACTAAATTTAGTTAATATCTGATTAACTCATAGTGAAGTACTGTTGACCAAAAACTGACTGAAATTGACTCCAGTATGGTCAAATCACATTATTTTTAGTCAATTTCATAGATATTCCAAGAAACTGAAAAAAACTAAAAAAATTTGAGTTTTCGCACGATTTTATGTTTTCTAAAAATTCATAAAAAAATCACAGTCAGTTATTAAGCAATCGAAATCGAAAACTCGATTCAGTGTTCAATTCTTGATTTTACTTCATTAATGTCCATCAGGCATGCAAGACATGCGGCATTAAACTTATTTTTTACTTTACGAAATTTTACGTAAAAATTCAGTTCTACGGAAATTGTCAGCTATAAAATCCAGTTTTGTGTCGAACCATCAGAGTACATGTGTATGACCACTCAAAACAGATCTAAACTACTCATGCATGTCAGAATCACTCTGAGAAATCACATGCAGACATTCCATGCAAGCACAGTACCTCAAAATAGGAAATTGTCATGCATGCAATCAGAACAATTGGAAATTTTACCAATTTTGCTCACAAAATTGCAAAACTTTAGATGCTCAGATCTTTGGCTACAGGACACCAAATTGGGTGCTGTAAAGCTCAATACAGAGGGAGACCCAATGAACAAGACACTTGCCATGTCAGCCTGCCACCTAGGACTCACACGTGCGAGTTCAAAATAGCCAATTAAGCTGTAGCAGGGCGCACTTTTTCAAGACCAAATTGTCAAAAAACGTGCAAACACTCAACCAAGCTGTAAAGTGATGATCCAAACAGTCTTAAATGGTCTCTAAGAGTTCCATGAAGCCTTCATACAGATCCTATGAAGCAATATGGGCTAAGAACCATGATTTCTTGGTTTCTAGAAGTCAAAATTGCTACAAACTTGATGGAATTGAAACATAAGCCTCTACCCATCAATTTACAGGTCTGATAGCTTGCTTGGAAGATAAAAAAGAATACAAATCATGCTAGAAAAAATCCAGAATGATCAACTTATGGATTTAGAGAAATCCATCCCCCAAAATTTGCCAAAATTGGTCAATTTTTGACACTTTTTTACTTCCTACAAACCCAATTGCTGGAATTATTGGCTCTAACTTCTAGGACAGCTTCAAAAGACTATGATTCATCTTTTCCCAGCTTCAATTGATGCTCAACAACCTCCTACCATTCAATTTCATGAAAAAACAAGCAAAAATCATGATTTTTAGCCCTTTCTAGGTTTTTTCACCATGCACAATTGGAAATTAATGGCAAGAACGTATACCAGATCCACATGCAATCCAAAATACAGAGTTACAACCAATCAATCGATCTGATCTTGTTGGATTTTGAATTCTACCCTCCATTTTGTGCCAAAAACATGGAAAACAAGCCAAATTTGGCCACAAAAGAGCCTAGAATTCAAATACATGAGAAGATCCAACATGCAAACTGAATTTCAACTATTTCAAAGTGAATTAACTTGCTGGAAATTTCAGATCCTTCACTAGTCTTGAGCTACACATGCTAAAACTCCAAAAAAGACACCAAAATTGATTTCCTAGCACAATTCTCCATAAACCACAATGAATTTGAGAGAGATATGGAACATGCAAATTGAATTTGGGAAGATCCATGTTAGGGCCATTTTTGGCAGGGGATTGGTCCAGCCAAAACGTCCTAAAAAAGTCAAGGGGCACCATTACTAATGGTGGCTATGCCCTACGTGAGTAACAAAGGTCCTGCCACATCCAATCCTGGGGGCTTCCTCTGTTACCCCGTGCTCCCCAACCGATGAGAGTTTTTCAGGCTCTCAGAGATACGGTTGCAAGGAGGGGGTGCTAGTACTTTTGGTGCAATGATTCACTAGCTTCCTAGAATTATGGTTCCGCAAAAACTTCTGATCACTAATGTCTCTTTCCCCAATGAATTCGGCTTACAGTTGGTAAAGATCTTACATGGGTTGAAAACCGATTTACTGTCTATGATGTGCTCGTGGGGTGCAAGTTATACGCACCGCTTTGTTTGCTAAGCGACGGTATTTTCGTCGACCATCGGGTCTAGTTATTTCGCTATATAGTAGTGTGACTAGTGTGATGCTTTAACCAAGGCGATGTATTTCAACCGCGGATGGTGGACGGCCCGCTCTGGTGTTTCATAGATGTCGGGTCCAATTAATACGCTTAATAATGACAAAAATCGTAAGAAACACTTCAAAAAACTTGATGATTCCTTATAGTCGTTCAATAAATCTAACTCCGAAAGTCAGTTTCTTACTTTTTAACCGTGTCTAGCCACTTTAGGACGAGCTGGGACCCAATTCTAAGGCAAATTTGTGCCGATTTTTCTCTAATAACCGGGTTTTACATGCCGATTTTTTCAACTATTGCAAACTTAAACTTCAATATTAGCCCGATTTTCTGTGTGGAAGTATCGGCTCCTCTCCTTGGATGAGAATACTAGTTGAATACCACCAAGCTCAAATGAAAAGCACCACTTCTCCAAGCTTGTAAGCTCTTATACCACTATAAGGGAAGCTCCTTAGATCCTGCTTACAAATCCTAAACACAAAAGGATAACACACTGTGGAAAAACCACCCAACCAAGTAGAAGCATCCAATCAATATCTAGAAGCCTCACCCCCAAGCCAAGGAACAAGAAGCATGAATGTAGAGTGAGAGCCTGACAATGAATCAAGAACCATGATGAGGAGTAGGGCAAGTTTGGTCCTCTTATATAGAGCCTAATGCATCTTGAGCACATAGCCATGCATAGCCCTATGTTCCCTATACATAGATTCACCTAGAATAGAGTCCTATGCATGGATCAACTATTCATAGAATTGCTATTGATAACTCTACACATGCATACATTGTCTCATTACCTTGTCTAAACTCCACTTAGCGTGTTATGGGCCTCACAAGGATATTAGTTACTTTTGGGTCACGTCCAGTATGACGTGGCATAACTAACAGCTTCTTTCATTGGAGTACTGTGTATCCAAGACTGAAATATGATTGTGCCACTGTTTTTGAACCTCTAAATGTGATTGGACCCTATAGACCAATGAGATGAGGGTGGTAGATTGAGGTCCACCACTTTCACTTTTGCATCCCTACAAAATAGGACATCTAGAGGTCATGACCCAAATACGTATGCCTAATCATGCTTTTGATTTGAGCAAGTCATGAGGAGATTGAGGCCCAACCTCATGATGACACTTGGCATTCTTCTACATGACTAGCTTTTGTCTAGTTTCACATTGCTTTGTAAAACAAGCTATTCTACGACATTAATAATTAATGAAAATAGACCTACTACTCACATGTAGGAACATGCTCCACACATATGTGATTTACATATGTACATGAAAATGTAAAATCATAAAGCTAGATTTTGCATAAGTTTCATGTTAGTCTCCACATCGACGGTGAGGAAATGAAGCATGCATCATCGTTGGTTATTGCAATGCTCCATAATGGTTTGATTGGTATTTGGTATGGACACCAATATATTCCTTCATGGAATAAATCAATTCAGAAATGATACAAAGTATCTTTGCACTGACAAAGAGAAAACTTGTTGATGAATGACACTTTGTAGTCATACACACTAGAAATGAAATGTTCGATCTTCAAGAATATGTTGAGTATGAACAGCTCATATATATATATATATATATATATATATATATATATATATATATATATCAATTCTCATATAATTATGTGCTCCACTATAGTCTTTTATGATGAAAAAGTGATCATGTGTTTGCATATTTTCTTATGATCACATTAATTTTGGATGATGTTTCACAAGTCTAGAATTAAAAGAGACATGAAGGTAGGAGGCCACTATTCTATAGACTACTTTCGAGGATTGAGAAATAAATGTTGGATTCTATTTAGAGATCATGTTGAGGACAACATCAAGTGTAGTGAGTGGCAACTCGATTCAAGTGACAAACCATGGAGAGGTGAGATTATTATTTTTTTGCCATAATGTGTTTAGATACAATGGACTGAGTTGTGATTAACTATTGTTAATTAAAATTTTTGCATAGGTGGAGCACAGAGAGAAAAGAAAATTTATGAATTACATCGTACAATTACTTAACAATCCTGTTGATGTCATAGTTGATCTCAATGCTGGGATGGTCAATTTGTTGCATGAAGTCAGTAGCCTTGGAAGGTCTATCATCAAATTGAAACATTAGATTGATCTATACAAATGGCTGGTGAATTATTGGGGTGCGATGAAGGTAAATGCTATAGTTTAATTTTTGAGCCAAAGGTAAGTGGTAGTGCTTGATTCTCATTATGATCATTTGCCAATATTTAGAATTTTCCATATTTGAATTGATGATTCATTGTCATGATGTGTTGCAACTGTGAATGTTACTTGAACCAGAGGAAAATGATATTGTGAAGACATTGATTTCTTTGCAAACAACAACATAGAATAAGTTTAGGCATTAACTACTATGCACCAAAGACATTAAAGTTCTATGTATATAGCATAGAGAAACAATAAATGATTTCTAAAAAGTCACATGATGCTCAAGCAATTCACTCCTCTTTCTAAGCTATGGAGTCCAATGACCATGAAAGGTAACTAAGTTGTCCTCCATTGTAGTTTCATATGGTAAGAGGGTGTTATTATTGACCCAAGGTCAAATCCCAAAAAATCTAAGCATCTTGACCCGAAGGGTCACGAATGTGGTATAGTCACAGTGTGACCTAATCTATACATCGAGATTTGCAATCCCTTGACGATATCTCTAAATGTCATGGAATGGTTAGATAGTGCAAAATAGAGAACATGTAATGAATGAGTATTAAATGGTTTTAATGGCTCAAATGAAGTTTCTCATCAAGATGAGACAATATAGGATATAGACTACAAATCTTAGATCTATACTAAGGCATCTTGTATGATCATAAAATTTCAAAGATTTAAACCTTTGTTTTCCTTTTGTATTCACCTTGTCCACCGGCACACCTATCAACCTATAGAAGAGAGAGCTGGTTTTTTGAATGTGCAATTTGTCAAAAACAGATATATCCAGCTATACACAAGAAAAAAGTCTTAGCTACAGCTCTTCTGCCAAAAACATGTAACAACACTTAGCATCAATTCTTACTACTGAATTTGAAAGAGATCAGATGAGGGAAAGCATCCGCCAGCTAGAATCATAACAATACAAGTTATCTTGCTTTCAATGATTTCTTCCTCCTGTAAGTAAGAAGCAGCTCTGTTATAGCAAATGCAGTTAAAAGTTTAGAACAGGCCTTACCTTCCAGAATTTCGCACTTCAAATGCTCTTAGAAGCTTACTGACATCAAATCCAAGCATTGATTGAAAATTGAGGCTGTTCCAGGTTCATCCTAACAATTTCAGCATATAGTTCTATATCATGGTTGAATTAAGTCTACCATAGGTAAAAGGTATATCCACATAGATGCTAGCAGTTATCCATATCAAGAATTCCCAATGCCATCATGCAGAATCTTTAGACGATATCAAACCCACGCGGAATTTATTGCATCCTTAGTGCCCACAAAAGCTACAGCTAAAGGCATCTAGATATCATCCAAGCCTAGAATACAACGGGTAGAACCAGAATTCTGCTTCTGCTGCGACAGAACTAGCAGTAAACGAGCAATTGCAATAAAAAAGAACACAAACATGGCCGGCTTATGATATTAGCCTTCAAAGCTTTAAGATGCACCTATAGCTCAAAGGACTGTTTTCCGGTGAACTTCACCTCCACGGGATTAACGTTCTTTCCGATGGAGCGGGCATTCACTCCCACGCCCTTCCTGCCTGGGTTCACCTTCTCAGGATACACTCCATCCTTGGGATGCAGATACTGCACCTCTCCATTGGGAAACACCCTGTAGAACTGATAGTTGATCTTGAACTTGGACCTCAGCCTTGTGCCCAGAGCCAGGCACTGCTCCTTCCTCGCCAGCTTCAGCAGATTTGGCCCACTCCTCATGATCGCGGCCCCCCCTGTGGGCAGCTCAAAGATCTGCTCTTTGGGCGACTCCCACGTGATCACGTAGAATTCTTCCACCTGGGCTTTACGCAGAAGGCCGCCTGTGCTGCCACCGAAGATGGGTGAGGGCGTGTCTGCCTTGAGCTGAGGAGGGGTGAAGCCTGCAGGGGCCTCAGCTGTGGTCATGGTAAGCCTGGAGCCCGTAGCCGGTGCATACAGACGGAGCGGAGAGATCCGAAGTGAGGAAAGGTGGGTAGCTCTGGGATCTGTAGACTTGAGCGTTGCTGCTGAGAAGGAAACGGAGGCCATAGCCGAGGCTGCTGCCTGCATTGCAAGCGCCATCACCAGGAGCTTGATAGACAGATAGAAACAGACAGAGAGTGAAGAGAGAGCAGACGCTAATATCAGTAAAGGGGTGAGTGTGAGTGATAGTAGAGTTAAGCAAGAGCAAAGAGAGAAAGGGAGACGAGAAGAGAAAATAGAGAAAAGAAGGAAGAGATAAGAAAGCAATCTGCGGAGAACCAACCATACTCGCGATAGCATATCGTCGTGCGACACCGCAAAGACAACTCCGTCGCACACACCCACTGCCGGACGTAAATTATCTCTACCGTTTGACAGTTACTTCTAGCAATGGTTAATACACACATATATGTGTGTCTACCATTACCCAGCTTTTTGACATTATTTCAAGAGCTTTGAAATTCAAGAGCATGTCTCAAGAGCTGCTAAGTCGCCAAATGCGGTTTGGCTTGCATTGTTCCATTTTGTAATGATATTCTCAAGTTTAAGCTCCCTTGGAAACCAAGTTGCATTTTGTAACGATGGGCGTTCCTTCCTTTTTGAGTGGTTTCTTGGATTTGGTTTTCGATAAGCATAAGCACTTGTAAGGCACTTGTGAAAATGAGAAGGATTTAAATTTTGAATACCTCCAATCTAATTGTTTGATGAGTGACATCCCCACCCAACAAGTGCACTTGCCAAGGGATGTTAGCAAAGCCCAAAAAGACAATTGGTTTGCCTCTTAAGTGGCATTTCCAAGATGCCATCTCACATACCACGTATGTATATCTAAAAGCCAAAATCGGGGGGAGGGTTTGGCCCATTTGGTCCTCTAAAAAAAAAACATATGGACAAGTGCTCGTTCAAGCAACAAGTTTGAATTCATCCTTAGACTAGACTTCATTTGCCAATATGTGACATGTGGTCACATTCCTCTTTAACACATTGGAGCAACTTAAGTCCATTTTGGGTCCAATCCCACTACTCAACAATTGAGCAACGATTTTGCATAACCAAAAAAAGTGGCCAAGAGGATTTTCATCTACAAGTGTAACAACCATTGTACCAGCCTTGATATTCTAATCTTTTTCAAAGATTAGCAAGTCCTTCTTGTCTTTGACATATTTACGAGTGCCCAAGTACATCTCTATAAATGGAATAGAGATCATTTGTTGAATATCTTGAAGAATAGTATAAACATGTTGAATAGAGATCATTCGTTGAATATTTGAAAAACAGTATAAACTTCACTAGTTGTCGCATTACTATTTAAAAGCCACAAAAAAGTATTGTTATGCCCACAATTGGACTAATCTCGGATCAACATCCCTTAAGGAGGTCAATAGGCTAAGAGAGATGATCAATCTAATAGTTAAAAGCTTAGCAACTAGAGCAAATGTTTCATCATACTCTTCTCCCTTAGTTTGCAAAAACCCCTTTGCCACAAGCCTTGCCTTATATTTGCTTATTGATCCATCTTGGTTATACTTCAATCTATACATCACTTGCTATCAAGTGGCTTCTTCCCTTGAGGAAGATCTACAAGATTCTGAGTATAATTCTTAATAAGAGCATCATACTCAACTTGCATGGCATCTATCCAACTTTGGGACTTAATAGCATCTTCATAGCATGTCATTCATCAAGCATTGAAGTCAAGAATGTGTAAGAAGTGAATAGTTGAGTGACTTCCCCGTGTTTAACTTTATCAAGATAAGTGACCCTTGAAGGCTTGACCCTTGCCCTTGAGGATCTCCGTGGAACTCTCGGACTTTGAGGTGAATCCTCAAGATCTTGATCAATTTGATGCTCCTCTTCGATCCTTGCAAGATCTTTGACATCAAGGTTGTTAGTGTGAAAAATGCAAAAATAAGCTTGGTAGAGGCCAAAAATCTTGTATATAGGATAGACAGACATGTGTGGAGCCTGTTCCCACGTGTAAAACTAGTGTACTTTTCATGTACCATAATCATATATGTTGTACATATGTTTTAATTCAAGTTCTAGTGGCTAAAATGGACAAAAACTAGTTTTCTAGAGATATGACACATGGCACCAATCTAATGATTGCATGAGCCAAATATTTTGAATAGGTGTCACATCCCATGTGTAGAGGACAGCTCACACGTGTGGAAATAGCTGAAGTAGGCGAGTTTTTGCTTCTAGAAGATTTCCATGAAGATCTCCATATAGTAAGAAATAGACCAAAAATGCCCAAAATGGAAAGTTTTTATCCAAGTGTCAAATTGCATGATGGTGACAAGGCATCCTCACACGTATGAGATCTGATGCATGATCAGTACCTCGAGCTCCAAAAGTGTATATATAGAGGCTTATTTGGCCATAATCAATGTGAGACACCAATATTGATTTTGGAAGCAATTTTGAGTGATTCTCTCCATTTGTCTACATTTGTTTTGATTGTTTTGAGGTGCTAACAATGTGTACTTGATTTTCAGGTTGGAGTCCATACTCAGATAGGGTTTCACACGTGGGTACACCTACCTTCAATTAATGATTGTTCTTGTTAGGATTTTGTGTCTAGAATTGATCTAGATCGATCTTAATCTCAAGTAGATTGATAGATCAAGTAATCTGACAACCAATCTCTCTTGAGGATCATATTAGGATCCACTCTTGGTCCTTTTGTACTTTTTGCACATGGTATCAGGGCCTAGTACAAGAGGTTTTGTTGAAATTGATAGGGTTAATCCAAATTAAAGCCAAAATTAACAGTTTTTTGGAAACTAGTCAAAATTTGTGTAGCGAGTTGGATTTGATAGCTATCCTCAAAATTTTTGGTCCAGATCTTGTTGTGAGTTGTAGGAACCCTTTTCACACGTGTGAGGCCGTACAGCTCCGGTTTTGACTAAGAAATTTTAAAAAATTGTAGAATTTAACTCACATACCCAATTTGAGTGATTTTTGGAGCAAAATCAAGCATTTTCTATAGTGAATCTAATCCCTTGATTAATTCTTGGATAAGATCAGTCAAAAAATTAATATTGAAGCTTGAATTAGGTGCACTAATTGATCTTCTCTGATTTTTTGAGTGTATGTTGAGGTTGAAGAGAGAGATTGCTAAAAATCATAGATTAAGGAGTGATTTTGCAAGTTTGACACTAGAATCTAAATTTCCATCATTCTAGATTGGCTCATGAGTGATAGGATTGAGTCTATAAGCTTTCTAAATTGCTAAAAGACTTTCGGTTCAGATCTCTTAGAGAAACCATAAGAGTTTCTAGTGCTTTTTCACATTCAAAAATGGCATCAATGGGTGGTTTTTTGCTTGAAGTTAGTGAAAGACTTACATCCACTAACTATGCTACTTGGATAGTTCGAATGGAATCTTTGCTTGTACTTCATGATCTTTACGACATAGTACTTGAGGTGGAAGTAGAACCTCAAGGAGGAGTATTGGCTAAGTACAAAAAGAGATGTAGAGTTGCATTACACTGCATAAAAATGAATGTAAGTAATGAACTTTTGAAAGAAATCTCATCTTGTACCACATCCAAAGAGGCTTGGGATTCATTAAAAGAATTATGGATCCAAGAACACTTCAAGGATACTCATGCTTAGAAATTAAATCCTTCAAAGCATGAAAGGAAGTAGTGAAAGTGTCCAAAATTATGTCTTTAGGATCAAATCTTTGAATAAGGAGTTGTCTTCTATAGATGATAAAATCAAAGATGATGAATTAGTTCAAATCATTTTGAATGGATTAGGAGATGATTATTCCAATCTTGTTCGAACCTTTGCTATTCAAGATTCACTTCCTAGTATTGAAAAACTTCAAAGTGTGCTTGTTAGTGAGGAGAGTAGAATGCTTCATATCAAAAGTATGATGAGTTCCTTATCTTTGAATGATGGTGATGAAAAAGCTAACTTTTTTTTGAAAGGCAAGAAGAAGAAGTTTCCATCCAAGAAGACACAAGACATGGAGATGGAGAACAAAGATGGAGCATCAAGTTCCAAAGGCAAGAGCAAGAAGGATAAGAAGAAGCTAAAGTGTTTCTTTTGTGGAAAAAAAGGACATTTTGCATCCGAGTGCTACAAGAAGAAGAATTCCCAAGAGAAGGACAATCAAGGCAATCTTGTGCTTGAGGAGGAGGAAGAGTGCAATCTTTGATGGTTGATGGTATCCTCACCACAAACATCTAATCAAGACACTTGGTGGATTGATAGTGGGGCAAGCTCTCACATGACTCACCAAAAAGACTACTTTCCTAATCTACTTTCTTACAATAGTTCAAAGAGATTTATCTTCACTGCAAGTGATCAAGAATGTGAGATTGTAGGTGTTGGATCCATTCCTTTATGTCTAGGATCATCTAAAAAAGTAGATCTAGACAATGTTCTTTATATACCTTCAATCACAAAGAACTTGTTGAGTGTAGGACAACTTAAGGATAGTGGATTATATGTACATTTCAAGCATGGAGCATGTTCTATCTTGAAAGATGAAAAATGTGGTGCTAATGGTTTCAAGCAAGGGAGGTTATTCAAATTGGATGCTAATGTGATGGTTGGAAGTGTTAACATGGCAAGGGAGGAGCTCACTCAAGTGGAATTATGGCACAAAAGGTTAGGCCATCCTAATACAAAGCTATGGAGACTATGGTGACAAAGGAGCTAGCAAGTGGACTTTCCAAAACCATATCCAAGTGTGGCAAGCTTTGTGAAGCTTGTGGACTCTCCAAATCTCATAAGCTACCTTTCAAGAGATCTTTGACAAGATCTAACTCTCCTCTTGACCTTATACACTGGTATGTTCATTCATTTTCACATGAATCAAATGGTGGAGCTCTTATGTATGTCACTTTTATTGATGATAGATCAAGATACTCTTGGGTTTATCTCTTGTCCAAGAAAAGTGAAGTTTTTGAGTCCTTTATAAAGTTCAAAACTCTTGTGGAAAAGCAACTTAATACTAGCTTGAAAGTATTAAGAAGTGATAATGGAGGGGAGTACATCTCCAATAGGATGAAAGAGTTTTGTGAAACTAATGGCATTAGGAGAGAGTTTACTTGCACATATACTCCACAACAAAATGGAGTAGCTGAGAGAAAGAATAGGACACTATATGAGTCTGCTAAAGCTTTGAGATTAGATGCATCCCTTCCTATTTCATTTTGGGGAGAAACTATTTGATGTGCAAACTTCTATGTAATAGAATGACTAATAGTGCCATTAAAGGACTTACACCTTATGAAGTATTGTATGGAAAAAAGCCAAATCTTAGTGATTTGAAAGTTTTTGGATGTACTTGTTATGAACATATTCCTTTAGAGACAAGGAAAAAGAAAGATGCCACTTCTTTTAAAGGCATCTTTGTTGGTTATAGTGAAAATAAGAAAGCTTATAGGATATTTGATCCTATTACCAAGAAAGTTTTTGTAAGTAGAGATGTACTTTTTGATGAATCTCTCCAAGCCAAAGGAAAGGTGACTTCCAACAACACTCAACTTGTCAAGGATCATGCTATGGCCGAGGAGGAGCTTCATGAAGATGAACACAAGGGGAAGTTACTCGAAGTCCAAGGGTGCCAAGAAGATCAACAAGGACAAGGATTGAGCCATCAAGGCTCACTTATAGTGACAAAGGGGAGCAAAGGGAAGATTCTCAACTACTCAACTCTTATACTTTCTTAACTACTATGCTTGAAAAACCAACTAGTTTTGAGGAAGCAAATAAGTCTCAATATTGGAGGAAAGCTATGCAAGTAGAGTTTGATGCATTAATGGAAAATCAAACTTGGAAACTTGTTGATTTACCTTATGGAAAGAAGCCTCTTACTTGTAAACGGATATATAGATTGAAATATAGTCAAGATGGTTCCATCCATAAGTACAAAGCTAGACTTGTAGCAAAAGGATTTTTGCAAGTCAAAGGCATAGATTATGATGAAACCTTTGCACCTGTTGCAAAGCTTATGACCATTAGATTAATCATATGTCTTGCAACTTCTTTAAAATGGGAGCTCTTCCAATCCCTATCTTATTTCCATTGAATTTGTTGTAAGTTCTTTATGAACCATCATTGTACTAAAAATGTAATGATGGGACCCACTATGGATAATTGGAAAGCTGCGAAAAGGATTTTGAGGTATGTGAAAGGTACACCTAACATTGGCCTATGGTCTACAAAAGACAAAGTGGTTTACCTAAATTGCAAGGTTATGTTGACACTGATTGGGCAGGAAATGTAGATGATAGAAAGTCAACAACAGGTTATGCCTTCAATTTTGGTAGCGGTTGGTCTTCATGGTCTAGCAAGAAGCAAGACACCATTTCTCTTTCTTCTACGGAAGCCAAATATAAAGCATTAAGTTCTGCCACTCAGGAAGCTATTTGGCTGCGTAAGTTGTTACGTGAGATTGGCATGAAGCAAGTGAATCCTACTGTTATTCTGTGATAGCCAAAGTGAAATACAATTGGCTAAGAATCCTGTCTTTCACGCTAGAACAAAGCATATTGAGGTAAAATATCACTTTGTGTGTGAAAAGCTATAATATGAAGATATAAGTATTGCACACTGTTCTACGTTGTTACACGTTGCTGATATATCTACGAAAGCTTTAAGTAAAGAGAAGTTTGAAACTTTTAGAGCCAAACTTGGCTTAGATCTGGTTATGTAAAAAGCCTTTACTCATGATACTATCATCGAGGTATGTTCCATGAATAGAGTAAACTTTGAAATAAAGAGAGACGTTGATCATTGTGGGAGAGAGTTAAAATAGCAATGATCGACTTATACAGTGCTTTCTAATTTCGACGGCACCACATGTGCTCAGTTCTAGAATTATTGGGCCGTCTTTCTTTTATGAGCCCTTTGAGTGCTCTTAAGTAATCTTATCTTTGTACTTGCCTATTAGTGTGAATATACAGTTTGTGTGAGAGCAATTCTGTTGTCTTGTTTATTGCATTTGACGTTGTGCTATGATGATTGATTCGGTCGGGTTTTTAAACTGTATTCTCAACTATATACCCTTTGCACCATATTCTAATTAGCCTTGCATTTAAACATCTTTATTGTGAAAGTTTTCACCTCTTCGGAGTGCTTGAGATATATACCAGTGTTGGGCGGTTCTCACATATTTTTGATACTTGCCGGTTCAGGGTATTGCCTTTTTTTTTAAAAACCGAGAATCGCCGGTTCAGGGTATTGGATTACATCTAAAATATTTACACCTGGCGGTTCTCAATAATATCTTATAAGATAAATCTTGGCTGTTCTCAATCTGCCGGTTATTACTCTATTAAGAACCGCCGGTTCCTATATCAGGTTCTCAATACATACTATTTTTTATAAAAAATTATTAAGAAATTATTTTGAAATTTATCGTTGCATACTATGTTTAAATTCCCTCACATTATTTGTCAAAAAATAAGTGGAAGCCACGTAAAAAAATTGTAAGTGCACAAAATTTGAGCATTCCTCCACTTATCAATTGCTAATAAAAATCTCACAGTCTTCAATGTCGACAATATTTCAATTGTACAAAAAAAAACACACTTCACAGCCAAACAACTCATATAAATGAACACTCTAAAAATATGACCTATATAAAAGCCGCTAAAAAAAAGTCTTGTTGCACAATGTCTTAAGTTTTTAACATTCCGCTTATCCGCTAACTACCTATCAACAAAAATGATAGCCTTCAAAAAAGTCTTCTTACAATGTTACTATCTTAACATTCTCTTACTCATCCTACTCACTAAAAAATCCATAATCCTCAATGAGGTCTACATTCTCATCTATCATGATGTCCTCATTTGCTAAAAGGCCCTTTATGGACGTTGGATTCTGATTTATTCTAGGGTCATCAGGCCAATTTTTTAGAATGAGAACCAACTTATCAAGATTATCGATACCAAGTCTACATCTTCGAAGTGAAGTTAGCACACCAGCAATACTAAAAACTCGTTCACTCAATTTGAGATCCAACAATTCCTAGAATTTGTCGGTAAGAGTTATGAGTTATGAGGCTTGGGCAGAAGGGTGGCAGGTAAGAGTTATGAGTTATGAGGCTGGAGGCCATTTGAAGTTATTTCGTTATTTTGTTAGTTCCTATTTGAAAACTAGTACTAATGCGGGAGTAAGGATTTTTTGTTTTGAAATGAACTTGGATCCCAAAGTGAGTTGCCAGGAAACGTGGTCTCACAAGGAAGCCCTGATGAATACTCTATACTCTACACTCCACCTATGAATTTTTCAGGATCATCTCGGGCTTACGAGTCGTAATGGGATGTCTTCAAAGAATGGCTGCTTCCAAGTCCTCCGAGAAAGGGGTGCATGTAGCTCTAGTGCCTGCACACCAAATTATTTCCAACTCTATCATACTATACCCAAGGCCTTTTCTAAACTCGGTCGAAAGGCTGGGATAGAGAAAATAGTATACCTTGCATTGTGAATTGATACTCAGGTTATACACCCCTCCATATGATGCTCCGGTTCTCAACCTCAATCTAAGGCTCAAAGGGACCCGACGGTTCTCAACCATGGCCGGTTCCTACAAAAGAGCATACCCGTCGGTTCTACATAGAAGCCGGTTCTTGAGAAATAGTGTACCCGCCGGTTAGGGTCTTTAGAATCGGGTTGAGAACCAAAAAAAAAATCAATACCTGCCCAACACTGATATATACCATTTGCACCATATTCAAATTAGCCTTGCATTTAAACATCGTTAACTTTGACCATGCTACATTTAGCAAATCTTTGAGCCAAAATGATGAGATAATTACATAGCCATATAACTATCAGTAGACAGAATTGTGGGCCTAATTATACATTAAATACACATTGATGATCCATTTGCTTCTTATGATACATTTCGCAATGTGTTTTTCAACAAAAAAAAATCAACTTGGAAAAGCTAGAAATCTTTTGAGAACTTGCTTATTCTTGTCAATTGTTGTTTGTTCATTATTCAATAATCATAAATAATCATTTCCTATGTTTACATTTTTGCAAGTCTGTATATAAAGACCGTCTCTTCATTTTAGTATGCTGACTTTTGAATTTACCATTTCATTTTGGAACTTTTCAATTGTAAAACTACTACTTGCCATTACAACAATTTATAATATCGCAAACTTGGAGCAATCTTCACCTTGAGACATTATGCCTTAGAAGTTTTGTAGATGACGAACCTTCCAAGCAAAACACAAAGGAAACATTATTCAAAGAACAAGAGAACAATTTATGTTATCATTCTTCTAGAGCATGACTTTCTCATCTTAGAGCTATGTTTAATCCAATGAATCATGTCTACAGTAAGAATTGTATTCAATGTTGTTCACTATACCTTTGACACAAGCTACTAGTTCCAAGAGAAAGTATTTTTCTCTTGATCATCTTATTGAGCGAATATATCTTGTGGTGAGCTGTATGCACATATTTTGACCATCTTTTGAGTACGTTGGACACGTGGTTGCAATTTTATGGACTCCACTCAAGGTAGAGTCGAGTGGTCATGTGGATATTTCTCTTCTTAGGAATATCACATGCTCATGAATCCATTGTTCAACGATAAAGTACATATTTTGATTCTTTATATGGCTAGTAACAAGAAAAACAACTGCAAAGCTTGCAACATATTTTGAAAGTTTATTAGACAAATGCCACGTAGGGGAAAACATCTACTCGATATTCACATAGATGGTTGAGCTTCCACTCGGTGGATGCCCAATAAGTAGGTCCTAGAGCGTAATACAAATTATTGTAATATTGCCATGTCAAATGTATAAAAACATGGAGGTACCCTCGATCAAAATCCAGTGCAATGGACAATCTCGACATGAAGTTCATTCAGGCCTTTGCCTCTCACCACAACAACCTTTGTTCTCTTGACAAGAATGTTGATTGCATCATTTAGCACGCCTTTGTAGACAATCTCAAAGCCTTGGATAAAACTCCAGCTATTTCCACAAGGATCGTTGCCACTCCAGCCTAGCACCTTTAGATTGCTCATGCTCTTCACAAAGGATTGCAAGACAACCAAGGTTTTAATGGTGTTTTTGTTAAAAATCAATGATTTAGGACCCTAATTGGATCTACAAAAGATCCTCAAGAGTGATTGGCTACTTGTTCAATCAATCTATTGCAAAATGAGCACTCAAAACTTGGCAATTTTGATCTAATCAAGCAGGAACAATCAAATTTTGATCAAAACACTTGATGAAGGCTTCACATGTGTGAAGTACAATCTATATATGGCCCATTATTATAGAATTGTATTTACTAAGTTCAGATTGCATTCACATCAAAAAATCACAACACAAATGGCATAAAAACTCGAGATTGTCAATTGCTCCAAAATCATGATTTCTCTCTCATTGAATGATTGATTTGCAAGCACAAAGAAGATCCTATCCTTGGCTGGCTAAGTAGGTTCATGTGTTCATGTACCAAATTGTCACTAGGGTGACCTACTCAAGCCAATTTGACCTAACCATTAGGTATACCATCTTTGATCGTTAGATCAACACCAACTTTCTTGATTTTGAAGGTAGTTCCTAAAATTTAAGAAACTTGACCAAAATTTCTATCTTACTCCTATGATTAGGATCTAACTACCCTAGACCTATTCCTCACACGTGGGAACATGCTCACACGTGTGAATTACAGAATGTATAATAAACTATATGTTTATCAAGCATTTATGCCCTTCGCATTGTAGGAGCACTACTAGTTTTGCTCTCTTATACATATGATGATATGCATCAAACATTGATGTCCCTTCAATGTGTTTCTTTGTGCCTTTTGCCGCTTTTACCTGGAATCCTTTGTTTCCCATTTTCTTTAGGCGAATTATATTTGCCAAGCTCTTTTAGCAGTTGCATTTTTGCCCTTCGCATTGTAGGAGCACTACTAGTTTTGTTCTCTTATACATTTGACACATAATATGCATCAAACATTATTGTCCCTTCAATGTATTTCTTTGTGCTTTTTTCCCTTTTATCTCGAATCCTTTCTGTTTCCCATTTTCTTTAGGCTACTTATGTTTCGAAGCTCTTTCTTTCAAAACCTTTCCCTTACAATCACAAGAGTGTAGTGCTTATCAAACTCAGTAAGGTGGGGCAAATGTTGCCCCCGACTTGGCCTTGTTCTCTACTTTCTACAGACCTAAGCTTTTTAGAGTCAATTATTGTCAACTGAATAAAGTATGTATTGCAAAAAGTTAACTATGTTCTTTGGTAACTAAGCCCTTTGTTACATACACCATGTTTTCCTCGTTTAGTGCCTTCTACAGACGGAAACACTATAGTATAGATCTCGATCATTTTTTGAACAATTTCGTGTTGAGGTTCTAGATGTCGTTGGAGATAGAAAAGTGGCTAATAGAATTGAAAAGTTTTATGTTTAGCATTACAAATCAATTAACAAGCGTGGATACACCAAATTAAAATGTAATCTTGTAAATTCAAAGGCATATTGGTATTTGAAGAGACACAAGTTTTTGTAATTTTCTTTATGCTATGTTTATTTTTTAAACTCACATGTCTTTGAAGTATATTTGGTAATTCCGATTTTGGTTTGCCTATTTTCAGGTTTTGGTCTACTTCTCTGTTATATGTTGTAAAAAGTTTGTTTGTTCAAAGTTGTAATTGTGACAATTTTAGATCTTTTCCTTTTTGTTATATTTCAGCGTTCTTGATTCTTGTTGCAAAATTTACAAGATAGCAATAGGTCCTCCATCTCAATGCAAGGCTAGAATTGCGTAGCTAGCTTGAAAAATTAGTAAGCTATAATTAATATGTCCCAAATGAGACCAGAAGCTATACATTCTAAACAACATGTGAATATAGAAATCTTAGATAGATTCATTGGAGGCTATTTTTATTTCAAAGTACTAAGAATCCAAAAGATGCCAAAGAGCCATATACTGGCTTGAAACGTCTTGTAAGCTTTCTTGAATTAGCTTTGAAAGAAAATTTGCATGCAATATGTATTCTCCAATTATTTGTTGATAGTTTCTAGTGTCCTCTTTGATGTATGCCATCTCCAAGTGAAATATAATTATGAATACATTTGTTAATCAATCATGGATGTTTTCTATCCAATTTGTAATTGGAAGCTTGAGAAAATAGCTTATAATCTGTTTAGATTGTGGTAAATTAACAATTAACTAGTAGTAGAGGAGTGTTGTGGTAGTTATGCTTATGTGCCTAATCAAACTAGAAAGTTGTAAGCATCACCAATGAGTTTGATTAATGAAACAAGTAGAATGGTTGTTGTGTTAATGTATTTTGGCATATCACAAGCATTGGTAGCCACTAACGTTGTTTCGTTTCATGGCACGATTTGCACTCCCAAGTTGGAAAGAGTGTAGTAATCTAGAAGAGCATCACTTGATTTATGAACAAGAGCTCTAGAAGAAAAATAAAAGGGAAATAATATGTGAAAATTGAAAAGAGATATATTGAAATGCTAAATTTTTTTGAGAAAACCATTCTTAAGTTATTTGATTGTTAAATTTTTATAACGTCAATTTTTATCCTACACTTGAAAATCCAAAATCCTAGCTACTTAAATAATTTGAGCATGATCTTTATTAGTAAAATTCAACTCATAAAAGTGTGATACCAATAGATCTGAAGCCCAAATGATGCATCATTTTAGGTACACTTTGTCTAAACATTGTTTGTAAATAAGAAAGGTTCACATATCTTTGAAGTCTCAAAGTACTTTTGTGATACAGAAATTGGTAATGTTTGTATCGTGAAAGAGTTTCTGCAGATAGTTATGGATGATATTTTTCAAGGAGGTCAGATCAAGGTGCTTTGTAAACTTAGAAAATGAAATGTCAAGCACGACACTTGTGTCTTGGAAAAAGATTATTTTTTACTTAAAATCAAAGACAAGCCAAAAGTGACAAAAATTGAAGATAGGAAACAATGATTTTGAATCATGTCTTGTTAATATTCTCATTGGAATAACAGGTTGTGTGCATACTTTGCTAGGTCCCTCCAAAATGACATACTATTTGTCATTCTATTTCCACAAGCTTCTTGTCTCCTCGTAATTAAATTGATCCTAAATCCAAACCACTAAAATAATAGCATTGCCTTGGCCCTTTGTGGTAAACCACAAAAGTTCAAATGTTCAAGTTTGTCAAAGAACTCAAACTCATTTCATATACCAATTGGTTGCAATCGACAAAAAATCATCAATGAGGATTGAGACCAATGTTTTGAGAAGGCCCAATCTCGAGGGCTTTCCTTGTCCAAGTGTTAGCGGTGTGAAATGATGAGAGTTTTAAAAGATGTGAAATACCGTTGCTTTGAATGCTATTTTAGTTACTCCATGAGGTGTAGGCGAGACTGCGCCTCTTCTTTTGGACTTAACACATCTACATGTTGATTCTAGTGGAAGGGGGGCCTTTGAGGTTGGAAGGGGTGGGGGCTTGTTGGAAGAAGAAAAAGTCTTCTTTGCTGCCTTGCACAGGAGGCAATGGATACATGTTGAAGTGGGTCAAAGCAGTCAAAGTAATACAAGAGAAAAAGGAAGTCAAAGTCAAAGTTGGGGTGCGGCGGCGTGATATATTGGGCAGTGCCTCAACAAAGAAAGAAGACTTGTTGTTCTTGTTCGAAGGGAGGGCTTGGCCTCTTCCCTTCTGCCTTCCGCCATCGCCAATCTTCCTACTCTCTCTTCCTCTTTTCTCTTTGGAAAAAACATTTTCTGCCATCTATTGAATCATTTCTTTTCACTTCTTACCTGATCTGATCTGGAAAAGTCCTCTTGCCGTGCCGTTTCAAGAGCAGGTGGGAGCAGCATCTCGGATTTAGGTGTTGGGTTTTGTTTTGTTTTGCTTCTAGTGCAAGATGGTGAGGGCATACAGGCAGGAGCATGTCTACAAACATCCATGGGATCGAGTAACTGCAGCTAATTGGCGGAAGTATCAGGATCTAGAGAAGAAGCCCCTTCTGGCACATATATTGGAAGTTGATACTATTTCTCGCAATATAGATGAGGATTCTGGAAAGATGCACACCAAGCGGCTGGTTACAGTGAATGCCCCTGGGCCCTGGTGGCTGCAGAGGATCCTGGGATCATCAATCTGTCACTCTGTTGAGGAATCAACAGTAGATCCTGTGAAGCAGGAAATGGAGATGGTCACACGCAATGTGACATGGAAAGATTTTGTCGAGGTGGAAGAAAGGTGTTGGTATGCCCCTCACCCTGAAAATTCAAACTGGACGCTGTTTAGGCAGCAGACCCATATTCGCTGTGCTAAATTATCAGTACTGGCATCTATGGCGGATAAGATTGAGAAGCACTGCGTTGAGAAATTCCAGCAAAATAGTGCCAAAGGCAGGGAGGTGATGGAACAGGTGTGCTCATTTTTGGAGGCAGAATCTAGGAAATTGAACTCCCCTCTATCAGACTTGTCTTGAGGTCTCCGTGCTTTGTATCAATGTCACAACTGAGTCTTGTTATGGTATAAAATGCAGTTATCTCTGTGGTAAAGCACTGCAAGAGTGTGAAGCATTTTGAACATAAGACATGAAGTCAATTTGTGATGTAAATGCATCATTTTCCTTCACGTACAACCTCCATTGATTTTAGACTGAAAATATTTTTCCTGTATTGGGAGTGGTTGTAGAAAAATGGATTTATGGGGTTGAGAATACTGTCCAAGTTTTCAGCAGATGGTTTTAACTCCAAATTTGTCTTTCAAATTGAAGTCTGTGTCTGTTCAGTTGCTTTGACCTGATCAAATGGGACTTTGCCTAGTAGGTTTTACTCTGTCTGAGTTGGAAATTTTAGTTGCAGAGAAGTGATCTCAACTTCAATAAGCATTGAATCTTTTTCCTGTTTTTGAATCAATCATCATAGACGTTCTTATGCATTTGAGGTAGACCTACTTGGCTTCTTCTGATGGGTGCAACTGCGTATATTCTAACAAAACTTCACAAAAGTTTGAACACCTTATGGGGTATCGTCTATGCTAATCATGATGTTCATGCAAGATGTGCTTAGATTAGCTTGATCATAACCTGTAATCAAGATCAATCTTTGTGCTCACACTTTTCTTCCCAAATGCATCAGGTCATGCGACTTTTGATTGAATTTCTGGATTTCCTTATTCAAGTCTGTGATTGCTACTTAGCCTTATTGCCACTCGCCATTAAGCGCCTCCAGTTTTTGATTGAGGGTTTTCCTTTGGATTTTCTCTTGTACATTCTCATTTTTGTAGAGTTGGCAGAGGATAGGAAGTTTTAACCAGCTTATAGTTTTCCATTGTTCCATTAGGAGCTTTGTTATCTATAAGTGAATGTTATAGCCTAAAATTAGGTACTTTGAAGCTTTGTCCTAACTTTTTGGAAAAAATTTACTGACTAACACCTGGACACAAGTTTGTTCTTTACAAGGATAGTTGCCATCACTGAATATATGTTCCAGTGGGTTTCCAATTAGAGTGATTACTTTTATTATCACATTTCAAGTTTACAGGAGCAATCTATAGATTCATCTAGTGTCCTGGAGGTCGGACTGTCAAGGAAGCCTGCCTAGCTAGGGATTGGAGGGGTTGATCAATTGGAATGTGAGGAAGAAGAAAACCATTTGGTTATCTTGAGATAGGAAAGCACTAGAGGTTTCCTTCAAAACTTACGAACTGTATGTTCCAGTGGGTTTCCAATTAGAGTGATTATTGTTATTATCACATTTCAAGTTCACAGGAGCAATCTATAGATTCATCTAGTGTCCTGGAGGTCAGACTGTCAAGGAAGCTTGTCTAGCTAGGGACTGGAGGGGGTGATCAAGTGGAATCTGAGGAAGAAGGAAAACCATTTGGTTATCTTGAGATAGGAAAGCTCTAGAGGTTTCCTTCAAAAATTACGAACTGAAAGAGAAATCCATTCCCACAAAGAAATCTACTTTTGATAATTTTTTCCCTATTCAATATATAAGTATATTCTAGAGAATGATGCCTGAAGTCTCTTTACAGCAGATTTTGCTATCTTTGCAGCCCACCCCCTGGTAAGAGTAAGTATGATTATTGCTCAACTTTTACGTAGGAAAATGATCTTTCTAGAGACTGCTTGTGTTGAAGTTCATCTTAGAAGTTAAAACAAGCCTGTTAGGGCAAGGCATAGCTTCAAAAGTGGTATGACAGGTGAATGTCTCTTGAAAGACCATTTCCCCATATGCATAACTGCTAGTTAAAAGGGCTTATATTTTGTCTAAACGCGTATAGGCATTTTTTAGTCGCTTTTTCAGTGATTGTTTCCCAACAGGTTCTTGAGTCACACTGAAGGCTGTGCATGTAGAAAGATCAACGATCTATGAGGAGATTTTTCAGGCAGGATCAACTGTGTATAGGTTGGGCCACTTGGTGACAATGGGCAAGAAAAGGGGATATTGGCTTTTCAGCATATTAGCAACCAAACTTGTTTGAATGGGTTTCTAGAGTTCTTTAGGTATGCTTGTTGCAGACCTTACATGTTGAACGGTTTTGCTTGGGCTTAACAAGTTGAGTCCTGAAAATCCAGAATATTGATGCTTTAAAAGTAGGTCCAAGAAGAATCTTTGCAGCCTGCCAATTCAGGCACTGCTTCTCCAGAGATGTTCAACGATCAATCTTTCTCCCCCAAGTTATTGAGATTCATAAAACCTATCTGATCATATTTGAATTATGAAATGATGATCATGATTAGCCCTTTTTGCTGTAGCATCATTCTTTGTTCACCTCAGAACATTTTGTGCAAAAATTGGTTTTAAATATTGTAATGATGTAAAAACAATCATGAATGGGTTGAAGTAATGGTGGATTGTTCATTTTCTTGACCAATTCCTCCGGCGCACCTGTTTGGCACATATGTACCCTCATATTAAACCAGGTTTGAGATGCTGCTTTACTCTCAGGTTTGATATCTCTTTTAGTTTTTCAGGTCCTAATGAAGAGAATGGAAGGTTTTAGAAAGGGTATCCTAAATGTAGAAAACACAAAATTTAGACATGCTTTTTAAAGCAACACATATTGTTACAATGCTGTGCAGATTTTAGATGTCTCACAATGTACGGTATACAGAACTATGTATCACTTAACTTGATTGTAGGATCTAGAGCCAAACATGAGAATATAAAGGTATACATGAATGACATAAGACCTTCAAAACCATTCATGTATTTTGAAGGGTGTGAGTGTGTGTGTGTGTGTGTGTGTGTGTTAGGAGGGGGTGGGGTGGGGGGTGTGGATATACATGTATGTGTTTATAACTTCTCATTTTTCAATTGTGTGCATGTGCACGCCATAACCATGGTTTGTTATTGGAATGGAAAGCTAAACCCTTAAGACAAACAACTTCGAAGAATGTCCTATTTTCCCCCATTTTGAATAGTAATACACTATATTTAAGGAAGAAGCTCTTATTGATAACTTACATAATTTGTATGTGGAACAAATGTGTCTTCAATATTTTTTCTTTGTAAAATATCATAAGGTCAATTGTTTTGTGGCAACGTTATGTATTCGTCTTCTTTATGGTGCATTTACTATCAAGTTCATCAATAGTTTATTAGCTTGGTCCTATTAGACATGTATAGAGAAAAGTGCAATTTGTGAACTTAGAGATAACGGAAGAGAGATCACATTCTCGATCTAACAAGATGTTGCCCAAAACCTTTCGTTCAACCAAGATTGATCAGATGCACTTTTGACATGTAGTGTGGCTTATAAAGTGTATCTAGGAATGGTGGCTTTTGATTACTCACCTATAATAGAAGTCACATCCAAAGAACATACTGCAAATCCAAGGGTCAAGGGGTATACTAGTCGAACATATTGCTACTAAAGCACAAAATTTAGGAACACCTTGGAAGAAGTATGCATAAGCTCACAAGCACTCTTTAGGAAACTATATACTTATGGAACTTGGCTAGACCAAAAGAGAGAACAAGAAAGGAAAGGCATGAATGAGTGAGGTAGTGAATTTGTCAATTAGAAATGTTACATAAGGATTTGAGAATGAAAAGGGCAATGGAAAGCTCATTAGGAAACTTGGGGATTGTCAAAGAGATATTAATAGATGACCACTACGTGTGTGAAAGGATTTGAGCAAGGTTATGTTTGAATTGGTTGAAAATTAGTGGACTATTCACTTCTTTTGCTTCCAGTATATTAATAAGAAGATCAATAAAGAAAACATATTGGAATCAGAGGGCACAAAGAGAGAAATTATTAACAATAGAAATAATAAGTGCAATTTTTTATGTATGCTATCATTTTTTTTTCCAAATGTAACAAAGCAAACACCAAGGGCTATGAGAGATATACAGAAAAGTTACTAGAAGAAATGATAAGTGAAACTAGAATAAAGTACAAGAGAAATTTGAGAAGGGGCGAGTACCTACAAATAGCAAGTATGAAAGAATAACTTCAAAATCAATTAAGACGAGCTATGTAGAAATATGGCTTCATATCAAGAGTAATAAGTATAGATGGCCAACAAAACAAAGACAAAGTACTCTTGCCCCTTGATGTTTAAACTTCAACCTCCTAGGACACCAATAGTTAGAATCTAGGACTATTTACTAGTGACCAAGCTTAATGTCACTTACAAGATTATAACTAGAATGATTGCGAATAGTTGTCACTTGCAATCTAAAAAAGTAATTGTTTGGGAGGAGCTTGGATTATTAAAGACATGTATGCAATTGACAACATATTATATACATGGACGACCATAGATATATCACACATAAACGATTAGATTTTTTTTTATAACAATTAGATTTGTCAAAGGAAGGGCTCAATCTAGAAGATGGTGCTAAATTGGGATCATCAGTGAAACTGAAACTGAATAAAAAAAGTAGCACATCGGCTGAAGGTTTAGTTTGGAGGGCTGGTAGAATATTATGGACATTCTCATTTGTTGACTTTATGAGGATATGTAAACATTTGGGCTTAGTTGTACTCGGGTGCTATGTTGTCAATAACATCGGAAAGTGGACTAAGACAAGGATGCCCTTATGCCCTTTGTCTTCAACTTCATTTGCAACTTTGACCTTGAGAAGAATTTTATTATACGCAAGCATAACAAGGGGGAATGCACAGTCCCAAGGATTGGTTAAATGGAATATTTTTGAAGTCACTTTGCGAATGACATTGGGATTGTCTCATATGCATGGAAGAATCTTCATTTGAAAATCTCTTACTACCTATTCGTAGATACCACAAAGTTTCTAGCTTAGTTTCGAATCTTAAGAAGTCTAAGCTACTAACATTGTCCAATCATCCAAGTCCTACATGGCTTTCCAAGTATGAAATAGAAACATCATCATCTCACATTGAGTCATAGTCATACTCTTGGTGCTTTTGTTGATGATTAGATATTTAGTGTTGATAGGATGAAGATGTTCATATAGACCTTCAATGGCCAACAAGCTAGTGACACTAGAATGAACAACATTTGGTGTTTACAACAAAAATTCTCATAACACATACTATCACTTAGTCCAGTATATATAAAGTTGTCATGTTGGAGGGATAGCTTATTCTTGTATAAAAAGATTCAAAGACTTTACTAACTTTTCATGGCATCCTAAATTGAAGCTAGTTGCTTGGAACATGCATATTAGACCGACTTTATGGGAGCATTAATGTTGCAAGAAGATTCATGACTTCCTTGTCTTGCAGTATAGAGAGGTATTCCATCCAAAAGGGTGCCAACAATGCGAATTTTAAGGAGATTCGTGTGGGAGCTTCCCTTATCTTGTAGTATAGAGTGGGATTCCATCCAAAAGGTTGCAAATGGTGCTCACATCATTTCACACAACAGAACAATTTCAAACACTATTTTATTTGCATCAACAAATGCCGCATCCATAAAAAATGGCGAAAAGAATGCGAGAGAGAAGAAGAAAAACAAGAAAATAAGGAATGAGTGGAAGAAAAGAAAGATTTGCTCAAAGAGAATATAGGAGAAGAGAGGGAGAGGAGGATTGAGACAAGAAGAGGGGGTGACATGAGTAGGATAGGGCAACCGAGGAAAGAAATCTTAAACAACATTTGAATAAGCATTCGAATAACATTGAAAATTCCAAAGTATTTCAAATATTTCTTCATACATAAAATTTCATTAATGATCTTGATCACAGCCAAGAAATATTTTTTCAATATCACCTTTATGTATTCAAAAATGTATTATACAAATATTTTGTCTACATTGTGTTTTAGATGTCTTATATAAGTTTAATTGCATTAGTTTAATTTTATTGTAATTCAATTTTCCATACAATTTTAGTTTTAGTTGATCGATAATGTTTTTTATGTGATTAATACTTGTTCCACTAATCTTGATGGCCAGTGAAAATGGTGGATGGGACGGTTGGCGTGTGTTGGAGGACTGTCAGATAACAACTAACTCCTAGTTAGATTGGAGATCTTAGATGTTAATAAAAAGACATTAGGCCAATTGCGAGAATTAAATGTCACAGGGCCTACTAGTCAAGTTAGTTAATAAAAGTGGGTTCCCACTCAAATTCAAATTCAAATAAAAAGAGAGGTAGGATTTGGCCAATAGGCATTGAGGCCAAGTGTCCTAAAATCTAGTATATATAGTAGTACTTTGTAGGTCATTTTTCATGTTCAATCAAGACATGGAACCTTTTCCATTGAATGTCCTTGCTTCATCTCTTGCTCTGTCTCTCATGTGTTATTGTTATATTGTTGTTATTTGGATTTTCTAATTGTTGGATTTGCTTGTTATTTCTAGTGTGTGTGTGTGTGTGTGTGTGTGTGTGTGAGAGAGAGAGAGAGAGAGAGAGAGAGAGAGAGAGAGAGAGAGAGAGAGAGAGAGAGAGAGAGAGAGAGAGAGAGAGAGAGAGAGAGAGAGAGAGAGAGAGAGAGAGAGAGAGAGAGAGAGAGAGAGAGGAGATCAGGGTTAATGGATTGTAGTGTTAATTGTGAAATTATGAGCGGGTAAAAAAAAATTAAATGGGATTAATGATTACAAAAGTACAGATAGTTGCATAGTATTAGACTCGATAAACTAAACACTTTTGCTTTTGACTTAATTGAAAGCCAACTTGAAACGGAAAAGATATGGATACAAACGAAACATAAAGTAAAACGCAATTTAAGAAACTTAAAAAAGGGCGTTAGAGAATTCACAAATTGAATTTGATAGTTATCTTGAAATCCATGAATTGTTTGCTTGTCAAATTCAAAGTGTTGTGAGAAATATTAAAATTTGATGGCAATTTTTTTTTTTCCTTTGGTCACTTCAATGAACCATGCGCTCATCAATAAATAGGGTCGTAAAAAAAGAATTTTTTTTAAAAAATCATGGCAAAAATCACAATACCTAAAAAAACTATTAGTGCCACCAAAAATGGATATGGAGAACGTGGATGACAACATGAGATGGAAATAGAAAACCAAAGTGTTTTGGGAATATTTTTGTTGGTGCGAATCTGACGTAGAGACAATCAACTCACAGAGGATTAGATCACAGAATTCAAGGAGGCTTTTAGAATTTTTGATAAGTGTTAGAGGATTCCAGAGAATCCCCAGATGCCGAGCCAAGCTGAAGACACAGAGTATCTCTCACCCATGACCGAGGAGGTCTCAGAAGGAGGAGAGCAGAAGAAGTTGAGAGCCGTGTGCAAAAAGAACAAAAAGGACCAAGAGTGGATCCTAGTTTGATTCTCAAGAGGGATTGGTTGTCAGATTACTTGATCTATCAATCTACTTCAGATTAAGATCAATCTAGATCAATTCTAGACACAAAATCCTAACAAGAACAATCATTAATTGAAGGTAAGTGTACTTTATGGTTTCACACGTGTGAAAATTGTCTGAGTACGGACTCCAACCTGAAAATCAAGTACACATTGATAGAACCTCAAAACAATCAAAACAAATGTAGACAAATGGAGAGAATCACTCAAAATTGCTTCCAAAACCAAGATTGGTGTCTCACATCTCACACTGATTATGGCCAAATGTGGCTCTATATATACAATAAGTGGGAGCTCGTGGTACTGATCATCCCTATGATCCCACATGTGTGAAGGTGCTTTGTCATATGATGATTCATCATGCAAAACTGACACTTGGACAAAACCTTCTATTTTGAGCACTTTTGGTCCATTTTCCTTCTATATGGAGATATACTTGGAAATCTTCTAGAAGTCAAAATTCGCCTACTTCAGCTTATTCCACACATGTGAGCTGTCCTCTACACATGGGATATGACACCTAACCAAAGGATTTGGCTCATGCAATCAATAGATTGATGCCATGTGTCATATGTCTAGAAAACTAGTTTTTGGCCTTTTTAGCCACTAGAACTTGAATTAAATCATATGTACAACCTATATGATTATGGTACATGACAAGTACACTATTTTAACAAGTGGGAACAGGCTCCACACATGTGTAATCATCCTATATACATGATTTTTGGCCTCTACCAAGCTTATTTTTGTATTTTTCACACTCCTCAAAAATCTAGCTTGGTGAATCTAGCTTGATGGAAAACTAGATGACCTTGAACTTGACTCCATGGGCTGAATTGGTCTTTGCTGGTTCAAAAGGTGTGAAGATCAGCCAATGAGCTTGATGTTGATTTGAAATCACCATATCCATGATAGTGCTTCTTTGATGTTGACATCTTTGATGAGCTTGAGAGCTTTGCACCATCCTAGCACCTCCAAAATTGATTCCTTCCAATTTTCATGTAGATGCTTGACCTTGAGGCTTGCTCCTTCTTCATGTGCATGCTCCTTCATGAGAAAATAAAGATTTTTTCTTGATTTATTAGGATCACAAAGATCTAACATCACGTTACCACGATCTAGAGAATTAGACTCATCTAGATTGGCAAGACTATGCATGCTATAATAACAAAGTGTTTGCATCATATCTTCATGCTTGTTTACCATGCTAATCTCAGATCCAATGAGGCTAAATACTTCATTATGGATATAAGTGTCTTTAGAAGATGATTCACTTACTCTCATAAAGAGTTTACAATTTGCCTCAAGACAAATTTTCAAACTATGAGTGAACAAATCACTTTTGCTCTTACATGACTTAAGAGCATACATTTGATGAAATAACCATTTACTTTCTAATTGATCTAAAATCAATTTCAACCTTTTAAGAACATCATCTATGTTCTCAAGAGAGACTTCATACTCAACTAGTATGGCTTTACTCCAATTTTGAGATGCAATGATCTCACTAAAGCAAATTGATTAATCAAATGACATAGGAGAAGTAAGTATGAGACGTATACCACATGAGGTATGCTCCTCTTTCCCTTGAAATGTGAGCCACATGGACTCAACCATGTTTCTTGAGATTCTTGTTGGAATCACAACTTGAGAAGGTCTCTCCTCCTCAATCCTTGACATACTTGAACCTTGAGAAGGACTCTCCTCCTCAATCCTTGGCACACTTGAACCTTGAGATGACTCCTTAAGATCCTCTTCATGATGCTCCTTTTTGATGAAAATCCAAGACCTCCATGTCTCATAATGATCACGACAATCATGCCCATTCGATATGCACTTCCTATGATTATCAAGATTACTTATGCTAGAAACATAAGTCCAAAAATCACCACAACTTGGCATGATTTTTCCAATATTGAAATCAGAAGGTATTTCCATCTCAATAAGGCTAACTACTTGCTTATGGATATAAGTGTCCACTTTGGATGCTTCACTTATTCTCATAAGAAGTTTACAACTTGCCTTTAGGATTGAAAACATACAATTTTCATCTTTATGAATGAACACATCATTCATGATCTTATTGAGACCAAAAGATCCTACATTATGAAGATATTTCCATTCCCTTGACTTCATAACTAATGTAAGCTTACAAGGAAAACATATTTTGCTATCTTCTAAGGCATCACACTCAACTAGTATTGCCTTAATCCACCTTTGAGATACAAACATCTCTTCAAAGCAAAATGGTTCTTCATAAGTTGACATGATAGCATAAACGAAACTATTTTCATTTTGTGATTGCTGCTCCTTATTCTTGATTGATTTCTCTTAGATCATAACAATAAGTTTGAACTTATCTAAAGTTCCAAGAAAAATACTTTCCAAGGACATAAAATAAATCCAAGTTACTTTCATGAAAGTGACATCTATCTTTGCATCTTGAACCAAACAATGCACTTCCAAATGAAAAATTTCAAAAGATTTGACATGTGTTGTGATGGACTCTTGAAGACAAACCTTGCA
This sequence comes from Diphasiastrum complanatum, assembly GCA_029204225.1. Classification (NCBI taxonomy): domain Eukaryota; kingdom Viridiplantae; phylum Streptophyta; class Lycopodiopsida; order Lycopodiales; family Lycopodiaceae; genus Diphasiastrum; species Diphasiastrum complanatum. Next base: position 28,934,791 of record CM055092.1, read on the forward strand.
AGTCCTTGTGAGATTCCAAGCCTCATTCACCTTTCCACAAAGGAAACACCTTTCCTTGGACTTGTCCTTCTTGTATTTGCATTTTGAACTTGAAGCTCCATCCTTCACCTCGGCCCCCTTGCTTTGGTTCTCCTTGGATGGATTGGTCTTCTTTTTGTAGCATCTTGAGAAAATATATCCTCCCTTGCCACAAAGGTTGCACTTAGGATCCTTTCTTTCCTTCAATAGGATGCCACCTATTGATACTATGTGAATAAAAACCCGTGATATGATTCTACAAATGTAACTTGTGACTCTCAAGAGACTAGATTTGAACATCTTCAACAATCTAGAAGGACCTACAAAAGATATAACTCACAAACTTAAGAATCAATTTTCACACTAGTGACTAGTCACTTGGAAACTTTGCTTTGATCACTAAGACAAAAGCACACAATCTTTGAATCAAATCACAAAAGAAATCAGATCCAATCTCCTATTGGACTCATCAAATACCAATGACTCTTTCTTTTGAAAATTGAAATGGATATGGAAAGATTTGACACCTAGATTTTCCTTTTCACTTGACTAGTTCTCTCAACACTTGAGATTCTTGAACAAAAGATGGATTTTGTTTCAAACACATGAAAATCAAACTTAATCACTTCTTTTGGACTCACTCTTGACCCAAATAGTCTCACTCTTGAGATTTAGAATGAATTTGATTTGATTTGAAAACAAACTATACCACCAATTTTTCACAAAGCTTAAAAATTTAGACAACTAGAGATTCACAAAGATCTCAACCATGCATGAATACTCAAATATGGACTCCTCCTCATTCTAGACATCCAATGGGATCTCAAATTGACCCTCACACTCTCACAAAGAAAGTTGAATAGAACTAATTTGAGTTTCATACATACTATGTCAATTTTTGCTCAATAAATTGATTCAATCACCCCTACTGGATTCCACCAATTACTCTACCTCTTAAGACTTGGAATGAAATTCAAAATCAAAAGTTGTGATTTTTCTCACTAAGATATTGTGCTTCAAAGAGCTAATGCCACTTAGAAAGATTTGATCACCTAGGAAGAGACAAACTCTCAACCAATAACAACACAAAATGAGCTTCTAGATCTTGCCTTCTACAAAGGAAGGAACTCTTAGAAAATTGGATCTCTCTCTACATATTTGCCATAGACACCTTAATGAATCTTTTCAAACCTTACAATCACTCAAACAAATTGAGTAGGGTTGAACAATGTGACTTGGATCTCAATCTCTTTTCTAGAACTCTCAATTGAAGCCAATCTATGTCAAATTCTACAAAAGATTTGCATAGATGCTCTATATGCACTAGAAACTCTCAAAGGTTTCACTTGGAGGACAGATCCAAGGATGTTTCTAGCAAATTGATGCTTCTAAACTTGACCCTATCACTCTTGAACAAATCTAGAGTGATGGTCCAATGGATTTTATCCTCTCACCTTGCATATCACTCCTTAATCTATGAATTTTGGCAAAATCTCTCTCAACTTCAACATGCACTCAAAAAATCAGAGAAAATCATTTAATGCTCCTAATTCAAGCTTCAATTTTAATTTTTTGGCTGATCTAATCCAAGAACTAATCAAGGGATTAGATTCTCTATAGAAAATGCTTGATTTTGCACTAAAAATCTCTCAAATTGGGTGTGTGAGTCAAATCGTACAAAATTTTGAATTTTCTCAGCCAAAATCGGAGATGTACGGCCTCACACGTGTGAAAAGGGTTCCTACAGCCCACAACAAGATCTGGACCAGAAATTTTGAGGATAGCTATCAAATTCAACTCGCTACCCAAAATTTGACTAGTTTCCAAAGAACTGCTAGTTTTGGCTTTGATTTGGATTAACCCTATCAATTTCAACAAAACCTCTTGTACTAGGCTCTGATACCATGTGCAAAAAGTACAAAAAGGACCAAGAGTGGATCCTAATCTGATCCTCAAGAGGGATTGGTTGTCAGATTACTTGATTATCAATCTACTTCAGAATAAGATCAATCTAGATCAATTCTAGACACAAAATCCTAACAAGAACAATCATTAATTGAAGGTAAGTGTACTTTATGGTTTCACACGTGTGAAAAATTGTATGAGTATGGACTCCAACCTTTGCCTCTAAAACCAAGATTGGTGTCTCACACTGATTATGGCCAAATGTGGCTCTATATATACAATAAGTGGGAGCTCGTGGTACTGATCATCCCTATGATTCCACATGTGTGAAGGTGCTTTGTCATATGATGATTCATCATGCAAAACTGACATTTGGACAAAACCTTCTATTTTGAGCACTTTTGGTCCATTTTCCTTCTATATGGAGATCTACTTGTAAATATTCTAGAAGTCAAAATTCGCCTACTTCAACTTATTCCACACATGTGAGCTGTCCTCTACACATGGGATATGACACCTAACCAAAGGATGTGGCTCATGCAATCAATAGATTGATGCCATGTGTCATATGTCTAGAAAACTAGTTTTTGGCCTTTTTAGCCACTAGAACTTAAATTAAATCATATGTACAACCTATATGATTATGGTACATGGCAAGTACACTATTTTAACAAGTGGGAACGGGCTCCACACATGTGTAATCATCCTATATACATGATTTTTGGCCTCTACCAAGCTTATTTTTGTATTTTTCACAAGCCGAGCATGAGAGCCGAGGCTTACTAGCTAGGGTGACAGTTATTATTCATGTGAGCCTACATGGTGTATCTCAGAGAAGGAACGACCATGTAGGAGATAGTAATATTTCCTAGGCATTGTAAATAATGTAGACCCCTTAAGTAATTAAGAGTGAGCCACCTTTTGATGGTGACCACTAGTGGAAGAGCTTTTTCCACTTGTAATTTCTAGATTAGTGGAATTGTCACTTAGGCTCCACATGGGCAGCCTTCTTGCTTATTTAAGGGCCCCCTTCTCTTGTGAGGGAGCTTTGATTGTATTGTCAATTGCTCTTCAGTGAATAAAGAAGATCTTCCACGAGTTCTTGATGATTGTAAAGCTCCTTGTTCATGGCAATCTTCTTGAGTGAAATTTCTATGAGCATGTTCTGATTTCCTTTTGTGTTTGTGGATTAATTAGATTTCTTGCTTACTCTCTTGCTTGTGGAATGTAGATGTGGATTAACTTTCTTGTTTCTTGATTTTGTAGTTTTAGCATGCAGGTAAACTTTAGTGGCTGAGATTGTGGATCTGATTGCATACTTCCTAACAATCATGTCCTTGATTGTTCTTGGGCATTCCAAGCATCAAAAAATGGGTGTTTCTTGATTTTTGGGCTGCTAGAATGCTGTTAGGAAACTAGTTTTCTTGTTTCTTGTTTTTTGCTGAGTAGCTTAATCTTGTCATTGCATTGTTCCCTAATTCTTGGTAGATAGATTGTAGATTTGCTCCCTGATTCAGAATGTTGATCTATACTGAGCTAGGACTGGTTGCATGGCTTGTAAATGCATGTAGATGAGTAACGTAACCATCTCTCCCCACTGACAGGCTGGAAATACACATTGTAATCTAAGAAACACTTCTGCTTGGAAACCGTTCTAACAAGAAGACCAAACCGTAAAGAATTGTAATCAACGGAAGTAACAGAAAGAAAAACGAACAAAAAAGATAAGTGGGAATCTGTGAACATTTGGCGCTATTTCCACAGCTACATAGACACTAAACCAAGCCAAACTTTCCGATTTGTATTGCAAAACCATTGCTCTGAAGTCTCCCACACTTTTTATTACGGAGCTCGTCACTTTCATCTCGACCGACACACAGCTCCATTTTCGACTGAGGCCTCACGCTCCTTCCCTATCCAAGTTCCACGGCTCTCGTCTGGACCGGACGAAACTTTGTTTCATTCACCTATTGAAACTACACACTCACTCTCGACCGAACCACTACTTGCAATATCCTGTCAAGTGCTGAGTTAAATCTCAACCAATGCTCATCGATCAGATCTCACTCGAGCCTTTACGTTGAAATCTCAACCGGAGCATCGGCTGAAATCTCAACCGAAGCATCTTCTAAAATCTCAACCGGAGCCTCTTCCCTGTCCGATCTCGACCGCAGCCTCCTCTCAGATCTCGACCAACGCCTCCTCTCAGATCTCGACCGACACTTTCTCTCAAAACTCAACCGACGCGTCCTGTCAGATCTCGACCGATGCTTTCTCTTAGATCTCGACCGACGTTTTCCCTCAGATCTCGACCGAAGCCAATCACTCAGCTCTCAACCGGACTATTCTATCAACTTTAACTGGACCTTTCTATCAATTCTCAACCAAGGATTTCTATCAACTCTCAATCGAGAGCTTTGACTTCCAACCTGAACCAAGTCAACTTGCAGACAAAATCAACTTTCTTATTTGACTAGGTCTCAATGTTTGCCAAATCCCACAGTTCTTTCCGACTTTATTGAAAAACCCTAACACCAAAAAACAAAACAACTGTGCCATTTGGACACCACCACAGTAGTCTCTAATTAATATTCAAAAAAAAAAAATACCAAAACCACAAAACAAAAACACAAACACCAGTCAAGTTACCAAAGAGTCCAAGAGGCCTATTTACCCAATCCTAAGATACTCTAGAGTTATTATGGATCGTCCTTACAATCCGAATTCCACAGAGGACTATCCACCAGAGATGGTCTCCCCATCTACCGAACAGGCTTGATTTAATCGATATTCCAGGATGAAATCCCAAGTCCAAGAGCCATCAATAAATCCATTTGACCGATGGAAACCCATGCGTTTTAAAGCTACATACGATCGACCACATTTTCATGCTACAGAATACATGCACGAGCTCACTTAAACAGGGCTTTTGCAAATAATGTTCCGTGTACTGAAAAATGTACTCCAAAGTTCGATTTACCTAAGTACGACGATAACACTGATCCTCAAAGATTTTTTCACGTCTTTGAGAATGCATGTGATGTCTATGGCGAGACATCACCAGACACCATGGTACAGCCCTTTTCGATGACCATGATCGATCGAGCACGAGAATGGTTTTTTAACCTTGATCGTGAAGAATAATGAGACTGGTCACTCTTGAAGGAGGCATTTATCAAATGCTTCAAGCCATTCCTCTTGATCGAAAGTCCTTTTGTCAAGCTCAGCAACATCAAAATGACAAAAGATGAAAAAGTATGTGACTACATTGAACGATTAAAAAGATTAAAAAGTCAGGTACAAGAACAACCCACTGAGTCTATGTTCATAATTTGGTTCCTCGTTGGACTACCACGATGGATACGATGTGAACTTTGCTCCAATGATGAATACACATCTTGAAATAAGCCATGTCTGATGCCATTCGGGAAGAAGACGAGGAATCAGATATTGATGAGCCACGTGAACGGAGAGCACATCGTGTTGTCCAAGAAGCTCGACCAAATGAGGAGACACGAGAACAGTTGTGGAAAACACAGATGGAGTTGCTTAACCAGCAACACCAACAACAGACACAAAAGAGTTTCAAAACACTCTTAAGTCTATCCAGAGTTTGATGCCAAGTGAGTTACCCACTGGCCAAATCCACCATAGATGAGAGAACGCATGGTGCCCTCACTGTCGAGGTGCACACACTGGCAATGAGTGCCTTTCATACCAACCGGTCCCAAATACTTCATTGATCAAATGTGACATCTGCGACTTTATGGGTCATACATCCCTCTATTGCTATTATAATCCGAGGAACCAGCCTCACAACCAGTCAGGGGGACATTATCAACCTCCTAGACACCAATTTGTTTTCCAAACTCAAAATTAGCACTATCCATCACGAAACAACCAAGTCTATATACAAGAGTTGCCCAGAAAATCTCAACATGAAACTCAACCACAACTGGCGCTCTTAGGACCACCTCCAAGGGGACAACCTGATCTAGGAGCACAAAAACATAGACACCCTCGAGAATCTGCACAGACACATCTTGTAGAAAACTCCTACGATCACTCATATCATCATGATACCACACTTCCATCTGTTAGTTCTCAACAATATCCAACCGACAACTCATGCTCATGCAAAGGAGATGAGTATTCCACATCACCGGAAAATCCAGCATAGCTAGCCATCCAAGATGGTTATGCTATTTCTACAGGCCTAATGAGCAGCCACTGTTTTATTTGTGGCGAAACTGGCCACTTCATGACTGACTGTAAAGTTAAGAACCAATACCATGCAGAGTGCCCAGACTGTGTTCCCAAACACAGTTTCAAAGACTGCCCTAAACAACCTAACAAGATACTTCCAGCACGTCATATATCATTTGAACCTGTTAGAGTTCTAACTAGAGCACAACGCCAACAACAAGAATAGCAACAAACCCATCCAAATCCAGCTGACCCACATGGAAGCCACTTGACAGCTTCCACTTTACCCAAAGAATACCCATACCCAAACGTGGAACAAAGGCAATACAAGGAATTTTGAGAAGAGTTTTTGCAAGAGGAAGAACATATGGAAAGTCTGTTATCTGCTGACAAAGAGCAATCCCTATAGGGACTTGAAGTATTTTCTGACCTCCTGCAAGCTCAACTCACTATGCCATTCCATAGTGCGCTAAAATCTTTCACCAGGCTTCAACGATATATCCATCGAAGTTTTCAGCTGCCTACTATTCCTGATGAACAACGAAAAACAGAAGAGATTCTTGAAATTCTCCAGATTCCTATGAATCTGTTGAATATAGGTGTTGCTAAGGGGACTAGAGAGTATCCCGCAGTATCTGCTATCCTTGATAGCAGATCAGCCGTTAATATAATGGCTTTGTCCTTGACAAAGTCATGGGGCTTCCAAACCCTTGATCAACCATGATACAAACTTTGCATGACTGATCAACGAGTTACCGACCCTGCTGGTCATTTATCAGATATAAAGGATCAAATAGTAGGTGTCAAATTTGTGATCGATTGTGTCATGTTAGACTTACCAAAAAATGACAATACTTATAAACTCCTTCTTGATACACCCTGGCTCCAGATGGTAGGTGTTGTCCAAGATTGGAAGCATAGCAAAATCACCTTTGGCAATCACGACAAACGAGTCACTGTCGACTCAACTGGCCATGTCAAGCCCGCTAAAGTTTATGATGATTGGTCATCAGCAAAATATGACGAATCAGATAGTGTCCCAATCCAACCCAAAGGCCACTATATGAATTCCACGGACATAATCATTTGGGGACAGGCACTAGCCACTGTGGACTGTGCTTATTCCAATCGATGTCGTATCAAAACCGCTGCAGATGCTGTGGATATTCTCCCATCTTTTACAAACATTGATACACCCATCATCCCACTTATGATGATTGACCCGATTCCTATAGCATGGTGCCCAGGAGAACCTAGCGTCTCTACAGCCCATGTTTTCGAAGAAGGTATTCTTTCCATGGATGATGCTGAAATGACGGATGAACATGTACTCCTTTATCTAGATGCCCAACGTTATCCGCCAAAAGCAATTCCCCAGGAGAATGGTTCTTGACTTCCAGTAAAAAGAGATCGCCCATGTAAGATTTGGGGGCCTTATGGCAGTCCAGAGAGAGTGCGGGGTCTCTGGAAGCCATAAATACAATAATAGTATGATTCTGGAAAGTTTGAAATTTTTTGAAACTTTCAGCATGAACTTGCTTGCAAGGATGTAAAATGAAGTCATGGGAGGATGGGTGAGGCCTATATATAGACTTTTTTTTTACAGAAATTCGCAAATTCACCCAAAAATCACCCTAGGGTTCACGAATTTTGAGGCATTAATCTGAGGGTCGACGAGTTACTGTAAGTGAACTTTTTATACAAAAATGAGTAAAAATGGTTGACAGTGCAAAAATTGGCCTGATCAAAATTTGTGGATATGACAAAAAAATCGTGGAGATGATTGTGAGGCTCATCAAATTATCTATGAATTCTGTCAGTAAGGATCTGATGCAAAAAACTAATTTTTTTTTATTTCTAGAAAGTTTGAGACAGAATTCGTGGAGGTAATAAATGAATCATGCATACTAAAAAAGAGGTTGGGCGAATTCTATTTGATGTGGTTGTGAGACAATTTTTTTGAAAAGAACGATTCTGGTGATTTTCACAAAAAAAAAGATTGATTGTATGTGATCTGATGATATCTTGATGTTCTGAAACAAGAAAACACATCAAAAATTTGTTGAAATGGTAACCAAACAGAAATAGAATTAAAGAAAAAAATCAAGAAATAAAACAACTAATATATATCAAGATAAAACCAGTGTTGTGGTGATGGCATTTATGGACGTCGTTGTCTGGTTTCGGACGAGATGGGACGTGCCGGTTCGTTGAATTTTTAATTTGGAATCGCCGGTCGAGATTTGAGTGACTCTCTCCGGTCGAGATCTGATAGATGGCTCTGGTCAAGATTTGAGATAGAGTGCTTCGGTCGAGATCTGATAGAGTGCTTCGGTAGAGATCTGATAGAGTGCTCCGGTCAAGATATGATAGAGTGCTCCGGTCGAGATCTGATAGAGGGTTCCGGTCAAGATCTTATAGAGTGCTTCGGTCAAAATCTGATAGAGTGCTCCGGTCGAGACCTGATAGAGTGCTCCGGTCGAGATCTGATAGAGTGATTCGGTCGAGATCTGACAGAGTGCTCCGGTCGAGATCTGATAGAGTGATTCGGTCAAGATCTGACAGAGTGCTCCAGTCGAGATCTGATAGAAACAGTCCGGTCGAAATTTGACAGAACCGCTCCGGTCGAGATTTGATAGAAAACGCTTCAGTTGAGATCTGAGACAGGTCTCCGGTTGAGATTTGATAGAACCCGTCGGTTGAGATCTGACAGAAACGCATCGGTTGAGATCTGACAAACACAGTTTGGAAGAATGGAGTTGTGTGATGCAAGTGAAGAACTTCTGGGGAAAAATATGACTGTGGCTCAAAGTAGAAGTTCTTACGAGAAAGGTGTATCTCAATGAATGATTGTATGCTTAATTGGGAATATTGAGATACCAGACAGACAGAATGAGATGGGCCAAAAGTGTGAGAATCTTTTTTACATAGTGTAGCCTATCATTTGTTGACCTAGAACATTCATGACAAACAGGTAATTATAGAAAAAAAAAGTAAATAACAAACAAGAAAATAGAAAATAAAAATAAAAATATAGAATATATATCAGGGAAAGTGTTAAATTGGGTCAACGAAACACGACTCCTCATAATACCGCCATAGATGACCACCGTTGACAATAGTGTCTAGGAGGATTCCGTCAAGTGTTTGTAGCTAGACTGCACCATTAGGAAAGATTTTATTGATAATATATGGTCCCTCACTCCGGAATTTCAATTTGCCGGGGTGCTTTTTCGATGTATAAAGAAGCACCTGGTCACCTAAGTGTAAATCCTTGTTTCACAAGTGACAGTCATGCCAGGCCTTTTGACGTCTTTTGTTAGCTAGTTGTGCGTGGTAAGATATGACTCTTGTCTTGCATAACTAGGTTAACGTAAATAGCCTGGTTTTGACTTGTTGCTCAATTGTAGCTTTCTCACAGAGATCTGTAGAGAAGGATTCCATGATTCTTAGAGAAGGTACTAAGAATTCTACCGGCACTACCGCCTCTTGACCATACACTAGATGGAATGGGGTAACTCATACAATGGATTTCTTTGGGGTGGTGCGGTAAGTCCAGATAGTTGAAAAGAGTTTTATTTCCCAATCAGAACGACTGGTTTCAACTATCTTCGTCAATATCTTACATATTTTCTTGTTAGTTGATTCGGCCTGGCCATTACATCTAGGATAGTATGGTGTACTCTTCCGGTGAACTACAAGGTAATGGTGTAGCAAATTATCAATGACAGTATTTAAAAGTGTGTGTTGTAATCACTAACTAGCTCTATAGGACAACCAAAACGTGTAATGATGTTTTTATAAAAAAAACGCTCTACAGTCTTTTCGTTGGCGTCCTTTGTTGCTCGAGCCTCAACCCACTTAGTGGCGTAATCTGTGGCTATTAGGATATAACGGGCTTGGATATGTTTCGCTGCTGGGCTCATTGGTCCAACAAAGTCAATTTTCCACTTATGGAAGTCTTCGTCTTCTATAATGGGAGTTAAAGGTGTGAAGTCTGGTTTTGTATTTTTCTTGGCTCGTTGACAGACATCACATGTTTTAATGACAACAAATGTGTCCTTAAATAAGGATGGCCACCACAGGCCTGCTCGAAGGATAATTTTAGTTGTCGCTTCAGCAGAGAAGTGACCACCGCCAATGCCCTCATGAGCCTAAGATATGATAGGCCATATTTCAGATTCATAAGCACATTGTCAAATTAATCCCGTCAACGTCCCGTTTATAAAGTTGTCATGCTATGAGCTGAAAGGGCGCTGCTTTATTAAGCGAAAAATTTCTCTTTGCAACCATACTCAGGCCTTTTTTGAGTCAACCTGTTGTTAGGAACTGAGTGATCTCCTCAATCCATAAGGGTGCAGAATAAATCTGAAAAAGGCATGCACCGGGAGATCATCGTTGACTGCATGGTGCAGTTGCTTTTTCAGCATTAGGTAGCCAGGAAATGTGATCTACCATGAAATGTTGGTTCCTTTCCGAACGACTACGCGGAAATTAAATTCCTCTAATATCAACAGCCATCGAGCTATACATCCTATTTTATAGGATTTATTAACAATATATAACAGGGCTTGATGGTCGATGTAGAAGGCAAAGGTCTGGCCTAGTAGATAATGTCTTAGTTGTTGAACAGCATAGACCATCGCTAATGCTTCTCACTCAATGGTTGTATAGTTTACTTCAGCAGGCACCAGCTGCCTGCTCAAGAAACGTATTGGAAAATCCTTGCCATACTCGTCCGGTTGTGCAGAAAGACCTCCAATGGCATACTTACTTGCGTTAGTATGCACATGGAACTCTTTCGTGTAGTTTGGCGAGCGGAGTATGGGTGCCGTGGTAAGGGTTGTTTTCAACTCCTCAAAGGCTTTAATTCATTCTTCGGTCCAGCGAGGATCTACCACAACTAAATAAACGAGGCGTGCCTTGCCGACATAATCGATTATAAAGATGCGATAATAGTTTGTGTGACCGAGGAAGACGTACACTTCCTTCACTGTTGCAAGTAAGGGCATTTCAAATATTACCTTGATTTTTGAAGGATCGGTAGAAATACCATCCTTTGAAATTATATGTTCGAGTACCACCCCCTAAGTGATCTAGATTTGACACTTATCAGGGTTTAGGGAATTTCCAAATCTACGAAAGCGAATGAAGATTTTCTCCAGTGCATCAAGGTGTGTAGTGGCTGAGGAATGTACACCCAGATCGTCGAGATAAATCTCGACAATCCGATGTAACAGGTCTTGGAAGGCCAGTTGCATGACCCTCTGAAATGTTGAAGGGGCGTTGCATAAGCCAAAAGGCATGACATTATAAGCATAAATCCCATTCTCTATGGCAAAGGCCATTTTATGTTTATCTTTAGGGGCTATTTGAACAAGGAAATAACCGCTGAATCCATCCAAGAAGCTGAAAGCTTCAGCTCCTGCCATTTTCTCTAATATTTGGGTCATTAAAGGCAAGGGAAAATGGTCTTTTTTCGTAACCACATTAAGGTTCTTGAGATCAACACAGATACGAAGTTTGCCGTTTTTCTTGGGTACAACCACAATGGGTAATACCCAATCAGTATGTTGGACTTCATAAATGAACCCAACATCCAACAATTACTTAATATCTTCATCGATTCTCTTGCGATAGATGGGGTTACTTCTGTAAGGTTTAGCCCAAATAGGCTTAGCGTGTCTTCTAAAGAAATCATATGAACCACTCCTTCAGGTGGAATTCCTTTTATTTTTGTATAGTTCCATGCAAATACATCCCTCTATTTGCGAAGTAAAGTTTCCAGATCAGAAAGTTGTTCGAACGAAAGGTGTGCACCACCAACATGAACCAGTCGATCCATCTCCTCGTTAGGATCTTTAAGGTTTAACGACATCGTTTTGGCTAGTTCTTCAAAGGAGTTGGAACTTGGTGTAGGTTCTCGGTGTGGCTGTGGTAACTAGATAACAACGTCATCCAGTCTGAAATATTTAAATTTTCATGGGAGATCGAAAGATGGTTCCACTAAGTTTTTTGAAACTTTGGGAATCATCTATGTTGAGTCACTACCGGACGTGGAAGCTTGGTCCGATGGTTTGGTTTTTGTCTCTTTAGACAAGGGCTTAATCGGCTGCTTAAGCTTCTCACGCATCTGTTTTTGATGCTCGATTAATTTTGTATCGATAATTTTATTTTTTTGTAATCAAGGTTTTTGTGGTTTCTAAGTGGGTGGTGTTGTTGCCTCACTTATCATGTCATCATCGATTGTATCCCAAACTTCGTCTGGATACACATCCCATGTGTATACTTTGGGTTTGGGCCTATACGCTTGTGTGTTGGGTGCTTTGGATGTCAGTTGGACATGAGCCAATGGCCCTGGTGACTTGATCTCTGAGACAATGCAATTAGCCAATGACATTTTCATCCGTCTTGGTTTTAATCTACTCCATCTTCCTGAACAACAACATAAAAGTCTGATATGTGCTGCCCACTCCTCCTGCTCGGATGAATTCCACTCGTTTCCCATTCCATGGCAAGGGCACCAGCTATAACCAGAATTATTTCAAGAGGTTCTTGCTTGACGACGACCATCGCTCATACCCACGATGGCTTTGCCACAAAGCTCCTTAAGCATTCCAAGCTACGAGCCGCGGTAGATATTCATCCAATCCTATTAGAGGTTCACATAGTTTGCATGGATCACATTCCACCTAGCGACCTATTTGCATTGACTATGACGCTGGACGACCCCACTCATTATTAAAGTGGGCCGAGAAGATCACCGACAAACTATGCTTAACCCTCACACAATGCAAGGCTACTACTAAATGTGGTTATCTTCTGCCAGCAACACCTGGGGGCGCAAAATGACAACAGCTCTCAAGGAACTCGCGACATTGTTCTCTAGCACCAGAAAGCGAGCCAGCCCCCAAGTAGCAGTTGCCAGACCTGCAACACCCACTAAGAAACAGAAAAGCAAGGCGGTCTGCACTGACGAAGACATCTCCCTTGATCTCTTATCCAACGACATAGGGGTAGAATACGCTGAATCCGACGGAAGCCTTAAACCCTCTCAGATCCCAAAAGAGGTACTAGCACAACAAGAGGCCCTACTTTGACAGACAGCGACAAGACGACAAGCAGTAGCAACAGTAGCAGACAACTATGGAGATGTAGGAGCTTCTGGATCCAGTTCATTAGGAGGGGTCAGGAAACTTCAGTAGTTCAGACAACATCTCCTCCTCCTACCATTCCCCCACTCACTACCACTTCTACTCCTTCTTTCACACTTAACACAGGATTTGACTCCACCATTCCAAAAAAGTCCTCTCCTGTACATACCTCCCCTCTACTTGACTCCTCGGTCAATGTAGATGAATTTGCCTTACAGTTACTCACCCAAATTCCATCCATCACTTCTCCCGTTCATTCTTCTCTTTCACGTGTTTCATCTCTCCCACCTCCACCTCCACCTTCACCTCCTTTTAATCCACAATCACCTCCTCTAAATCCACAATCTCCTCTTCTGAAACCACAATCCCCTCTGCCCTCCTATTTCCCATATCTCTCTTCTCTACAATTTCTTGATCTTCTCCCCTACAACCCTATGCCTTATCCTAATTACCAGCGGTCCTTCCATGGCATCGGCATATGGGAGCAATTACCAATAACTGCCTAGAAGATGGTATGGTTGGCGAATGAGCTTCAATACAACATCTATGGCACCTTGTCAGGACAACAAGCAATAAGATAGGTCGATGATGGAGCTATTTTATATCTTCAGTAGGAAAATGAAAGGTTGGTGGTTGAAGCCGCTCAGCAACAACAACAGATCCACAACCTCACCACATATGATCAACAGCAACAGCAAATGCTCAGCCACCTACAGAACCAACTCTAGTTGAAGATCTCCAACCTGCAAACTATCATCGACAACCTTACAACAGAACAAGATGAGACCTTAGCGGATGCACATGTAACATATTCCACTATGAAAGAACAATTGGAATTGGTAGATTTCAATGATTTCGCACCACCAACTAATCCGGAGGGAACTCAAATCCCAGTGGTGGTATATCAGCGGTTGATCCAAAAGTTAAAAGCCACAACAAAGTAGCACTCCAAAATGAAACAATCATACACTACTTCCGTTGAGGCCCTTAACCAGCATATCGCCACCTTGGAAGAAAGATTGAAGGCAGCTGCTCAATCAACACCTTCTGTCCTGTCATGCCAACAGACACAAATGTCACGAGACTAATGTTGCATGAAGGAAACCACAACCATGATGTGCAACCCGGCTCGTCCAAACAAGATGTTGACAATCTGGCTCCAAAGGTGGTCCAAATGAAGATCACAAAGCAATTAATAACAATGCTCATAATAAGAAGAGAATCTGATTGTGGTCATAAACTAGGGGATATGGAGTTGGCCAGTTTATTGGTTGTTCTTGAAGACTAATGGCTCGAGTCTAAAAACAAACCTCATAATTTGAGATTTGGCCTTGCTATGGATGGCGTAAATCCTTTTAGCGTTCAAGCATCAACTTGGTCCACATGGCCAGTTGTGCTCGTTAATTATAACATATCTCCGTGGTTGAGTATTAAAACGGGACACTTGTTATTGGCTTTATTGATTCCAAGAAAGTACAAGACTAAGAACATGGATGTGTATCTTGCATCTTTGATCGATGAATTGTGCATTCTTTGGAATGGTATTCATGCTTACAACATCTCAAGACCTTTACAACAAAGAAACTTCGTTGTTCATGGAATTCTAATGTGGATGATGCATGACTACCTCGATTTAAGCGGATGTTCAGGTATCTATATAATGAAACTTATCCATTTTAGGGTTTAACGTTTGAGTATATCTAACGAAGCTTATGTTCAATTTGGTTTATGAACTAAGTAGGTTTAACTACATCGGGTTACAATGCATGTCATATTTGTGGACTACTGTTGGAGGGTCGAGATAGCACAAATATGTTGCAAAAAGTGGTGTACAAAAATCATCGCAAATATTCTTCGCCTGATCATCCTTTTCGAAGGTTGAATAAAATGGCATGGTGAATGGCTTAAATATCACAACATTAATTCTTCATGAAATAAATCCATTGATGGTATGAAATGGTTGTCTATTTTTCATAAATTACCCTATTGGAGGAATTTATTGATAAACCATCTATTGGATCCTATGCACATATTCAAAAACGTCGGTGAATCCTTATGGAACCACATCATTGGCATAAAAGACAACTCTGCAGCTCGTAAAGATCTACAAGCGGCCGATGTGAAAAGACCCTATCAGATTCAATACAACGAAGGTGGAGATGAGATTCTACCTAGTGTGTCATGAATTCTTACAAAAGAGCAACTCTCATATGTTAAACATGTCATAAAACAAATGAGAACTTCAACAGGTTATGCACATTCTTTATGCAAATCGTTTACCAAAGATGGTAAATTAAGTGGATTGAAATTGCATGATTGGCATAAGATGTTGCAATTCATACTTCCACTTTCTATTCGAGGTCTCTTCAACGATGATGTACGAAATACGCTTTACCAAAATATCTTTGGATAACCAGTTATGTCAATGTAGTATTCATTGTGAATTTTATATATTCTAGTCTGTTTACCATCATACATACAATTACCATGCAAAAGATGAGATTTTTTCTTTCTCTTGGAGATCGATCAAACCTTTTATACTATGTAATTCATCGATTTTGTGGACATCTATAACGACTAGGCTGCCACATAATTTGGCGTCATTGCCGGAGAGATGAATTTCACCTTTTGCAATAGTTTTAAGTGTATTACATCTACTATAGGAAGTCTAGAGATTTGTATTTGCAAAATTTGCAAAACTCACCAGTTAGAGCAAGATTAACACCTGAAGCATTTAATGATCTTCTAAACGCTACTACAGCATTTGTAGATTCATTTGAGAAAAGATCCGTTGAAACACCAAGTTCTACAAATTCACCTGAATCGGATTCGTCTGATTCTGCTTCCGAACCAAGTTCAAAATCAAAATCTTCTTCTTCAGAACCATTGTTTGAGCGTAGTTTAGATTCGGATCCTCCAAGTTCATCTAGTTCACCACCATTTGTTAATATGGCTAATCCAGCACCACCCACATCTACAAAAATCAGATACGATTTCTTTAAGGGATCATCATCTGAAGATGCAATAGTTATTTATCGCAGTTTGAATCCATTACCATAGCAAACAAAGAGCAGACGGACGAGGACAAAGTTAGAATTTTGCCAGGTCTTCTGCGGAAGCAGGCTAGGATTTGGTACAGTCAATTAGTATCGGAAACAGTTAATACTTGGAACGCTTTAAAAGCAGCATTCCTTAAACATTTTCGGGAGATAGGATATTCCACTAGATTGTTGGCTCGGTTCAACTCTGTTGAGAAAAAGCCAAAAGAATCACTTAGAAAATATACTCATAGGGTTAAGAATTTAATAGGAAAGTTAGGAGCCCACTATCTAGTTCCTATGCAAAATGAATGGTTCTTGGGTGGCTTGCCTAAGAAAATGGGTCGTTATTGTCGACAGGGTTTGATGACTTCCTTGGAAGATGTCATCGCCTCTGCCGAAAATTATGAAACTTCCCGTTTTTCTCGTAGACGAAGAAATGAAAGAAAAAATAGTAAAAAGCACAAATTTAAACGAACAGAAAAATCTGAAACATCTATTGAGTCTGAATCAAAATCTGATTCAGTGGATGTGAAAGAATCTTTTGAGTATTCATCTTATTCTTCTTCATCAGAAGAAGAATCTTCTTACATGAAATCCAAGAATAGGAACTCAGAAAGAAAGAAAAGAATGGAAAAATCTAAAAAGATGGATCCATTAGGTTGCCATGTAGCGAAAGAAAGTGAAGCCTAATGCCAATGTTTGGTGTACCACTTGTGGGAAGGAAGGCCATTCTAAAACCAACTGTCTCAGTTTACAGACTAACTATTTAGAAGAAGAACTTTTCCTCTGTCCGATTAATAATCATGAGGAGGTAGCTTATACTGCAACTCCTAGTAACCAAAAAAACCAATATACCGAAATAGCGTACTGGTCAACAATACACTATTTTATGAAGGGGTGGAACACGAGACTTCACCAACCAAAGTAAGAGGTTCATGCTACAATTGCGGAGCCCCGGGTCACTATTCACCTGATTGTCCTGAACCCAGGAGATCAGCAGGATATGTGCCACTCTGCGCTAACTGTAAAGGCGAAGGGCATGTCACTGCTGAATGTCCTCAGTTACAACAACCACGGTCTAAACTAAGATTTGTAAACTCACCTAGGGAAGATGACCCTCGGTCATCTAAGACTAACACTGATATGATAGTTTAGAGGATAGAAGTAGAGTCTGAATTATTAGATCAAGACCATCAATGGCCAGATTTAGAGGAAAAGATAAATAAAGTAACTACAAGAAGCAGTAACGCTTCTTTAACGCTTAAAGATAAGAAGAAAACTACGACAAAAATTGCGAAAACGACAAAAAACGTGAAAAACAAGACAGAAAAAGCGAAGGTCGCAGGATAGCTAGTAAAAATTCCTAGTAATAAAGAATTAAACCTTGATAAGTCTAATGGAAAATATTATGATGTTGATATTAGTTCAGAAGCTAAGAAGCTTTTAGACGAAGAAACTAGACAAGTTAAAAAAGTGACATTTTCAGATCCAGTTATAAGTAGCGAGATACCCAGAGATCTGTCACCACTTAGAAACCGTTCTTATAATATTGTAGAAGACCTTGTTTCCAGAATGCCCAATATAACTTTTAAACAATTATTAGACGATAACCAATATTATAAGAAAGAAATTAAGCAATTTTTGCAAAATAAAAAGAGAAAAAAAAACAAAGTTACCAGTAGTCAACATAGGATTAGCTAATTATGGTGACAAAGGCCAACCAGAGATTCAAGTAGTAGTTAATGGCTATATCTTAGATAGTGTACCCATAGATTCCGGATTAGTGTAAATATAATGACTGAAGAAACAACATATGAATTAGGCATTCATCATAGAATAGCACCCACCTTAAGACATTTAAGATTAGCCGATGCAACTAGAAGATCACCAATAGGAGAACTGTCTCAAGTTACTTCTTCAAGCTCTATGTCCTTCCTGCTCAGCTTTGCTTTGGCCACTTCAAGTTCTTCGTTTTTATAGAACAGCTCAGCCTTTGTTTCGTTCAGTTCTGTAGCCCTCTGGATTAGGTCTGCTTGGACTCTTTCATACTTTGATCCAAGCTTCCTGGATACCTTCTCCAAGTTGGCAAGATGTTGAATAGCTGCCCACGTATCTGGCAGTAGTGTTCCAAAAATCTTTTGATATAATTCGGCATCGAGAATTGGTGCCTCGATGTCACTTTCACTGCCCTGCTGGTCATCAGGAAGCTGTTCTGCTTCTTGTGCTGCTGGCTCTTGTGGTATATCACCCTGATTCTGCTCCAGATCAGTAGTGTCCTCTGCTTCCTCTTTCACATCCCTATTTCCTTATGTACTAGACAATGGTGTATATTGGGATGATGGCGAAGTCATTTTCACCGAGCTCCCTTGACTTGATGATGATGATGTGGTTGCTACGATGGTTGCTTTTGATATCTGCATCTAAGATTCAGCCTCTATTGATGGGGCTAGCTCTTGCAGCACTGGTGCAATCCTGATGTCCTCCTAGCACCCCAACATGCATACATAAAATACCCATCTGCAGACCCAGCCTGAAAAACTGATTGACTTTTACTAATTTACAGAATTGCTTGAAAGTAATCTGTCCGAAGGCAATAGGCTCTCCATTTAAGGCTCTCAGCAGATATCCCATATTTGTATTTGAGATGGTGTACTCTTTCTCCGGTAAAAAGATAGAAGCAAGAGCAAGTCGAACGAAGCTTTTGAGATTGGGATCTCTAATGTAAGAGAGTTTATATCCCCATTTCTCAAGATAAGCTTCTTCTTGAAAAACTCCGCTCTTTGCGATGAAATTTGGTTTAGTAACTGGCATACTGCCATCCATAGGCAATCCTACTGCACGACAGTAAAATCCTTCTGTAATAACAATCTCTTGATTGTGGATGGTAGTGGAAATATGTCCTTCTTCTGTTTCACTCAAATTGTGGATCAGCTCATAACATAAATCAGTAAGAATTACTGATGGGTTAAATTGAAGAAGACCTTCACTTCGCGCTCGAATAACTAGTGGTTGTAATATTGGTACCACTGGCTTTGGGTGCGTTTTGAATACAATCGCCTTGGAGCAAGTAAATGAAGAGAACGGAGCTCGAGCTAAGGCCATTTTTCACAGCAAGCCAACTAGTCGAAAGCAACAGAGAAGGTTGTAAGTCAGTTGTTTGCGAGCTGCTGCACAGCTGAGGAAGGGGATATGTGGAGTCTCATGACCTCACATTATCCAAGTTTTGTCATATATTGTAAAAAAATTTCAATTTCTATATATGTAAATGTGCTATAGTGCCTAAATTCATGTAAAGGCCTAATTGCACCTTGTAAATTCATATTTAGAATAGAAGTGGCAATGTTCTATAAGAGACGCAGTAGCAGTTGAGAACCGACATTTTGACAGTTCTTAAACGACGTTGAGGCTGAAGAACGTTCCTATAAGGACAACACTATGTGCTATTGTACTAACACATTTCTACGCAGAGCTGAGTATCAATAGAGAGTGAAGAGCAAGTTTCTATAGCTTGAGCATTCTTTCCCTCTGCTATCTTTCACAGAATTACTTCTTATCTTTTGTGAAAATACACTCTGTATGATTTGTGATTGATTGTAATATTGTTATGTTTGCGTCACACACATTTCTCACATCTTACTGAATTTCAGTTACTCTAACATGGATTTTCAGACGACACCAACAAGTAACAATTCTGACTAATGGGTGCAGGGAATTAGCCGAAGCTGTTAAGCATAACTTTTAGCAAAACCTCCTTCAATTCCGAATGAGCTATGTGTTCAGATAATGAGATTGCTTGATGTTTTGTTTTGTTTGCTTCCTACGATAAGAACTAATACTCTGTGTTTGATTAAGAAGAATCTTTAGCCAATGTGATTCTGCTTGATGAATCTATTTGCTAGTTGCTGTTTATCTTACTGTTTACCTATTGTTTGATGAGCCTGAAAGATAAAGTGATATTTACAATTGCAGACCTTGACCAAAGTGTTCCTGGATGCCAATTTACCAAAATATCTTTGGATGACCAGTTATGTCATTGTAGTATTCATTGTGAATTTTATATATTCTAGTCCGTTAACCATCATACATACAGTTACCATGCAAAAGATGAGATTGTTCTCTCTCTTGGGGAACGATCAAACCTTTTATACTACGTAATTCATCGATTTTGTGAAAATCTATAACGACTAGGCCACCACAAAGTTCTGTTCATTCTGATAGGCATAGTCATGCTTATGGAGAGAGTCGTATAACTCGTTCCGCTGCACATGAACATTTTCTGTTCGAGTTCGTTTCTCGTTCGTTTTTTGTTCGAGTTCGTGTCTCGTTCGTGTTCGTCAATAATCTCCCCACTCTCTCCAACATGGTATCAGAGCTATTTTCATAGCTTGATAAGCTTCCACAGTACAAGACTCTACTAGCCAATAGAGTAATTGTTTTCTTGTTTTGTAAATATCAGATTTTCATACTTAAGTCACTGATAGTTTCTCCTATCACTTAGACTAATTCTTCCACATGGATTCCCAAGGGAAAGCCAGTCCTATCATGGAAAAGCTTAATGGAGCCAATTACCATCTGTGAAAATTTAAGATAAAAACTGTACTAATGGCAAAAGAATTGTTCGATGTTGTTACAGGTGCAGAAGGGAAACCCAAAGCGGACGATGCAGCAATCACCAGATGGAAGCTGAAGGATGGAAAGGCTTTCGCGCTGACCATCCTCAACATCACGGATACCCAGATCGGCCATGTATCCAAGGCTCAGACATCGAAAGAAGTCTGGGATATCTTGAGCACACTATACGAAGTGCTAGATATAGCTTCCAAGCTACATCTTAGGAAGAAATTCTACTCCCTCAAAATGATGAATGGTGATTCTTTGCAGAATCACATTAATCGATTCAAGAATTTGCTAAGACAAATGGCTACTGTCGGATCTGTCATAGACGATCAAGACGCAGTGATGCAACTACTTACAAGCTTGCCAAGTTTTTACGATAGCTGGGTGATGATCATCACGACTCATCCTGAATTGACCCTTTTGAGAGTCATTACTATGTTGTTGTAGAAAGACACGCGAAGGAACGAAGCCTCGAGTTCCTCAGCTAATTCTCACGCCTTGTACACCAACAAGAGCATGACAAAGCAGAAGAAGAAGAAGAAGAAGAAGAAAGACCCGAAGCAATCAAAGCCAAACCAGAAACTAACTCATCACAAGGAATAGTCGAATCCACAGACAAAGAAGAAGCTATTTTGTAGGTACTGCAAATGAAACAACCACGAAATACAAGACTGCTGCATACTTCAAGTGAAGAACCATAGCAAAGGGCAGTCGAATCAAGTGGCGAATGCAGCTGCAGAAGCTTCACAGCCTATTCAAGAAGCGGATCATGATGCCTTCATGACCAACCATCAAGGAGCATCTGGTGACAGTCCTTGGTTCCTGGATTCTGGAGCCACTCAACACATGACTAGCCTCATTGGCTGTTTCGAGTCTTATACATCTTACAGTACTCAAAAATTCATTCACCTTGGCGACAATAGCACACAAGCTATTAAAGGTGAAGGCACTGTAAGATTATGCTTTGCAAATGATCAGTCTAAGCTACTCTCTAAAGTCCTATATGTACCAAAGTTATCTACGAATCTGCTCTTTGTAAGTAGAATCACATATCTAGGACACAGAGTAGAAATCGAATGTGATCAGTGTAAAGTAGTTGATAGGATAGGCAAGATTCTAGCACTCGAAAAGAGGCATGGATACTTGTATAAATTGAGTCATTGATTTTCTGCCTCTAGTCAGGCTCTTAGTACTTCAATTCATTCAAATAAAGGTTTACTCTGGCATTATAGACTTGGTCATTTAAATCATGTTGTTGTACAACGAATGTCTAGACAATCTATTGTTCTTGATCTCGACTACCCTCGTGAAAAAGTTGAGTTACATCTTTGTCAAGACTGTCTAGTTGGTAAACAGACTAGGAAACCATTTAAGTCAAGCCATCAGCATGTTGCTAGAGGATTGCTAGATGTTGTACATTCAAACATTTGTGGCCGATGAAAAATCTTTCGCCAAAGGATGCCAAGTATTTTATAACCTTTATTGAAGAATTCTCCAGAAGGACGATGGTGTATTTCATAAAGAGAAAATCAAAAGCCTTCAACTGCTTCAGAATATTCAAGGAGCGTGCTAAAAAGGAGACTGGAAGGACGATCAAGGCCCTAAGGTCAGACAACGATGGAGAATATATCTCTGTCGAATTTAAGGAGTACTGCCAAAGCCAAGGCATTGAGCAGTAATTCATCACTCCTTACAATCCTCAGTCTAATGGTTTAGCTGAGAGGAAGAACCGTACTCTGGTCGAATCTGCTAAGTGTATGCTATCGCATGCATCGTTGTCCAAGAGATTCTGGGCTGAAGTTGTCTCCACTACAGCTTACCTCTAGAACAGATGTTCGACCAAGGCCCTCTCAGACAAGACACCCCACGAGGTGTGGACAGGCCCTAAGCCTTCTTTGAAGAACCTAAGAGTGTTTGGGTGCATTGCCTACGTGCAGATTCCAAAGGATACAAGGAAGAAATTGGACTTCCAAGGTCTCAAGACCATCCTGATCGGATATACTTTGTCTGATAAACTTACAGGCTGTACGATTCTGATACCCAGCAAATCTTGTATAGCCGGGATACAGTCTTTTTCGAGGATCAGTTCGTCGACCTAAAGGCAAGGATATTGCTCAAGAAGAGCCTTCATCACTTGCCATTGACACGACAGTCCGAGCTTTTGGCTCAAGCGTGTCTATTGTTGACCCACTTCGAGACAACAAATTGGACGAAGATGTTGCTGCTACCCAGCAACAAATCCCAGGAGCGGTTTATCAATCGAATCTTCCCAAAAGATCAAGTCGAGTGCGCACACAGCCCACAAGGTATACTCCTGAGTCTGCCTGTCTCTTGATGTAGGAACTGACGACAATCGGAGAGGCACTTAGCCAACCAGACTCTGATCTCTGGAGAGAAGCCATGGACAGAGAGTATTCCTCTCTGATCAGGAATCAGACATGGTCATTAGTCGAAGCTCCTATTGGCTGCAATATCATTGATTGTAAATGGATCTTTAAGATCAAATATAATGCCAACAGAGCAATTGATTGAAGGAAGGCCAGACTGGTAGCACGAGGATTCACCCGGGATCCCAAATGTCAACTACAGTGAGACTTTTAGTCCAGTCGTCAAACATTCGTCGATCCGAATGCTCTTGGTCGTTCCGTTGGCCAATGGTTTTTTCGTTTGAGCGGCATATAGAATGGGTCGATTCTCTTCCATGTCGGTGCCATTACATACTCTTGCAACCGCCTGCTGTCCAACAAGAGCAGCCACATTCTAAACTCTTCACTCACACACATAACAGCTCAACGTTTTGTGGTATTTTATAGATGGTGGTAGGAGTCCACCCTTCATTTTGACAACCCTTCATTTTTCAGTCAGTTCTCCTCTTCCTTTCTATTTCAACATGTGAACAATGCAAATGCACCCATCACATCAATCAACTCTTTCTCCCTTATCCTTTCCCCTTGTACTTGCCCAAACACCTATGGACACTTGGTGTACATGCAGATTTTATCAAAATTTCCTTCATGATTACCAAGGTGACTTATGCATGAGGTAGTCAGCCAGCCGCCCCTATTGACACTTGTCATTGGGGTGACGTCGCTCCTAGATTTTGTGAATATAAAATTCACCCCCCCTTCCATTAACTTGGTGATATTTTGCCCAAGTAATTTTTGCAAGTTATCCACTTGTGCAAAACTTTTTCTCTTCAAGTTGGCTGGCTAGGTTGGCCTCCCCCGGTATTTAATTCTGCCATTCCCATTTGCCTTGCTGAGTTTTCCATGTGATTGCGGTTTTGATGCCGTAAACTATCATGTACCCATATTTTTTACTGTGCCCAAACACTGATGTATGCCATTTTGTCGATTTCTCTTATCGATAATTCAACTGACCTGATTTTGATTCTTCAAATCGTTGACGTCGTTTCAAGTGACAAACAAAGCAATCTTGAGAAGAAACCGACCGTTCTCGAAAAACAAAGAGGTTTCTGTATCAATAAAATATTTTCGATTACATCAAAATTTTGCTCGGCATTGCCGACATTTTTATATCCGGGCCAATTTTAAGGCCGTAAAACTTCCGACTAGCCACATTTTAGGTGGGCTGGGACCTATTTCTAGATGGACCGACATTTTTCATTGGTCTTACAAAAACTAGTATATATCTGATATTTTCTATAGTTCTTGAGACCATTATAAAAGTCTATTCCCTATAACGTAGTAATGTGTCTAGCCACTTTAAGGGCGGGCTGGGACCCCTTTTGGTCCAATATTTTGCGTCAACTTAAGCAGAATTCACATTACTTTGATGCTCATCGAATACTCCACAATCGCTTTTTGCTTTATATTAGTCCGATTTTTGTCGTCAAAAATTCGACTAACAATTGGTTCTTCCTTTGGCTTGCAAAGATCAAAATTGGCAATGATACCGCCAATAATTGATTTTCCCATCATAATACAAAAAAAGGTCCATTTCATTTTATTTTAAATAATCTAACACATACATTTAAATAATCCATCTACCATTGCAACTTTATTAGCAAAAGATCTGAATTCTCTCTCAAGTACCTTGTCTGTCTTCTTAGACTTAGTCGAGCAAGTTCGCTTGGCCTTTTTGGTGTCAACTGAATCTGCCTCTGCTTCGAGCTCTTTTGCATAGATGGCATCCTTCATCTAAGTCTGCAAGGCTTCGAGCAAGGCTTCGAGCTCCCTTTTCAACCTGTCGTTCTCAATCCTAGAGTTTCTAAATTCCTCGTGTGTCTCCACTCCTGTGCAGCTGAGAATTGTCGTGCTGTCAAGGTCGCTTGTCTGCACTTGCTTTCCCTTTCGTAGTGTGGCCACCTCGGCCACAAGCTCTTGCATGATCTTAACTGCCTGGGTGTATTCTTCGTGGGCTTCCATGCTAGGGCAGCTAGCTTCGGTGACCTCCTAGAGGTTAGTCAGCTCTTCTTCAAACATGTACTTTTCTTCATACAGAGGCTGAAGGAACTCCTTTCGGAATGAATCCTATAGGAATGTCTGTATTTGTTGCCACTTGTCTGCATCAACTTTGATGGTGCCTTGGTCGATGCAGCAGTGCAGAGTTGTTTCACCACTTATTCAGGCCAACTTCTCGTTGTCGAGTTGCTGCTGCAGGTCCTCTCTCTTTTTCTGGTAAAATTCTACCTTATTTTTTAGAGCAATTCGCTCTAAATCAAATGTGGAAATGTGCTTTTTTGAAAACTTATTTCTTCCTCGCTCTTGTCCAATTCAGACTAAAGAGCAATGAATAGTCATGGGCATTTCACAGTGTGACTTCAAACTTCTTGTTGCTCTGCTCGATGGCGTTGAGCTGAGACAACAACTTGGTCATCTTTTTCTTGAGGTCCTGATTTTGCCCCTGAATTTTGGCAATCTTGTTCTTGTAACCCTGGCTCACAATATTCGCATTTCTGATATACATTAATGTTTGGAAATAAACCAGGCTGGTGATTCCGGATCTGGTGTGTGATCACATTGTACTGTGTCATCCTGCATGGGTTTCGAAAATTTGCAGCATCTAAATTGTCGTCGTCCACCATCTCTATGTCTTGGGTGGCGTTCGCAGCAGTAGTATCTGAAGTTGTGGGCCTTGAGTCCTGTACAACTTGACTTGGCCCTACCACGGCTTGTTAATCATCAGCAACATCTAAAATAATCACCATATTGGAGAGATCGACTTGCGGTGGAGCTGCAAGTGTCGACCGTCTTTCTTCCAGCAAGGTGAGCTCCCCTACTATCAAAATATTGTAGTGTCTATAGATATGGGAGATATGAGCTACATAGGCTGCATATTTTCCATGTTTCATTGAGCGATGGAAGGCCTTCAAAGCAATGCTATCAAAATTTATTTGCTCGCCCTTGATGGCTACTAGCAGATAACCGATGTTTATGACCGAGATGGTCGCATACACATATGTACGAAAAATTATGTGCTCCGCACTTTCCAGTTTACATTAGTTGATATTGCTTATCCAGTTGCCATTTTCAAAGTTGTTTGTGAAAACTTGAGTGATCGTGAATAGTTGGTAGCAAGCGTTGGATTGCAAAGGGAGCAGTAAACATGACAGCTTGAAAGAAAAACGAAAAAATATGGATGAGGTAAAAAGAAAGTGATGAGGAATTTGGTGTAAATAGCAAAAACGGACAGAAAATGAGTAATAAAGGTGGCACGAAGTTTTATGCGTACATGTGTCAAGACACAAAACGTCCGCCGTCATGCATTAACTAGAAGTCCTACATCTAATCAAAGTTATAAATATATAATCAATTGTCCGACGAATGTTTAAAACCTAAAAAATAAAAACTCATCCGATACATCCGGACAACTAAGGAACGAACAATCGGAAAGAAGGTTAACAAACATAGGTGAATAAATAGGTAAATAATTAATCAATTAAAACAATCAACTCATAGATAAATTAAATAAATAATTAAAATATTAAATATTAAAATAATTAAATAATAAAAATAAATAAATATTTACAAGTAATATTTCTTTACGCAAGAGCCATTTACTCTTGTCGATTGCAAATTTTCCTGTAGATCTGCTAGTTGGAGGTGACAAAATTTTCAGAATTCACACGTGTGGGAAAGATCTACAAGTATGATAGATCTAATTAAGCTTTATGATTAGCACAATAACTTGATTCTAGATTGAATAGCAAGATGTAGTACAGAAGTTATGGCTTAACCACAATCTAGCATGCTAAGCTTCAGAGAATGATAGTAATGAATCATAAATAAGCAAAAGTACAAGAAATTAGTGTATTAGCATTAGCCTCAACACGAGTTAGAGAGAGAAAGATAGACAGATATTAAGCAAAAATTGTGTGGATCCAAAATGGCAAGAGATAGCTACAAAGCTTTGGTTCTTCATCAAAAATTATGAGGGGAGCTACACATATTTATGGAGTTTGAGGTAGCTCGAGGTAGAACCACATCCATCCATCATTTTGATGACATCTAAAGTGAAAACTAGAGTCTATGTGACATTTGTCACATCTCATGCATGTATCTCTACCTACTTTTTCCAAGTGTCGTAGTTCTAACTAGAAGTGTACAAATCATCATGCATGTGTCCATTTCACTTTGTGCATGCCTTGCATGTCACTATGGATCACTTACAATTAATGCATGTGAATTGCCACGAGTTTCTACTAGCATATTTTTGCTAATTATAAGTCTACAATCTATATGCAAGTTGTAATCATCAAACTAGATATGTCAAATCCATATATCTCGAGTTCTATCTAGGCCAATTTTGGCATTTGCATTTATGAACAACATACTTGCATGGTACAATGTTTTTAGCAAGCCTAAAGTCAAGATGGATTATTTTTCCATTTCAACAGGAGGGATTCATTGTCGAAGATCACTTTGTAAGGACCCATTCTGCGAGTGTGTAACTTGCCGGGAAATTTGATGTGACGATTGTTATACAAAAGAGGATTGTCTCCATCACGTAAAATGACTTTCTTTATCGAATCATCAAAGCTTCTTTTTTGTCGCAACTGAGTCTTCGTTGTGTCAATCAATGCTTGACTCCGTTTCTCCTCTAGCTTTTCAATCGATTATAATCTCTCCTTTAAGCTTGAGTGTTCGTCAAATTGGGATTCGACCTGTATGCGATAAGTCAGTACTTCAAATTCAATAGGCAATATCGGGTGCATGCCGTAAACTAGATAGGACGACATCTATTTTATGGTCAATTTTTTTAGCATTTCGGTATGCCCATAGAATAGATGGTAACTTTTTATCCCAATCTGATGCGTGCGTTGTGGTGATCTTGTTCAAAATTTTACACAATATGGCATTGACTCTTTCAGCCAAACCATTAGCCTTCGAGTTGTATGGAGTTGTCTTGCGATGTTTAATCATGAAGTGCTTGGTAAACAAATGAATTGTATTGTTCAAAAAATGTGTCCCTCTGTCGCTTACCAATTCCATAGGAGAACCGTATCAGATTATAATATTCCGAAACAGAAACTCTGCAACAGTTTCAACATCATTCCTCTTCGTCGCTTTCTCTTCGACCATCTTTGTCACACAGTCAGTCACTATGAAGACATAGCTTCATTTGGTATAACGATTGACAAGCTTAGTTGGTCCAACAAAGTCAATGCCCCACTTCTCAAATGGTGCAAGTGGAAGTATCAGAGTAAGCGGACAATGCATTGAAGAAGCTGGTTTTCTGACTCGTTGGCATGGATCATAGGTTTTGACAAACGTTGCAACATCTTTGTACATGGTCAGCCACCAATATCTGGCATTTAAAATCTTCTTGACAGTGTTGACAACTGTGAAGTGTCCACCAACGAGTAAAGCTCGAATAACCTTTTGAATATCGATGAATTCGAGACATCGGCAAAGTTCTTATTTTGTATTTCCACATCTTTTAGTAACATTAAATTCTCAGAATCAATAGAATGTAATATTACCCACATTTGTTCAGATTCAATTCTAATGTCTGAAATATCAAATTTCTCAATGACTCATATTTCGTTCAAAATTGTACATTTTTTTGGTGCAACTTTTGTACAAAACTCTCTCTCTCTCTCTCTCTCTCTCTCTCTCTCTCTCTCTCTCTCTCTCTCACACACACACACACACACACACACACACATGTATTAAGATGTACTAAAATTGCTACATAAGGGAAAATTACACAACCCTAAGGTTTACTCTTCCTGCTCTTTCTCTTTTCCTCTCTTTTGTTCTCTCTTTCTGTCTCATGTTTCTTCCCCACTACGATTGTTTCTGATTGGAAGAGAGGAGACCTGCAAATTCTATCGAAAGTTTACTTGTGTAGAAGAGACTACAAGTCTAAGGTAAAGAGCTCTATCCTGGTTTGGCTTTATTATCACACACATTGGATCAGATGCACTGCTAGATTTCTTGAATGAAAGCATGTATGATTTATTGAATGAAAGCATGCTCACACATGCTATGATTTTAATAGAATGGCATAGTAAGCAAGCTTACATAAAACAGTTTGGAACTCGTTACACGTGGGCGCTGCCTCAGTAGCAACCGTGGAGCACTCTACAGGTATGAACAACTTTCTTACTTGAACTCTTGATATGTCTTCTAACATCAAACAAATAAGCATAAGTATATTACTACTATACGCACCAAAGATATATGTGGTTGGCAAGTAAGTATAGCCACTAGCCAGTGGATTGCTGATCGCTAGAATTGCACATCTCTACCATCGCACTTTGTGCTTTAAACTTGATAGTATTGCTACCATCGCACTTTGCTATACCTTGATGATAACAACAGTAGAACGTTGTTCTGGAAGTGATGGACTTTTGCTCTATTGGTTGTTTGCTCACAGTATTACCAGTATATGATAATGCTTAGAATGCATGCCCCGCATCTGCTCACTATTGCTCACAGTTAACTGACCAATGCGCACTCAGTTTATCTCAATATGCACATACAAAAGTACAAAATGTGGAATACTTGTTGCTTCCCCAACAACATTGTCCATGTAGTTAAGAGGATGTTGAGTGTGCCGATGTGAAATTCTTGGGTGATTTTGTCTTCTCGAATCATCTCTTTTTCGATTGCCATTGAGATTGAACAAGGGATGCCATAGCTGGACCTTAACATGTATCTCGAATTTGGCATCTGCAGCAAACTAGAAAAAATTAATATTCCATACAACCAAACATATAATATATATATTTCAATCTAAATATAAATAGACATGCCAAAACAATAGAAAATGCCTCTTTGTAAAGCATAGTTCAAAATGTACTTTCAGAAAATCTACAGATTATATACATAAGGATTTTTAGCCTGCAGTAAAACATAACAACAGTACTACATCGACACAATTTCATAGTTCAAACAAATGTAAAAACATCTACCGGAGGCTACCCAGCCCTACACTTAAAGATTTTCATGCATCTCTTTCAGTCCTACTAAACAGCCATACTTGGATCTCTATACATACAGATTTCTATATTTTAAATCCAATTCTTATTAATTAATGACTTGAATTGTCAATTTGGCCGGATATTACATTGTGTGCATAGAAATGCATATGAGAGTTTAAATCTGAGCTTTTATTTTGGTAATAATATGAAACATTACTTTCCTTGTGATGTTGTACCATTTTCAATTTTAATAATGTTACAAGAAGCTTGAGTGTTTTCCAACTTTTCTGATTTCTCATGTAAACATTTTACAAGTTTGTCTAGTAGTCTACTAACCTATTTAACAAGATAAGAAAGAGCTTAGAACAATACCTACCCCCCCCCCCCCCCCCCCCCCCTCTTCCCCCCCCCTTCCAGAAGTCAAAAGAATAAAATTGGCATAAGCGTCACTTTAGAATGTAGATGGCATCATATGGATGGCTAAACTTTGGTAAGGTCTCTTTAAGAATGTTGCTTGGATCTTACTTGATTTGACCCTTGACAGTTTTTTAAAGAAAAATATGCAAAGGTCGACTTATGGCATGTATGAAATAGTCCTTTTGCTCATGCCAAAAGCGCACCATAAACTCAACGTGAAGGCCGTCAAGTTCAAAACAATTAACATATGCAAGGGATCTCTTCTAAGAACATGGAATCCTAATAATCATAATTGACGAGAAGTGACCATGTATAAAAATTAGATTAAATTATTGTATTTGGTCCATTGTAATATACAATGTTTGTCTTTGTAGAAGCATTTTTTCTTTGGGGGTCTTTTTGATGGACGCTACACTTCAAAATGTATAAAAAATCCATAATACTTTGACATTTACAACCTCATTTATATGGATATGAAAGTGACCCTTTGTGCAACATAAAGGTCCATTTAAATGCTACATCAAAAATTCATAATGTTTTGATATGCAGACAATCACATTTATATGGACATAGTAGATAAACATCAAGTTATACATGTTATTTGAAAGTGGACTTTTGTGCAAGTCAAATATGTCACAAATTTTGTGCAGTTGGAAGTCCACTAGCCAAGTTGAATAGGGTTGTTTTTATAGCAAAATAGACCTTGGCTTGAATCATTATCTATGGATGCAAGGGACACCTTGAAGCCTAAAGGTAAATTATTAGCATTACAGAGAAAATAGGTTATCAAGCCATCTACTTTATATGTGGGGTGACTAGAAAGAAATTTGTTTTTGGAAAAATGATAGATCAATTTAAGAAGCCTATATTCCTCATTGATCAAGATCTCTTGAAGATCCATCAAACTTGGCAAAGTTTTTTGGATAGTAAGACTTTTTACAATGTTAGTGTGAGCATCCAACAAACCATTAAGAATACTTTGAACAAGTCCTTCCTTAATGCTCTCATCAATGCAATCTAACTCATCATTTAAAGCCTTCACTCTCAAAACAAAAGTATGAGGAGACTCTTCTTTCTTTTGTGTGCTTCCATTCTCACCTTCTAGAGTAGTTGGAAAAGGTAAGCCTATCATTGCCTTCCAACATGAACCCACTTGATGTAGTCATGTTGCAATGACCTAATCTTTCTCTTTCAACCAGTTCCAATTCACAAAGCACTCTTTTGAAGAACAACAAATGTTTCCAAAAGAAAATCACAAAGATATGGAACCTACCAATTCTCTTCTAGCACTTATAACTAGCAAATCAACACATAGAATGAAGAATCTTGATCAACCTATGATCTACCAAATCTAATGAATCTTGCCACTTCCTAAAATTGAAACACACTCTATTGAATTCCAGCAACCTCAAAAAATAGAGATCCAATCAAACATAGGATCTTCAAATACCTATATGCAATTGCCACAAACTTGATATGGAATCTTGTAGCTTCTAATGAAGCTTTTTCAGTGCATCAAAAACCGGCCAAATCCAATAAGCCACTTGTGAATTGGAATTCTTCAAGATCATAAATCTAAATTGAGCTTTGACCTACAGAAGATCAATTCTACATATGCAAAATGCTTGATTTTTGAGTAGAAATCAATCTACCACACTCTAGCATTGGTAACTCCTCCAAATATTTGATAGATGTGGCTGATCTTTTCATAATCTGCAACATAAGCTTTGATACCATGTGAAGATCTTGTGAATTACTAAGATCCAAAATCACCTATTGATCTTTGGTATGAAAGACAACACACTCTACACCATTTGCAACATAGAAAATCAACATCTACTTAATGAAAGAGATGCAAACTTAATAAGATATATTTCAAACATCAAGCTTATGATAAAATGAAGTTGCTGTCCATACAAACATATTAATCTACTGTATTTCACACGTGCGGATCCGAATATAGCAAAATATGAGCATTCTACACACAAGATTGCAAGATAAGTGCATCAATGGATAGATGAACCCAAGAGAACTCATATATAAGCATGAAATGAGATAGGAGAGAGAACATCTTCCTCTTTCCACGAGTTTACATCTATTTATAACAGATCCATGCCTCATTAATGAGTCTGGTTTCCCTCCATAACAAAACCCTATCAACAATTTGACTAGAATCAATGTATCTAACATTCAAATTTGAATGGGTCCAAACTCGACTTTCTAATTTCCCACACTTTCTAAAAGTGGTAATTCAAATGCTTTTAGACTAATATAACTTTGAAAAGTTGAACTTCAATTCTAATATGAAAATTGGCCTCAATTGCGAAATAAACAAATTTGACCAAAATATCAAACTAGTTGACAATTTCTCACAATGTACATGTCCAAATTTTCTGAAGCGATAGGTGGCCAATAAACCATATATTGCATGCAAACAATTGTACTACATGTTTTTTAGATTGCTAGGCTTGGATCAGAATAGCAATATGTTTGTACATTAGCCTGTACTGACAGAGATTGAAGTGTTTCAAGCGCTTTTGAGACCTAGAAGCTATTAGTAACATCACATAAGACATAACGTAAGTTCATATTGTTCGAAGCATCACTAGTTCTCATTAACTTTTTAAAATGACACAATTTTAACTATGTGTTCACTATGGAAAAGCCCGAGACAGTTTGCCCGGGACTATTTCTTAAGATTTGAGATTCCAGATCCAGTTTGTCTTCCGAGTGTCAATTTCTATAGTAAGTTCTGGCCAGTGGACAACGACATTGGGAACTTGCATGAACTAATAGTATGTCCATCGGAGAAATGGTTTTCCTGGGACATTCATCAAAATTTGGACCTAGGAAGGGGCTTTGGGGACATGTGGCTAGTTGGGGACTGTGAATGGTCTGTTAGCTCCGATAGAGTTCGAAATCCTAGACGGGAGGTACCCAGAGGTTGTAGTCTCTGTGTAGGACAACATAGACCCCTTCATGCTCGAATACGAGGCCATTTGCCCAAAAACCCCCTTTTTGATGAAAGCATTGAGCTAGGTCTTCTAAAATGGACTAGTTTTTTTAAGTTTAGGGTCTATGGCCCAGTTTGTCCTCCGGGTGTCAGTTTCTTTTGTAGTAAATTTTGGTCCGTGGGCAATGTCATGGGGAACTTGCAAGAACTAACAGTATGTCCATCAAAGAGACAATTTGTCTGGGACGTTCGTGGACCTGAGAAAAGACTTCGAAGACATGTGGTTACTCGGAGCCTTACCATTCAGATAGCTCCGATAAAGTTCAAAATCTTATACATGCCCGCGGGTTGCAGTCTCCATGCAAGACATCACATACTCTCTCTCTCTCTCTCTCTCTCTCTCTCTCTCTCTCTCTCTCTCTCTCTCTCTCTCTCTCTCTCTCTCTCTCTCTCTCTCTCTCTCTCTCTCTCTCTCTCTCTCTCTCTCTCTCTCTCTCTCTCTCTCTCTCTCTCTCTCTCTCTCTCTCTCTCTCTCTCTCTCTCTCTCTTCCCATTCGTCTGATACAGTGACAACTATAGAATAAACATTCAAACAACATGAATGAAGCTAAAATCATTGTATTTTTTTTATTTTTTTTCTCTTTTGGCCAATACAACACCTACAGTGACATTCATTATCAACGCAAATCAGAAAATGCTCTATTATTATTCTTAGATAGCTTATGTATCAAATAGTACCACTTCGAAAGAAGCATGTGATATTTTAACAAGCATTTATGAAACATCAGATGCATCAACTCGTCTCTTCCTGAGAAAGAAAGTCCTTACCCTCAAAATAAGAGAAGGTACCTCAGTCAGTGGTCATCTGAATGAGCTCAAATAGTTGTTGAATTAATTAGCTGCAATAGGTTCACCTATTTTTGAAGAAGACTCAACTATGTCTCTTCTTACCAGTCTTCCTCCCTCCTATGACAATTTGATATTTCTTTTAAGCAATACCCCTATGCTATCACTCCAGAATCTACCAACAAGTCACACTACAGGAAGAAGTAAGGAGAAAAAGCTTATCTATGACAAGTCACAAGAAAATGGCCTTGTACTCCAACAAGCAACAATCCAAGAAGAACTTCAATAATAAGAACACAAAGACTGAGTAGATAGATTCAACGCAACAACAACAACACAATCGATAATAAACTACCAAGACCAAACTCTTTTGCAAATATTGCAACAAAAGAAACAGAATCTTCATCACATGCTGATAACTTTCTGTGTCCTTGCAACCAACCTTCACTGACTTGCAACCAACCTTCATGCAGGTAGGACCACCCTAATGCAATGCAGCTAAAATTGAAGGGCGAAGGTTACTTCCCAGCCATTTTTCAAAAATTGAAGAAAAACAACCAAAAACAGTGGAAAAAACACCTAAAATAAAAAAATACTGAAAACCGTGATTTCCATGTTCTATTGTATATAGCTAGGTCGGTGAAAATTAAAAGGCCAAGTGAGCGTTTCACTAGTTTTTGATAACCTTTTGTTGAAAGTTTTATACTTGTCTACAAAAAGATCAGTTCTTTGAGAGGAACCTTCGCTTGAACCTTTGCCAGCAACGTTAGTCAATCCATCAACTATTTTTGGTAATCAGTGAGTTAGAAAAATGTTAAGTCAATGTTATTTGTGATTTTAAACTATTTTTGTCCCAAAAAACTATCATTTTTTTTAAAATAACAATATCTCTTCAACCTTTGCTTGAACCTTCGCCAACTTTTTTGAGGCTTTCAAATATAGTAATCCATCATTTTTGAGTTTGATGAAGGTTAGTTGCATCTATACTGCTCAAAACATCCATTTTAACCCTCGCTAAGCTACAAAAATTTTGATTTTCAGCAAAAGAACCTCACTAGTTCTACCATAGTTGTATCTCTATCACATGGACAAGAAGCTGTTGTTTGTTCATTTAATCCTCGAATTATTCAACAAAAATATCACAAGTTTTGTTTTCAGAAAGGTCCCAAATGGTAAGATGCATGGCCTTGAATTCTCAAAACCGTTAGCGCTACCTGCTCCACCAATACAAAAAGATCCTCATGCAAATATGATGGAGCTTGTGGCAAGTGAGAAAATACCTATTCAAGAGGTTTGGCATAAAAGGATGGGGCACCTCAACTTCAAGTCATTGGAGGTAATGGCTAAGTTGTGATTGGTCTTCCAAGATCCTTAAGTAGCATCAATCATGTTTGTGAGTCTTGTGCTTTGTCAAACTCACATACACTACCTTATGCTAGATCTACAAAGCCTTTTCAAGTTCTACATTCGGATGGAATTACTACAATTAGCAATGGTGGACCTAAGATGTATGTAACCTTCACTGATGATCATTAGTAGATTTTGTTGGATCTATCTACTAAAGATCAAAGATGAAGTTTATGATGTCTTTGTGAAGTTCAAGAATGCAAGGGAGAACCAATTTCTCACAAGGATCAAGTGCTTGAGGAGTGACAATGGTGGAGATGAGATATCTACCAAGTTCAAGGCTTTTTGTGATGAGCATGGGATCAAGAGGGAGTACCCAACTCCAGGGACACCACAACAAAATGGAGGGGCTGAGAGGAAGAATAGGACTTTATGTGAAAGTGCCAAATCCATGAGGTTAGGTGCTACTCTTCCAAAACCATTTTGGGATCAAGCTTTGTTGTGTGCTAACTTTCTATGCAATAGGTGGCCGAGTGCTATATTGGATGGAAGAACACCTTTTGAGATGTTATTCAAGAGGAGGCCGAATATCAACTTTCTTAAAATTTTTGGATGTACTTGCTATGTCAATATAAATCTTGATGATAGGACAAAGGAGGATCCATCTTCAAGGAAAGGTATATTTGTTGGATATAGTGAGGTGAGTCAAGCCTACAAGGTTTACATTTCTACTACTAATAAGGTGATTATTGATAGAGATGTCATTTTTTATGAGGGGAATATTCCAAAGGTTTCTTCAAGTGATGATGGTGTGGATGGATCTAACATTATTGATGTTGATGTAAAGGAATCTACTTTAGATGGTGATGATGATGGACCTTCATCAAGTCAAAATCCAAGGAGAACCTCAAGGGAAAGACAAATTCCTTCAAGGCTCACATATGATGAGAAAGGTAAGCAAGTGACAGTGACTCATTTTGCTTTTCTCATATCTTTTGGTGAATCTTCTAGTGTAGATGATGCTATGCAAGTAGATGGATGTTTTCATGATTTTCCAGAAATTAATGGATCTGGAAAAGAGGTCTTAGTCCATGACTTTGATAGTCAAGTTGATGATCAAGTGGTTGATCTCAAAGGGCTTCAATAAGGCAAAAGGGAAGTGGGCAATTTGGAGCTAGTCAAGAGCATCAAAGGAGAGTCAATTGGAAAAGATGTTATGGATCTATTTTTTCAGGTTATTGAGGACTCAATTAAGGTCAAAGGATCAACAAGAAAGTGTTGTTCAAGTCTACTTTACTTTTTCTATCTCATGTTTGAGCAATTTCATGTTGATGTGTGCAAATTGTCAAGATATGGTAAAACCTAGCTACATTGGTGAGCATCATTTTGATTTTGGAGTTGTACTAGCATTTTTGGATTGTTTTGCTGATGGAAATAAAGCTATTGGAAGTTCATTATATCACTCATTCATGGCCAAGTAATCAAGTGATGATGGCATCTTGTGCCAAGATGGAGATGGAAGCTCATTCATGGAGTTTTATGGTGGAGACATATCAAGAAAGGACAAAGAGTGAGGACACAAGCAAGAAAATGGTCATCACTCGCATTTATTGTTTGGTTGCTATAAATTTTCAGATATTTCAAAGTCTATAGCATGGAAAAATCATCTCATTTACATCCTATTTGGTTCTTCATGTTCTATTTACATCTTGATGTGTAAAATTGATGTAAGAGATAGTGAAGCATCCAAAGTGGACACTATTATCTATATCAATTATGGAAGCTACTTTAGAACCTTAGAAAGGAGGTCTAGAATTAGGATGGAGTTCATTCTAAAGTTTGATCAAAGTTCTATGGTTAAGCTAAAACTAGTTAAAGAGGGAGTGTGAAAGATTTCAACTAGTTTAGTCAAGATTGGTCATAGTTTGATAGATTGCCAAGAGGCCAATTTTCATATTACACTTAGAGTTTGACTTTTCAAAGTTATATTAGTCTAAAGGCATTTGAGTAGTACACGAGTTTTAGAAGATTCAATTTGAATGTGGATACATTTGAATCTAGTCCACATTAATGCTAGGGTTTCTGTTATGGAGGGACCAAACTCATTAATGAGTCATGGATCTGCTATATATAGTTGTACACTCGTGGGAAGAGACACATTCTCTCTCTTATACATTAGTTCTCTTGGGTTCATTTGTCCATTTGTGCACTATATTTGTGATATCTTGCAATATTGTGTGTAGAATGCTTATTTTATCCTATTTTTGGATCCACACGTGTGAAATATAGTAGAGAACTATTTTTGTACGGACGACAACTTCTTCATGTCTTATATTTGATGTTTGATTAGGTTCTTATTAAGTTTGCATCTCTTTCATAGAGTAGATGTTGATTTCTTCACATTGGGATCAATTAAGATCCAAATCCATAACCTGATCTTTGTTTAGAAAGACAATGGGCTAGAGTGCCACTTGGTTGCCTTGGATGCGAAGAAAATCATCGAATTACATAATGTCCAAATGAAGACAAATTTAATTCTTTTTGTCGTGAATGCGGTTATGGACATTGCTACAAAGATTGTCCAACTAGATTGAAGCCAGTACCACCTATAACTGCTCCTTTGAAATGGCTATTTTGGATAAAAATACATTGAAATGATTGTTTTTGGCAAATCTAGCAAACTAACCTTCTCCCAATTGACTGGAGGTAGATCCTACTATAATAAATGATTGGTAGGCTTGGTGAAAGTTCTTATGGCGAATCAAAGTACTTTTTCAAGTTGGTCAGGGTTTTTGGAGAAATAACCTTCACTTTAAAAAATTTGATGGAACTAACTTTTGTCTGACTCATCCATGATAGATTACTATATTTGAATGCTTCAAAAAAGTTGGTGAGAGATCTCCATCTGAGAGAACTATTGTGGTTTTTTCTTTGGTGGCTATGGTGGTTTCTCTTTTGGTGGCTATGGTGATTTATGCTTTTACTTTTAATAATCATGTGTGTATGCTTTGTTAGTAAAGGATAATGTATAATAGGAAGTGCATTCAAATGATGGAATGTGACCTATTGAACTCAATATGTATTATCTTATTCACTTTCAATCCTTCAATTTTTATTACGATGGCAAAATGTGATTTGTACTTGGAATTTGCAATCGTTATATCCAAAAGGCACAATATATATAGTCACATAAGAAAATCATCATTGCAATAAAACATCAAGCTCAAAAACAATATTATGATTGATATGACAAAAAAAAAAAAGACTATTATAATATGAAAGGTGGTTTATTATTTATTGTACTTGTTATCATTTCTATATTAATATATCAACATCGTTAAATCATACCAATGTAGATTTTCCTAAATGCTCATAGTTGTAGATTCCCATTTGATAAGCACCTTCAAGAGAAAAATTGTTGCTATTATAGGACTAACTACTTACACCTTAACAAACAATGAAAATATTATATGTAAGTAAAAGAAAACTATTTCTTAACAAAAGAAAAATATGGTATGTTGTGCAAAATCAAGTAGCTATATTTTCAAGTGAAATTAAAAGTTCAAGCGTATCTTTGATTAAGTTTCTCTACTTGTTAACAACCACTAAGACCCACTACATTGTGCAACTTTAGTTCAACTTTCAACTTAGTGTGGTGATTGTCAAGGTTGTTTATTATCTCTTCTTCTTCATTGTAATGGCACTAACTCTCTTTCAATTATCATCAAGGATGTTGTAAATCCTGGTGTTGTATGTCCTCTCCTAACTCCTATGGGCTTTGACTCTCATTATAATTTCACATGTCAAATTAGCCTCTTCTCGATGCTCTTCTCGATGTTGGAAACTAAAAATTATATTTTATTCAAATTTGTGACTATGTTAACAAAAATGACTAGAAATTGATTTTTTAGATGTCAAAAATTTAAAAACAAATAAATTATATATTTTCTATTTGGTTATTTTAATTTTTTATATTTAATATTTCCAAAAAAAATTACATAAACCTTTTTTACTCAATTCAAAATGTAAATATTTGCAATATTAACATTTCGTCTTTTACATGCAAATCATAAAATACTAAAAATTAGGTTTTTTAAAAATACACCAAAATTATGAACTATAATTTCTTTTGACAATAATTGATTTGAAATATATGATAGAAATTTAGAATACTTTCAAATTTTACATTTTAAAATATATTAAATTTCACCTAATGCATTATTTTATTCAATAAATATTATAAAAGTGTTACTTAAAAGACAATTATTTAGATATTGTGTACAAGATCATTTGAAAAAGTGTTGTTCTAAATATTTTATTTTGTCATTACAATCCTTTTAGAAAATGGAAAAAAAATAAAAAATACAATGTTTTTAATGATTTTGAACATTCTTAGTAATAATTAATATTATAAAACATTAACTACAAATGTAGAAATAATTTTTTTTCAATAAAATTAAAATTCAATTGCAAAAATAAAAATGAGTATATTTTTAAAAAATAACTAAGAATTTTTTTATTTTTCTTGAATGTACTAGTACAAGCTAGGTAGCCAACCAAAAACAACATGCCTACTTTTTTGAACAACACATGCACTGATTGTGCCACTACCACTAAACCGATCTAACACCCAATCAGTGAAAAAATTTCAATCAAATTATTTATTTGTTGTGGCTTTTGATATGTATAAGCCACTGAATCACTCATTGGATTTTTTTATTCTTTTTTTTACAACTAGATAATAAAAAATATTGTCAAAACTTGTTTGGCCAGCTATGTTGTAATGTAGCATAAAACGTCTCCATCTAGTGAATAATAACCAATTGTTATATATTCAATTTCATTGCAAAGCCTCGCTCCTCCAACACTTCGTACATTTGATTTATACCTATTAAAATACAATCAAATAAAAAAAGTAATTTTACAAAAATAATGCATCCAAGATAAAAAAAAAAATTTAAAAATGATCTATGTTAGGCATAGAATATTAGCATAATTTTTAATGACCTCTTTAGCCTTTGTTAGCTTCTGTGTGTCCTTCAGCTTTTATGCGTAGAATTGCTCTAAAATCTTGCCAAAGCTGCTTTGTAGAAGTCAACTTTGTAGACAAGATAACTTATTTCTTGTTGAGAAATTGGTCAAGCTACAACATGTGTGTAGAGTAGATTATCTCATTCCATGGCTACAATATCCAATTCTTTTAGGATCCTTTCTTTTTCGAGTTGTGCTATGTAATACCCTATTACATGCAACTTTTCTTGAATTATTACAATGTGATGCAAAAGTCTAATCAACCCATTTAAATGATGAAGATAAGACCCGAATACGAAAAATTATCTAACGGATGCAGCAATGATAAACTCATTCAACAATATATTAAAGGAAAAGATATCCAAATAAATGAATCTAAAGAAAAAACCATTAACCAAAGGGCAATTCTGAAATGACACACACCTTAAGAAGGAGGCTAGCCCTAAGAGAAGGATATTATTGGTGATTCAGACTGTTTCTCATCCCATGCAGCATTGCAACCTTCCACGTGATCATTTCTCATTGGAACAAAGTCGTGTGACAAGGATGCCACATAGGATTTGAATACTTATAGTTTTCTAATTGGTTAGAATTAGTTAATTAAATATAAATAATAAGTGACATATCAGTTCCTAAGAGTTGCGTATCTTCGCACTCGATCCCTCGTATGTACTCCATAGATGCTTCAATGTAATTACCGAGTTTTTAGGAGAATAGAGAGAGAGAGAGAGAGAGAGAGAGAGAGAGAGAGAGAGAGAGAGAGAGAGAGAGAGAGAGAGAGAGAGAGAGAGAGAGAGAGAGAGAGAGAGAGAGAGAGAGAGAGAGAGAGAGAGAGAGAGAGAGAGAAAACATAACTGAGTCTTCAGGTTTTTCCTACTCTTTGTTTCATAAGCTATCTGCTTGATGAGTGCTTCTATTTCTAACAGTTCGTAAGTCTTGACTTGTCGGATGTGTCTGTGTTTGATTACTCTAGTCAGACAACTCTTTTAGCCATGATAATATCGTAGTTCAACCGTAAATTTGTTGCTAAAGTTGTCTTAAAATTCATCGGTTGTTTAATTGTTTGCGTAATTGAACAAATTGATTGTTCAGAACTTAACTGTGATAACAACATTAGGAGTCACTATTTCATTTACATTGATGAATATTTGTACTTAAACCTCCTAAAGTATACTTTGTGTTGTTGTGAGTTGATACTCCAAAGCTTGCTTATGGATTTGTGATCGATTGTTTGGTTGAATGAGCGATAATCAATTGTTGAGGACAGATTGTCGGATCACATTTAGATTGTTCTAGGACATTCGTAAGTTTCTTTGTGTCAATCTTACTGATGCAATAGAGCTATTCTTGTCTGACAAACTTAATTAGGTGCACAGATCGATAAATCAATCTGTTGGTTGATAAGTCGGATGCTCTAACCAGTAATAAAATATATTCGATATGAGAACTATCGGGATCAAATATTTTTGTTATTGTATGATCAACAACACATCTTAACCGGTGATACTGGTCGCCGATTCATCGAATGTCTACTGACAACTAGTTTATGTACCAAGAACAAAAGGTGAGCCAAAATCATCTATAATCACAACAATAAGTAGTCTCTTCGGGGAATGATAATCTTTTATGCTACATTTCCATACTTTTAAGATAAGTATATCCTGACATATGCTTATTTTTGGCACCGTTGGCGGAGATTTCTAATCTGTTGGATTTAGATGATTGTTTGTTGAAGATGAATGCCAACTGTAGGAAGCAGTTCAAGAGCTGAGCGTTTGGAAATATATAGGAAGCTCTGTGAGGACTTCTTCAAAACATTTCATATTTATTTGGATGTTTCATCATTTGCAATTGGAGTCACACTTAGTCAGAAGAACGATGAGAAAAGAGACTATTTTGTGTATTCAGATCTGTGTCGATTTTAAGAAACTAATGTCGTCACAGAACGTGATCATTTTCCATTACCTTTCGGAGAATCCATCTTAGAAAATCTTGCAGGAGATGAGGCCTACTCCTTCTTAGATGGCTTTAGCGGATTCAATATGATTCAAATTTCTGAAAAAGATCAACATAAAACTGCTTTTGCCACAGAATGGAGAACCTTTCGTTGGAAAGTCATGCATTTTGGTCTCTCTAATGCTCCTAGCACTTTCCAATGTGTTATGCAAACTGCCTTTTCTCAGCAGATGGGAGATACCCTAGAAGTTTACTTGGATGATCTAGGTGCACATTCAAAAGAAATATGTCATCTATTTGTGCTTGAGAAATTTTTTATCTAATGTCAACGCTTCGGCATCTCTTTGAACCCTGAAAAATGTCAGATCTGGATAACACATGGTATTGTGTTAGGAGATATCATTTTCAAAACTAGAAGATGAACTTGTATATCCAAAAGAAAAGTTGAAAAATCTCTTTCCAACAAGCATACCATTTCGATCATTTGGATTTTCATGGAATCCAATTCACTATTTTTTATTTCTTTTGAGGAAATCCACTTGCAAGATTGATAGTACATTAGGTTGTTTAACACATAAAAATATTGAAATAACACTTATACAAGTGCTTGAAAATGTCGCTGGATAAGAGATCAAGGGAGATGTCTTCGTCAGTGCGGACCGCCTTGCCTTTCTATTTCTTAGTGGGTGGTGCAGGTGTGGCAACTGCTACTTGGGGGCTGGCTCGCTTTCTGGTGCTAGGGAACAATGTCTAGAATTCCTTGAGAGCTGTTGTCATTTTGCGCCTCAGGTGTTGCTGGCAGAAGATAACCACATTTAGTAGTAGCCTTGCATTGTTTGAGGGTTAAACATAGTTTGTCGGCGATCTTCTCGGCCCACTTTAATAATGGGTGGGGTCGTCCAGCGTCATAGTCAATGCGAATAGGTCACTAGGTGGAATGTGATCCATGCAGACTATGTGAACCTCTGTTAGAATTAGATGAATATCTACCGCGGCTCGTAGCTTGGAATCCTTAAGGAGCTTCATGGCAAAGCCATCGTAGGTATGAGCGATGGTCGTCGTCAAGCAAAAACTTCTTGAAATAATTCTGGTTATAGTTGGTGCCCTTGCCATGGAATGTGAAACGAGTGGAATTCATTCGAGCAGGAGGAGTAGGCAGCACGTATCAGACTTTTATGTTGTTGTTCAAGAAGATGGAGTAGATTAAAACCAAGACGGATGAAAATGTCATTGGCTAATTGCATTGTCTCATAATGGTTCTTGACTTCCAGTAAAAAGAGGTCGCCTGTGTAAGATTTGGGGGCCTTATGGCGGTCCAGAGAGAGTGCGGGGTCTCTGGAAGCCATAAATACAATAATAGTGTGATTCTGGAAAGTTTGAAATTTTTAAAAAATTTCAGCATGAACTTGCTTGCAAGGATGTAAAATGAAGTCATGGAAGGATGGGTGAGGCCTTTATATAGACTTTTTTTTTAACAAAAATTCACAGATTCACCCAAAAATCATCCTAGGGTTCGTGAATTTTAAGGCATTGTTCTGAGGGTCGGCGAGTTCCTGTAAGTGATTTTCTGTACAAAAATGAGTAAAAATGATTGACAGTCCAAAAATTGGTCTGTTCAAAATTTGTGAATATGACAGAAAAATCGTGGAGATGATTGTGAGGCCCAGCAAATTATCTATGAATTTTGTCAATGAGGATCTGATGCAAAAAACTAATTTTTTTTTCTAGAAAGTTTGTGACAGAATTTGTGGAGGTAATAAATGAATCATGCATACTAAAAAAGAGGTTGGACGAATTCTATTTGATGTGGTTGTGAGACAAATTTTCTGAAAAGAATGATTCTGGTGATTTTCACAAAAAAAAAAACTGATTGTATGTGATCTGATGATATCTTGATGTTCTGAAACAAGAAAATACAACAAAAAATTGTTAAAATGGCAACCAAGCAGAAACAGAATTACAGAAAAAAAATTTAAGAAATAAAGCAAC
Source organism: Diphasiastrum complanatum (assembly GCA_029204225.1). NCBI lineage: Eukaryota > Viridiplantae > Streptophyta > Lycopodiopsida > Lycopodiales > Lycopodiaceae > Diphasiastrum > Diphasiastrum complanatum. Next base: position 28,979,662 of record CM055092.1, read on the forward strand.
TAATACATATCAAGATAAAAACAGTGCTCATTGTACTTCCTCAGTCGGCTCCCACCATTGACCACAGTGTCTAGAATATCGCCTTGGAGGATTTGGAGTTGTACATATCCAGAGGCAAATATCTTCTGAATGATATAAGATCCTTGGCCAGAAAATTTGAGGTTTTCTTTAAATGCTTTGGCCTGGTATAACAGGACCTTATCTCCGACCTAGAATTCTTTGAGTTTCAAGAATTGATCATGCTAGGCCTTTTGTCGATGTTTGTGGACTTGTTCAGCATGGATGTTGATCCGTCGTGTTTCACATAGTTGTTCCAGATGAGATAACCTGCTTGCTAGAGTCTATTGATTATCTAGCTCGAGATTATAGGCTACTCGTAGGGATGGAATATGGAATTCTATAGGCATAATGGCTTCTTGGCCATATACTAGCTGGAAGGGGGTTAAGCTTGTGGCTCGCTTTGGGGTAGTGCGATAGGCCCATAGAGCAACATGAAGTTTTAGTTCTCAATCAGATTGGTTGGACTCGACGATTTTGATGAGAACTCCACATAAGATTTTGTTGGTGGATTCCACCTGGCCATTGCATCGTGGATAATACGGGGAACTTTTGTGATGTACCACAAAAAATTTGGAAAGTAAATCTGCTATGACAAAGTTAAGAAACTGTGTACCCCTATCACTGATAAGTTCTAGAGGACATCCAAAATGAACGATAACCTGTTCATAGAGAAACTTTACAGTAGAACGAGCATCATCATTGTGAACATCTCTTGTTTCAACCCATTTGGTACAATAGTCCATAGCTACTACAATATATCATGATTAAGTGTGTCTAGCAGTGGGACTAATGGGTCTAACATAATCAATTTTCCATTTCTGGAAAGCTTGATCCATTGTGATAGGGTGTAAAGGCATGTACTCGGTCTTCTAAAATCGTTTTGTTCTTTGACAAACATCACATGCCTTAGTGTAGGTATGCATATCCTTAAAGAGAGTTGGCAACCAAAATCCGGCCAAGAGATTTTCTTAGCAGTCATGTCGGAAGAGAAATGGCCTGCTCCAACACCTTCATGAGTGAGGGAGATAACATAGGGTATTTCACCTTCAGTAAGACGACATGGGATAATTCCATCTAACCATTGCTTGTAAAGTTGGCCTATAATTAACGTATTATAAGGTTTGGTTTTGAGGATCAACACACATTGTTTGGATTTAGATAAGGATGGATCCATCTCCCCTGAAGTTAATATTTTGTGATTTCCTTGGCCCAAACGGGTGTAGAGTCAGCTAGAAATAAGATGGCATTAGGTAAATCATCGTTGATGTCTTGATCTGGAGTTGGTAGGTTAGAGATTTGAGATAGATGGTCTGCTAAAAAATGTTGAAGTCCCTTTTGAACCATGATCCTAAACACAAATTTTTGTAGTAATAGGATCCATCGAGTAATACGACCGGTGGTGCAAGTTTTGTTGATGAGATATAGGAGTGCTTGATAATCAGTGAAGAAGGCAAAGACTTTTTTTAGACGATAATGGCAAAACTTCTGGACCGCATATACCATTGCCAAAGCTTCACGCTCGGTAGTTGACTTCAGCAAGTATCAATTGTCTACTGAGAAAGCGGATTAAATAATCCTTTTTGAATTTTCCTAGTTGGGTGAGCACTGTTCCAATGGCATACTTGGATGTATCAGTATGCACATGGAATTCTTTGGGATAATCAAGAGCCCAAAGGATAGGTGTATTGGTAAGGGATTCTTTTAGTTGATTGAATGCGACGCGTTGTTCATCAGTCCATTTGAGGACAACAACTACTTTATAGATTAATCGTGCTTCATTAGCAAAGTCTAGGATAAAACACCGATAGTAGTTGGCATGGCCAAGGAAGGAATACACTTCGCGGAAGGTGCGGGATTCAGATAGATTTTGAATGATCAGGATCTTGTTTGGGTTAGTGTCGTTTTTGGTCGAAGAAGTATCAATTGCAGGACCTATGCACACAAGATGGAGGTTCTACCTTGAGCACTTTATGAAAGTTTTGAAGGGCTTTGTGAGACAAAAGGCAAGGCTAGAAGGTAGCATTATAGAAAGTTGGCTTGTACAGGAATCTTTGTTTTATATCACCGAAATAATTTCACAATTGCATCCTGCAAGTCCAAAAATGTGGTGTGAAGAAGAAGATGAATGTGTTAAGGGTGAAGTACCACAAGGAAATGGTGTGCGGAAGAGACTTTCACCTCATTTAAAAGAGAAAATTGACATGTTCATATTATATAATTGTGGACAAACGGAAAAGTGGATTTCAAGGTATAAAGAAACCAAAAAGGAAAGAAACATAACATTGAAACGAAGAAGAAATATCAATCGAAGAAGGAGAAGGGCGTTGGAGAACGACGCACCTTTGGAGCCTTTACCTTCAAAGGGTTTTTGATACGATGCTAAAAGCATCCTAAAATGGAGAAGAAGTGACCGAATTAGAATGTAAATTTGTTTGTGGACGTGGATGGAAGGTTAGTGTAAGATTGTTTTTGTGAAGTTTTGTTTTGTACTACTCAATATATGAATAGTATTTCTAATTACACACATTTGTTTTTTTTTTTTTTTTGTGTTTTAGTATACATCATACACTGTCATGTGGGCATATGGACATCATTACCGTGTTGAGAGAGTTGACAACAAGCGACGTACATATGATTGTGGTATAATGGAAAATTAAAATATTGTAAACTTGACAAATCGTTACAATTTTAATTTTTGGTAATGATTATCAATGTTAAAATTTTTAAAATATTTCAAATTCTTAATTTTAAATCATTAAAAAACAAATTTAAGAACATTAAATCAATAAAAAAGAATTCAAAACACAATACATCAAAAAATATATACGCAATTATTCTTTAAAACAAAAGAGAATTTTTTATTCCCAAAAATCATCGAGGTCATTTACATCTTTTTTTTTTTTCTTGAGTAGCCACTGTTCTTTCAAGTGGCACCTCTTCTACAATTTCCTTGACTACCGTTACTACATTGTAATCTTGAACCAAGACATCAGCAAATTCTCCTGTGTCGCCTACTTTTCCGCTAGCAGGAGGCTGAGGTTCCTTGGACAAGGGAATTATTGTATCCTCGCTGTCTAAACTCTTTCCCACCTCAGATAGTTCATCTGGCAAAACTGAAAGAGATTTCATTCTCATTTTTACAAAATCAACTAAATTAGTATCTAAATCTACTGCAACAACCTGTATGCCTTTCTAAACAGCACATGCGCTTGTAGTGCCGCTACCGCTAAATAAATCCCCAATCAGTTGGCTGAGAAAAAATATCAATTAAATGATTAATTAATTGTTGTGGCTTTTGGTAGGGACAAGCCACGAAACCCGTCATTGGATTCTTTAATTTCTTCATCACGGTTGGATACTGGAACAAGTTTTCAAAACTTGTCAATCCGGAAGTGTTGTAATGAAGCATCGAACGTTTGCCATCCAAAGAATAATAACCGATGGTTATGTATTCTATTTCATTGCAAAGTCGAGCTCCGCCCGAGTTCCTAACATTGGGCTTGTACTTGACATGGAACATTACAAGTAAAATAAGTTTAAAAATTTAACTTTAAAATAAAAATATGAATTAAAATACGAATTAATAATTCAGGAACTTAGAAACTTACCACACATCATTCTCTATTCCTGCATTACAGAAAGTTAGTAGAGCTTTCTATACTGATGCTGACTGCCAAGAAGAATGAAAAATAACAACTCTCCAAATTGGAGAAGTTGTGACTTCAAGAAAACCTTGCATAAAACTATGGATTTCAGTGAATTTGAAAGGGGAATCATCATTTGATGATTCTTTCATCTGAAATCCATATGGTCTATCGGCGATGCAGAGTGTATAAGGCCTTTTTTTTCTTAAATTTTGAAATTTCTCTGCAATCGCCCTCCTCAACCGAGTAAAAGCATGGTTGATCATCGACACTTTTGGAAAGGTAGGTCTCTAATGGATCCTCCTCCACAATGGTCTCGCCCTGTGCCAATCTCTCCCTGTCCTTTTTTTCTACTTTTGCCTTCAGAATATGTCTCTTGAATTGCTTTGGAAGGACTTTGTTTTTTTTTTTGTCTTCGGGATACTGAAAAAGAAAAAGCTATGCTTAGCATGGGAGAGAAAAAATATCGGCATTCGTGTATTTTCTCCCAAAATCTCTTTGCTATACAAACATGAATACAATCATTTAGATACAAAACATGATTAGTAATTATTTTATTATAATAAAATAATTATAATAAAATCAAACTAAAAAAGCAAAACTTACAAATTGGGCTTGTAAATTGGATTTCCCACCCGAGCCAAGGTGAGATTGGCCCAAGAGATTGATTCTTGATTTGGTCACTTCCTGTTGTTGTTTGAAGCGATCCAGATTCAGATGTTTGGACTCGTGTATCACCTTTGCCCAATCTTTCTTTGAAGCCCATCCCGGCCTTTTTTTTTCATCTTTTACATATCTTCATAAGGATTGACACTTATGACGAATATGCGTACACATATTCGTCAATGCCCACACCTCCCCAAATCTATTTGATTGAGGAAACTCACTATTCAAAAGTGCAAGTATCTTATTCTTGTCATCTTGGTTTTGTTGCTCCCAAGGAGTGAATAAGTTGTGGCCAAAATATTTGAGAGCAAGGTCATGCATCGTATTGATGACGACATTGCCTTTGGTATCCTTGATGATGGAGCCATCATCTTCTAAATTATAAAACAAATTGGATGATTCCTCCGATGGGACATCCATCGAAGTACTACCTCTATTTCGGACTCCTCTTCGGAAAGACAAAGATGTTTCAATCTTTGTCTCTCATCGGAAGATAGCGAACCATAAAAGTCCGCAATCTGATCGAAACAAGATCCTCCTCTTGCACTAGAAGAAAATCTTAGTCTTCTCCTAGAACCACTAGAAGACATTGTGTGTGTAAAGAGGGAGAGAAAGAGAGAGATAGAAGCTTAACAAATGGAAAGAAAAAAAAAGAGCTTGAGAAAAAGAGAAAGCTTGAGAAAGAGAGAGCTTAAGAAAAGTAAAACTTCAAATTGTGTGTGTGTGTGTGTGTGTGTGTGTGTGTGTGAGAGAGAGAGAGAGAGAGAGAGAGAGAGAGAGAGAGAGAGAGAGAGAGAGAGAGAGAGAGAGAGAGAGAGAGAGATGTAAAAGCTTAACAAATGGAAAGAGCTTAACAAAGAGAGAGCTTAAAAATGTGTGTGTGTGTGTGCGTGAGAGAGAGAGAGAGAGAGAGAGAGAGAGAGAGAGAGAGAGAGAGAGAGAGAGAGAGAGAGAGAGAGAGAGAGAGAGAGAGAGAGAGAGAGAGAGAGAGAGAGAGAGAGAGAGAGCTTAATCACTAACACAATGAAAGCAATAACAAAGAAACACTATGCAAAAAACTAGTGAAGAAATGTGTTCAAAAATGCTCTATTTAAAACATTTTTTGAATTTGTATTTTGTCAATTTCACGTGTACTTCAATAAGATTTAATATTAATTTTGTTCGTATATTACAGATCAAATATCTTTATCACGATCAACCAATGAATATGTTATCTGTTGAAGAAATGTCTCAAAACAGGTATTTATATTGTAGTATTTATGAAATAATATGTACTTATGATATGGACATGTAGCATTGTGTGTTGCATATGGCATTTTATTTTTTTTGTGTTAATGCTCAAAGCACAACGCCTCCACGAGATTTCAAAAAATTAAAAAGGATGGAAGCTTATCGAAAAAGCAAATCACGAAAAAGAGTGCAAATGATTGATCGAGTACTCAGTGGAGGATCATCATCATCAAGTTCTGGCGCTCGACGTCGACAAAGAACTATGGTACTATATATTTGTGATTATTAAAAATTTGAAAACAGATTAATTGTCATGCAAATCATTTTTTGCATCAACAAGCTAACCATTCTTATGTTTGTTATATGAAATTAGTATAAAAAAGAGTACGACGAAAAGGTATATTGTGAGTGTAAGCAATGCAAAGGATTTAAAATTCGACCAAGACGAATTGTGGCACAACATTTGTGGAAGTTTGGAAAGCATGTTGAGGAGCCTGATGTGGTTTGGAGGTATATTTTATTTGCTTAGTATTGGTCTTTATCATACACAATGTTTTGGAAAAAAAGACTAATGCATGTATACTTTTTCTCTCTTGCAAAATAGTACATTGGTGTCAACCTCTTGCACAATTGATAATCTTATCAACAAGATAAGAAATATTGATTTTGGATCATCTTTGGCATTGGACGAAGATCTAGACGTTGATGATTTTATTGATGAGGTCACTAGTGACTACACAACGAGTAATGTGGAGGTTATGCATAATCCTATGTCTCATATATCCACTCACTCCTCCACTCTTGACATTGATCCCGCTTCCATGGATTTTGATCATCTCATAGTGTCATCACACCTAGATTGTATTCAATCCACAACACCTTGTGAAAATCCTATCCCAAGCTCTATCCATCTCATGATGTCATCACATACAGATATTGTGCATCCCATCACACCCAACGTAAATGGTACAAATTCTTCTATCTTAGCTATGCCATTAAAAAAAGAACGTGACTTGGACGCATTTTGACAAAATTTTAAAAAGAACAAAGGTTTTTACAGACTATCGACTTGTTCAAAAATGTTTTAAATTCGTTGACCAAATCTCCCCTTTCTTCTCATCTACATGCATTAGTTAAGTCGTTTGATAGAAAGAAATATTCATGTTGGTCTGATACGTTACCACTACCATTATGTGGGACATCATTTTCATATTGGGGTCATATGTACATAATTAAGCCTAGTGGGTGGTTTCCTAATGCCGGATTAGGTTTATTTTCTTTGACTAGCATTGAGGTCCCTTTGAATAGTGTTGTCACATTAATGCCATATGCAGGACCTCAATATAATTGGGGTGATTGGCATGCTCTATGTTGCCACCAATGGAGAATGCAAATATACAGTTTAAATTCCGATGCTTGTTCTTTGGAAGAGAGGCGCATGCAAGGAAAAAGTGTTTCAAAAGCATATCGTATGTACATCGATGGGCGTCTAGAAATACATGGAAACATCGCTGCATATATAAATAGTTCTATTTGTCACCTTTCATTAACTAATTGTGACTTTGAAGAACACATCAATGGAAAAGAAGATTATTTTTCTAGATACATGAAAGCTACATATGTAATGGTTTGTGCGATCAGAGCTATTAAATGTGGTGAAGAACTATTCATTAACTATAGCTTCAATCGTCCTCTACCAAGATGTGTACAAAAAGTTTTGGGCCAAGCACAACCATGTGCGTTGTAAATACCAAAGTACATCCTTTTCATTTGAGTTCAATTTGGATGTCTTATTTGACTTTCAATTTAGATATTTTTTTTGGATGTCTGATTTAAGTTCACATTTGATATGATGTTTGATGTTAAGCTTTTACAAATAATGCTCAATTATCAATGTCTTGTTTTAATTTTAATTATAATATAATGTTCGATTAATGTGTCGTATATAAGTTTCAAATTGGATATGATGTTTGATGTTTAGGTTTTAGAAATAATGTTCAATTTTCATGTCTTGTTTAAGTTTCAATTTGAATATCATGTTTGATTTTGATGTCATATTTAAGTTTCAATTTGAATGATGCTTAGTGTTTAGGTTTTAACACAAAATATTCAACTATATACAATGGTTTTAATGTAATTAGTTATACATTCTTGATATTCTATATTTGAATTATAAGATGATATCTTTTATTTGAGAACGTGAATAGTCTTAATAGTGGTATTTGTGTTTTTTTTAAATAATGTTCAATTTTTATATCTTGATTTAAGTTCCAATTTGTATATATTGTTGTTCAATGTTGAGGTCTTATTTGTTTTTCCATGTTTGAAGAAATAGGAATCATCATCTAGTTCTAGTGATGATCACATACATCTGTATCCACCACAAGATTGGGACACAATGGGCCACATATAAATCAACTATCTCGTTTGAATATGTGAATGCTTGTAATGTTGCTCTTGTGAACAAGCTCTCTATGGAGGAATTATGGCATAGGAGGTTGGGACATCCTAACTACAAATCCATGCTCTCTATGATCAAAGAGGCCAAAGCTATTGGCTTGCCAAAGTCATTCTCCAAGAAGATCAAGCCTTGTGAGGCTTGTGCTATTGCTAAATCTCACAAAAAGCCATTTGCAAGATCTTCTATCAAAAGCAAGCATCCTTTGGAGTTAATCCACTTTGATGTGCATTTCTCATCAACTATAAGCAAGGGAGGAGCGCCCTTGTCTAACACGTAATGATACTGTAGCGCAGGCATCCCAAAGGGAGCCGGGAACCACGACTTAGCTTCCCAGCCTTCAACTCTTGCCATCCAAACCCACTTGACATACAAGCAGCCAACTCGCCAACAACGATCAGACTTAACCAACTTGAAGTTCCGAAAACCAACATTGAGATCCAACCTGGCGCCATGCCAGATCGGGGGTCCCGACGTGGGTGACTTCCCTCCAAGCAAGCCGCCCGACATACATCAAACTTAACCAACTCGAAGCTTCGTTACGAACGAGTAACATCCATTCCAAGCAAGCGGTCTGACTTACATCAAACTTAACCAACTGAAAGCTTCGTCACGAGCGCTGGAAGCCAACCTGGCGCCACGCCAGACTGGACAGCCATAAACAGGTAACATCCACCCAAGCAAGCCATCCAACTCAGCCGACAGGTTAGAGCCCGTTCTCCAAGAGCTTAACCCATTCACGTTCATGCAAGGAACACTCAGAACCACAAGCCGCGACAGATATGGAAACAACCAGTTCTTGGACCAAATGGTCCCGACAGCATACCGCTGGCGCCACGGACCGAATGGTCCCGACGGCATACCGCTGGCGTCCCGGGATACGACCCTCAGCTATGTGCCAAGTTAAAAATTTTGAAAGCGGCCTTACAACTGGCGCTTTTACCGAACACTGAAACCCAGAAGGTAATCAGAGTCAGTTTGAGGAAAATCCCACTTTATTGATAAATCTGAGAAGGTTACATTTCAAGTGTGTGACTGTTGCGCCGGCGCCTCAAAGGGCGCTGGGACTTGAGCGGTTTCTCCAACACGCGCTTAAGTCTAACATTCATCCATCATGCACTTACGTAAAAGCCAACTCAGAATCGTAACAAGCTTAACCATTCAGACTTAAGAAAACTGGAATCCCAACCAACCCGAAAGCCAACTCAGAATCCGTCCCCAAAAGGTAACCAAAGGCAAAGACAAGCCACACATGAAACCCAAGGCATAGTGGTCGCCAAACTGACCAATTGGCATAGCGGCAAGCCCCATGTCGATGACAGGGACCCTTAGGCGCCAGCGACGCAAAAAGGTTGTAGTAAGGGTCCTTCCACTTGGACCAGTCCCGGAGGCGAAACCGAAATGGTAATCATCCCCAAGGATCAACTTTATTAGATTTGGAAGAGGTTACATTCATACATAGACTGACCGGTCTCGGGGCCACCAACACGTGCTGGGCATTGTGCCTGGCTCGTGCTGGTAGAGGGAGCTGAGACCTGGCGACTGGATTCCTGGCGCTGGTTGAGCTGCCCAAGTTTCTGTCTGCCGGACTCCCCCTATAGTTCTGCTGTGATTCGGCGCACCCCCTCTGGTTTGAAACATAGTGCTTTCTGGTAAAGCATGCTTTTTAGGACTTAGTTTTTATTTTGCTGATTAAGCCTGGCAAGCCTGGCAGAATCAGTCTGGCTCCCGGACATGGGTCCCGGGAGCCGTCCCGGTGGCCGAATCAACCTGCTTTCCTGACTAGGCCATGACTCGAGCTCCAGAGCTAGCTCATGACTTTGTGACTACTTGACTGGCTCACCACAGGTCGGAGGCTCAGTCCTTGACATTCTAACTTGCTCTGGGACCTTAGGGAGTGTCACCCCTTTGAGTCTTACAGGGCACGCTGGGTGCACCCAAGTCAGCTTTACAACATCCTCCCCTCGTTTGAGAAAGCTGATGTCCTCATCAGGGCCAAACTAGAACCTAAGACTCATGGCACGGGCTTTATTCACCGGCCAGACTTTAGTCACATATACAAGGGCACGGGCTTGATTCACCGGCCAAAGGAAACCAACTGTAAAGCAGAGTAATGATATTGTGTTTTACACCCAGCACAGGAAAAGTGTGGATCTAGTTCACTTACGTAAAACCTGTGTGAAGCTGCTGCACTTAGACATCAAACTGAAGCTCACTCCTCAATGAGAAATGCGGCTTACTTTATTAGCATGAAAGAAAAAGGTACTCACGGCTCCCTTAAGCCTCAGATATGTCGTTGTCGTCGCACATCTGGATGAGTCCCCTAGGACTCTAGATATTTCGTTTGGTCGTCCAGGTTGAGCTCCTTGAGCTCTGCATCGGCACTTAGATTCACCTTTGACGTAGAAACTGCAGGCAATGTTGGCTCCATTTGACCTCGCGTCAACTGGTTTGTCACTGTTGGATGTCTTTCATTAAAAAGATGAGTTTTCGCTTGGTCACACAAGGTGAGCTCCTTGAGCTCTGCATCGGCACTTGAATTCACCTTTGATGTAGAGACTATAGGCAATTTTGGCTCCATTTGTTCCCGTGCCAGCTGGTCTGTCACTGTTGGTTGTCCTTCGTTAAATAGGTGAATGAGATTGGGAGGAATGGTTGGCTCAGGTTCATTTGTGTCGTTCTTTTCTAGTTGGTCCCCTGGCACAGCTCTGACGACACAAGGTCTCCTGCCATTATATAATAACACAAGGTTAACCCCTTTTGCCAAGAAGGCCACCACATGTTCGTTAAACCAACCTAATCCCAAAATAGCGTCGAAGGCATCCATCTTCAAGATTGTGAACGTTAGTCGATTCTTCCAGGCTCCCAGAGAGATTGGTAAGTTGGTTGCCAATCTACAAGTGGTCATTGTACCTTTCGCGGTCTCCACACAAATAGGAGTCACATTTTCTTCACATTGGATGTCCAATTCTCCTGTCAGTTTTTCTGACAAGTAGTTATGAGACGCCCCCAGGTCTACCATGAAGTAAATGATCCTGCCTTGAATACAGCCTTTCAGGTACAATAACTTGGATCCTCTCGCAGGAGTCGCCATAAGATGTTCACGATAAGCCGCAAGTGCCCCTATCTGTTGCAAGGCATTCAGGTCAGACTCCGTCAAATCCGTTTCTGGGTCCTCTTCATCATCTTGTTCACCATCTTCTTGATCAAATGCCTCTCTCTCCATCCTATCAAATCCTTCAATGGCAGCCATGATTTGCTTATTCAATGGTTTGGGGCATGATCTCCAAGAGTGACCTTGCTGATGACAGTTGAAGCAACGCATGGAACTGCCCACTGTTGGTGAGCTGTTGCTGTGACTAGTCGAAGATCCAACATTGTTTCTTCTCTGGAACATGTTCCCTCCATTGTTGCCTTGGTTGCCAAACCCTGTTTTTGTTGGGAATTTATTCACGCTACTCGAGGCTTGGTTGCCATTTGGAGCTGAGTCCCCTCTTGAAAAGAAGCTCGGACTCGGTCTGGATCCACTAAATACTCTTGTTGAGGTTGCGGGAGCAGCTGGTGCCAATGTGCTCTCATAATCACAAACCATTTCAGCCGCTCGAATAGTTGAATTGAAATCATGGGGCATGTAGCTGTCTATCGCACGTCGGGTCCAGGATTGCATTCCAGACAATAGGTAATGAGTTTTGTCCGCCTCGGACATATCTTCAATAACCCATACACTCTGTCTGAATCTATTGAGGTACTCTCGCAATGACCCTTTCTGTTTGAACCCCGATAATTCTGTCCTCAATCTCATGTGTGAATCCTTCGGTATGAACTCCTCTCGTAACGCGGCTTTGAATGCGTCCCATGTTTGAAAATGCATTCCTGCCATCCGGTACCAATTTGTAGTGTAGCCCTCAAAATATGCTAATGCCAAGTCAGTTCTTTCTTCCTCAGGAGTGTTCATTAGACGGAAGTAATGGTCCATGTGAAACAACCAATCTTCCACAACTCGAATATCACGCTCTCCTTTGAAAGTACGTGGTGCTTTCACTTTGGCAGTCTTTCTTGGGCCCTCCGTGGTTCGCGCTCGTGGTTCTCTTGGTATCTGTGGAGGAGGCGCCACTGCATTCTCCCTAGTTGCTTCCAACTCTTCAAACCTGGCTTCGAGCTGTGTTAGCCCGTCTCTCATTTCTCTAGCAAGGTTAATTTGGGTAAGATTCATGGCTCGCAAGGATGTTTGCCATTCTTTCCTTTCGGTTTCTCTATCCTTCTTCACCTCGCTAAGCATAGCCGTCATTGCGCTTGATAAGTATTGCCGCATCTTCACTTCAAAGAGGTCCTGTTGTGCCTCTGGCAAGGGTTCATCTCTTGGTGTAGGTTCAGAAGGGCCACCCATCTCTTCATGGAGGGGCGCCACTGTGGAGTGCATACGCTCTTTCTTTCTCGACTTGGACCTGGTGCTATCTCGATGCATGCGAGAGCTGTATTCTCGAGTCAGCTCTTCTCCGTCCGTCAGTGCTCGTAACTCTTCAAGATGGTCCTCCATTATAGTCAGAGGTGTACTTCCAACAGATTATCACCTCAATCCTTTTTATATTTGAAGCTCTCCCTTCTGTCAGCCGGGCCCCACAGCTCTCTTTTCTTCTTTATTAAATCAGCTTCAATGAAAATATCCCTTCCTCAAACTTAGCACGCCCACATCACCTGAGAGCCAAGTAGGAACCAGGTCATTTGTGTCCAAGCAAGCACACGACAAACGGAACATACCAACCAAAGCAAACATAGAGGATCCCTCTCAAGCCACAAACCCCCCCTGAGACCGGACGTAGGACCTTTGCCTAGCCGCGCCCACACAAATCTATCACAGAATTAGCCCACGGGGAAACATCCATCCAACCATCCGTGCTTTCACCATTAAGCAGCACATTGCCTCAGTCACGCCCCACCACTTTTTGGTCGATAGCCCTTATAGCTAAACGATCGGCAGCTATCCCGCACCGGCAGCTAACCACCCGTGCTTTACACCCGAATTCGAGCAGCATCTCTGTATCAATGGTTAACCCGTACAGTTCGAATATGTCGCCCCGCACCCCACAAGGTACAGACCGTGCTTTCACCTACCTAGGCAGCACTTTGCCTCATCCGTCCTACGTGCAGACAGCGCCAGGCCCGAACCGCGAGAACTGACCGTGCTTACACCTCGAGGGCAGCACTTTGACTCATCAAGTCCCCCGTTCTGCCGACCACCCCGACCGTGGACGCACCCGTGCTTACACTGTGGGCAGCACCTTGCGCAACGGTTGTCCTGACAAATCCCAAAAACGTGGCCATCCCTGTGAGACTTGCGTAGCTGACCGGCTAGTCACATGTTGCGCCGGCGCCTCAAAGGGCGCTGGGACTTGAGCGGTTTCCCCAACACGCGCTTAAGTCTAACATTCATCCATCATGCACTTACGTAAAAGCCAACTCAGAATCGTAACAAGCTTAACCATTCAGACTTAAGAAAACTGGAATCCCAACCAACCCGAAAGCCAACTCAGAATCCGTCCCCAAAAGGTAACCAAAGGCAAAGACAAGCCACACATGAAACCCAAGGCATAGTGGTCGCCAAACTGACCAATTGGCATAGCGGCAAGCCCCATGTCGATGACAGGGACCCTTAGGCGCCAGCGACGCAAAAAGGTTGTAGTAAGGGTCCTTCCACTTGGACCAGTCCCGGAGGCGAAACCGAAATGGTAATCATCCCCAAGGATCAACTTTATTAGATTTGGAAGAGGTTACATTCATACATAGACTGACCGGTCTCGGGGCCACCAACACGTGCTGGGCATTGTGCCTGGCTCGTGCTGGTAGAGGGAGCTGAGACCTGGCGACTGGATTCCTGGCGCTGGTTGAGCTGCCCAAGTTTCTGTCTGCCGGACTCCCCCTATAGTTCTGCTGTGATTCGGCGCACCCCCTCTGGTTTGAAACATAGTGCTTTCTGGTAAAGCACGCTTTTTAGGACTTAGTTTTTATTTTGCTGATTAAGCCTGGCAAGCCTGGCAGAATCAGTCTGGCTCCCGGACATGGGTCCCGGGAGCCGTCCCGGCGGCCGAATCAACCTGCTTTCCTGACTAGGCCATGACTCGAGCTCCAGAGCTAGCTCATGACTTTGTGACTACTTGACTGGCTAACCACAGGTCGGAGGCTCAGTCCTTGACATTCTAACTTGCTCTGGGACCTTAGGGAGTGTCACCCCTTTGAGTCTTACAGGGCACGCTGGGTGCACCCAAGTCAGCTTTACAACAGTGACCGACCCTAGTCTCCGGGGCGCTAGCATGCCAAGGCGAGAGCCATGACAACATTCCAGCAAGGGAGGCTGAGACTTGGTTGGAGCTCGCCCTGAGTCGCAACCCGCACTCCCCTATAGTATTGGTGTGATTCGGCACCCCCCCTCATACCAAGCACTCTACCCAAGCTGGTAAAGCACGTTTTTCTCTCTCTAGGATTTTCTCTTTCTAGAAAGTCATTTTCTCTCTCTAGATTTTATTGATCCCCAGGCTTCCTTTAATCATGCCTAGATCGTGTGAGGTGATTGCACATCGATCTGAGCTCTCTGGACTTCGCTAGAACCGATCAAAGATTGTCAGCCATAGGAACTTGGCGTCGGCTGGATTCTGGTCACAGTGGCGCCGGGAGCGGCGCCGGCGCCGTTGGCGCCGGGAGCAGCAGTGGCGCTGCTGGCGCCGATGGCGCCGCAAGTAAAGCTTGTAAAGGTAGCTTTACAACATCCACCCCACCTTTATAAAATCTGATGTCCTCATCAGATGTCAGATTAAAGTAAAGGTGTCTCCCAATTAAAATGACTATACATTTAAGCTACTAGGCACAGTACTCAATTTACTGGCCACTTTTTATTAACATTGAAGCTGGCACACCACAAGTCGGAGGCTCAGCTCTTTGTACTGAAAAATTACATAACTTGAAAATTACAAAGTATCTGTTGTAAAGCTTGTAAAGGTAGCTTTACAACAGATACTTTGTGGCTATTTTGCCTAGTTTTTGAACATATTGAAAAAGCAAAATATGCATTTTTTTTTCAGAGATTTTGTGGTGCTCATTTTAGCCTGCACGTCAGGCGTCAGGCTGCCATGTGGCAGTTTCTGACTGGTAAAAACAATCAAAGTGCTCATTATGCTTCATAATGTACACGTGCATCCATTACGCAATGTAAGGCATCGGGCTCATGCCGTTATTAGCAGGGGTGGCCGTTTACGTATTAAAAACAGGTTCCTTAATAATTCAGAACATGCCACCCCCCAAACCTATACCAAACTGCAATTTAGTTTTATACAATACATTTATACGGTATTTTATACAGCAAATTCAAAAAATTCAAACCATCAAATAACATTACGAAGAGAACACAGATTTGAACCAAAAAAAAATCTAGTTTTCATATTTGCTTCTTAGTTTCTAGCTACTAAAGAGTCATTAATCTGTTTCTTGGCATGGTTGATCAGGGATACACTGACAAGGTCCATTTTCTATCACGCAGTAGCACTTCGGTGTGAAGGTAAGTTTATGGCCTCTTGCTTGATCGCCATCATTATCCTTGAGATTTGTCAGACTCTGAATGAAGTTCATGATCTACTGTAGGGATTTTAATAGCTTGTTGATGATGGGCTATAGCTCAAAGGTGAGAGGATGGAAATGAAAAGTGTTGGATGGTCCAGAAGTGAGTGAGGTGTGAGCCTTGCATTGCAAAGCCACACTCTGCAGCATACTTTGTGACCCACAGACAAATACTCCAAAGTTTTTTGCAGCTCTTCGAGTTTCGTGTTCTGAAAATAGTTCTGAAATAAAGCGAAACAAGAGAGCATAGGGTTAGCTTCCAAGCAAATTCACGTGTCATCCAGCTCTGGAATTTACCAGCGCAAGAAAGAGACGAGTAACCGTTCCTGCCAAAAAGAAGATTAGTTAGGATCCATTCTTCTTCTACTAGCTTGCTTACCATCCAAATCAGGGCGATGACCATAGCAGATTTTGTTTTCCTGGAGAATATCCATGCTCTCATATACAGCAGGCTGGTTACTATCTGCTGCATGCGTTTCCTCTTGGTCAAACTGTTTCGGTTTTCTCAAGAATTCTATTAGCAAGAGAGTTACACCACCAAAACCAGTTATCCCAATGAGCATGCTAAGGACTATAAAGAGACGGATAAATCTTATTCTTAAATTAAACCCTATATATACGTTTATATGATATTAAAACCGTAAATAACGTCAAGTAACGGGCCACCCTGGCCCGTTATGCAAAATCGTAGGGCCACGGGCTCGCCCTAGGCCCTGCAATTTTGCATAGCGGGCCACCCTGGCCCATTATCTAATACATTCTGCCCCGTAAGTATTTTCAAAAAAGATTTAGAGTGGCCTCGCCTAAAATATTTTGGAAATACTCAGCGCCAGAATAGCATGTGCCCTGAGCCTTCCATAGTATGAAAGTTTGTTAGTAGAATTCCATTTCCATGATAGAAATATCGCTTAACGCTACTGCTCGTCAGAGATAGATCCCTTATTTGCGAAATGTTGATATAGAAACCTTTGCTCTTGTAGAGGGGGGGGGGATCAAGGGCGTTCCACCTTGGGAGGGCCCAATGCCCGAGGGTGGGAGCGTGTTGTAAAGCTACCTTTACAAGCTTTACTTCCGGTGCCATCGGCGCCAGCTATGTCCCCGACGCCAGCATCGCCCCTGTTGCTCCCGGCGCCACTGTGACCAGAATCCAGCCGGCGCCAAGTTCCTATGGCTGAAAATCTTTGATCGGTTCTAGCGGAGTCTAGAGAGCTCAGATCGATGTGCAATCACCTCACACGATCTAGGCATGATTAAAGGAAGCCTGGGGATCAATAAAATCTAGAGAGAGAAAATGACTTTCTAGAAAGAGAAAATCCTAGAGAGAGAAAAACGTGTTTTACCAGCTTGGGTAGAGTGCTTGGTATGAGGGGGGGGGTGCCAAATCACACCAATACTATAGGGGAGTGCGGGTTGCGACTCAGGGCGAGCTCCAACCAAGTCTCAGACTCCCTTGCTGGAATGTTGTCATGGCTCTCGCCTTGGCATGCTAGCGCCCCGAAGACTAGGGTCGGTCACACACTTGAAATGTAACCTTCTCAAATTTATCAATAAAGTGGGATTTTCCTCAAACTGACTCTGATTACCTTCTGGGTTTCAGTGTTCGGTAAAAGCGCCAGTTGTAAGGCCGCTTCAAAATTTTTAAGTTGGCACATAGCTGAGGGTCGTATCTCGGGACGTCAGCGGTATGCTGTCGGGACCATTCGGTCCGTGGCGCCAGCGGTATGCTGTCGAGACCATTTGGTCCAGGAACTCGTTGTCTCCATATCTGTCGCGGCTTGTGGTTCTGAGTGTTCCATGCATGAACGTGAATGGGGAACGGGCTCTAACCTGTCGTCTGAGTTGGATGGCTTGCTTGGGTGGAAGTTACCTATTTATGGCTGTCCAGTCTGGCGTGGCGCCAGGTTGGCTTCCAGCGCTCGTGACGAAGCTTTCAGTTGGTTAAGTCTGATGTAAGTCAGACCGCTTGCTTGGAATGGATGTTACTCGTTTGTAACGAAGCTTCGAGTTGGTTAAGTTTGATGTATGTCGGGCGGCTTGCTTGGAGGGAAGTCACCCACATCGGGCCCCCCCGATCTGGCATGGCGCCAGGTTGGATCTCAATGTTGGTTTTCGGAACTTTAAGTTGGTTAAGTCTGATCGTTGTTGGCGAGTTGGCTACTTGTATGTCAAGTGGGTTTGGATGGCAAGAGTTGAAGGTTGGGAAGCTAAGTCGTGGTTCCCGGCTCCCTTTGGGATGCCTGCGCTACAGAGCGCGAGGGCTTGTGCTCGAGCAGGCGGCCTTCCTCTGTGTAATGTCCATGTGCGAAGGTGGATTTTTTTTGTTTCGTACAGTCGTATGGCCGCACGCGTGAACGTAGTTTTTTTTTTCCGCATTTCTAGTGCAAATTTTTTACATTTTTATTAATTTTGTTGTTTGGTGGAATGTGCATGTGGACAGCCAATGACAGGCTACCACTAGATCATGCACATTTCACCATAATGTGCATGTGCTTATGTGGTAGCCCTTCATTGGCTGTATACATGCACTGAAGACTTGGTTCCACGGGAAAGCTCATGTGCAAACATTTGGTTGGCTGATTGTCAGAACAATGATGAACTAAAATTACTAAAATTCAGGTTGTAAAATCCACATGAACATTGTGTGATGGGGAGGCTACTCCAAAATACAAAGAAACCTTGAGCACTCGGCATATAAAAGCTGGATTCAAGAAAAACAAGCAAAAGACAAATTCACAATAATGCGAAGCAAGCAACATCCGATTTACGTACTTCCATTCCGAATAGTAGTTTCGAGATCTTAATTAGACCAGAACGGGAATGCAAGCTCCTTGCTTCACACGAAAGCTCGTCCTCATAATTCAATTTTTGTTGATGAATGAATGTACTGCTTTGGCGCTAGTGATCAGTGCTGAATAGATCTACATTTGCAAAGCTGCTGAAACGGAAACCGTTGCTCCTTAATCTTGGGAAACTGCAACTATCGAATTCCCTAGCAGATTATAATGCTAATAAAGGATTACCTCAACTCACAAAAATGTAATCTTTTCGTAAGCAGTTGCTAATATCTGGCTTTTTGGCTTTTGTAGTTTCTTTTCATCATAATCAGACAGGCAATGTTGAAGCCAGTTCATGACTCTCAGTCATTTGCAGTAAATTATTTTGCAGGTATAATATTGTTCCATCTTTAATATATATCAACCAAGGAGTTCTTTATTGGAAGAAGCTTTTATTTCCAGTGATGAAGTGGGTACATCAAGCGGACAAAGCCTAGGTTTCTTCAATATGGCAACTGGTCCAACAGTTGTGAAATTTCCAGATAGACGTCCTTCAATAACCGCACGAAGCGCTTCTTGCACACAATAAATAATTGACGGCATCTCCTGCGCATCTTTGGAGAAGCCGTCTCTAGTTGTCAGAAGGATGACATTCTTGATCCTTCCTCCAACGGTCGCCATCTCTGCTTTAACTATTCTTAATCTAAGGCTTCTCAGCGTTCGCATCAGATCCGTCAATAAATCTCGACGGTCGTCGCAGCACAAAGAGGCCTTGATCAACAGCTTGTCTTCTCCATATGAAGTATCGGTATCAACGGTAAGCTCGTCAACTTCACTTGGTACAGGACTGCCTACAGCCATTGTGGCTGCTTGTCGCTTCAGTTCCTTCACTCGATTGATTACTTCTGCTAGCAAAGATGCTTTATCAGTCTGTTAACCATCATCCAAGAAAGTAATCAGACACATACATCCTATTATATTCTATTCTGACAAAAACCTCAGAAAACATTTTCAAGCCTAATTGCAGCCAAATCTATAGCTAATGATTTGAATCTCGATTCAGTTAAGTACTTTCAATTCAAGTTTCCGTTCTGAATTACAGTTCCACACAGCGCATTGTTCTACATAATAGGCAATTAGATAACTTGATTAAGTCCAACCAAATAAGACCATAAGATTTTAGGGAAAGTCGAATTGACAAGGTACGGCTATGGCCTTCAAAGACTGATTTATTCTCTTACACCGTCCGACAAAAGCTTTCTAATTATTAATCAAAAAAATCCTCTTGTTTCATGAGTTTTAGTTATTTGATTTTTGGCAATATCTAACCTTAAATCAGATGCCAGGAATGAAGAGGAAATTTAAGGATTGAATCCTTTAACGCTTATCTTCAAGTGAAGCAATTCTAGCAAAGGCTAAAGTCCTTGGTAGGCAATAATATGAAGAAATGAAGAACACCTTTGTTGTTGTTGGAAGTAAACTTCTTAAAGTGGCAAGGTGAGTGTTGATTCGTTCACGACGTCGCCTCTCAGCTTCGCTATGACTTTTGGACGCAGCCAAAGCCTTTGCATCCAGCAAGTCCTGAGAATTGATTTGAGGAACATTGAAAAGTTCTCCATGATTTACGAATACTGAACTTCCGCTGGATCCTATAGGTCCATAATGTGGTCCTCTTGGCCTTAAGTCGAAGATATCGATGCTGCCACGGCATTGAGAAGATGCTGTGGAGTTTGCATTCTCATACGGCACAAAACGAGGGTCAAGAGTGAAGGTTGGAAAGTGCATGAATGGAATCTGTGAGTGAATTAATTCAGAAGAAAGATTAAATTCTGGATGGCCAAACAGGTGAGGTGGGATTTGACAATCAGATAATGTCTTTGGGATGAAACATGGAATATTTTCGTTAAATGGCTTGGGCCACCTGAATGTCTGAATATTTTGCACTAGTGACGAAGGTTCTTCGACAAGTTTTTTGGATTGGACTAATTCCGCTGTAGAGCTTGGATTTGGCAACAGCCAATCCAGCGGAACAGTACTGCTGACAAAAGCTTCTCCCATAGAAACCTCGTGTTTCCAGAACAGATTTAGGAACTTTGCAAGTAGCTGTATGATGACCAAGCTGTCCTCACAGCTTTGCTGCTCTTAGATATCCGTCAACTTCATCTTGCCTGCTGTAACATCATACAATCAAAGTTTTGCATAACCGCTGAAACTGATAAAGCTTTCGTTTCTACTCCATAGAGCAGCATGCTTACGATGTTTGTCTTGTGCAACTGCAAGATCTAACGACTGCCGGTAGATTTTGCGAAGAATTAGTGATAATTTTATCGACCTCTGAGTCATCTGTGAAAAAAGACAAGATTAATATCAGGGTCTCAGAGAAAGTGCACTCATCGGAAGTTCTGATTCTCCTCACTTGAATTCTTGTTCTCAGCATGCACACGGGCAGGATCCCAACGCCGAGGACCAACCTGCGCCATGCTACTCATTCGAAACCGTCCACTGCCACCTGCAATCCTCTTCTTCCTTCCTTCCTCATAGAATCAGGCACCATGTTCAACAAATCATATGCATCTAGCTATATCAATAAATAAATCTATGAGCAAATTATCTGAAGTAGCAGTTCCTCGTCCTCACAATCAGTACGGCAACGATTCCATTATGGCCGGATCTACAAGCAAGGCATGTGAAGATCATCATCAATGAACAAAAATACGATAAATCTGATCTGCAAACAAGCGTTATGTACTATACACCAGTGCAGATAGAGACCCGAGGGACTCTAAGGCGCTAAGAGGACATCAGATAAACGATCGAGAAGCCATAGCCGAGCAGTGTACGGAGAGACGAGAGAGAGAGAGAGAGAGAGAGAGAGAGAGGAGAGGGAGGAATTTTTAGGTTAATTCTTTGTTTTTCTGTGTGAAAAAGAAAGTAAAGCCTGAAACCAGCGAGCGTTTATTTACGATAAGAAAACCATAAAATAAAGAAAAAATGCAGGAAATCGTGACTCGTGAGAGAGAGATGCGAGAGCGCGAGTACGGGCGGGCCACAGCGGGCTGCGGGGGCCGCCATTGTTGGTTGGACGGCGGTCGCCTCTGGCCACCGGCCGATAGGCGGCGTAAGCGGTTCGCGGCCAGAACGGTGGCGCCCGGTGCGTTGGGTAAGGGGGAATCCTCATGGGCGACGGCAACCAGCCACCAACACCAAGTAGCTCACGACGGACCAATTTTAAATTTTTTTTGGCCTTCCCATTGCTTTCCAAGGAGGACTTCCACCACCAATTTTAACCTTTTTTTTCCCTTCCCATTGCTTTCCAAGGAGGACTTAGCAATCATGTGATCATGGACATGCTTGTGTTTCGGTTTTAATTCAAATGACATTAAAAAACCTTTTTTATTTGTATTTCTAGCTTTCCTGGGTTTGACATGTGGATATTTCAAATAAATTGCTAATTTTTTAAGGCTTTTTTTTCAGGTGTTGGTTTTCGCTCTGTAAAATAAAAAATGAATAATGAATAATGAAAAAAAATTATTACGCTTTATTTGGGATTGTGTATTCCTCTTTCCTTGTTTGGCTTTTGAGGCATTTCACATGGTCATAAAATTGGTCATGTCATGTGGGTTCACGTGCATGGATAGGGGCGAGTGATGTGAACGTGTGAGTGTTGCTCTATGGTTTGGTTTGTTTTCGGTTGTACATAGCTTTTGGAGAAGAGCTTTTGGAAAAGGGATCTTGGAGACGCGTTTGGAGAAACGAGTTTGGACATTTCAAGGTATGCTCCCAGGCATCTCGATGGTATTGCTTGTTGAGATTTGCAGCTCTTTGTAGGAAACACTTGAAAGTCTTGTCAGTCTCTTTACGTCAAGTACCAGCCCCATCAAAATGAAAACAACAATTGTTGAGAATGCTGTCTTTTATGGTTTTTTTTTCCTGGATAAGGTCAACTGTAGATTTTTGTTAGAAGAACAGAAGTCGTGAACCTACATTAAGTGATTACTACTACTAAGAATTGGACGCTTGAAATAAGAGAAACTAAGATAGGCCTGGTTAGGATCTTGTCTAGAATGAGCGAAATGAAGGATCTTAGGTAGTCTGAAAAATATTTTCCTATTATTGTCTCCATATGAGAGCCAAGGACTAGTCAATAGAGAGAATGGAAGTCCCTCTCTTCCAACTCTGACGAATGCTACTTTTGAACTAACAAGAATAATAAGCATCTCCAACTACAACCAGTTCTCAGATAGGACAAATGGATCAGTCAACATGTACTAGGCAGATTGACGTGAATGTTAGTTAACTAACTAACAACGAGAAGAACGAGCTTTGCACGGAGGAATCATGTGTCGTCTCGAAAATCAACAAATTAGGAACGTCGGATCAATGTCGCCATCAAAATTTTTGTCTTGTTCAAATTTTTGATTGGGAAAAAAGTAGAAATCTATAAAGATTATGGTACCTTTCTTACAATGAAAGTCAGCAAAGTTACGATGCAATGGTAGACACGTTCACTAGTAAGATGTAATGGCATGTTGCAAACACGCTCGCTGATAAGACTTTTTGTCATATATGTACAGATTACAAGCTTTGAGAGAGAGAGAGAGAGAGAGAGAGAGAGAGAGAGAGAGAGAGAGAGAGAGAGAGAGAGAGAGATATTCTCCACAACACCAACTTGATATCAATAATATTTCATAGTAGTCATTAAGTCATAGGTCTCTAGAACTTTGAGATTGTTGTTATCTTCTTGAACTTATTCGCATGGGAATGGAGATACAAGGATTAGTCATTGAACGAGCTATCCTACCTATGCACATGGGAGAAAGTAACAAGACCAAAAGAATCGTGGGGAGTCCATATATCATCAATCATCAAAGTTATCATTATTAAGTCACCCCTCTAATGGAGCTTATTATTCAACTACTGATTCTAGAAAAAGGTAAGTATAGCGCAGGCATCCCAAAGGGAGCCGGGAACCACGACTTAGCTTCCCAGCCTTCAACTCTTGCCATCCAAACCCACTTGACATACAAGCAGCCAACTCGCCAACAACGATCAGACTTAACCAACTTGAAGTTCCGAAAACCAACATTGAGATCCAACCTGGCGCCATGCCAGATCGGGGGTCCCGACGTGGGTGACTTCCCTCCAAGCAAGCCGCCCGACATACATCAAACTTAACCAACTCGAAGCTTCGTTACGAACGAGTAACATCCATTCCAAGCAAGCGGTCTGACTTACATCAGACTTAACCAACTGAAAGCTTCGTCACGAGCGCTGGAAGCCAACCTGGCGCCACGCCAGACTGGACAGCCATAAACAGGTAACATCCACCCAAGCAAGCCATCCAACTCAGCCGACAGGTTAGAGCCCGTTCCCCAAGAGCTTAACCCATTCACGTTCATGCAAGGAACACTCAGAACCACAAGCCGCGACAGATATGGAAACAACCAGTGTTTGGACCAAATGGTCCCGACAGCATACCGCTGGCGCCACGGACCGAATGGTCCCGACGGCATACCGCTGGCGTCCCGGGATACGACCCTCAGCTATGTGCCAAGTTAAAAATTTTGAAAGCGGCCTTACAACTGGCGCTTTTACCGAACACTGAAACCCAGAAGGTAATCAGAGTCAGTTTGAGGAAAATCCCACTTTATTGATAAATCTGAGAAGGTTACATTTCAAGTGTGTGACTGTTGTAAAGCTGACTTGGGTGCACCCAGCGTGCCCTGTAAGACTCAAAGGGGTGACACTCCCTAAGGTCCCAGAGCAAGTTAGAATGTCAAGGACTGAGCCTCCGACCTGTGGTGAGCCAGTCAAGTAGTCACAAAGTCATGAGCTAGCTCTGGAGCTCGAGTCATGGCCTAGTCAGGAAAGCAGGTTGATTCGGCCGCCGGGACGGCTCCCGGGACCCATGTCCGGGAGCCAGACTGATTCTGCCAGGCTTGCCAGGCTTAATCAGCAAAATAAAAACTAAGTCCTAAAAAGCGTGCTTTACCAGAAAGCACTATGTTTCAAACCAGAGGGGGTGCGCCGAATCACAGCAGAACTATAGGGGGAGTCCGGCAGACAGAAACTTGGGCAGCTCAACCAGCGCCAGGAATCCAGTCGCCAGGTCTCAGCTCCCTCTACCAGCACGAGCCAGGCACAATGCCCAGCACGTGTTGGTGGCCCCGAGACCGGTCAGTCTGTGTATGAATGTAACCTCTTCCAAATCTAATAAAGTTGATCCTTGGGGATGATTACCATTTCGGTTTCGCCTCCGGGACTGGTCCAAGTGGAAGGACCCTTACTACAACCTTTTTGCGTCGCTGGCGCCTAAGGGTCCCTGTCATCGACATGGGGCTTGCCGCTATGCCAATTGGTCAGTTTGGCGACCACTATGCCTTGGGTTTCATGTGTGGCTTGTCTTTGCCTTTGGTTACCTTTTGGGGACGGATTCTGAGTTGGCTTTCGGGTTGGTTGGGATTCCAGTTTTCTTAAGTCTGAATGGTTAAGCTTGTTACGATTCTGAGTTGGCTTTTACGTAAGTGCATGATGGATGAATGTTAGACTTAAGCGCGTGTTGGGGAAACCGCTCAAGTCCCAGCGCCCTTTGAGGCGCCGGCGCTACATGTGGTATCAGAGCCGACTAGCCGGTCAGCTACGCAAGTCTCACAGGGATGGCCACGTTTTTGGGATTTGTCAGGACAACCGTTGCGCAAGGTGCTGCCCACAGTGTAAGCACGGGTGCGTCCACGGTCGGGGTGGTCGGCAGAACGGGGGACTGGATGAGTCAAAGTGCTGCCCTCGAGGTGTAAGCACGGTCAGTTCTCGCGGTTCGGGCCTGGCGCTGTCTGCACGTAGGACGGATGAGGCAAAGTGCTGCCTAGGTAGGTGAAAGCACGGTCTGTACCTTGTGGGGTGCGGGGCGACATATTCGAACTGTACGGGTTAACCATTGATACAGAGATGCTGCTCGAATTCGGGTGTAAAGCACGGGTGGTTAGCTGCCGGTGCGGGATAGCTGCCGATCGTTTAGCTATAAGGGCTATCGACCAAAAAGTGGTGGGGCGTGACTGAGGCAATGTGCTGCTTAATGGTGAAAGCACGGATGGTTGGATGGATGTTTCCCCGTGGGCTAATTCTGTGATAGATTTGTGTGGGCGCGGCTAGGCAAAGGTCCTACGTCCGGTCTCAGGGGGGGTTTGTGGCTTGAGAGGGATCCTCTATGTTTGCTTTGGTTGGTATGTTCCGTTTGTCGTGTGCTTGCTTGGACACAAATGACCTGGTTCCTACTTGGCTCTCAGGTGATGTGGGCGTGCTAAGTTTGAGGAAGGGATATTTTCATTGAAGCTGATTTAATAAAGAAGAAAAGAGAGCTGTGGGGCCCGGCTGACAGAAGGGAGAGCTTCAAATATAAAAAGGATTGAGGCGATAATCTGTTGGAAGTACACCTCTGACTATAATGGAGGACCATCTTGAAGAGTTACGAGCACTGACGGACGGAGAAGAGCTGACTCGAGAATACAGCTCTCGCATGCATCGAGATGGCACCAGGTCCAAGTCGAGAAAGAAAGAGCGTATGCACTCCACAGTGGCGCCCCTCCATGAAGAGATGGGTGGCCCTTCTGAACCTACACCAAGAGATGAACCCTTGCCAGAGGCACAACAGGACCTCTTTGAAGTGAAGATGCGGCAATATTTATCAAGCGCAATGACGGCTATGCTTAGCGAGGTGAAGAAGGATAGAGAAACCGAAAGGAAAGAATGGCAAACATCCTTGCGAGCCATGAATCTTACCCAAATTAACCTTGCTAGAGAAATGAGAGACGGGCTAACACAGCTCGAAGCCAGGTTTGAAGAGTTGGAAGCAACTAGGGAGAATGCAGTGGCGCCTCCTCCACAGATACCAAGAGAACCACGAGCGCGAACCACGGAGGGCCCAAGAAAGACTGCCAAAGTGAAAGCACCACCTACTTTCAAAGGAGAGCGTGATATTCGAGTTGTGGAAGATTGGTTGTTTCACATGGACCATTACTTCCGTCTAATGAACACTCCTGAGGAAGAAAGAACTGACTTGGCATTAGCATATTTTGAGGGCTACACTACAAATTGGTACCGGATGGCAGGAATGCATTTTCAAACATGGGACGCATTCAAAGCCGCGTTACGAGAGGAGTTCATACCGAAGGATTCACACATGAGATTGAGGACAGAATTATCGGGGCTCAAACAGAAAGGGTCATTGCGAGAGTACCTCAATAGATTCAGACAGAGTGTATGGGTTATTGAAGATATGTCCGAGGCGGACAAAACTCATTACCTATTGTCTGGAATGCAATCCTGGACCCGACGTGCGATAGACAGCTACATGCCCCATGATTTCAATTCAACTATTCGAGCGGCTGAAATGGTTTGTGATTATGAGAGCACATTGGCACCAGCTGCTCCCGCAACCTCAACAAGAGTATTTAGTGGATCCAGACCGAGTCCGAGCTTCTTTTCAAGAGGGGACTCAACTCCAAATGGCAACCAAGCCTCGAGTAGCGTGAATAAATTCCCAACAAAAACAGGGTTTGGCAACCAAGGCAACAATGGAGGGAACATGTTCCAGAGAAGAAACAATGTTGGATCTTCGACTAGTCACAGCAACAGCTCACCAACAGTGGGCAGTTCCATGCGTTGCTTCAACTGTCATCAGCAAGGTCACTCTTGGAGATCATGCCCCAAACCATTGAATAAGCAAATCATGGCTGCCATTGAAGGATTTGATAGGATGGAGAGAGAGGCATTTGATCAAGAAGATGGTGAACAAGATGATGAAGAGGACCCAGAAACGGATTTGACGGAGTCTGACCTGAATGCCTTGCAACAGATAGGGGCACTTGCGGCTTATCGTGAACATCTTATGGCGACTCCTGCGAGAGGATCCAAGTTATTGTACCTGAAAGGCTGTATTCAAGGCAGGATCATTTACTTCATGGTAGACCTGGGGGCGTCTCATAACTATTTGTCAGAAAAACTGACAGGAGAATTGGACATCCAATGTGAAGAAAATGTGACTCCTATTTGTGTGGAGACCGCGAAAGGTACAATGACCACTTGTAGATTGGCAACCAACTTACCAATCTCTCTGGGAGCCTGGAAGAATCGACTAACGTTCACAATCTTGAAGATGGATGCCTTCGACGCTATTTTGGGATTAAGTTGGTTTAACGAACATGTGGTGGCCTTCTTGGCAAAAGGGGTTAACCTTGTGTTATTATATAATGGCAGGAGACCTTGTGTCGTCAGAGCTGTGCCAGGGGACCAACTAGAAAAGAACGACACAAATGAACCTGAGCCAACCATTCCTCCCAATCTCATTCACCTATTTAACGAAGGACAACCAACAGTGACAGACCAGCTGGCACGGGAACAAATGGAGCCAAAATTGCCTATAGTCTCTACATCAAAGGTGAATTCAAGTGCCGATGCAGAGCTCAAGGAGCTCACCTGGTGTGACCAAGCGAAAACTCATCTTTTTAATGAAAGACATCCAACAGTGACAAAACAGTTGACGCGAGGTCAAATGGAGCCAACATTGCCTGCAGTTTCTACGTCAAAGGTGAATCTAAGTGCCGATGCAGAGCTCAAGGAGCTCAACCTGGACGACCAAACGAAATATCTAGAGTCCTAGGGGACTCATCCAGATGTGCGACGACAGCGACATATCTGAGGCTTAAGGGAGCCGTGAGTACCTTTTTTTCTTTCATGCTAATAAAGTAAGCCGCATTTCTCATTGAGGAGTGAGCTTCAGTTTGATGTCTAAGTGCAGCAGCTTCACACAGGTTTTACGTAAGTGAACTAGATCCACACTTTTCCTGTGCTGGGTGTAAAACACAATATCATTGCTCTGCTTTACAGTTGGTTTCCTTTGGCCGGTGAATCAAGCCCGTGCCCTTGTATATGTGACTAAAGTCTGGCCGGTGAATTAAGCCCGTGCCATGAGTCTTAGGTTCTAGTTTGGCCCTGATGAGGACATCAGCTTTCTCAAACGAGGGGAGGATGTTGTAAAGCTGACTTGGGTGCACCCAGCGTGCCCTGTAAGACTCAAAGGGGTGACACTCCCTAAGGTCCCAGAGCAAGTTAGAATGTCAAGGACTGAGCCTCCGACCTGTGGTGAGCCAGTCAAGTAGTCACAAAGTCATGAGCTAGCTCTGGAGCTCGAGTCATGGCCTAGTCAGGAAAGCAGGTTGATTCGGCCGCCGAGACGGCTCCCGGGACCCATGTCCGGGAGCCAGACTGATTCTGCCAGGCTTGCCAGGCTTAATCAGCAAAATAAAAACTAAGTCCTAAAAAGCGTGCTTTACCAGAAAGCACTATGTTTCAAACCAGAGGGGGTGCGCCGAATCACAGCAGAACTATAGGGGGAGTCCGGCAGACAGAAACTTGGGCAGCTCAACCAGCGCCAGGAATCCAGTCGCCAGGTCTCAGCTCCCTCTACCAGCACGAGCCAGGCACAATGCCCAGCACGTGTTGGTGGCCCCGAGACCGGTCAGTCTATGTATGAATGTAACCTCTTCCAAATCTAATAAAGTTGATCCTTGGGGATGATTACCATTTCGGTTTCGCCTCCGGGACTGGTCCAAGTGGAAGGACCCTTACTACAACCTTTTTGCGTCGCTGGCGCCTAAGGGTCCCTGTCATCGACATGGGGCTTGCCGCTATGCCAATTGGTCAGTTTGGCGACCACTATGCCTTGGGTTTCATGTGTGGCTTGTCTTTGCCTTTGGTTACCTTTTGGGGACGGATTCTGAGTTGGCTTTCGGGTTGGTTGGGATTCCAGTTTTCTTAAGTCTGAATGGTTAAGCTTGTTACGATTCTGAGTTGGCTTTTACGTAAGTGCATGATGGATGAATGTTAGACTTAAGCGCGTGTTGGGGAAACCGCTCAAGTCCCAGCGCCCTTTGAGGCGCCGGCGCTACAGTGACCGACCCTAGTCTCCGGGGCGCTAGCATGCCAAGGCGAGAGCCATGACAACATTCCAGCAAGGGAGGCTGAGACTTGGTTGGAGCTCGCCCTGAGTCGCAACCCGCACTCCCCTATAGTATTAGTGTGATTCGGCACCCCCCCTCATACCAAGCACTCTACCCAAGCTGGTAAAGCACGTTTTTCTCTCTCTAGGATTTTCTCTTTCTAGAAAGTCATTTTCTCTCTCTAGATTTTATTGATCCCCAGGCCTCCTTTAATCATGCCTAGATCGTGTGAGGTGATTGCACATCGATCTGAGCTCTCTGGACTTCGCTAGAACCGATCAAAGATTTTCAGCCATAGGAACTTGGCGCCGGCTGGATTCTGGTCACAGTGGCGCCGGGAGCAGCGCCGGCGCCATTGGCGCCGGGAGCAGCAGGGGCGCTGCTGGCACCGGGGACATAGCTGGCGCCGATGGCGCCGGAAGTAAAGCTTGTAAAGGTAGCTTTACAACATCCACCCCACCTTTATAAAATCTGATGTCCTCATCAGATGTCAGATTAAAGTAAAGGTGTCTCCCAATTAAAATAACTATACATTTAAGCTACTTGGCACAGTACTCAATTTACTGGCCACTTTTTATTAACATTGAAGCTGGCACACCACAAGTCGGAGGCTCAGCTCTTTGTACTGAAAAATTACATAACTTGAAAATATATCTTTGTCTGGGAAAAGCGTAAATTGGATATCGCTTTCGTAAAACCCGAGAACCTTATTAACTGGTGACAGAGGCCTTTCTTTGAAATGTTCGCCCCTGTCGCTTCTGACTTTCGACTTTGGAACTCCTTTGAGCTCCTGATTTGTCCTTGATGCACTTAATGTTGAGCTCCCTGAGCTCCAGATTTGTTCAGTTCCGCACAGGTATCAAGGCTCCCTGAGCCGAAGGATTTATCGTTTGATTGCCCACTTTATGGTCCACTCCGTGCCTTGTTGCTTCTGCACCTTGATTTCTTTCCTTGTCCAAGCCTGATCTTGATACTTTTCCATCTTGGCTCTTTAAGGTAGGCAAAGATTGAGTACTCCGCAATGCACCTCTCACTTAGCTTGAAGTAGCTCTTTGAATCAGCCCAAATGTAACCATTGACCTCGTGGAAAGCCAAAGGGTCGCACCAGTTTGATCCGCATCCGAACTATCTCTTCGCGTTTGTTTGAAGCACCATGTCCGTCGCGCAAAACTTGACTTTCACAATTCCATCACTGGTTAGTTGCCTCACAGTCAAAACAAGAAGTGTACATCGAGCTTGGCTTCAAGTAGCTCTCTTTGAATCAGAAACATGCACCCAGAGTTTGCACTAATCCGATCTCAACGCGAACTGTCCCTTAGCGTCCGTTTGAAATACCAAGTCTCTCATGCAAGACTCAACTTTCTCAGTTCCTTCATTGATCAGCTGCCTTACGCGTAACACAAGCCAGCGTACTCATATGTTTCCTCATCATTGCTGGTCCAGAGAAAGCCTATAACAAACTTTCCTTTCCACAACAAAAACTTGTCAACTTATTAGGTCCAAAGTTCGCCAGTCTCCTCGTGTGAGTATGGCTAGGTCACCTTGAATTTGCCCCCATTTTGATCAACTTTAATTCAAAATTTGCCCCAAGAGATAGGTGTGTGTGATAGTTCCCCTCCACTTAATAAATCAGCTGATCGGACTTTAGAGTAGAGTTCTTCGGACAAAAGCCTTTCCAACACTTTGCTTCCCATCTGCTAGGATTATGGCTCGATCCAACTTGTTGCCAATCTCTGAAGAGGATCCTAGTCTTTTCCCCTTTGAGGAAAAACCCAACTGATACTGGATATCACCCATGCTCAGTGAGTTTCAGTTCCGAAGGTGGCCGTCCCAAAATGAAGACCAACTGCTATAGAAGATCTCCCCTGAAATGGCCCTTTCCAACTTTTGACTTCCTGCTTGCGTCTGGTGGGCGTTGTCGCAAATGAAACTAACCCAAGAAACAGGCTAGTCATCCATCCTTTGCAAACATTGAGTCATTTCGTTGTCGTTCACGTGCGAGTACTTGAACTGCAAATCCGCCGCACAGATTCTGGATATCGCCCATGCTCAGTGAGTTTCAGTTCCGAAGGTGGCCGTCCCAAAATGAAGACCAACTGCTCCATAGAAGATCTCCCCTGAAATGGCCCTTTCCAACTTTTGACTTCCTGCTTGCGTCTGGTGGGCGTTGTCGCAAATGAAACTAACCCAAGAAACAGGCTAGCCATCCATCCTTTGCAAACATTGAGTCGTTTCGTTGTCGTTCACGTGTGAGTACTTGAACTGCAAATCCGCCCCACAGATTCTGTAGTCCTCTTTGTTTGATGGTATCAGCCTTCAAAAGAAAAGGTTCCTTCTCGAGCCATCAGCTCCTTGTATCACAAGCAATCATGCAAACCAGGCAAAGCACGAGTACTAAGACTCACCACGAATACGTACAAGTAAGACACTCAGGCAGGTTTACTAACAAGTAACAAAGACAAGGTCCCCCTTTGAGATGGTCCTGCCAACGGACCTTTGCCTGGCCGCGCCCATACAAATCAATCACGGAATCAGCCCACATAGGACACCCCTCCAACCATCCGTGCTTTCACCATTAAGCAGCACATTGCCTCAGTCACGCCCCACCACTTTTTGGTCGATAGCCCTTATAGCTAAACGATCGGCAGCTATCCCGCAGCTAACCACCCGTGCTTTACACCCGAATTCGAGCAGCATCTCTATATCAATGGTTAACCCGTACAGTTCGAATATGTCGTCCCGCACCCCACAAGGTACAGACCGTGCTTTCACCTCCCTAGGCAGCACTTTGCCTCATCCGTCCTACGTGCAGACAACGCCAGGCCCGAACCGCGAGAACTGACCGTGCTTACACCTCAAGGGCAGCACCTTGACTCATCAAGTCCCCCGTTCTACCGACCACCCCGACCGTGGACGCACCCGTGCTTACACTGTGGGCAGCACCTTGCACAACAATTGTCTTGATGAACCCCAAACCGTGGCCATTTCCGTGAGATCCGCATAGCTGACCGGCCAGTCGGCTCTGATACCACATGTAGCGCAGGCATCCCAAAGGGAGCCGGGAACCACGACTTAGCTTCCCAGCCTTCAACTCTTGCCATCCAAACCCACTTGACATACAAGCAGCCAACTCGCCAACAACGATCAGACTTAACCAACTTGAAGTTCCGAAAACCAACATTGAGATCCAACCTGGCGCCATGCCAGATCGGGGGTCCCGACGTGGGTGACTTCCCTCCAAGCAAGCCGCCCGACATACATCAAACTTAACCAACTCGAAGCTTCGTTACGAACGAGTAACATCCATTCCAAGCAAGCGGTCTGACTTACATCAGACTTAACCAACTGAAAGCTTCGTCACGAGCGCTGGAAGCCAACCTGGCGCCACGCCAGACTGGACAGCCATAAACAGGTAACATCCACCCAAGCAAGCCATCCAACTCAGCCGACAGGTTAGAGCCCGTTCCCCAAGAGCTTAACCCATTCACGTTCATGCAAGGAACACTCAGAACCACAAGTCGCGACAGATATGGAAACAACCAGTTCTTGGACCAAATGGTCCCGACAGCATACCGCTGGCGCCGCGGACCGAATGGTCCCGACGGCATACCGCTGGCGTCCCGGGATACGACCCTCAGCTATGTGCCAAGTTAAAAATTTTGAAAGCGGCCTTACAACTGGCGCTTTTACCGAACACTGAAACCCAGAAGGTAATCAGAGTCAGTTTGAGGAAAATCCCACTTTATTGATAAATCTGAGATGGTTACATTTCAAGTGTGTGACCGACCCTAGTCTCCGGGGCGCTAGCATGCCAAGGCGAGAGCCATGACAACATTCCAGCAAGGGAGGCTGAGACTTGGTTGGAGCTCGCCCTGAGTCGCAACCCGCACTCCCCTATAGTATTGGTGTGATTCGGCACCCCCCCTCATACCAAGCACTCTACCCAAGCTGGTAAAGCACGTTTTTCTCTCTCTAGGATTTTCTCTTTCTAGAAAGTCATTTTCTCTCTCTAGATTTTATTGATCCCCAGGCTTCCTTTAATCATGCCTAGATCGTGTGAGGTGATTGCACATCGATCTGAGCTCTCTGGACTTCGCTAGAACCGATCAAAGATTTTCAGCCATAGGAACTTGGCGCCGGTTGGATTCTGGTCACAGTGGCGCCGGAGCGGCGCCAGCGCCATTGGCGCCGGGAGCAGCAGGGGCGCTGCTGGCGCCGGGGACATAGCTGGCGCCGATGGCGCCGGAAGTAAAGCTTGTAAAGGTAGCTTTACAACAGTAAGGAACCAAGAAAGAAAACAAATGTGATACAACTTTCAAGGCAATAATGTAATGTATTAAGCTTGTGATTGTGATCCAGAAAAGACCAATTGTATTGAGAGCCAATCCAAGAAGGAAAAATGTAAGTTACAACATTCACCATTTCCAAGACAAAGTAATACCATCAAGCACATGACATCCAAGTAATTGTCTAGTAATGCAATGCAATGTCATAGAAAGTGACATACCTCAAATCCTTCACATCAACGTGCTATTGAATCATGAGTCAACATCCAACTACAAAATTCTCAATAGAGCCTCGCCTCAATTTTGCCCGAATCCAAGCTTGGATACCATGTGAAGGATTTCAGATCATTCAAGATCCAATCCACGTCCCTGATCTTTGGTTACAATAAGGAGCAAACCAACAATCCTGCCAATGTAGAAAAAACAGCATCTTCATACAAAATGAGATGCAAACTCTAAGAGATACTGATCAAATATGAACCAAAACATAAAATATGTTTGTTGTCCGTACAATTACAGTACCCTACTGTATTTCACACGTGTGGAACCGAAAATAGCAAAATATGAGCATTCTACACACAAGATTGCAAGATATCATCAAGATAGTGCACCAATAGATAGTAGAACCCAAAGAGGACCATATATAATGATGAAATGAGAGAGAGAAGAGAGAAGATGTGTTTCTCCACGTTCTAGATTCAATGTACCCAAAGTTCAAATTTGAATCTCTCTCAAACTCGACTACCAACTTTCCCACACTTTCAAAAAGTGTTTATTGAATGTAATTTAAACTAATATAACTTCAAAAAGTTTATCTCTAAGTCTAAAATGAGTTTTGGCCTCTTATTGACAATTTACCAAAATATGACTAAACTAGACTAAACTAGTTGAAATCTCTCACAGGCAGTTGATGATATGCATAAACATGGAGGTAACCAAAAATCCATTGGAAACCTTAACACGAGAGTTGTTTCAAATGCACACAAAAGTGTACATTTCAAGCACTTATTCAAAAAATCATATCTCATAAACTATGATGAATCACATCAAATCCTTTCACAACTGTGTTTTTCATATATAATTTACCGATTAAAGAATTTGAGACCTTCATTTTGAGCAACTTATGTGTAAGATATGATGTGTCAAACATGTGGGGGTACTGATGAAACTTCGATATTTTCATATATGGGACTACATTGTTGTGAATTTTACATTCAATTTTTAGCTTGTCTACTCTGAAAAAATCCTGTATGATTATATATAGAAACATGCCTATAAAAAAAAATTGAATTTGGAGATCGATAGAAATAGATATGTGCATTCAAAGTTACCCTTTTAAGTGCTAATAAAAATCACCACAATTGGAAATATCGTATATAAGTGTATAATACCATGATTCTAACAATATTTTTTTGGTTTGTCTACTTTAAAAAGTATTATATGACCATAGAAACATGTCTATAAAAAAAATTCAAATTTAGAGTCTTATAGAGATATATACGTCCACCTAAAGTTATCCATGTGAAGTGCTGAAAAGTGCTAAAAATTGAAGATTTTTGGGGGCAAATTGCCATCAATTGAGTGAAAAAAAATTTAAGTCTTCCAATTCCACAATGAAGAGTCAAGTCTAGTTTCACATACAATTGAAAGATTGAAATTTCAATCATTTGATGACATGTTATGTCTTGTCAAATGTCCAAGGGTTTTATGCACATTTTTGTGCGCACGCGCACAAAAATGTGCTGAAAACAACTCTAGTGTTAATGCAATGTAAGGCCATCCTTGACCTCCTCTTAAATCTCAATCATTCTTGTAGATTTTGAGGCTCCTCCTCACTTTCCACGTGGAATAGTTGGATGAATTCAACCTTTGACTTGCTTCCTTTGTGACCTCCAAACAACTACTGATGCTGATTCCTTGCACTATTCTATTGCTGAGGGCCGAAGGAAGACAATGGTGGTTTAGTTAGGAAGTAGCACAACAGTTGGCTAGTGAGGTCTGAATCATGGATTTTTTGATTCAGAGATGGGCGCAGATCCTAGTTGGTGATGGTTGAGCTCGCTAAGCATGCAATCTTCCATTAACATGCCATTTTCTACCCTTCAAAGAGCAAATAGAAGGCGTGATGCAGCTATGAGTAGAAGCCTCTCTATCTCGTTTGTTGATGGTCACGCTATCACAATGATATAAAGAGAGCCGGCCCTAAGTTTTTTCTCTTTGGAAAAAATAGGGTTTTGATTTTTTCTAAAGGGGCCCATGGCCTTTTGTAAAAAAATTTAAAAATCTTACTTTTGGGCTTTTGGTATGCATGGGCAAGGTGTTCAAAGGAAATTTGGATACTTGATGAGTGGTCGGCAATCTGGTGAATTGGCTAACTATCTGCATCAGTGCTATTGCATGCCAGTTAATCAAGGCTTGAAAAGATTTTTGGACATTTGGTAGCTTTGAGTTGGATTGAAATCGGTATTCTAGTACAACTCCAGAAATTCAAGTCACTAACACCCAATTATAGAAATTTAGGTTTCTTGGTGTTTGATTGTCAAAATTTAGCCTTGGATTTTGTATTGTTTCTCGTAACAGGAGTTGAAGGAATTTGGATTTCCTATCTCTCGGGACAATATGCATGTTTTTGACTTTATCACTATAACATTTTTGCTAAGCCAATTTATTTTGGAGCTTTAGTACTATTGGACCTTTGGTTAAGCTGTAATTATCAGCTTTGGAAATGAATTTTTTCTAAGCCGATCTTGATGGAAAGAGAAGAATAGTATGGTTCTCATGCATATACCCAGTATAGGAATTCGATTTCTTGGTACGATGCTATTTAGACCTAGTAAATAAAGTTAAATCGTGTTTTTGAATTTTCTCCTTTTTGGATTGGTGGAACATCGATGAATTGGTTGTTGCGTTCTTGATGATTTTGATAAATAAGATTGAACAAATCAAAAGCTTTTGAAATACTTGTTAAAGTAATTCATTGGAATAAAACGGTAAATATTTGGAGGTAGTTCTTTATTCTTTGACAAAAAATTTGTGTGGAATATAGGAAAAAAAGTACTTGAATCCAAATTTTATGTATTTTTTATCTTAATTATAGACAACCTTAACGAAGTAAGTCTTAAGCCAGTTTAATGAAAAGGAAGAATAGTTCAATTTTATTGGAAAAATCGTAATAATGGGAATTAAAAAAAAACTGATTTCATTTCCAGTTAAATCCTATGGTGAATTATATTCAAAAGATCAAACTAGTAGTGTTTTTTCATATTATTAGATGATTTTTGGATATATCAGTTATTTAGCCCAGGTATAGGATAGAAATTAATTTGTTTCAAATTTTTTTCCATTGAACAAATGTAGGGTATTTTGGGATAGAAAGAAAACCATTGATCAAATGTGGGGTATTTTGGAAAATTTTGAGGTTTAATCTAGATCCCAAATTGTAATATTCTTGAGGTCTATGCAACGTCAAAAAACATGCCAACATGTAAAGATTTATGCCAATCATGAGACTTTAGTCCACTTAGCTTATTGTCCCATGTGATCACATGTGTCTTGTTGGAGTTCGAAGTGAGGATATTGCCTTCTTTACAAATGCCTCTACTCTCCTAGAGAAGATCCATGGAGCCTTAGGGAGGACAATTGAATTCTCAATCATTTGTGCCCATAAATCGGCCATCTTTTCTATTTCGTTCAAGTCATCTCGTGTGGTTTTTTTATCTTTGACAATGATGAAGTGCTTCCTACATTCTTCAATATGTGTATAGGGTCCAAAAGATGGTTCATCAACAATTACCCTCGATACGGAAGTTCATGGAATATTGATAACCTCTTCATATCAGGAGGAGGGCGCCTTGGATCTTGATTGAATCTCCAAATTTGAGGCCAATCACTTTTCTTAAAGATTAAGAAACAAACACACACGTTCAATTGAGATTATTGTTGGAATAGATCTAGAGAGAGTAAATGTCAAAAAAATTACAATCGGCCCAAATATGTAATGTACCTTCATGCGTGGGGACAATGACCAATAAGCCCATCACGTAGAGGGTGATCGGGTGGAAGGTATCGAGTGTGGCCCTCATACAAACCATCTTTCACAGATGTTGTGAGCGACATGCATGCAAAAACTCCCCTTTTATGCTTTCTATGGTTGGAAGTTCCAATAAATGGATGTTAAATCTGTTTTTTGTAATGGAGTGCTGGATAAATAGGTGTATTTAGTACAACCTCAAGGACTTGTTGAGCCAGGGAGAGAGCGTCTTGTTTGTAAGGCAAGCACCATGGGTGTGGTACTCTTGCATTGATGAACACTTCAAGTGAAGAGGAATGGTAAAGAGTAATGTTGATCCTAATCTTTAGATTCTAAGGCAAGATTCAGATATAGTATTCATTGTTTTGTATATCAATGATTCGATTATTATAGGAGGTAATGAGAGCTTGATAGATTAAATCAAATCAGACTCTTTCCAATGCTTTTGACATGAGCGATCTAGGATTGATGCACTAGTTTCTTGGCATTGAAGTATGGCAAAAGGAAGACGTTGTCTTTCTTACACAAAGCAAAATTGCACATGATTTGCTTTAGAAGTTCAATATGCAGGATTGTAAGTCTTTAAGCACACCGGTGGATGTCAACACAAAGCTTACTGCATATGATGAATCTGAGAAAGTGGATGCTTATTTGTACATGCAGCTGGTGGGTATTTTAATTTACTTCACACACACATGACCTGATATTTCTTATGTTGTTGGTGTTGTAAGTCAATTTATGCCAAGTACACTAGAAGTCTGGTAAATGTATTCTCATATACATTAGAGGGACATTAAATTTTGGTTTGAAGTATGATCAACCTGAAGCGCTAATGTAGGTAGGTTATACAAATGTCGATTGGGCATGTAATATTGATGATAGAGGAACTATCAGTGATCATACATTCAGTTATGGTACAACTACATTTCATGGAACAACAAAAAGCAACCTACATGTTATGTCCATGGCCAGTAAGTAGGATTCAATATACTCCTAGTTTTGGATACACGCTCATACTGGATGTGACCCAAAAGTAACTAATATCCTTGTGAGGCCCAAAACACACTAAATGGAGTTTAGACAAGGTTTGAGACAGTGTATGCATGTGTAGAGTTATCAATAGCAATTCTATGAATAGTTGGTCCATGCTTAGGACTCTATTCTAGGTGAATCTATGTATAGGGAACTTAGGGCTATACATGGCTATGTGTCCAGGTTGCTTTTGGCTCTATATATTGAGGCCAACTCGCCCTACTCCTCATTGTGATCATTGATTCATTGCCAGAGTTTCACTCTACATTCATGCTTCTTATTCCTTGGCTCGGGGGTGAAGCTTCTAGAGTTGATTGGTTGCTTCTACTTGGTTGGGTGGTTGCTCCATAGTGTGTTTTCCATTGTGTCTTGTCTTGTAAGCAGGATCTTAGGGAGCTTCTCTTACATTGGTATCAGAGCAAGGCTTACGAAGATTGGAGAACATGGAGAAGGGCTACCTTTCGTCGAAATTTTGGATTGGATCATTGAAATTCTCTTCCAAGGTGGATAGCAAGGGTGCAAGTGGGTGTACTATTCTGGTTTCAATTTGCATGTTGCTAAGATCCATTACTCTTGGGATTCTTTGTGGTTTTATGGAAAATTGTCCTTGAAGGCCAATTTGTGATGCTTTTTTGGAGCTTTTTCTTGTGTAGATCAAATCTTTGGTAGATCTGAATTTTCTAGCAAGTGTACTTTCATTTTAGGTCTCATTAATGATGAAATTAATGATGCATGCCAGTTCTTTCCAATGATTTATGATTCTAGGCTATGTTTTGGTCAAAATTGCTAGGTTTTTCATGCTTTTTGGCACAAAATAGATAGTAAGAACCAAAATCCAGTAGGATCATATCAATTAGATGGTTATAGTTCTGTAAATTGGTTTACATGTGTTAGAGAAAGAGTTGTATGTCATGAATTTCCACTTTTTTGTGATGAAAAAATCAGACAATAGCCAAAAATCATCAGTTTTGATTGTTTTTTCATAAAGTTGGATAGTAGGTGGCTGTAAAACACCATGTAGAGATTGTAGAGAGGTGGACCAAAGTCTTTTGAAGCTTTCCCTGAAGTTAGAGTCAAGAATTCCAGCAATTGAACTTGTAGGAAGTCAAAAAAGTTCAAAAAATGACTTTTTTTGGTGACTTTTGGGGGATGAAGTTTTGAAGTCTATTTTAACTGATTCTATTTTTCTTTGCTTAAATGGATCGCATTCTGCAATTTCTAATCTCTACTCTTCATTTTGATTCCCTAAAAAACACACATGTCCTCTATGGAAAGCGCCTGTTTGTTTAATCACGTAATTTCTTAATCAGAGGAGATATCTAATCTTCGTGAGTGTTAATGTGTCCTTGCTTGGTGAGGATGGTACCCCTAGAGCAAAGTCGGTTTCTTTATTAGGCCAACTAATACCCATTTTACTTTCACGTTATCATTAAAAAAATAAAAAATAAAAAATCCACATCATCAAT
Organism: Diphasiastrum complanatum; assembly: GCA_029204225.1. NCBI lineage: Eukaryota > Viridiplantae > Streptophyta > Lycopodiopsida > Lycopodiales > Lycopodiaceae > Diphasiastrum > Diphasiastrum complanatum. The sequence goes on from CM055092.1 coordinate 29,019,907, forward strand.
TTTTTTTAATAATGATGTTGCATTTTTCAAGTTGTCCTGTGAATTGATGGTCGGTGGCTTATGCACTATCTCCATCAAGTTTGAAGCTATTTTGACTTCTACAAATCAAGAAATCTTCGTTCTTAGCCTATACTGCATCTTAGGATCAGTATGAATGCTTCATGGAAGTCTAATTTATTTTTTAAGACTCTTGGTAGCATCAATTTTGGGCTAGGATGGGTGTTTGCACATTTTTGCATGATTTTGCCATGTGGAAATGCGCCCTACTACAGATTTTCAGACACTCTAATCTTGCACATGTGAAGCCTAGGTGGCAGGCTGATGTGGCAAGCATATTGTTCACTTGGTCTCCCTCTGTATTGAGCTTTACAGCACCCAATTTGGTGTCCTGTAGCCAAAGTTATGATCATTTGAAATTTTGTAGTTTTGTGAGTAAAATTGGCAAGATTTGAAATTGTTCTAATTGCATGCCAGTCATTTCTCTAATTTGTAGTATTGTGCTTGCATGGTTGCATTTTGATTCTCAGAGTGATTCTGACATGCATGATGGATTTACAATCGATTTGAGTGGTCATACGCATGTGCTCTGACAGTTGGGTCACAAATCAGTGATATTGGCTGACAAATTCCATAAAACTGAAGTTTACGTAAAAAATTCTGTAATGATGTTTGTGACTGATGTAGTGTGCTCTGCATGCCAGTTTGACATTGGGTTAGTAACATCAAGATCAGACAGTGTTTCGATTTTATCGATTTCGATTGCCTTTTGTACTAACAGTATTTTCGTCAGAATTTTTGAATTACGTAAAATAAAAGCACAATTTGAGTTTTCCGAAAAAAAATCAAAATTTCGGTAATTTTTTCGTTATCTATGGAATCAGTTTAGATTAGTGAATTGATTAAAATTAGTTTATCAGTCATAATTGGTCACACTATTTTCACTAACTCTAAATTATTTTCTAGTGATAGATAAGTAAAAATTGACAGAAGGAATCGCAATGAATTGCCGACAGATTTTACGGTTCTATCATTCTTTGAACTTTTGGAGTTGGGAACTCCTAGATTGAAAGTTAAAATTGGAATTTTTTTTCTTTTTTGTTGAATTTCAATTTGGTAAAAATTTGAAATCAGTTACTTGTTTGATAGTTTTCTAATCGATCTTCATCGCTAGAAATCAGTCAAGTGAATGTTTGTGCAAGATACTCGTTAAATTTGATTAAAATCATCAAACAATATGAAATAACCAAATTGAATGAGTGGTATAGCCTTTGAGAGGCTACAAGCTTCACAACTTTTTCCAGACTTTGAGATTGTCTTTGGAAGGCCGAGAGCAAGATCCTCGGTGCATAGCATCTCCATAGATTTGAAGTGGGGTGGCCCAACCTCTTATGCCAAAGCTCCACTTGACTGAGCTCCTCCTTCACCACGTTCACACTTCCAAGAAAAACATTAGCATCTAGCTTAAAAAGCCTTCCTTGCTTGAATCCCTTTACAATGCAAGTATTATTCATCATTACGAAGCAAACACCTTGCTTAAAATGGACATCTAAGCCATCATCCATCAATTGTCCTACACTTAACAAATTCTTAGTGAGTGTAGGAACATAGAGTACATTATCAAGATCTACTCTTTTAGAGGATCCAAGACTTAAGGGAATAGTTCCCACTCCATCTATTCTACATTCTTGATCACTTGCTGTTAGAATAGACTTTTTACAACCTACAAAAGGTACAAGAGTTGAGAAAAAATCCTTTTGGAATGTCATGTGGGAACTAGCCCCACTATCAATCCACCATGTGTCATTGGAGTAGCTCTTTGATGTTGATGTAGAAGCCATCAAGGATGAATCCACTTCATCCTCATCTTCCTCAAGAGTGAGGTTGCCTTGTTTGCTCTCTCCTTGTGCATTCTTCTTCTTGAAACACTCGGATGCAAAGTGCCCCTTCTTTCCACAAAAGAAGCACTTGAGTTTGGCTTTGTTCTTCTTTCCACCTTTGGAGCTTGATGGTTGATCATCATTCTTGGTCTCCCTGTGTTGGATCTTCTTCTTTGACTTTGCCTTTCCCTTGCTTGAGAAGTTGGCCTTCTCATCACCACCATGCAACTTCAAGGATCCAATCCTTTGCTTGACATGAAGGATCCTACTCTCCTCGGCCACAAGCACACTATGGAGCTTGTCAATGGAAGGTAGTGCATCTTGAATAGCAAAGCTTTGTACAAGATTGGAGAACTCATCTCCAAGACCATTCAAAATGATTTGAACAAGTTCATCATCATGAATACCCTCACGAATGATGGAAAGTTCTTTGTTGAGAGATTTTATTCTCAAGACATACTCTTGAGCACTCTCATCACTTCCTCTAATGCTTTGAAGAACTTTGTTTCTAATCATAAGCACTCTAGAGGTATTTTTGGATTCATAAATCCCTTTAAGGTAGTTCCATGCCTCCTTGTCCGAGGTACAAGATGCCACCTCCTTTAGAAGTTCATTACTAACATTCATTTTCAAGCAATGTAATGCTAGTCTAGCTCTCTTTTTGTACCTCACTAGATCTTGCCCTCCTTGAGGTTCTTCTTCGTCACCTAAGACAAGGTCAAACATATCTTGGAGCACAAGTAGTGACTCCATTCTTACTTTCCAAGTTGAATAATTATTAGAATTTAGCCTTTCACTAGCCTCAAGAAGATAGGCTCCAATTGAACCCATTCTATCTAGTAACAAGTACAACAAATGTACTATTCAAAGGCTCTCCCTTCTTCCATTCTCAGAATTTAGCTAAAACGCTACTCTCTTGAATCTCACTAGACCCAAGAAGCAAGATCTATATTGATCTTGAACTCAAAAAGATTTGGAAAAAAGTATTCTACACAATCTATTCACTTAGAAGCTTGGATTTGACTCTTGGAAGTGCCAATGCCTTCCAATGGTGTTCAGAATGGTTTTAGTTTCACTCTTGAACTAAATAACATAAGCCTCAAACTCTCTTTCAAGGATTTGTAGGTTTAATAAGCTTCTAACACCACTTACTCATCAAATCTATGAAGGAAACAATGGTTTTTCATAAGCACATCACTAGTTTCACTCTACACAACTTGTTTGAAGCTCAAATATTGAAAAAAACATAAAGTTTTGGTGAAAGTACAACTCCAACAGCCTCTCACACATGTGAGAAGTACATCTGAACTTTCCACACTAATCTGGACCTCAACATTACAAGAAAACTATCAGAAAAGGTCGCCCTCCTTCAAAATGAATCTAGCACCAATGCTTTCACCAAAATGAAGATTTTTGGATCATCAACTAAGCTCTTCGACTTGGCTCTAATACCATGTCAAAACTCGGAGTTTAAGGACTGAATTTGATCTACAAATGATCACAAGGAGTGATTGGTATCTTGGGATCTTGATCTATATCAAGACTAGCTTCCAAATCTAGCTTCTACTTGACAATCTTTGTGATTCCAAGCAAGAACAATAAATAATGATGATCCATGGCTTCACACGTGTGAAGTACAGCTATTGTACGGCCTGATAACAGAGAAATAGTTTAGTAAACATCTACTTAGCATTCATCCACAAAGAAAGTGCTTAAGAGAGTGAAAAAACAAAGATTGCTTGTCAAACCAAGATTTCTCATCATTTGCTCAATAATGGATCCATCATGGATCAAGTACAAAATCACAATAATCTCTCTCTAAGCTGCATCCAGCACATGTGGGATAGCTCATTGTACTCATCCATATCCACTTTGGATAAGATCTATCAAGTTTGCCACATCATCCATTGGTGGTTTGTGTTGACCTTCTAGATTCCTACAATCTAGGACCTAACTCCTATAATTTAGGAGGAGATGTCATATTAGACTCAAATGAAAGCTAATCAAAATGGATTTGAATATTACAAGTGTCATTTTACACGTGTGGATCCACATAGATGTCAAAATACATCAAAAACCATGTGAAAATTGCTTAATTCTAACACCATCCTCATCAAAGACCCTTAGACAATACATGCCCTCCACGATTCCCTCTCCAATATGAATGTGCCTGAAGCATGCCTCACCATTTTCAATCATTAATAGTACTCAATAGCACACATGATCTAATGTCTTGTTGCTTGTTGTTTGACCATAAATCCATTGATGATTGGTAAGGATAATATAAGTGCATCACAAAGCTTTGCACCATTGACTTCAATGCTTGGATTACCACAAGAATAAAAAACTTTCACTATCATCATGTGTATCTCATGCCCATGTTGTTCCTCAAAAAATTCTATTTTTGCAGGTGGCCCAATGTCAAAGAGACTGAAGAGATTTTTGGAGATATGACTCATGTTAAGAATGCATTGACTAGTGTTCAGTGTGAAAAATGCAAAAATAAGCTTGGTAAAGACCAAAAATCTTGTATATAGATAGACACACATGTGTGGATCCTGTTCCCACGTGTGAAAATAGTGTACTTGTCATGTACCATAATCATATAGGTTGTACATATGATTTAATTCAAGTTCTAGTGGCTAAAAAGGTCAAAAACTAGTTTTCTAGACATATGACACATGGCATCAATCTATTGATTGCAAAGGTTAGGTGTCATATCCCATGTGTAGAGGACAGCTCACATGTGCGGAATAAGCTGAAGTAGGCGAATTTTGACTTCTAGAAGATTTCCAAGTAGATCTCCATATAGAAGGAAAATGGACCAAAAGTGCTCAAAATAGAAGGTTTCATCCAAGTGTCAGTTTTGCATGATGAATCATCATATGACAAAGCACCTTCACACATGTGGGATCATAGGGATGATCAGTACCACGTTCTCCCACTTATTGTATATATAGAGCCACATTTGGCCATGATCAATGTGAGACACCAATCTTGGTTCTGGAAGCAATTTTGGGTGATTCTCTCCATTTGTCTACATTTGTTTTGATTGTTTTGAGGTTCTATCAATGTGTACTTTTTGCACAGGTATCAGAGCCAAGTACAAGAGTTTTTGTTGAAATCGATAGGATTAATCCAAATCAAAGCCAAAATTAGCAGTTTTTTGGAAACTATTTAAATTTTGTGTAGCGAGTTGGATTTGATAGCTATCCTCAAAATTTTTGGTCCAGATCTTGTTGTGGGCTGTAGGAACCCTTTTCACACGTGTGAAGTTGTACAGCTCTGGTTTTGACTAAGAAATTTCAAGAATTTGTAGAATTTGACTCACGTACCCAATTTGAGTGATTTTTAGTGCAAAATCAAGCATTTTGTATAGAGAATCTAATCCCTTGATTAGTTCTTGGATTAGATCAGCCAAGAAATTAAATTTGAAGCTTGAATTAGGTGCATTAATTTATTATCTCTGATTTTTTGAGTGCATGTTGAAGTTGAGAGAGATTTTGCTAAAAATCATAGATTAAGGAGTGATATGCAAGGTGAGAGGTTGAAATCCATTGTACCATCACTCTAGATTTGTTCAAGAGTGATAGGGTCAAGTTTAGAAGCATCAATTTGCTAGAAAACGTCTTTGGATCTGTCCTCCAAGTGAAACCTTTGAGAGTTTCTAGTGCATATAGAGCATCTATGCAAATCTTTTGTAGAATTTGACATAGATTGGCTTATGTTGAGAGTTCTAGAAAAGAGATTGAGATCCAAGTCACATTGTTCAACCCTACTCAATTTGTTTGAGTGATTGTAAGGTTTGAAAATAGTCATTAAGGTGTCTATGACAAACATGTAGAGAGAGATCCAATTTTCTAAGAGTTCCTTTCTTTGTAGAGGGCAAGATCACAATATCTTAGTGAGAAAAATCACAACTTTTGATTTTGAATTTCATTCCAAGTCTTAAAAAGTAGAGTAATTGGTGGAATCCAAGGAGTGATTGAATTCAATTTGTTGAGCAAAAATTGACATAGAATGTATGAAACTCAAATTAGTTCTATTCAACTTTCTTTGTGAGAGTGTGAGGGTCAATTTGAGATCCCATTGGATGTCTAGAATGAGGAGGAGTCCATATTTGAGTATTCATGCATGGTTGAGATCTTTGTGAATCTCTAGTTGTCTAAATTTTTAAGCTTTGTGAAAAATTGGTGGTATAGTTTGTTGTCAAATCAAATCAAATTCATTCTAAATCTCAAGTGTGAGATTATTTGGGTCAAGAGTGAGTCCAAAAGAAGTGATTAAGTTTGATTTTCATGTATTTGAAACAAAACACATCTTTTGTTCAACAATCTCAAGTGTTGAGAGAACTAGTCAAGTGAAAAGGAAAATCTAGGTGTCGAATCTTTTTCATATCCATTTCAACTTTCAAAAGAAAGAGTCATTGGTATTTGATGAGTCCAATAGGAGATTGGATCTAATTTCTTTAGTGATTTGATTCAAAGATTGTGTGCTTTTGTCTTAGTGATCAAAGCAAAGTTTCCAAGTGACTAGTCATTAGTGTGAAGATTGATTCTTAGGTTTGTGAGCTATATCTTTTGTAGATCATTCTAGATTATTGAAGATGTTCAAATCTAGTCTCTTGAAAGTCACAAATTACATTTGTAGAATCATATCACAGGTTTTTATTCACATGGCATCAATAGGTGGCATCCTATTGAAGGAAAGAAAGGATCCTAAGTGCAACCTTTGTGGCAAGGGAGGATATATTTTCTCAAGATGCTACAAAAAGAAGACCAATCCATCCAAGGAGAACCAAAGCAAGGGGGCCGAGGTGAAGGATGGAGCTTCAAGTTCAAAATGCAAATACAAGAAGGACAAGTCCAAGGAAAGGTGTTTCCTTTGTGGAAAGGTGAATGAGGCTTGGAGTCTCACAAGGACTTGCAAGATTTGTCTTCAAGAATCCATCACAACATGTTGAATCTTTTGAAATTTTTCATTTGGAAGTGCATTGTTGGGTTCAAATTGCAAAGATAGATGTCACTTTCATGAAAGTAACTTGGATTTATTTTACGTCCTTGGAAAGTATTTTGCTTGTAACTTTGGACAAGTTCAAACTTATTGTTATTATCCAAGAGAAATCAATCAAGAATAAGGAGCAATCACAAAATGAAAATAGTTTCATTTATGCTCTCATGTCAACTTATGAAGAACCATTTTGCTTTGAAGAGATTTTTGTATCTCAAAGGTGGATTAAGGCAATACTAGTTGAGTGTGATGCCCTAAAAGATAGCAAAATATGTTTTCCTTGTAAGCTTACATTAGTTATGAAGTCAAGGAAATGGAAATATCTTCATAATGTAGGATCTTTTGGTGTCAATAAGATCATGAATGATGTGTTCATTCATAAAGATGAAAATTGTAAGTTTTCAATCTTAAAGGCAAGTTGTAAACTTCTTATGAGAATAAGTGAAGCATCCAAAGTGGACACTTATATCCATAAGCAAGTAGTTAGCCTTATTGAGATGGAAATGCCTTTTGATTCCAATATTATAAAAATCATGCCAAGTTGTGGTGATTTTTGGACTTATGTTTCTAGCATAAGTAATTTTAATAATCATAGGAAGTGCATATTATGTGGTCATAGTTGTTGTGATCATTATGAGACATGGAGGTCTCGGATTTCCATCAAGAAGGAGCATCATGAAGAGGATCTTAAGGAGTCATCTCAAGGTTCAAGTGTGCCAAGGATTGAGGAGGAAAGACCTTCTCAAGTTGTGATTCCAAAAAGAAACTCAAGAAACATGGTTGAACCCATGTGGCTCACATTTCAAGGGAAAGAGAAGCATATCTCATATGGTATACATCTCGTACTTACTTCTCTTATGTCATTTGATAAATCAATTTGCTTTAGTGAGATCATTGCATCTCCAAATTGGAGTAAAACCATACTAGTTGAGTATGAAGTCTCTCTTGAGAACATAGATGATGTTCTTAAAAGGTTGAAATTAATTTTAAATCAATTAGAAAGCAACTGATTATCTCATCAAATGTATGCTCTTGAGTCATGTAAGAGCAAAAGTGATTTGTTCACTCATAGTTTGAAAATTTGTATTGAGACAAATTGTAAACTCTTTATGAGAGTAAGTGAATCATCTTCTAAAGACACTTATCTCCATAATGAAGTATTTAGCCTCATTGAATCTGAGATTAGCATGGTAAACAAGCATGAAGATATGATGCAAACACTTTGTTATTATAGCATGCATAGTCTTGCCAATTTGGATAAGTCTAATTCTCTAGATCATGGTAACATGATGTTAGATCTTTGTGATCCTAATAAGTCAAGAAGAAATATTTATTTTCTCATGGAGGAGCATGCACATGAACAAGTAGCAAGCCTCAAAGTCAATCATCTACATGAAATTTGGAAGGAATCAATTTCGAAGATGCTAGCATGGTGCAAAGCTCTCAAGTTCATCAAAGATGTCAACATCAAAGAAGCACTATCATGGATATGGTGATTTCAGATCAACATCAAGCTCATTGGCTGATCTTCACACCTTTCGAACCAGCAAAGGCCAATTTAGCCCATGGAGTCGAGTTCAAGATCATCATGTTTTCCATCAAGCTAGAGTTACCAAGCTAGATTTTTGAGGAGGAGTGTGAAAAATGCAAAAATAAGCTTGGTAGAGGCCAAAAATCTTGTATATAGATAAACACACATGTGTGGATCCTGTTCCCACGTGTGAAAATAGTGTACTTATCATGTACCATAATCATATAGGTTGTACATCTGATTTGATTCAAGTTCTAGTGGCTAAAAAGGCCAAAAACTAGTTTTCTAGACATATGACACATGGCGTCAATCTATTGATTGCATGAGCCACATCCTTTGGTTAGGTGTCATATCCCATGTGTAGAGGACAACTCACATGTGTGGAATAAGCTGAAGTAGGCTAATTTTGACTTCTAGAAGATTTCCAAGTAGATCTCCATATAGAAGGAAAATGGACCAAAAGTGCTCAAAATAGAAGGTTTTGTCCAAGTGTCAGTTTTGCATGATGAATCATCATATGACAAAGCACCTTCACACATGTGGGATCATAGGGATGATCAGTACCATGAGCTCCCACTTATTGTATATATAGAGCCACATTTGGCCATAATCAATGTGAGACACCAATCTTGGTTTTGGAAGCAATTTTGAGTGATTCTCTCCATTTGTCTACATTTGTTTTGATTGTTTTGAGGTTCTATCAATGTGTACTTGATTTTAAGGTTGGAGTCCGTACTCAAACAGGGTTTCACACGTGGGAAATTAGAAAGTACACCTACCTTCAATTAATGATTGTTCTTGTTAGGACTCTGTGTCTAGAATTGATCTAGATTGATCTTAATCTCAAGAAGATTGATAGATCAAGTAATCTGACAACCAATCCCTCTTGAGGATCAGATTAGGATCCACTCTTGGTCCTTTTTGTACTTTTTCCACATTTAGCAACCTCTATTCACCCGTGATTTGTCAATAGAGCAAATACATATCTTCGTTTTAGTTCCTCAGACAGGGACTAACATTCCTGAAGAATACATACTGCTCTGTCAAAGATTACAGAAGTCTGCATCAATGGAAAAGCATTATTCAAGAGTTTGAATAAGAGATTTGATCGATTGAATAAGTCAATTTAAAGACAAGTTATTAGTAACAAGTTTACGGTAGCGCAATAGTGTCTATAATGAACTAATTACCCTTGTCTAACCTGAGAGTTATTTTAGTAATGCAATACAGATTTTTAGTAGACTTGAAATGACTCACACAAAACAGTGCGTAGAATGGACATGAAAGAGAATTATTTCGGTATGAAAGATTGTAAGGGGATTGACACCCCTATGGAGCATGTTGTGAAAGCAACTAATGAAGGTGATGAAGCATCCTTTGAGGACATCACCCTCTTTAGGAAGCTTATAGGCTCTATAATCTATTTGACCATCACTAGACCTGACTTAAGTTTTTGTGTAAGCAAGTTGAGTCAAAGTATGCAAGCTCCTTTAGTTCATCATTGGAGAAGTGCCAAAAGAGTACTTAGATATGTTTCTAGTACTAGATTTTTTAGCATACTTTATGAAGGATCTAACTTGCACCCGAGAGCCTACTCGGATTCAGATTTTGCAGGTGACAAGATGGATAGGAAGTCCATTAGTGCATTTGCAACATTTCTTTGTGGAGGAGTAATATCTTAGTTTTCCAAAAAGCAAGATACAATCTCACTATCTTCTTGTGAAGCCGAGTACAAGGAATTGACTTCAACAACCAAATAGCTCCTATGGCTAAGAAGACTCTTGATGGAACTACATGTGCTAGAGGCCAAGGAGATCCCTTACATATTTTGTGACAATCAAGCTTCTCAACAAATTGCTTTAAATCCCATCTTCCATGCTAGAACAAAGCATATTGAGATAGCTCACCACTTTGTGAGGGAGAAGGTACAATCCAAGGAGGTGCAATTACATCATGTATCATCATCCGAATGCATAGCTGATATCTTAACCAAGCCATTGTCCAAAGATCCATTTTTTAAGTTAAGATATGCTCTTGGAATTGTAGATAGATGTACATTAGATTTGCCAAGTTAGAAGTGAGGAGGAGTCTTGAAATTGTCACTTCTCACTTGACATTGGTTATTGTAAATGTTGATCAAACATTAGAATAATGTTGATGATCTGATTTCACACGTGTGGAGCTTGTTCCCATGTGTGAAAGGATGTACTTTTCATACCTGTATATATCTAAATCGATTTTGTATCAATCTAGTTAGTGTGAACATGATATGACTAGCTTTTTAGTCAAGTTGACTAGTCACCTAGAAATTAGCTTTTTCTTGCATGTGCATGAGTAAATGCTCCCACATGGCAAGTGGATGTTCACACATGTGTATAGAGTACTAGAAGATAAGAGTTGACCATTTTCCTTAGATCCTATTTTGTAGGGAATATTTCTATATTCTAGGAGACTAGCTTTTTGGATTTTAGCCATATTCTAGAAGGTCAACTTTTGGATAAGGATCAAGGATGGATCAAATGGATAGATATGAGTGATGTGGCACTCTTCACACATGTGAAGATCTGCTGGACTATACCAGACTCATGGATGTACTTGATCCATAAAAGGATCATCATTTTGCTAAGAAGATTGATGAGACTTTTGCATTCTACACTTTTGTGAGATTTCTAGTCATTTGTCTTGTGATTTCTATGAGTGAATGCTATCTAGGACTATTGTACTTGTTATTTCAGGTGTATTCCACAAGTGTGAGGCCGCTCTCACAAATTTATGATGTGTTGATCCATTGCTCTTGCTTAAATCCATGTGTAGTGAATCTAGATCAAGATCTAATGTGTAGAACTTGATAGATCCATTGATTAAGCAACCAATAACTCTCTATGATTGTTAAGTACAATCATTATTGTCCTAAAAACTATAAAATTTATCAACCTAAACCTTCTCTAGAGTCTGTGTCAGTCCAATTACTATTATTTATAATCAGTGAGTTGGGCAAAGGTTTTCCAAAGATCAGTTGTCATTTTGTCATATTTTTGTCAAAAAAGCCTCTTTTTTTGCAAAAATACTAGTATTACTCTTGATTCTTTTCCAGTCGAGTTTTATGAGGATTCTAAATATAGGAAATCATCATTTGTGAGTTTGACGAGCATTATATCTATCCCTATCTTGAAAAAAAGTCAATTTTTACTCTCGTCAAGCTACAAAAATCCCAATTTTTATTAGAAAGAACCTTTGCTAGTTCTACCACATATTTATCTGTGTCAGATTTATTCACTTTACCAGATTTGTCAGAAAGCCAAATCAGTGATTTATTATTAAAAATAGTAGTGAAGAACCTCTATCGGGTCAACCCTCACCTAGATAACCTTCAGTTGTGCTAATTCTAGGTTTTGATTCACCAGATCTAGCCTCTGCTGCAAGACCCAAACCATCACCGGTTATTGCTCCAGTGAATTTGATTACAATAAAGAAAAGACTAGTAGCTCAATCTGAACCAACTGTACCTTTGATGGTTGTTACCAGAGCTCAGACATAGAAAGAGGTTCTAGTTGACCCAGTACCTGTTTAATCTGCACCAACTACAGATATACCTACCGCATCAGGTGTGTATCCGAATCTCAAAGCAGAAAAGAAAAGATATCAATATATGAGAAATGGATTAAACAGTTGCAAGAAGAAGAAGCCGAAGAAGCCGCTAAAGCAGCAGCCGAAGTCCATTTCCTTCTATGCCACAACCAAATCCAAGAACAAATGTTAATACACAATTGCACCATCATGAAAAACCCTTCAAGATGATAGGACCAGAAGCGTCACAAACAGAAATTGTTATGTCCATGTCTAGTACAAGGGAATCAGAATAATTCTTGATGTGGATCACTCCAGTTGTATGTGGTTATTAGTTATGCTACGTCATTCTGGACATGACCGTATTAAGTAATTAATAATCATATGAGGGCCTAGACCTATAATTGGACATAGGAGCACTTGCATGGTGAATGACGGCTTTAATGCAAGAATAGGAGGTCAATAGCTTCATATAGGTTGCATGGGAATCCTAAGGGAAATATTCTCTCCTTTTGGAGATAATACATTTCATGGAAACTCGCCCATCTCCCTATTGGAATTTCAGATTCTTAAGCTAGATTTCCTCTCCTCTATTGTATTCATTCGCTGTGGCTTGGGGGTGGATTGGTTAGGGTACTAACTGTGAAAAATGCAAAAATAAGCTTGGTAGAGGCCAAAAAACTTGTATATAGATAAAAACACATGTGTCGAGCCTGTTCCCACGTGTGAAAATAGTGTACTTGTCATGTACCATAATCATATAGGTTGTACATATGATTTAATTCAAGTTCTAGTGGCTAAAAAGGTCAAAAACTAGTTTTCTAGACATATGACACATGGCATCAATCTATTGATTGCATGAGCCACATCCTTTGGTTAGGTGTCATATCACATGTGTAAAGGACAGATCACATGTGTGGAATAAGCTAAAGTAGGCGAATTTTGACTTCTAGAATATTTCCAAGTAGATCTCCATATAAAAGGAAAATGGACCAAAAGTGCTCAAAATAGAAGGTTTTGTCCAAGTGTCAGTTTTGTATGATGAATCATCATATGACAAAGCACCTTCACACATGTGGGATCATAGGGATGATCAGTACCACAAGCTCCCACTTATTGTATATACAGAGCCACATTTGGCCATAATCAATGTGAGACACCAATCTTGGTTTTGGAAGCAATTTTGAGTGATTCTCTCCATTTGTCTACATTTGTTTTGATTGTTTTGAGGTTCTATCAATGTGTACTTGATTTTCAGGTTGGAGTCCATACTCAGACAGGGTTTCACACGTGGGAAATCAGAAAGTACACCTACCTTCAATTAATGATTGTTCTTGTTAGGACTCTGTGTCTAGAATTGATCTAGATTGATCTTAATCTCAAGTAGATTGATAGATCAAGTAATCTGACAACCAATCCCTCTTGAGGATCAGATTAGGATCCACTCTTGGTCCTTTTTTGTACTTTTTGCACATGGTACCAGAGCCTAGTACAAGAGGCTTTGTTGAAATTGATAGGGTTAATACAAATCAAAGCCAAAATTAGCAATTTTTTGGAAACTAGTCAAATTTTGTGTAGCGAGTTAGATTTGATAGCTATCCTCAAAAATTTTGGTCCAGATCTTGTTGTGGGCTGTAGGAACCCTTTTAACATGTGTGAGGCTATACAGCTCTGGTTTTGACTGAAAAATTTCAAAAATTTGTAGAATTTGACTCACATACCCAATTTGAGTAATTTTTGGTGCAAAATCAAGCATTTTCTACAGTGAATCTATTTTCTTGATTAGTTCTAGGATTAGATCAGCCAAAAAATTAAAATCAAAGCTTGAATTAGGTTCATTAATTGATCATCTCTGATTTTTTGAGTGCATGTTGAAGTTGAGAGTGATTTTGCTAAAAATCATAGATTAAGGAGTGATATGCAAGGTGAGAGGATGAAATCCATTGTACCATCACTCTATATTTGTTCAAGAGTGATAGGGTCAAGTTTAGAAGCATCAATTTGCTAGAAAACATCCTTGGATCTATCCTCCAGGTGAAACCTTTGAGAGTTTCTAGTGCATATAGAGCATCTATTGGTGGAGAATTTGTATTCTCCTAGGTGATCAAATCTTTCTAAGTGGCATTAGCTCTTTGAAGCACAATATCTTAGTGAATAAAATCACTAATTTTGATTTTGAATTTCATTCCAAGTCTTAAGAGGTAGAGTAATTGGTGGAATCCAATAGGGGTGATTCAATCACTTTATTGAGCAAACATTGACATAGTATGTATGAAACTCAAATTAGTTCTATTCAACTTTCTTTGTGAGAGTGTGAGGGTCAATTTGAGATCCCATTGGATTTCTAGAATGAGGAGGAGTCCATATTTGAGTATTCATGCATGGTTGAGATCTTTGTGAATCTCTAGTTGTCTAATTTTTTAAGCTTTATGAAAAATTGGTGGTATAGTTTGTTGTCAAATCAAATCAAATTCATTCTAAATCTCAAGTGTGAGATTATTTGGGTCAAGAGTGAGCCCAAAAGAAGTGATTAAGTTTGATTTTCATGACAAAACCCATCTTTTGTTCAAGAATCTCAAGTGTTGAGAGAACTAGTCAAGTGAAAAGGAAAATCTAGGTGTCAATTTTTCTTTCAAAAGAAAGAGTCATTGGTATTTGATGAGTCCAATAGGAGATTGGATCTGATTTATTTAGTGATTTGATTCAAAGATTGTGTGCTTTTGTCTTAGAGATCAAAGCGAAGTTTCCAAGTGACTAGTCGTTACTGTGAAGATTGATTCTTAGGTTTGTGAGCTAGATCTTTTGTAGATCCTTCTAGATTGTTGAAGATGTTCAAATCTAGCCTCTTGAAAGTCAGAAATTACATTTGTAGAATCATATCACAGGTTTTTTATTCACATGGCATCAATAGGTGGCATCCTATTGAAGGAAAGCAAGGATCCTAAGTGCAACCTTTGTGGCAAGGGAGGATATATTTTCTCAAGATGCTACAAAAAGAAGACCAATCCATCCAAGGAGAGCCAAAGCAAGGGGGCCAAGGTGAAGGATGGAGCTTCAAATTCGAAATGCAAATACAAGAAGGACAAGTCCAAGGAAAGGTGTTTCCTTTGTGGAAAGGTGAATGAGGCTTGGAGTCTCATAAGAACTTGCAAGATTTGCTTTCAAAAGTCCATCGCAACACATGTCAAATCTTTTGAAATTTATCATTTGGAAGTGCATTGTTTGGTTCAAGATGCAAAGATAGATGTCACTTTCATGAAAGTAACTTGGATTTATTTTTGTGTTCATTCATAAAGATGAAAATTGTAAGTTTTCAATCTTAAAGGCAAGCTGTAAACTTCTTATGAGAATAAGTGAAGCATCCAAAGTGGACACTTATATCCATAAGCAAGTAGTTAGCCTTATTGAGATGGAGATACCTTTTGATTTCAATATTGGAAAAATCATGTCAAGTTGTGGTGATTTTTGGACTTATGTTTCTGGCATAAGTAATCTTGATAATCATAGGAAGTGCATATTAAATGGTCATACTTGTTGTGATCATTATGAGACATGAAGGTCTCGGATT
The DNA here is from genome assembly GCA_029204225.1 of Diphasiastrum complanatum. Lineage (NCBI taxonomy): Eukaryota > Viridiplantae > Streptophyta > Lycopodiopsida > Lycopodiales > Lycopodiaceae > Diphasiastrum > Diphasiastrum complanatum. The sequence goes on from CM055092.1 coordinate 29,035,460, forward strand.
TCCATCAAAAAGGAGCACCATGAAGAGGATCTTAAGGAGTCATCTCAAGGTTCAAATGTGCCAAGGATTGAGGAGGAGAATCCTTCTCAAGGTTCAAGTGTGCCTGGATTCCGAGAATATTCTTTCAACCTTATTCTTAACCAGATTATGGGTTCCAAATTCTACAATCAACCAGACCTTCTCAAATTGTGATTCCAAAAAGAAACTCAAGAAATATGGTTGAATCCATGTGGCTCACATTTCAAGGGAAAGAGAAGCATATCTCATGTGGTATACATCTCATACTTACTTCTCTTATGTTATTTGATAAATAATTTGCTTTATTAGAGATCATTGCATCTCAAAATTGGAGTAAAACCATACTAGTTGAGTATGAAGTCTCTCTTAAGAACATAGATGACTTTCTTAAAAGGTTGAAATTGATTTTAAATCAATTAGAAAGCAAATGGTTATTTCATCAAATGTATGCTCTTGAGTCATGCAAGAGCAAAAGTGATTTGTTTATTCATAGTTTGAAAATTTGTATTGAGGCAAATTGTAAACACTTTATGAGAGTAAGTGAATCATCCTTTAAAGACACTTATCTTCATAGTGAAGTATTTAGCCTCATTGGATCAGAGATTAGCATGGTAAACAAGCATGAAGATATGATGCAAACACTTTGTTATAATAGCATGCATAGTCTTGCCAATTTGGATGAGTCTAATTCTATAGATCATGGTAACATGACGTTAGATCTTTGTGATCCTAATAAATCAAGAAAAAATATCTATTCTCTCATGAAGGAGCATGCACATGAAGAAGGAGCAAGCCTCAAGGTCAAGCATCTACATGAAAATTGGAAGGAATCAATTTTGGAGGTGCTAGGATGGTGCAAAGCTCTCAAGCTCGTCGAAGATGTCAACATCAAAGAAGCACTATCATGGATGTGGTGATTTTAGATCAACATCAAGCTCATTGGCTGATCTTCACACCTTTTGAACCAACAAAGACCAATTCAGCCCATGGAGTCAAGTTCAAGATCATCATGTTTTCCATCAAGCTAGAGTTACCAAGCTAGATTTTTGAGGAATGTGAAAAATGCAAAAATAAGCTTGGTAGAGGCCAAAAATCTTGTATATAGATAAAAACACATGTGTGGAGCATGTTCCCACATGTGAAAATAGTGTACTTGTCATGTACCATAATCATATAGGTTGTACATATGATTTAATTCAAGTTCTAGTAGCTAAAAAGACCAAAAACTAGTTTTCTAGACATATGGCACATGGCATCAATCTATTGATTGCATGAGCCACATCCTTTGGTTAGGTGTCATATCACATGTGTAGAGGACAGATCACATGTGTGGAATAAGTTGAAGTAGGCGAATTTTGACTTCTAGAAGATTTCCAAGTAGATCTCCATATAGAAGGAAAATGGACCAAAAGTGCTCAAAATAAAAGGTTTTGTCCAAGTGTCAGCCCCAGAATCCACCTACGATGATCGTTCTGATCTTCTTTGAAGCTTCGATCGAAGGAACTTTGATGTCTCCTGCCATCCGGACTACCAATACCTTGTATGGAGTCCTCTCTTCTGAGACGCTCTGAGTGCTATTTTTCTTGGTGAAAGACGTTATCCCATAGCTCCACCAGATCGTGCATACCTGCAACACCCTGCCGCTTTGATACCAAGTTGAAATTCTGATAGAATCTAGTGCAGTATGCAGATCACATCACACAATCACCATAGCCACTCCTCACAAGCTCTCATAGATGGCACATCAAAAGTTAATAGATTACAAAGAAACACTATACATATAGAGTATTCACAAACTGAATGAAAAGGCTGGTGTCCTAAAATTGGCCTACCACCTGTCAAACTAAGGTCAGGCCCAATATGACCAAATTTGACCGACAAACTTGGGACATGCCCCCAAGTATAGCAAGTACTGTAAATAACTCTGTACAGACTAATTCTTCCTATGTGTGGCTACTCGGCTAACCCAAGTAGCCGGCTACGGGATCAGTGCCCGATCAATATATCCTTATGGATCACGTCCCGATCACAACCATATACAGTAAGCCAAATAAATTGTACAATAACTACATCATCACATTTAGAGCTTATACTAATGAATCAGATCAAAACTGATTTCTAACTTATTGATCTTTTGAAACCATGCTCGAACAGATTGCTTCAAGCCATATAGTGCCTTGTGGAGTTTACACACATGATTGTGTTTACCCTCGATAATATAATCTCAAAACAATAGTGATAGAAATCACGTTTGAATTTATAGTAACTAACTTTGAGATCGCCAATACTACAGTGATTACGTAGCCAAACAATTAAGCATCGAAAATTATCAGACATATAATTAGTCTCAAAGAACTCCAAAAAACGCATACATTCTGAGACGAAGTTGAACGCAATAAAGAATAGTATTGATTCAAAAACAAAACAGAAGTAAATGAGTACAATAAGTTGCGGATCGAAGCCGCGTACTCTAAGATATCTCTGAGCGGCTAAAATGAAAGTCTGAATTAATGCACAATGTTCATAAGTTGTAGCGCAATAGCTATCTCTAAAACAACTCTAAGAAGTGAGCAAGAATGCTCAGGAGTGCTCAAGCTCGCAGGCTTGAGAGAGAGAGAGAGAGAGAGAGAGAGAGAGAGAGAGAGAGAGAGAGAGAGAGAGAGAGAGAGAGAGAGAGAGAGAGAGAGAGAGAGAGAGAGAGAGAGAGAGAGAGAGAGATGTGAGATTCATGGGATAGGTATCATTCCTATTTGGCTTGAATCAAGGAGGAGAACAAAGCTTTCAAATGTTTTGTATGTTCCTTCAATGTCTAGAAATTTGTTGAGTGTGAGTCAGTTGATTGACAATGGATGCAATTTCAAGTTTGATTGCAATGTTTTCTTTATCATCAAAAGAGAGAAAGTCATTTCAAAAGGGATTAGAGATGGTAGGCTCTTCAAGCTTAATATTTGTGTGAGGACTAATCACATGTTGGAAGTGAAGGAAGCCAAGGGAGAGCTCATTTCTCAAGAGGAGAGGATGGAGCACTCAAATCTCAATTCCATGGATGATGACTCTTATGTTCACATCAAGAATGATGTTTCTTATGTGATTGAAAGTGTTCCAAATGGTGGTGATGTCAAGGAGACTTCAAGGATCAAGGAGGAGTATCAAGAAGATGATCATGAGGAGCCATCTCAAGGTTCAAATGTGCCAAGAATTGAGGAGGAGAGTACTTCTTCTCAAGTTATGATTCCAAGAAGAATCTCAAGAGATATAGATGAGCCTATGTGGCTCACACTTTAAGGGAAACAGGAGCACATTTCAAGTGATATACATGTCATGATTGTTTCTCTTATGCCATTTGATGAATCAATTTGCTTTAGTGAGACTCTTGCATCTCAAAGTTGGAGTAAAGCCATACTAGTTGAGTATGATGTCAATAATCAGATCAATAATAGCATACATTCATCATAAGCAATCACCACAAGGAGGAAAAGCAACAAACACCATCACTACCATTAACTAAATGCCATGTGTACAATAAACCTTGATAGAGATAGAAAATATAGGAGTTGACTAATAGACTAGCCTACAACTAATTACAGTTGGCAACAGTAAAAGTACATCGTTAACAATAACACATGAAGTTTATAACTGATTTCTAGCACTCTCCCTCAATGATAAAATTACATTCTTCTATTCCTAATAGAGTGCAAATTTACATCTACCTAATCACTTAGTAAAAATATCTCGCTTGATTTTCAGATTTACAGAACAATATCAATGGCCTCATCAAGAATTTTCTCTTGAACATAGTGATAATGTCTTTCGATGTGCTTCGTTCGAGCATGTAAAATTGGATTTTCGACAAGGTGAATGCAGCCTTGGTTGTCACAAGATATAATAGTTGCATCCATCTATGGTTGACCCAGATCAACAAGCAATCTTTGTAACCATACCACTTCTTGTGTAGCATTGCTGAGTGCACAATATTCAGCTTCCATCGAAGATATGGCTACTGTAGTGTAAGAGAGCTCTCTAAGATCCTGCTTACAAGACAAAACACAATGGAAAACACACTATGGAGCAACCACCCAACCAAGTACAAGCAACCAATCAACTCTAGAAGCTTCACTCCCAAGCCAAGGAATAAGAAGCATGAATGTAGAGTGAAACCCTGGCAATGAATCAATCATCACAATGAGGAGTAGGACGAGTTTGTCCTCAATATATAGAGCCAAAAGCAACTTGGGCACATAGCCATGCATAGCCCTAAGTTCCCTATACATAGATTCACCTAGAATAGAGTCTTAAGCATGGACCAACTATTCATAGAATTGCTATTGATAACTCTGCACATGCATACACTGTCTCAAACCTTGTCTAACTCCATTTAGTGTGTTTTGGGCCTCACAAGGATATAAGTTCTTTCGGGTCACATCCAGTATGACGTGGCATAACTAACAGCTTGATTTACTGGAGTACCGTCGTGTATCCAAGACTAGGAGTATACTGAATCCTACTTACTGGCCATGGACATGACATTCTTCCCTCCTGAAACTGCTTCTATCCTTAGAAGCTCTCTAAACATGAAAGAATAACGAGAACAGTTCTTATAACTTAAATATCAACCTAGAAAATCATTATCCTTACTCTAACTTTCACATCAAACAAGTACTCAAAGATAATCCTATTTTCAAAGTGATAATCTCTGTACTGGAGTACAACTCAGGTTTGAAAAAGTACACTAAGCGATAAATTTCCCATCTAGGTTATATTCACCATAAGTTAGTAACATCACCTTCATGTAAAGCATTTACATGAAACACTGGGTGAAATAACCTAACTTAAGAGATTAAAGTTAAAAAAATAATAAATAATTATAATTACAGCATGAAATTATCCACAACTCTGACAAATAATTCATAAGCTTATAAGTACAAATATCCTTAGAATCCAAATTCTAATATATGAAAATTCATTCAATTAGAATATCTAGGAGACTCATTAAGATATAGAATGATTAAAACTCAACTCTGAGTATCCCAAATACTCTTTTGAGTTAAATGCTCCTGTTTTCTAGTACCAAATACAAGAAAATAGCATTCATTCATCTTAATAGACTTGTCTGTCTCCTATGATAACTAGAGTTCCAATCAGATGAAGAACTGTACTCAAGCATCTACAAACCATAAACTGTAGCAGAATAATATCCACTAAAAAAATAAATTCTCCACACATAAAATACTTATCTTGTGAGAATATATGTGAAATCCATAGGTTCTCAATAATACTGGAGTAAAAGAGATTCAAAACACTGATCTGAATTATTACTCAATTAATAGATCAAGAATTAATCATCACACTTAAGAATCATCACCATTTCATATAATCCTTTGACAATAATTAAGTATCTATTTATGATCCGTCAATCATAAATATTTAGATTCGTATGATTCGTCAATCATGATTTCCTAGAATCAAAATCATACTTAATCATTTACAGGATACTAGAGTACATGTTCCACATAACTCAGGAAAAGTTAGAGTCATTTCAAAATCTTTCCATCAAGAAAATACTAGATTTAGGAATACTTTCAAAACATGATTCTTTAACTGAAGTGCAAGATTCAAGTTCTATTAACAACTGGTTTTTTATACTCTCATGTTAAAACAGATCCAATGGCATATTTCGATGTATTACTATGAAGATAGAACTCGATCGTCAATTTGGCGTTTATAAAATAGGTGTGGATATCAACATAGTTTTTAAATTTTGGAATGACTCCAATGCTTCTACTGTCAAGATCATGTAAAATTCACATGTGTGGGATGCCCTACACATGTACTTTTGATCTCCTAAGCCCAATAATACCATAAAGATCAAACTAGCATTGATTGACAATAGGAAAGCTGGTCATACAAGAAATATTATTGTGTTACAAGCAAGATCTATCAACAAAACATGAAACTAAGTACAATAAATGCCTCAACTCGGCTAGAGAGAGAATATGAATGTACAAACTCGAGTACAGAGAGAGAGAGAGAGAGAGAGAGAGAGAGAGAGAGAGAGAGAGAGAGAGAGAGAGAGAGAGAGAGCACAATGAGCTTAGTCTCCAAATTTGCATTACACACAAAAATCATCATAATCTCAATGAGAGTACATCACATATATATAGATCCATGGACTCTCCTCCTACTTTGAGTTGAATTGGAGTTATGAATCCACCTCTCAAGCTATCTAGACTTATTCAAGCCACCTCAATATGTCTAATTGTGCCACCTAGTATTTTCATACATTAAATGTGGCATGCAAAGTACAAATGGCAATTCCTATGGTAGATCGAGTTTCTACTTCTATCTACCTTGAATATTTTATTCTAAGATGAGTCTTTACTAAGACAAAAGAGCTCAATTTATCTTTGGCATTTTTAGGACCCCTACTTACAACATTAGATAGATTTTTCCAATATTTCAACACTTCTCCTAAAAATGTATCTAATGTGGATCAAGCATCGATCTTGAGATAAGACCAAGATTAGATCTATGCTTTGAGAAGGCACTTTTGCAAAGTGGCTTTGTGAGAAGATCAGCAATACATGAAGATGTGTCGACATGTTCCAAGTTGATTTCACCTCCAATGAGCTTTTCCCTTACAAAATGGTGTGCCACTTCTATATGCTTGCTTCTTGCATGAAAAATTGGATTGTTTGCAAGAGCTTGGGCCGATATGTTGTCACACTTGATCAAGGGAAGATCATCCTCTTTGATGCACTTTAGCTCCATGATTAACCTCTTGATCCAAAGCACCTCTTTAGTTGTTGTAGTGAGTGCTTTGTACTCAACCTCACAAGAAGATAGGGATATGGTATCTTGATTCTTTGAAAGCCAAGACACAAGATTTCCTCCAAGAAAGATAGTATATGCAATAATAGACTTTCGATCCATTTTATCACTTGCAAAATCGGAATCCGAATAGCCAACAATGGTTAGATCTTCATTCTTGTACAATAAACCATAATCTTGAGTAGAAGATACATATCTTAGAACTCTCTTGGCCATCTTCCAATGTTGGATCTTAGGATCTTGCATAAATTGACTCAATTTGTGCACACAATAGCTCAAATCAGGTCTAGTGATAGTAAGCCAAATTAAGGAGCCTATAAGACTCCTATAAAGTGTGATGTCTTCGAAGGATCTTTCATCACCTTTAATAGGGTCTTTTACATGTTGCTCCATGGGAGTATCTATGCCTTTGCAATTTTGCATATTCAATTTTCTCAACGTAGAAAAGACATATCTAGATTGACAAATAAAAGCATACTCTTCATGAAAATCAATCTCAAGGCCTAAACTGTAATGGATCTCTCCTAGATCTTGCATTTTAAATTCTCCTCCTAATGCATCCTTAGTTTCTTGAACTAGCATCAAACAACTTCCACTAAGAATAATGTCATCTACATAGATTAGAAGAATGACAATATTACTACCATCAAACTTTAAGTACATAGAAGGATCATAGTCACTAAGCACAAATCCTAATGAAAGTAGAAAGTTCTTGAGTCTTGAATACCATGATCTAGGTGCTTGCTTCAAGCCATAAAGACTTCTAAATAGAAAACACACCTTAGATTTATCCTTGATGAATCCTTGAGGTTGTTCCATGTATATCTCCTCCTCAAGATAGCCATTCAAAAAAGCGTTGGAGACATCAAGTTGATACAATTTCCACTTAAAAAATAGGGCAAGAGAGATTATGATTCTTGTTGTCACCATCTTTGCTACAGGAGAAAAGGTTTCTTCATAGTCAAGGCCATATATTTGTGCAAAGCCTTTAGCACATAATCTTGCCTTGTACTTGTTAATGGAGCCATCATGATTGTACTTGATCTTGAACACCCACTTGCATCCAATGATGTGCATGTTAGGTGGTGGATCCACTAGCTCCCATTTGTGGTTGGTGATCAAGGCATCATATTCAATCTTCATGGCTTCATACCACTGCTTGGTATTGAGGGCTTCTTGGACATCTTTGGGCTCCTCATGAGAAACTAAATAAGCATAAGTGGAATCAAGATCCACTTGTTTTCCTTTGTCATCATAAGTGAGCCTTTTAGGCTCGGATCTCTCCCTCATGGATCTTCTAGGAGTGAAAATACGAGGACTTCCATCTTCAAATCTCGATCCCTCCATATGTTGATTGTCTTCAATAGCAAAAGGTGATAGATTTTGAGGTTGCTTGATCTCGGCCCTTCCTAGATTGGACTTTTCTTCTTCATGAAGAACTACATCTCTACTTTCAATTACTTTAGAAGTAGAGAGCATGTAGATTCGATAGGCTTTCTTGTTGGATGAATATCCAACCATTACTCCTTTGCTTGCACAAGGATCATCCTTCTTTCTCGTTTCCAAGGGAATACGGACAAAACATATGCATCCAAATACTCTAAGGTGATCAACCTTATGTTTCTTCAAATAAAGTGCTTCATATGGTGACTTTCTTCCAAGTGCAACATGAGGGAGTCGATTGCAAAGATAGTTTGAACGATTGATGGCCTCACCCCAAAAGTCTTTTGGCAAGGATGCCTCAATTCTAATGGTTTTGGCAGATTCACACAAGGTTCTATTCTTTCTTTCAGCCACCCCATTTTGAGATGGTGTATATGCACAAGAAAACTCCCTTTTAATGCCTTCAAGCTCACAATAATCATGAAATTTATTGGAAGTGTACTCACCACCTCCATCACTTCTAAGAATCTTGATTTTCTATGAAAATTGCTTTTCAACTAGAGCTTTGAACTTTAGGAAATAGTCAAACACCATAGACTTTGAAGCTAGAAGATATAACCAAGTAAATCTTGTGAGATCATCAATGAAATTTACAAAGCAAGTAGCACCACCCTTGCTCTTTGAAGATGAGAAGTGTACATCTGAGTGTATGAGCTCCAATGGATGTGTAGTCTTAATAGATGACTTTGAAAAAGGCTTCTTATGAGACTTAGATATGGCACAAGCCTCACATGGCTTGAAATTCTTGGAGATAAGATTAGGCAAGCCAATAGCTTTGGCTTTCTTGACCATGGACACCATAGAACTATAGTTAGGATGCCCCAACCTTCTATGTTCCTCCAAAGAAATATGAGTAGCAAAAGCACTATCACAAGAGTTAGCATACTCTTTGGGATCAAGCTTGTAGATTCCACCATATCTAGACCCAAATCCAAGGATCTCATCATGCTTCTTGATTGTACATGTATCAACATTGAAATTCACATCTAGTCCACTATCAAACAATTGCCCAACACTAATAAGATTTTTTGTTAACTTAGGAACAAAAAGTACTTTAGACAGAGAAAGAACTTTTGATGATGAAAGCTTTAAGTGAATGGTTCCTATGCCTTCAATAGCACACTCATAATCATTTGTTGTGTAGATGGACTTCTTGGCTCCTTCATAAGGTGTCATGGATGAAAAAGAATACTTGGAGCTACACATATGTGAGGAAGCTCCACTATCGATGTACCACGAACCATCTTTCTTGAAAGGTGATGAAGAAAAACTCGAGACCATAAGAGATCCCTCTCCATCACTTGCATGAGCATCTTCCTTCTCTTCATTGGAAGTGTTGGATTGCTTGAATTGACGCTTCTTCTTGAAGCAATTGGTGGCATAATGCCCCTTCTTGCCACTAAAGAAACACTTGATGTTTTTCTTCTTTTTCTTGGATGTGAAAGCTTGAAAGGACTCATCCTCTTCTCCTTTCTCCTTGGAAATAAGATTGTTCTTGCTTGAAGATGATTGGTGTTGATTCTTACTTCTTGACTTGTGCTTGTCTTTGGTAAAGAGGGCTTTACAATCAATGTTGAGAGACAGTCTTTCCATTTTCAAGAGTTTATACTCTTGTCTTGATTCTTCATAAATGAGCACACTTTGGAGTGCTTCCAAACTTGGTAGCTCCTCCTTAATGGCATAACTCTGAACAAGGTTGTCACATTCCTCCTTTAACCTATTAAGTATGACTTGAACAAGTTCATTTTGGTTGATGGAGTCTCCTATGCATGACAATTCCCTATGGAGGTCTTTAACTCTCATTACATAAGTTGAAGCATGAGAGTATCCCAAGCATCTTTGGCATTAGTACAAGCACCAATTTCTCTTAAGATGTCATTTGAGACATTCATTTTAATATAATGTAGAGCCATCCTAGCTCTCTTTATGTACTTTGGAAATTCTTGAGGAATTTGTGGTTCTTCTTCAATACAAAGTACAATATCCATCACATCTTGTAGAATTAAGACAGATTCCATCCTAACCTTCCAAATTGAGTAATTGGAGGTTGACAATCTTTCACTTGCTTCTAATAGAAAGGCACCCATTGAAGCCATAAAGAATGTTGGAAATCAAAAAAGATGGATGAAAAAATTGCTTATCTTCTCACTATAGGAACCAATCAAGGGTAAAAAACCAAATCCTATGTAAGACTAAGCAAAAAAAAACTGTGAGATAGGTCTCACTAGTTTGACAATCTCTCTGAAACAAGATTTGAATCATCAAAAAAGATGAAGTATGGCAAAAGTTATGGTTCTCTGAATTTCACACCTGTGAAATACTCCAAAAATGTCAAATTGACTCAAATACAATCTATTTGTATGAAACAATTTGCCTAGATCCTCTAAATTTTGCCTAAATCACATATAGATGAGATTGTTCAACTTCTGGGTGATTTTTGTGATCATTCAGGCAATAAATGACATGTACACAAGATTTGCCACAGATCTAGGCGCCCGAACTACGACTATTCAAAAGCTTATAACTTTTGATTGGCTTATCCAACTGTCATGATTCAAATTGCATCAGATTCTACACATTTCTAGCTTTCTAGTGGGCAAATTGCATGAAATTTGGATCTAAGGTGAGAGAGAACCACCAAACTGAAAATGGGCGGATTTCACACGTGCCTGCACCTGAAATTCCGTACAGTACCTGCAAGTAAAACAATCTTTGTATTCGACCATCAACTTATGCAACTCTGAGAATTGAGATGAAGATAGTTGTGCTCCCACTTGGATTATCTTATCTTCTTCACCTGGTTCAACGAGATTCATTTGTTGAGTATGAGCTAGTCCATCATAAATCTCATGTGTATCTGGCACACCTTCAAATTCATGATGAGCTTTTGATTTCAATGATTTTTGACTCAACGAATTAGAATATGGAATCATTTTTTCTTTGCCTTTGTTTATATTATAATCATAAGGAAGCCGCAAGAGTAAAACTGAGCATAAGGTATATCAATCATCTTGACTCCAAGGGGAGACAACATTTTGTAGATTATTTTGTGAGTAATTTTTTAACCCTAAATTTCATTGTTAGGTTCTATTTATAGCTTAATTGCTAACAAGTTTTTTTGATGTGTCTACATAATACACTATGGCAGCCAACGGATGAAGAATATAAACTCTGCTATAATCGTAATTTCAAGAACATGCACAGAGAATGGGAAAGTAGAGGCATCTTTCCAATAGATCATGTAAACCCTAATTTATGACTTTTAATTGAAACTACTCTTTAGTTAAAATAGGATTGCATTGCATTCAACTTTCAAAAAGTACCTCTTGTGTAGTTAAAATAGGATTGCATTGCATTCAAAATTCACAAAGTACCTATGACTACGTGTGTAGATTGATCAAGTGCAAGAGGAGCAGATTGATCAAGAACTTGCGCAAGAGGAGGGGACGACAACGGCGGCGGCGGCGGGGGGGGACTGGCATCAACAGTGGGGGCGATGATGACGAGGAAGAAGGCATTCACAGAGACGAATGCCTTCTTCTCAGATGAAAACTGAAGCTACACATGTAAAAATATAAATATTTTCTTGTAAATAGAATACATATACATGCATGTTATGATTTAGAATACGTAGCACAAATACATAAGCAATTTTGATCAATGCTAGTGCTCACTTTGAAAGTAACACAAGAATCCTCTTAAAAATGAGAGAAATTGCGCATTGTACTCTCAACTAAAAAAAATGGGGCCTCGCGGGTGACAATGAGCACCCGTGGGGCCCCGAAAAAAATTTGAATCCAAACCAAACATCGTTGGGCCACATTATCTTAAACCATAAAAGAAAGATAGCGACATTTGTGCAACGCTAAATTATGCGTAGCACAAACGTCGCCAAAAAAAACAATTGTAAAATCCAACAAACATCGCGAGGTGACATACAAGTGTCTCCCGGCGACACTGTATATTCTGCAGAGAAAGCAGACCTGAGAGGGTTTGTGACATTCTTGCAACGTTTGCAAACGTCACTGCGCGACGATCCAGTTTGTTTCAAATTTCCAGTTCAAATATGATTCGACATTATAGCAACACTTAACGCCACTTAATCATTGTCGAGTGACACTCACTTATAGTTTCAATTGTCTGTCACGCGGCGATGATTTGTAACAATAATTGCCTGGCGACGTATTTAGAGATGCGCAACGACAAATTACTTGTCGCCGAAAGACATTTAAACGTCGCAAAAATGTCACTAGTTTTGTCATTTTTGTGGCTGATATGTCGCTATAAATGTCGCGAGGTGACGGTCCAATAGCAACATCTATAGGGACGATTGTGCAAGCCGTCGCTAATATATACATAAACATCGCTATGTGTCATTGGTGTGGTAGTGAGCTAGTCAATATCCTAACCACTTCACCCCCAAGCCAAGGTGAATGAATACAAGAGAGGAGGGGATCCTGGCTTCTGAAATCAAAAATGACAATGAGGAGATGAGTGAGTTCCACTAGGAAATATACTCTCCAAGAACTAGAGAATATTTCCTCAAGGATCTCTCCATTCCTACCAAAAGCAATTGACCTCCTATTCTTGCATAAAAGCTGTCAAACACGATGAAAAAAAGGTCCAATTGGAGTCATAAGATTATTAATTACATTACCAACCAAGTCCGGAATGACATGGCATAACTAACCATCTTATACATTGGAGTACCGGCTATCCATGTCAAGAATTATTTCAAATCCTACATATTGGACATGGACGTAACATTCTTCCCCCCTTGAACTACTTTTTCCTCATAAGTGAAAACTAGGAAAGTTCTTTTTTATGCCTTCAACCCTTTTCCACCAATCATCATCCTCAGTCCGACCCTTCCACCTAATCAAGCAATCAGAGATAGAACGATTTCTGAATTGTTTATCTCTGGTTCTGAGCACTCTTTCAGGTTCCAAAGATACAATAAGCAATAAATCCTCCAAGTGGGTAAGATCCTCGTTTGATCCAACTACATCACCTTCATGTAAACTTAATTTTCACCAGCTTACATGAAACATCGGGTGAGCAGTCGACTTATCCTAAAGATCAAGTTCGTAAGCTAAAAAACCAATTTTTTTGATAATCCAAAACAGTCCACAATATCTGGTAAACAACTAATAATGTTTACCCCTATGCATAGTCTTAGAATCCTTTGGAATTCTAAGATATACCCAGTCATCAACTTTAAAACCTTTGAGAGATCTCTTAAGATTGGCATAGTGCTTAGCTCTGTCTTTAGCACTACAGATGTGAAAAACCCAACAAGTCACACGTGTGGGAAAACCACAAATGTGTCAATGACCTTCCCTAAGCTTTGTGATAGCACCTAGATCTAATTTAGAGTGAAATTAACAATCTAATACTTGAATCCAAGGCTAGAACACAATCCACAATGCAAATAATCAAAAGCAACTACATTTCACATGTGTGGAAAAGTACAATAAAAATTTATTACATGAGAAAAAGTCCCTCCTCGAGTTAGAGAGAGAATCACATTACAACCTTACAAATCCAAAATACAGATTGACATGATTTTGCTACAAAGCTTGATTCATCATCAAGAGTAGTGAGGATTCTCACTTACATATATGAAGATCATCATGACAAAGCGCTCGTAGGACTTTGGTAAAGAAAAAAGCAAGGTCATAACAAACCCAAAAAGAGAAGAAAAGAACCATGAATCTCACTCCTAAATCTAAGTCATTCCACTTTTAAATCCAGAACTAAGCTAGACACCCTTCGTTGGCTTAGATCTCCATCTCTACTATGTAGTTTAATCCCCTCCCCTTTGGATCGAAGCCCATTACTACACACGATACTCACCTAGTTGGAGATCCAAACCCATTCTTGGCCCTCTTGATCACACCGATTAGGGAGGCACTGAAAGGGTCCAACATTTTTTTGGTGTCGTTGCCGGGGAGACAGCGCTAAACGCTAAACTCTATATCAGCTTGCATTAATGTGTGTAGAATAGATAGACAAGATCTCACATGGAATGAATGTTATTTGTACTGATTCTGATTTATGATAAATTTGAAATCAAGATATAGCATTCTGCCCTGTCATATAGATAAGCTAAGGGAGACATCAAAACATTAATTAATGGATCCACACAAAAGGGTGATTTCCGTAAACACACACACAAGATCAAATTGACAATAGATGAATAAAGCCTCCATTTGTGCTTCCAACGATCAGAAATTTTACTACAAGTAATAGTTGTACAAAAAGGATTCACACTCTCTACTGAAAAGAAGTGTCTCTGGATATAGTAACCCCAGAGTTCTATCATCGAATTAAACCGGTCTCCTGTCTATTAACTATTCTAATCTAATCTTGTGATTTTTTGATTAAGAATGGTGTTCATTCTTCACACTTGGCATTCAAATCCGTAATCGCAGATTCTCTTGGTCGAAGACATGGCCGAATGGTCTAAACATCTGAATGGTCGGGGATCACATGGTGGAATAGTTGAAGACATAGTCGAATTGGTCGAAATTCAGACCGCTCAAAGACATGGTCGAATGTTTGATCCTGGATATTGGAGTTGTGCCTGAGCAAAGGATTGCACATGACTGTGGTATGCTTAGATCATGAAAGTTTGAAGTTCATAATTTTAGCAACATTACTGATTCTCACCACTAATCTATTAGCCAGCGTTTGGTGAAGATGATAGTAATTAGCGTGCAGATACGAAGACTTTTACACCATCGATCATCTGCAGAACCATTCTCAGACGAAAAAACACTTTATGGTCTGGCACGAGTTTGAATTGGAAAAATCTGATGAGTATAGCTGCGGTGATTTTGATTTGCAGATAGGCCGAGTCTTTTCCCAAGCACGTACGAGGTCCGGCCTGCACAAATACACCTCAATCATCATCAACAACATCATAATCTTTTCTATGTAGATTTCATAGTAGCTCTCAACTTGATGATCACACACAATCTGCAGGTAGGATCCAAGTGAAAAATATATTGTTATGGAAGTTCTAGTACTCCGATAGAGAGATGCAACTTTCATTTTTGCAATAATGCGACATCTATTGACCATGCCAGAACTGTAAAAATGCAACCATGCCCACACCTGGAAAGCAGTGAATTTGTATGGTGATTCTGACTGAAACTTGTTATCTTTAAACCACCGCTCTGGCTTAAACTTCAGTGCATCCTTACCCCACAAGAATTCCATTCTACCCATCGAGTATGGTACATATATAACTTTGTCACCTGCTTTCACCTTTGTCCCATCAGGAAGTACATCATCCTTGAGTGCCTCTTTCCCATCCTGAAGGTAGATAGTAAGGAAGACCTTAGTAAAGCAATCTCTCTCTCTTTCAAACAGACACACACACACACACACACAAAAGATATTCAGGGGATATGGAGCAGCTTAACCCGTGGAACGGGAGGGTAGAGACGCAGAGCCTCATTCACGGCTGCATGCAAATAGTGCAACTCCTCCACATTTTCTGGTGTCAAAAGTTCACAAAACTCCCAGATATTCACATTCTTCTTATCACCCAGAACAGTTGTCAACTCCGCACTGATTTTGTCCACTACATGTGGATTATTGCAAAGTAGGTAGATCAGCCACGAAAGCGTTATTGCTGTTGTATCGCGTCCTGCAATAACAAAGTTGAGAATAGAATCCCGGAGGTCCTTGTCTCTGTAAGTAACTTCACCATCCTGCCCTCTGAAGCTCATGAATCTGGACAGCAGATCCTCCCTAGTCTGCCAAATACACGTACAAGTGTGTGTTAGGAGGCAGATTGTATATTTGCAAGTAAAATGCAGTTCCCATTAAAAAAAAAGGAATGGAAGGGCGGAGCTTAAAAGTAGAAAATTACATTTTCCTCATTATTCTTGTTGGCTTCTTCGATGACTTTTCTTCGCTGTTGTATGACCTTAGATGTAAAGGCATCCAACTGTTCTATGCAGTTTTGCAGCTCTTTCTCGTGACCTAAGCGTAAAGCACGTCTAGTCCTCCAGAACAAGTTCCACGATCTGAGGGCTATGGCCTCCGACACCCTATCAAAGGCGTTAGCAAAGGGAACTTGGGGCAGCAGTGGTGAGAGTGATCCGAGCTCTAGCCCAAATCCGAGCTCGCATATAGAATCTAAAGTCGTGCGCATGAGGAGGTCCTGCACAACAGATGAAAGAGATGCAATGTCGTTAGGCTCGCGTAACGTGTGCTAATTAACATAATGAAAATTCATGAATGAACTCTCCATGCATCCAATCTTAAGACATGAATGCATGGAAAATGTAATTAGCCGCCTTGACGATACATCTGGGTTGAAATCTACCTGTAATTCAACCTCTTCATTAGATTTGGCAGCGGAATTAAGTATATCTGCCAATCTGATAGCATTCTTTTTGAAGATCTTGGAGCTGAAATCTCGAAGTTTACGATTGGAGAACTCATAGCTCGCGATTTTGCGGTGCCTCTTCCAAGTTTCGCCATCACTGTTGAATATGCCGTCCCCCAGAAAATCATGTTGCCTCTCGAGGGTCTCCTTACCCTGCATCCACAATGACCATTTGTTTTTCTGAGTTTCAAGAATCACTCACTTGAAGATCCAAAAGAAATCACAAGCTTGTCTAAAAGACTCGTACAAGTGGAGCATCGTATTCATATTCCTCATCTTGACTGAAGGTGCAGCAGCTCCCCACAGTCATCTAAACATCCAAAATCCTTCATCCAAAATCGTGACGATCGGGATCTATGGTGGAATATATCAATTTTTGTGATGAATAAGGGTGGGGCCCTGATTTGTAATAAATGCTGTATTACATACATTGTACATAGCAGGTTACCTAGGGATGGTTGCTACTTACGACTATTATTTGAATTGCTCCTATTCATACCTATCCATTTCGATCACAGAAATGAATAAGAGCGAAGGTTTTTAAAGACCTTATCAAGCTCACTTCCAAAACAAGCTCCTTTCTAATATTCCTCACTTCAGAATCACAGCTTCAATTATTGAAGGATTCTAGAAATATTACAACAAAGACATGAAATGTCCTAATGTTAATGTTTCCTAGATTCACCGTTACCACTTCAATAGATGTGATCTACACCGTCAATATGTTCGTGAAAACTTAAAGCCATTCTCGAATGACCTAAACTACAAAGGCAAACTGGATATCATTTGAGCTTTGGGATAGTATACAAACTTAGTCTTGAGAATGAATGATCTAACCTTTGGGTAGTTCACAAACTTAGTCTTGAGAATGTACTCAACATTGATCGGATCCGCGGTATGGATGATCCTTGTTCCGCCATAGCTATACTCAAAAGTTTTATACAATTGGGTGTATCCTGTAATCCACTCATAAATCCTTGACTGATTGCTTTTCACCTCAAAGTATGAACCAAAGAGCGGCCACCGAGGAGGCCCTCTGTAGGAAGAATCCGTGGCAAACATGCACAGCGCCCATCTCCAGCTCCAAGGAGCTAGGTAGATGGTAGCCAGCAGCAGAATGATAGCTTGCGCGATCACAGCAATGGGCCACGATGCTGCCTGTTCCATCGCCATCGCCATCGCCATCGCCATCGCCATCGGCATTGGCATTGTTGTAGAATTGGAAAGAAGAGGTGCCATCTTTGTCAGAATCAGTGATATTTATTGTTGCTCTTCGACTTTGCATTCAACTAAAAAGCAACCAATCCAACACTTACACCTGGACATAAAAAATAATGCTAATTGAACATGCGGAGCCCATTGGCTTCATGTCTCTTTATTGTCTCTAGTGCTCACTCTCCCATTGGTCAAGGGAAGAAAAATGAGCCTCTTCCATTTCATTCTTCTTACACATAGTTGCCACCATTATCACCATGTGGCAGACGTGAGGCGGCATGGGACCCTTGCCAGCCCACCTTGTGGACCTACAAAAATTGTCTCACATGTTGACCTACAAAAATGTTGAGTTGCCAAGGATAACTTAAGGGAAATGGATCAATCGTATGGCAGGGTTTCAAACTAGCACGGCCAATCAGATTGTAGGTCTTCACCTAGCACTTACTACCAAAGTTTGAAAAAGGCGTGATTCGTTGCCATTCAACTCACTTGTCAATGTTCAAAAAGTGAGTAGCAATGTGTGAAACAACCAAGCAAAAGACTTGGTGCTAATCTGAAATGGCCCTGCACCCTTTTGGATTGTGCTCCTTTTGGCTAGTCTCTTGGCCCCTTTTGGTTTGTGCTCATTTTTGGCTTGGGTGTTGACTTGAACACCAAAATTGGGATTCACAAAATTATCATGAGATTCATCCCATGTCATGGGGACCCATTGTTTGTCCATCTCATTAGGACTCATTATTAGTGGGCCATGTGTTCTCCTAATCCCTAGTCCCTATGTGATCTAACTATGCTCTTCTTAAGCCAAATCTTGTATTTCTTTGGGCTTGGCTTGGTCTACCATGTGGTCTAAAGTCTACATAATATATATGATTTTTGTAGTTGCTAGTGTACATATTGTATATATAATAACTATTTTCAAAGTTACACTAAAGACAGTACTTCACATGTGTGAAGCCATTTGATCATCATTTTTTATTGTTATTTTTGAATCACTAGAAATTGTCAAGTAGAAGCTATAATTGGATGCTAGTCTTGATATAGATCAAGATCCCAAGCTACCAATCACTCTTATTTATCATTTGTGGATCAAAATGAGTCCTAGACTCTGAAATTTGACACCCTCCACTTTTTAAATATATAGGTTAGAATTAGCCAATAGGAATTGGGACACCCATCTCCTCAATCCACTATATAAGAGGGTAATTCGAGTCATTTTACATGTTCTCTCTTCATGTCAATACAAGCAAGTTGGCCCTCTTATGAAATGGATTTGGAATGTCCTTGCTCTCTATCTCTTTTCCTCCATCTCTCATGCTTTCTTTGTATTTGCTATTTGTTGGATTTGATGTTTATTGGGATTGAATGTTTTTATGCTTTTTATGTGAGAGAAGAGGAGGGAGAAGGGCGATTTTCTATCATTGTGGAATAGGGTTAAGGTTGTAGTGTTAATGGATCTTAATGTTAGTATGAACATGCTAGATTTTGGAATATGCTATCGCTCTCACGGGAACGAACCTCCGCATGACAACTAACCTCATCTCCTTGATGCTTGTGAGCTTGGATCTAGGTTGAGGATAGGAGGATAGGGTAGGAAATAGCCCACTATAGGTACCGGGCCTGACATTACTTACGCAATTGACACGATTAGCCAATTCATGGCCAATCCACGTACGTCACATTGGAGAGCCACATTGGAGAGTGGCAAAGAGAATTTTGCGCTATGTCCAAGGTAATTTTAATTTTGGTTTGTAATACAAGTTTGGTGATGATGTTAATCTTACGAGATATTGCGATTCAGATTGGGCCAATGATGTGGAGACCCCTGAGATCAATTTCTGGTTATGTTTATATGTTTGGGAATAGTGTGATATCATGGAAATCCAAGAAGCAACCCACTGTATCACTCTCCTCTTCAGAGGTAGAATACATTTCTGCTAAATTTGCAGTTTGTGAAGAAATATGGATATGCTTGGTGAGTTATCGCTTATGCAGTATTATCCGACGGTATTGTTTTGTGATAACACAAGTTGTATACATGTAGCTAAAAACCCTGTTTTCCATGCATGCACAAAGCATATTGAGACACAATACCATTTTGTGCGAGAAAAAGTGTTAATAAAGAAGTTGATTAGATCTATTGTTCTACAGAAGAATAATTAGCCACTATTTTCACAAAGCCTCTTGCACGAAGCAAATTTGAAAAGTTTAGGGATTTATTGAATATAAGGGAAAACAGACTAGTTACTAAGGGGGAGTATTAGAACTCATGTGTGTTTGTAGTGGCTACCACCAGCGGCCTGTGTCGGTGAATTTATGAATCTTGTACAAAGGCCGGTGTAACCCATGTGCACCGAGCAACTCATTATTAAGAAAAACCATAAAAATTAGTGTAGTAGTTGAGTAGATAAGATTCAAATTTATTACGGTCCTTTGGTGACCCACAATTCTCCATTGTACTTATCATCATTTTTGGAATGAGAACTAGTAAGTTGTAACGACAAGCTTTGGTGTTCTTTGATCCTCCTCCTTTCTTGTGTGTGTGTGTGTGTGTGTGTGTGTGTGTGTGTGTGTGTGTGTGTGTGTGTGTGTGTGTGTGTGTGTTGCTTCCGCTTGTTTGGAATTGGTGATTGCAGGCGGTGACAATCAAAGTGTGGATAGTTGCTCCTGAGGTTCCAACAGAACCATTGTCGATTAGCGACAGTAGTTCGAATCTGATAGATGTAGATTCATGCACAGAAGAATCCTAGTGTTTCACAACATGGTTATTCCCGACATGGTATTAGAGCTAATGGTATTTGATCCCTTTATCTAATACCGACATTCAAGTTGCCAGTCTAATAGAGTATACAGTATCATCTCGAATTTTCACAATCAAAGTCTGGTCTAATGCTAGACAAGCTCGATGGAGCAAATTAGCACCTATGGAGATTCAATATAAAAGTCATACTGATGGTCAAAGAGCTCTGGAAAATAGTTTCAGGTGTCAAACTAATTTCCACTATAGATGAGCAAGCCATTTCCAAATGGAAGCTCAAGGATGGTAAGGCTTTTGTCTTAATCACTCTCAATATTTCCGACACACAGATTGGCCATATCAGACAAGCCCAAACTTTGAAGAAAGCTTGGGACATTCTGGGCACACTCTACAAAGTGAGAAATGTCACTTCCAAACTATATTTGAGAAAGAAATTCTTTTCACTCAGAATGTCAAAAAGTGATTATATTTAGAATCACATAAATTAATTCAAGACTCTATTAGAACAGACGACAACAATAGGTTCAATGATCGAGGATTCTAACGTTGTTATGACTTTATTATCTAGCTTTCCATCCTCTTATGAAAATTGGGTGATGATGATCTCAACTCATTCAGAAATAACTTTGTCCAAAGTCATAACTATGCTGGTGCAGGAGGAGATTCGAAGGAATGGTGCATCCTCGTCCTCCATTGAAGACTCCCAGGCTCTATACACCAAGAGAAGCTCAAAGAAGCAAAAGTCGAAGAAGAAAACAGTCAAAAATTTTGACAGAAATCAAAAGCCATCATAGAAATTGAATTTGAACTAGAATAAACAACCTGCTCAAAACAAGAAAAAGATGTTCTACAAAAACTACAAAAGGACGAACCATGAGATTTAGGACTTTCAAATACTCAAGTTCAACAACAAGAAAAACAATAAGCAATGCAATTATCAACTCGAAGCAAATTGTTGAAGATGATAATGAACAGAAGGCCTTCATGGTGAACCATCAACATGTTGAAAAACTTGATGAGTGGTTTCTCAATTTTGGAGCAACATAACACATGACAAGCCATCAAGAGTGGTTTATTGACTATTTAGCCTACAACACCAAAAAGTTCGTTCACCTCGGAGATAGCAGCTCACATATGATCGAAGGTGAACATATCGTTAGACTAAATTTTTAGCATGGGCGGTCGAAGCTCATGCCAAAAGTTTTATAGGTCCTGAATCTGACAACAAATCTACTGTCGGTCAACAAAATAACTTACTTAGGACATAAGGTAGAGTTCGAATCAGATTCATGCAAGACTCTTGATAAATGTAAGAAAATTCTTGCAGTCAAAAAGAGGCAAGGATATCTCTAGGCTTACTCATTGTTACTTTGTGACTAATCGTGCTTTAAGCAGTTTACTTTTAATAAATAAAAAATTAATTTGGCATTATAGACTTGGGCAACTCAATCATAAACCTATTGCAAATATGTCTAAGCATTCTTCACTTCGTGATTTTGATTATCGAAATGTCGACCCTCCAGTTTGCCAGAGTTGCATCATAGGAAAATAGTCTAGAAGGCCTTTTAAGTCGAACCAAGAACAATATCTAAAGATCTGCTAGACATAAAAATATATGTGGTCCGTTGCAGAGACCATCACTGCTTGGTGCAATATTCTTTATTTCATTCATTAATGATTATTCAAGAAGAATTGTTGTATATTTTATGAAGCACAAATCTGAAGCCTTCAATTTTTTTTAGAATATCTAAGGAGCATGTTGAGTTGCAGACAAGCAAAAGAATGAAAGCTATCAAAACCGAAAATGTTGGGAATGTATATCAAATGCATTCAAGGAGTATTGTTCGACACATAGTATTGAACATCATAATGCTGCTACCTATTCTCCTTAATCAAATGGCTTAGCCAAAAGGGAAAAGAAAGGATTATTTCGCAGAGCATGATAGTAGCATCTATCGAATGCAATTTTTCTATCTAGGCATTCTTTCCTTTCTCCAACAACTTTAACGTTGACTTTTGCAAAAAATCCATTGACCAATTTGAGCACACAATATTGCCTTTTGCAAAGGCAATGCCAAAACTAAAACTAGCATTGGACAGATTTCATAAGAAAATAATTATTTAAACAAGCTTAACATGACATGAACAATGGATGCAATTACAAAACAACCAATTGTCTTTTCAACACATAGATCCATAACGAAAAGATACAACTACATCCTTCCATATTTTAGATCTCACAAACCAAAATATCATGAAAATGAGACAAGCTACTAAATAGAAAATCTTCAATTTTTTTATTGCCTATGAGATCGAGAGAGGAATAAAAGGGATCAACTTGACATCACATATGATAATAAGAGTGATTTGGCTAAAATATCATAGATATTAGTTGACATATCCAAAGAATGGCTGAACACACGCATGTAATGAAATGAAATTTATACTGTGTAATAAATTTTTACATGCTTGTTAGATATATAGGCTTTAGCATTTTAAGTGTGTTAAGGGTCGGTATTCAAATTTAGTATTTTAGAGTATTTACAGTTACAAGTATTCATGTTCAAGATGTAGAATATCACAAACAATTTTTGGTGTATTCAAGATCAATATATAGAATATCACAATTAATCTTCAAAGTATCAGGATCAATATTTGCAGTGATGACAATTAGTATTCATGTTTCAGTTCAAAGTATTTATGTTTTATTATTCAAAGTCGTGATTTCAAAATTTTAAAAAATTGTTGCCAACTTAAACATGTAGACTTTTAGATAAGCAAGGGAGAATGATATTTCTCTAAACAATGTACTAGAAACATGAAATGCTAAAATTATTAAATGAGAATTCCATGGCTACCATGATCAACAAGTAGACAAACCGTGGGACAAGTATTTCTCATAGCAAACATAATAATTCTACTACATAAACTTTGACAACCATAAACATATTGCATCTCAAGGGTAATGGCCTTATATTAATGTCATGCCATTAACCTAGAAAATAACTAACTATAATCAACAAAAAGAAAAATGAATAAAGCAATACACGTTGGTAGAGTTGAATCTAGCCTTAAAGCCTTTGCACACTCACAAAGAGTTGGACTATAAGTACATGTAAGCTCTATTTTAATACTATTGGATTTACAAAACTCTATCATCTTAGTGGAGATATACTCTCCACCACTATCACTTCTCAATACTTTTACGTTAGCATCAAGTTTATTCTCAACTAGAGTTTTGAACTTTACAAAAAACTCAAGCACTTTACTCTTGGAATCCAAAAGTTCAATCCAAGTGTATCTAGATTAATCATCAATAAAAGATACATACATTAATGCACCTAATTAGCAAACTCTTAGTGAATGTAGGAACATAGAGTACATTTTGATCTACTCTCTTAGAGGATCCAAGACTTAAGGGAATAGTTAGTTCCCACTCCATCTATTCTACATTCTTGATCACTCGTTGTTAGAATAGACTGTTTACAACCTACAAATGGTACAAAAGTTGAGAAAAAATCCTTTTGGAATGTCATGTGGGAGCTAGCCCCATTATTAATCCACCATGTGTCATTGGAATAGCTCTTGGATGTTGACGTAGATGCCATCAAGGATGAATCCACTTCATCCTCCTCTTCCTTAAGGGTGAGATTGCCTTGCCTGCTCTCTCCTTGTGCATTCTTCTTCTTGTAGCACTCGGATGCAAAGTGCCCCTTCTTTCCACAAAAGAAGCACTCGAGTTTGGCCTTGTTCTTCTTTCCACCTTTAGAGCATGATGCTTGATCATCACTCTTGGTCTCCTTGTGTTGGATCTTCGCTTGGACTTTGCCTTTGCTTGAGAAGTTGGCCTTCTCATCTCCATCATGAATATTCAAGGAACCAATCCTTTGCTTGACATGAAGGATTCTACTCTCCTCGGCACAAGCACACTATGGAGCTTGTCAATAGAAGGTAGAGAATCTTGGATTGCAAAGTTTTGAACTAGATTGGAGAACTCATCTCCAAGACTATGTAAGAATTACAGATGGGAAGATCATCATTGTAGCTGTATATGTGGACAACACCCTGATACTTTGCAAAAGTCGTCGTTGCCGGGGAGCTACGCCAATTTTTCAGTTTGCAGCATGTTTGGGTGATGGTTAGCTTGCATTAGGCATCTTGTCGTGGCATGCTAGGGTTAGCTTTGCATTATGGATGTGATTTGTGAGAGTTATGTCCAAAAATGTTCAAAAAATGAGTGGCGACTGTATTTTTTGTTTTTTAATTGTTTGCCTCTTTTTTATTCAATTTCCGTCCTATTTTTGTTTTTCTATATTTCAATCTGAAAAATGTGGATTGTAGAGCATTGAAAGAGCTTTCTTTCGGTCTAATTTTTTTTTTAATTCCATTTAGTATTGAGCAAGTTACTTTGAAATTGGCAACAAAATTCTGTAAACTTGTCAAAAATCAGAAAGTTCCAGATTCATTTTTTTTCTGCCCTGTTTGATTCATTTTTTGCCCTACTTTCTATTCTCTGTAATTCAATCTAAATATGTACAATTGTAGAGCATTAGAAGGGCTTTCTATCCATATAATTTATTTTGGATTCCGTTTAGTAGTGGGCAAGTTACAAATTTTTGAATTTGGCAACAAAATTCTGTAAACTTGTCAAAAATCCACCAGAATGACCATCACTAGGACAACCGGGATGGAGATGTGCTCATGCCCCCATTTGATTCATTTTTCGCCCAACCTTCTGTTCTCTATAATTCTCGTTACATATTGAGGAAGTTACAAATTTTTGAAAATGTCAACAAAAAGAATTTCTGTAGTTACCTTGTCGTTAGCTTCAACAATGTCATTGCTAGCAGGTGAACCTATCTACAAGGATAACATCAACAAGCATTATCTTGGGATCTTTTTTGGATGGTGTCGACTACCCATTTGTCAATGCACAAGGTTATCATAAATGGCCACTAGACAAGCGTCGAGGTTGGTGTCGTGGGACCGCCACCAGTTTTGGTGGGGGATACTGTTGGAGGGTTTGCGGATCCCAATGCAACCCTAACCCTAGTTAATAAGTGAGAGGAATTTGGCACCCTGCATGTGTAAGTCCAACCCAATGATCACATAGTTATTTGATTAATTAGAATGTTAATAAAGGGACTTTAGGCCTTTTTGCGGGACTTTTAATGTCGCAATGCCTAAATGTCAAGTTAGTGAATAAAGTTGGGTTTCCCTCCAATTTTGATGGTTCCCACACTTTTTTAAATTTGAATAAAAAGAGAGGCACGACTGGACCAATAGGATTCAGAGGCCAGGGTCCTCCTCTCTACTATAAAAAGGGACCAACTCGAGTTGTTCCTCATATTCATTTTCTCATTTCAATAAAGCAGATTGGTTCTCTTTAGAAATGGATTGATGAATGTCCTTGTTCTTTCTCTCTTTTCCTCCATTTCTCATGTTTCCTTTGTATTTGCTAATTGTTGGGTTTGATCATTATTGGGATTGCTATTTCTTATGCTTTTTTGTGAGAGAGAAAAGAAGAGAGAGAAGAGTAAATTTCTATCGTTGTTGTGGAAGTAGGGTTAATGGATGTAGTGTTAATGGATGTTAGTGTTAGATCCTCCATTCATGTTGAAATCTGAACTAAACTATCGCTCTCATGGGAATGAACCTACGCGTGACAACTAACTCCGTCTCTTTGATGCTAGATTGACTAGATCTTGGATTCAGGTTAGGCAAGGAAAGAAACCCACTACAATGAGCCAATTCAGTACGAATCCAGGCTCGACTCATTGGAAGATCGTGAAATGAATCTTGCAATACCTTCAACTAACGAAGTATTTTGGATTGTGTTATTCTCGTAATACAGGCACAATAATATATCACGCAGATTTCGATGTGGGCGTCCGACGTATTTTCGAAAATTTCATTATTCGTCGCAATCCGACATGTCGGAATATGACGTCCAAGTAAAAAATCCGAAAATCAGAGTCCGATGATCAGGAAATATGGGCAACAACCAATTTTTGAAAGGCCTGTCGGAATCCGACATGTTGGATTCCGACATTCAGACGTGGATATGACCTGGCATATTTTTTCAAAAAAAAAAAATACGTGTAATCCGACGTGGACGTCGAAATCCGACGGAAGTCGAAATTACAAGGTGGAATATTATTAGTATCGAAATCATAGAAGACTTGAAAGGGCTTATACCATTCATGTTTCAAATGCGGGAAAAAAGTCCAGCCAAACACAATTTGCTCAAAGATGTCATCAATGTAACCAAAAATATGAAGTAGAGTCTCAGAATAAATTTGTTTAACATTTATACTCTCAAAGCATCTATTATAGTAACATCAATCGTATGTTGTCTGATGTACATAAAGGCAAGGTGGGCTTTAACAACATCCCTAGCAGGCTTATGAGGCCAAAGAAAGAAGGCATTGAGTTGGTTCTATAAAGATGTGAGGATTAATGGTAGTGCAACCTCTTTCAAGCCGTATCATAATCTTGCAACGGTGTTGAACTCAATCACATGTGATTTTTTATAACAAGAAGTACTTCGTTTATCAGATTATCATAGAGTCATTCCTTTGATAGTTCATAGTTCGAGTGTTAGCAAATCTGGAAAACAGTAGAGCACTTATGTATTTATTGCATTAAAGCAGAAACCATTATTAGAGCCTCAAAGTACTTCTCGTGGTTATGTCCAGCAATAATCGTTTGCTTTGTTAGATTTATGAGCAAATACATATCAAATCATTCATTACCTATCAAAGGTAGATATTGAAACAGACGACTACTATGTTGGGCTGCTAAAAAGTATTACATAGAGCCAATAGCATGCATCATCAACAACTTTATACAATTCTAATTTTTCGATATAGTAGACAACGATGAAGGTCTATCGCATATCAGTTGGCGGCCACTAGTAAACATTCATTCAAAAAGGTGAAAAGTGAAAGTCGGCCGTCGCAATTCAAATGGTAACCATCAGCGCAATTCTATTATGATTTAACCCATCAAAACGGCAAGATGAAGCGCGGCCATCTAGCCAACAGATTTCGCTAGTATTTAGATGTGCATGAACCATTGTAACAAGGTTTTCCAATGACTGTTCGCTATCCAAAGCACTCTAAAATGCGAAGAGATGCATAACATACCTGTAATGATGTTCACAACTACTCTTGAGGCGGTGCCCACATGTAGATGCTCCAATCGTATTTAACAGAAGCAAAGATGTAGTATCAATCTATGACAATCACAGTATGTAGTGAGCATACTCCCTTTTCAGCAAACAACGAATATCCTTAGCAGTACACGATCATCCAACTGAACAAATGATAGCTTTTTTACCTTAGCATGCAGTATCTTCCACCCGAATTCTCTTCCACAAGCTTTAACAAGTCTCCTCTCATCCAAGCAGTAGAGAGGCCAGCCAAGAGAGCAAAAGCAAGAGAGAGAAGAGCAAGAAGAGTGAAACTTAGGGTTGTAGTGATCTTTCCTTTTATAGAAATTCTAGTACCCTTTGGTGCACTAGGTAATAGAAGATGCTCACTGTTAGATTGAATCTCGATGAGAACCAAATTTCCCACCAAAAGACTTAGAAGTTTAAAAAACTTTTATTGAGGCCATGTTTCTAAGTTAAGCATAATAAGGCATTTTTGTTGGTATAGTGTCATAAGGAAAAAAAGTCTTTTTTATAACGTTCGAAAAATAAATGACGTGTAATACCAATATAGTAGAGTTCATGAGACTGTTCGCAAACTTTTGCAATCCGATTGTTGCTGGCCTACGCTTCATAATGACACAAAAAATTTTATTCAGACATGTGATGTCTGCCAGCGAGCACGACGGCCTACTCGACAGAATTATGAACCCTTACATCCGGTTTTATCGCAAGCACCGTTTGAAAAATGAAGACTAGATTATGTTAGTCCTATTCATCCCGCTGCTCAAGGATCTCAGGCTCGCTACATTATCGTCGCAACGAATTATATGACCAAGTGGGTTGAAGCCAAAGCTGTCAAAGTAGCTGATGCGAAATCTACAGCTAAGTTTCTATATGAAAATATTATAATCAGATTTGGATGTCCGATTGAAATTGTCACTGATCGAGGTACACACTTTGTTAATCAAACAATAAAGTGTTTACTAGAAGATTTTTTTATTATACATAGATTTAGTACTCCCTATTATCCTAGAGGGAATGGCCAAGCTGAATCTTCCAATAAGATTCTCTGAACCATTATGACAAACACAGTTGAAGCGAGTCGGTCTGATTGGGAACATAAACTGTATGCAGCATTATGGGCATTCAGAACCGCTTACAAAAATGGTACAAATCAAACACCTGTTCAACTGGTTTATGGTTAAGATGTTGTTATGCCAGTTGAATTTTTAATCCCATCTTTACGCATAGCAGCAACGGAACGATCAAATGATGATCAATCTTTACAACTTCGCCACGATGTGTTGCACAAATTATGTGAAACCCGATTGATGGCAGTTCATGCCTTAGCAGCAGAGAAAGCCCGCCGCAAGGCATGGCACGATCGGTGATTGCATAAGAAAGATCTGGAAGTAGGAGATCTTGCATTGATGTACAAAACCAAGTTGATCAATGGTAAGTTGAAGTTTACTGGGGAAGGCCCGTATAAAGTGAAGGAAATCCTGAACTATGGCACAGTAATTCTTGAGCACTTGGATGGGAAACGATTTGATACTTCGGTAAATGGCAGTCGATTACGCAAGTTTCGATAGCCTGCTCCGCCAGTTCAGCAAGCCTGATCTCAATATTTTTTTTTCATTTTATTTGTTTTCAATTTTTTGTTTTCAGTATTTAAACTGCTGACTTTTTTTTGGAAAAAGACAGTTGAAAAAAAAATAAGAAAAGACTGATGAGCAAAAGTCAAGAAGTCATCAGCATAAGGAAACGGAAGCACAGTATTTTTAAGGAAAATGACTTAGAAACCTACTGTTTTGGGTCGATTTGGCCAATACAGTATCAGAAACCTTTGCTGAGCTCTCAAACTGTACAACCACCCTTGATTTATCTAAATTAAGGTGGACGAAGGTTTCTGATAAGAGAAAATTCAAATTTTGAGTTAGGCGAATGTTCAGTGATATGCCATTTTGGAAACCTTCGCCGAGCATCATAACGTCATTATGAACCTTCGCCGACCTGCTAGATGATCTTAAAATGTCAAAATTAGGTTGTCCATAGGTACAGATTATGGAAAAAAACATTTATGACAGTACCTGGGCGAAGGTTTATCCTTTGCCAGCCCTGGAAAACGTTCGCCTGATAGGATCAGATCCCTAGAAACCTTCGTCGAGAGTTTTATAGCCTATTCTTACAATACTGTACATGCCTGCAAATTTTTGTTCATGATCAGCCCAACTACTATTCAGTGTAATGGACCCACCAAATTCACCTATAAGTTGGCTAAATTCGATTCATTCCTCACTTGTGCTAGCGAAGCTCTTGCAAATTTTTCTTGTGACCAAAGCCTTCCAAATTTCCTGCATTGTCTTCTGATACATTCTCACGCGGTTATAATTCCTTTCTGATCATCATGTCTTCTATCGATACTTCCCAGTCTCCGCACTATACTATCCATCGTGATGTCCCATCTGCAACGGACATCATGATTCTTCCTAGCACAAGCACGGTCACTCAGTGGATGACCCTTGCGGAGCCTCTACTTACTGCAATGGGTATTCATGAGAGAGCCTTTTCAAAACACATCAATATGGATTTCATCACTCTTGCCTTCAGTACGCGGAAGGAAGAGAAATCCAAGTTTTACATCACCTTCCAAGGAGCCACACACAAGGTGCGTGTCACTGAGGCCGCACTTGCAACTATAGGAATCTCATCCGGTACGCACGCCTCACCCAATCACAAGCACGCCAAACAGGCCATCAAGCCATACATTGACCTCACCAACGATCTGCATTGGACTAATGATGGTTACCTTCTGAAAGCCATCACTGAGCCTTCCATCCACGCCGTTGCCCAATTGTTGAATCATTTCCTGATGGTTGGCAATCTCAAGAAAGACCGCATCACATCTCAAATCCTTCACAGGATAGTAGAGTCCCACATCAAGTTGGCCAAAGCCCCTCTTGAACCTATAATTGGTTCAAGACTGTTTCTGGTGAGTTCAAGCGAGCTATTAAGGCCAATACAAAGCAGCAGTTCGCCGCTGGCTCTCTATTGTCTCTCTTAGTCGCTTTTCACTTAGAAAACAGAATCCA
Source organism: Diphasiastrum complanatum (assembly GCA_029204225.1). Taxonomy (NCBI): domain Eukaryota; kingdom Viridiplantae; phylum Streptophyta; class Lycopodiopsida; order Lycopodiales; family Lycopodiaceae; genus Diphasiastrum; species Diphasiastrum complanatum. The sequence goes on from CM055092.1 coordinate 29,066,371, forward strand.
TGGCTTCCACCTGGATTCTGTGCTTTCGGTTTACGAAAAAGCACCAGCCGAGTCATCTCACCAGGCCTCAAGTTCTCATAGTCGTCGTCGTCCACGCAGCGAGATCATAATTCTTGACTCGCCTTCCGCGTCACGACGTCGTACTAGGCATACCTCGTCAGCCGCGCTTCCACCCCCTACTATTGTTCGCACTGAACTTCCCATTCCCCTCGCCTCTGATGCTTCCCTCGCCTCTGCTCCCATACAAGGACAGTCTGTGACCATTGGGCCTACCATTCCCATCACAGCTGCCCAGGCCGCCTCACCCCCGCACACTGAAGCAACCTCACCCAACACGCAGTTCTTCATGGATATGTTCGATGATTCCGACCCCCTTGGGGCCATCGAAATCTTTGAAATGCCCCAGAGCTCAACCCCAATCCCCTGGAAGAGGATTCGGGCATATCCATGAAGCTACTGTTGGTGTCGAAGATGCCAGTCAGCAACCACCCACACAGGGTAGCCCAGTCACACTTCGGGTCGACACAACTGTCAAGTCACCAAAGCAGTTCGACGCCACAGTGCCTGAAGGGTTTGAAGACGAGGACATTTTTTAAGAAGAAGAGACTTTGACACCTATTCCATGCCAACCACGGACAGTACCATCAGGGTCTCCTGTTGCTGCCACCTCCACGACTGTCGATTCTGGTGATGCTCTTGGGTTAGTTTCAAGCCTTGGACAAGTGATACAGTCTATGATGGATAAAAAAAAAGGAAATGGAACAGAGGATCTCTGTTTTAGAATCCGAAAACACTTTGATCAGCCAAAAAATTGTCCAACTGGATCGAGAGGTGAAGATAGCCAAGAAACATGAAAAAAAGGCTGAAAGCGAAAAGACATTGGCCCAACAACAAGCTGATCGCTTGGAAACCTACATCAGCTCCCTGCAAAATGCCCTGACAACCGCACAGAATCAGGTAGATAAGGCAGTGCAAGATGCCAAGCAACAGGTGCAGCTGCTGAAGGGGCAATTACAAATGGCCGAACAAGATTGCACACGGCTTCAAGGTGAATTGGATGCGACCACCCTTGAGCGTGATGCATATCTACAAACACAAATACCCGATCATCCGGTCACACCAACGGAGATTGCATATTTGTTCAAGAAAGTGAAAACATACAAAGTGGCCCTTCAGGGATTCCAAGGCCGCTTTGATAGGTTCAAAGGAGCAGCTTCAACTGAGTTAGAAAAGGCAAAAGAGACCATCAACGCCTATGAAAAAGTCGCCGCTCAAGTGTTGGAAGCCGGACCACAAATCCCCGTCCCGGTCATGCCGCAATTCTCCCCTTCGCGCCAAGAAGCTGTACAGATGGATACAGGGCTTGATTCGAGCATGTACCAAGGGGGAGCTCCAGATCTAGCAGATCAATCGCCAACTATACGGGCAGTACAAGCGGGTCCATCCTCATCAAGGACAAGCCATTTATTCAGAAGGCCCATCAGCGTCGAGGACCAGATCCAGACCTTCTTAAAGCAGCATCCACATGAGTCCTCGCGTGGTAGATGGGTTCTCAAATCTAAGACCTCCGAGATCGAGGCTGGCAAAGAATTGGACAAAATACCTGCACTGGGAGAGTAGCCGGCATGGAGAATCACAGTTTTTGAGAAAACTCCGGAATCAATTAGAAGTTACGTCGCCAGCCCTCGCCAGTTGCGGGTAGATCCTTATTACGTGCCAATGCCGCAAAGACAAAAATGAAAAGATTTGGGATTGGCTATGGATAAAATCACCATCCATACGCCCAATTGGCCAATCATTCACCAGCCTTACAGCTGGAATATTTCAGTGGATTTTCACCGGGCCTTACAGGCATATCAGAGAGAGTATGTCCACTCTCCGAATCCAACAGTGCGACAATCGGCAATGCTTGCAAAAGATCTAACTCTGTTGGCGTCAGTGGCAACCAAATGGGACGATTGCCTTCCTGCCCTGGCATTTGATCCAAATAAGCTGATGGCCTCAAAGCAAATCAAAGATCGGCTGCCGATTGCTCGACTGTATTTCTGTGCGGCTATGATGGGAGGCTCTTGGGAATCCCGCTTCACCTCATGGACAACTTCCAAGTGGATTGCCGGAGCCCACCGTTGTTTTTTGCCGCATAATTTGGATTTCAATACTGCACGCCTTGACTTTATGGAGAAGGTGCAGTATCATTTAATCAAGATTCGACGCGAAGCCAATAAAAGTTCCCAATAATTGCATATTGCAGGTGTCGTGGGACCGCCACCAGTTTTGGTGGGGGATACTGTTGGAGGGTTTGCGGAATTCAAGGCAACCTAATCCTAGTTAATAAGTGAGAGGGATTTGGCACCCTGCATGTGTAAGTCCAACCCAATGATCACATAGTTATTTGATTAATTAGAATGTTAATAAAAGGACTTTAGGCCTTTTTGCGGGACTTTTAATGTCGCAGGGCCTAAATGTCAAGTTAGTGAATAAAGTTGGGTTTCCCTCCAATTTTGATGGTTCCCACACTTTTTTAAATTTGAATAAAAAGAGAGGCAAGACTGGACCAATAGGATTCGGAGGCCAGGGTCCTCCTCTCTACTATAAAAAGGGACCAACTTGAGTTGCTCCTCATGTTCATTTCCTCATTTCAATAAAGCAAATTGGTTCTCTTTAGAAATGGATTGATGAATGTCCTTGATCTTCCTCTCTTCTCCTCCATTTCTCATGCTTTCTTTGGATTTTGTTGGATTTGATCATTATTGGGATTGTTATTTCTTATGCTTTTTGTTAAGTTTCTATCATTTTTGTGGATTTAGGGTTAATGGAAGTAGGGTTAATGGATGTAGTGTTAATGGATGTTAGTGTTAAATCCTCCATTCATGTTGAAATCTGAACTATACTATCGCTCTCATGGGAACGAACCTACGCGTGACAACTAATTCCATCTCTTTGATGCTAGATTGACTAGATCTTGGATTCAGGTTAGGCAAGGAAAGAAACCCACTACAGGGTCTTATGTATATACCTGTGCAGACGCTTATAGATAGATGATTTGAAATCGAACCTAATTGAAAAAGAAGACCGTAGTAATAATCGATGCTACAAGATGTACATGTTATCTCCGTTAGTGATTAAATACTAGTATCCTCTTCGAAGTAGACACCGGTAAACAGTATGCTAGTAGCTTGACAGACGCATGAGTGATAAAAACTAAACATGCAAGATTTTGAGTTGTAATTCTTGTATCATAGAATGAAAACACAGTTATTTATCGTTGGGACTTGTAGGTGGCCTTTCAAAAAAATAGTTGAATATACATTCTATCCATCGCTGCATAGTAGTGCTTATTATGTGTTATGAATAGCAAAAAAATCATCATTTCCATATATGTGCAATGGTGAGTTGATCATCACTAGATTTGAAGAATGCAAACATACTTTTGAAGCTACAAAAAATGTATGCCACATGACCATCGCTGGCATGCGGTCAATATTATCAACAAAAGTTTATGGAGATAAGCACTTAGTCCCATCGCTAGTCCATCGTTGTGGACAACGGACAGCTTTCAATCAAATAAAGAACAAAAAAAATTGCTTGATCCATCGCTAAAACATCGGACCATATTATCTTCTATGTAAGCCATTTTTGTGAGCATGCTTCACTGTTGGTCCAGCACTGTGGATAGCGAGTTAGTTTATCACAAAAAGTGCCATAAGAATGGAATATGATCCATCAATGGTCCATCACTAGAGATTGGATCATCAATCCATGCATAACCACTCAAAAGATACTACAAACCTTATTGTGTAGTGAGGATATATCCTACTCACACAACAAAGCAAGCTCTCTTAACATAAATAGATGAATGCATCAATAGGAAATCACACAAGATACATACCGTATAATAGAAACTAACAAACTCAAGCTTGATAGGGTGCCCTCTTTGCAGTGGGCAGATCTCCAATCTCTCTTCTCACCATATTGTAGAGAAGCCTTCATTGAGAGCAGGTGATATATAGCGGTCCAAGAGGAAGCTTTGTAGAAGGACCCTTTTGGCCAATTTTGGTGGGAACTTTTTGAATAGTGCCATAAATGCTTTGGTTGGCAAAGGCTTAGGATTGTGATTTGATCAGGGAATGTGCCTTAACATAAAGAAGAGTCCATGAGAGAGAGAGAGAGAGAGACTCTGGTGGTGGTTGGAGGGCGGGGAGTGCTTGCAGCTCGTTTCCTTTGATGGTCTGGGCTGTAAATTAGATCTGCCAGCTGCCTCTTGAAGACTCGTGGAGATATTTGGATAGGAATTCGTTGATCTTTTTTTCCACGGACTTGGGGTGTCTGAAGACCCGGCTCGCAGATATAGAGCACAAGCCTCGTGATGATGACACTTGTCCTTCTCCTTGGCTCTGGCGGGGGCCCGTGTCTTGGCCTTGGTCCTGCGCGTCTGCTCCAGTATCGGGAGGCCCTTGGTCTTGCCCGCCTGACCCTTGATCCTGACTTGTGTCCCCTGCTGTCTGCTGGCCTTGATCTTGGCTCATGCATGCCTGTGAAGCATCAAAGAGAGGTGACATTGGAATTACCACCGGGGTTGGGTGAGCCTTCTGTTCCTTAAACTGCTGACAAGCCTTGAGGGCTTGTTTGGCCTGGGTGAGCTCTTGAGTTGCGCTGGCTCGGTACTTGTCGAACTCTGTTTGGTAGTTGTTCAAAGTTTGACTGTAGACCTGCACCTGATGCTTGAAAAGATTCATCTCTGCTTGAGAGAGTGGCCTCGAGTCAGGTGCGGGTTGAGCTTACCAGAGAGTTTTTCGCTTTGCAGTGCTTGCACCTCCACTCCCAAGCGTGTGTTTTCTGCTTCATATATCTGGAGTTGCGCCTGCCATTGGGACGGCCCCTGGCTTTCTGATGTTCATCTATGGTTTTAAGCGTAAGAATAGAATCCCTATATTGAGAGATGTATTGGGTTATAGAGACTTGTCCATGACCAACCTTTCCCAGGCCTCCCACGTCCTATCAAGTTCATTGGCAAGAAAGAACTCTCATAGAAAAGCTTCCTTGAAAGCCTTCATGACTAGGGTATCTGCCCGCCAGTCTCTCGTAGGTTCAGACACCACTTGTAGGCCATGGGAAGGACAAACTAGCTTCTAGGGCTTGCAAGTAATTAGGGATTTGTTTCAATGCATAAATATATCTTTATTTGCTTAAAAAGATTTGAAGTATATATGTATATCTATCTTTTCCTTTCTCATTAAAAGTTGGAGACTTTAAATCGTTGAATATATTGGGCTTTTGTTTGCTATCTCTCGACTTAGTGAGAATTGCGAGAGACACTGGCAACTGGGAGGTACTAGGAACTGAAACTGGAGGAGTAGGGGTAATCGAAGAATCCTTAACTAAACTGTAAAACAAACTTTCAATATCAAGAAATGACAGTTTGTACTCTTCATCTATGTCCATTTCACTCTTTCCTCTCTGAAACAAATTGCTTCTTCTCCCAACTCGTCTATGGCTCTTCCTGGGAAAACTGGATTATCCTCAGGAGTTGTCATTTTGAAGTTCGAATACGGAGCCAAAATGTGAAGCAAATTCAAAAAGAAAAGGGTAAGAACTTAGCTCAAGATGAAGCCCACTCACCAAGTTAAATACCGAAGATATTCCCTTAGCTTCGCTTCGAAAGGTTTCAAAAATATTGGCAACTTAACAGCTTCACCACACTCCTATATATCCTCGTTCCTTTGTGGCACCTTATTGGAACAAGCTTCGAATTGTACACACAAAATTTCAAATTGATAGAAAGATAAGATGACTTCCACTTTGAAACAATTTGATATTGTTTGGTTGCTTCTAGAAGTGCTGAAGCTATTGCATGGAGTGATTTTTGGCTTGCATATAGTCAATTCAAAGTCAAAGGTAACATGCAATATGGTGGAAATGGATAGCAAACAAGTAGGTGCTCTTATTAAACTTTTAGCAGAACTTAATTCTCAGAGGACATTCCCAATCAACTTCATGCATGCATGGGAAATCCTTCTAGGATTGGCAAGCACAATAGCGCTAAGGTTTATATAGTATGTGGCGATTTATATAAATGTAGCTCTAGCTTGAGTATAACGAGAGAATCAAAGATTCAGTCTGCATGAAATGTGAGTGGCAGAGATCCACAATTGTATGATAATGGTTTGTATGAGAAGCACTTAGGCCATCGGTTGGAAAGACAATTTCTCATATAGGAGATGGTTTCTCTTTCTCATTAGTATTTTACTTTTCAAGATGTTGGAGAGTTATGTTGAATGTGTCTCTTTACCTACTCATGTCACTACCCATTCCTTATAATTGTTTCCAATTGCAAGGTACACAGTATTTGCAATACATAATCGTTTGCATGTCAAAACTTGTAAATGTAATGCACGTTGACGTTCAAGTTTAGCAAATCTGAAGTATTATGGTGAGTGTCTATTTGTGTCAAAAGTTCAATGCAAATGTGGTGACTTGTTGTGATAATGGTAGTTCTAATCCTTGTGATTTAACTTTCGTGCTAGTTGGGGCCCAATTCTTTTGTTTGGTGGAGATTAGGGTGTTCACTTCTTCCAAATCCAAATGTTTCGTTGGGCCATTTAGAAGAGGGATGGCTTCTACATTAGTCATGTTATGTTAGTGGGTTCCTGTGAAAAATTGTCAACTAGTTTGATTGTTTATTTGGCAATTTTGAGGCCAACATGATATCACAACTTAGAGATAGGTTTATATTTGTCAATAAAGGCCTAAATAGTGTTTGTACTATTTTTGGCAAGTAGATAAGTCGATGAGGTCGATTTGGACCCATTCTAATTGGCTAGATCAAATTTGGCTAAAGATCATTGATGAACTAAATGTGTTTGGATCTCTGATTTTTCACAGTTCCTACATAGGGTGTTATGTTCCAACCGCCCAAGTGTGCAACCTCGCTCCTATGTTCCAAGAAGCCGAGATGGATTACCCCCTTAATTCTTAGCTATAAAATATGCACCACAAAAGAGAAATGTGAAGTGACATAAGCCACATTTTGAAATGCATAGTTGACTACCATTTAGCTTGCACTCAAGATAGTCCACACAACGTATCAACTCACACATGTTGCTTTGCATTATATCGATGGAGCAGACAACATTAAACACTCAGAACATCGTTTATTCTACCATAAGAAATGTCAGCTCACATCTATCAATGCAATCAATCAAAAAATTGCTTCATGTATCCATATGAGTTAGCATAACCATTCTTACAAACATCCAACATATCAGAAGTCAAGAAACATAGGATTATAGAAAAGTATACCACAGTCGCTTGAGCAATTTTTTGAACAATTATCCTAACAGCTACAACACCTCTCAAGCTTTCTTATGACTACCTAGCTATGGCCCTATATAAGACCACCTCTTGAATAACGCAACGCATGCAACACATCATGAAGAGCATGACTTCTCCTCCACTTTTTTGCATTCTATGCTAAGGAAATATGGCATGGCATGATAGGCAACTCGTTCATATTTTGAGGAGCTATAGGAAAGGTGTGAATTGCAACAATATTTTCCTTCCGATACATTCTACAATGTTTTTCTCATTCTATATGCAAGCATTTAAAACTCAATGTACAAAACATTGAAAAAACTTCAAACATTGAAATCTCTCTCTCTCTCTCTCTCTCTCTCTCTCTCTCTCTCTCTCTCTCTCTCTCTCTCTCTCTCTCTCTCTCTCTCTCTCTCTCTCTCTCTCTCTCTCTCTCTTGCGCGCGCGCGCGCGCACACGCGCTCTTGCTCAATCTTTTGTTATAAATTAGAAACCCAAAGAAAACATCATGAAATAAAAATTTGAGAGGGAGTTTTGTTGCAAGATCTATAATAGAAAAATACTTCTTAAAATTAATTATATGCGCATATGACCTTAGACTAGGAGTTAAAGTAATCCTCAAATGAAGTTATCATACTGATTGTTTGGGAAGTAAACATTAGGATTTTTTTGTTTTAGTAGTTAGCAGACACAAATCTTTATATATTCAAAAACATTAAGTATGCAATTTTTTTGGAACAAAACTGAGACATGGCTCTTACAATGTTGAAGAAAAATACAATTTGAAAATGGAGTGTTGAAGAGATGCCTTTGTGATTTCATCGCATAGAAACATTGTTCAACTTGATAGAACATAACATTGTAGAAAATTCTTTCTTAGCATTGCATGGAGGAAATTATCTCTTGGAGTGCGTGCACATACTCAATCTTTTCAGCATGCCCTTTGAGGCACCTTCAGATTTGCATCGAGCTCGAATTCTTTCTTTTGCAAGATGGTTGTCAGCTCAGTCTATCATTCCATCTTAAATTTCTTGAAACTTTCCCTTGGGAACTTATGTTTTTGTCATCACCGTTCTCACAAATTTTCTATCAATAAAGGCATCAAGGGTTTATGAAATCTGTGTCGACTGAGCTCCTCCCTTCGAATCAAAGTCTAGAGTTCAATTGAAGAGGAGTGCACATGAACATACAAGATATTATAAGGTTCCAACAACTTAAGTGGGCAAATTTGCCAGTACGTTATCACATCATTAGCATTTTCTATGCAGATAGACCTTTACAGTACCACATTCTGAACAGTTACATTCTGGAGTAAGATCCTCAAAGGTTAAGTGTGATGCATTGTGAAATACAACACATTCCAAAAATCATAACATGCAGAAGCATTTTCATACCTATGATCAAGATTCAAGTGCCTATCCTTTCTTCAATGCTGTAGACATTGGACAAACTAGGATTGAAAGTTGAAATGCTTCGATTATATTCGAAAGGAAAAAAAACACTATCAAAATTTGTAGTGTATGATAGTACTTTTCAATGATAAACAAAAGTCATGTGAAAATAATATCAATCAAAGTGTATAAACATTGTGCAATGTCCTACCTCCACATTGTTGGCAACTAGAGTAGCAGTGAATTCCATGTTCAATACTATGAATGATGTGTTTCATATTATTTCCATGGAAATTATAATTTCCCAATAACAAGTACCAAGTTCAATAAACTGAAGAATGGATTAGCATGTTAGACTTCATACTTCTCTGTGACGAGACCTTCAGCCAACGGACAAATCACAAATACATTTCAACAGATTAAGCTTGTCTATTACAGTAATTTTCTCCAGAGGGTAATTTTGTATAAGCATGCAATGAGGAAGAAAACCAATGCACTACCTAACATGGATTTATAAAGCATGCCAGAGTAAGGATTGCCACACTTAGAGAATGGCAAATATTGCTATCAATATAAGATACCCACCCATTTTCTACATCTACATCCATCCTGACACAGCAGCAGCATGGAGTGGATGGAACTAAGAACTAGCAGTGCGTCCTGATCCAGTAAAACCTCTTGCAGCAATCAATTGCGTGTACGTGTATCTGGCACCGCTATAGTACATGGAGAGCTCTGCTGATAAGAGCTTGTAGAGAATAGTCAGCCCAAAACTATTGAAAAACCCTCAAGAGCACATAGCTTTCTCCAGCACCTCCTTCAGCTGTCCATTTTGAAATGCTTCTGCCAAACCATAGTAGTCAGTAAGAATATAAGGACTGAATTTTAGACAACTTTTACCATGAATTTCTTCAGAATGACTACCATGCCCAAAATATTCCATAAATCCTATGCTAAACTTCAGGCATGGCTAGGGCTACACGATTGTCGACACCTTATGATTAAAAACATATATGAAGTGTAGCTACTAAACACGGCTACCATCTAATAGCTACCAATATTTGATAACTGCTAATGACAAAATGTAACTATGATGGTGGTGATGGTATGCATGTATATGCTCATTATAAAATCATCAAATCAAATCCTTCTCCACTGAAGAATGATGTAATGGAGACTGCAGCTGGAGGTAATGTGTGCTGATGACGTCGTCTATGAGGTCTTTTGTGAAGTGTGTCTCCTCATGTCGATGATCCTACATGCAGCAGGAATCTGGGTGGTACGCCGTCTCACGTCTCTGTGTCGGGAGTCATCATCAACCTCACTATCCTCTGATTCTAGATCAAGTCATGACCTCTTGCGAGAGAAGAAGGATGTGATCTGGAGTTGTGTGTCAGAGTGACTACACTCAGCTGGCTGACATAGATCCTGTCGTAAAAGTAACATCTCTTTAATCATGAGTGCAACACAACGTGGATCCTCATATGCTATAGTCAACCGTAGAGTGACTGGTGCATCTCGGAAAAGACAGCAATATCTCCTAATGATCTCATAGTATGCGCTGGACATCTGAATAAGAAGTGTTCCTCCGACTCTATCTCGGATAATGAGCACACCGGGCAAATCTGCTCCTCCAGAGAGAGAGAGAGAGAGAGAGAGAGACACACACACACACACACACACACATAAAAAACGGATCTCCCAACCATGTCAATGTTGGCATAGGCTAGAATTCATAGTTCGGTCTCTTTTCTGACTGCTTCAGTTTAAGTCAGAAAAGCTGCAGGTACCCCAAAGTTGCCAGGGAACAAATTCCCACCACGAGGGGGGGATCCTACGTCCCCCCCCCCTTGCAGGTGCCATGGGTTCCCAGCCTGTTTCCTGAGCAGCTCAAGTGTCGGACCTATTTTTTTTGTCTCCTGGAAACTCATTAGTTTCCCCCTCCTACACCTGGTATTTTGAATTTCTGTGTCTGTTATCTATAATTTCACTGCTCAAACTGTGTTCTCAAGGATTGACTTTTCAAATTTTTTGTTCTGTTTTTTTTTATGGCATCCCCACCACCACCCCCTACGAAACATTCCCATCCTTGGAGGTCTGGGCATTCCCTATTTCGATTCCTTGGCAATTATACGTAGGTCTGATATTTTCCACAAGATGCCAACTCAATGCATATGAAGATGAAGTGAATAAAGGCAAAATCTAGTTTCCCTCTGAAACAAAGTTATTCTGGAAATAGATGTTGAATGCTTAATCAAATTAAAAAATGTAAGCCTCAAGAAACTATCTTCAGGCAAGTTCCAAAAACAAATAACAACATTCTGTAAAATTTGTGAAGTAATAGCACTGCTTGGTAGTATGTCAAGGTTTCAGCTTGTGGGATTACAAGAGCTGTGAATCAGAGATGGTGACAGTCCAAACTTAGATGCTGTGTGTGGGAAAGAAAGGGGTCCAAGTTAGCGAGCTGTTTGAGAGAATACCTGGCTGACATGATTGGAATCCTCCACGGACCACAACTTTGTTCTTTTAAGATTTTTGTCTTCTCACTTTCTGATTTTAAACATAAATGAGAGTTTCCATGACCTTTTTTCCAAGTTTCACATCGTTAGGTTCAAAATTCTTAAATCACACAGCCGTATATTGTTGTAAAAGCTTGAAATAGCAACGTTTATATATCATGCCAAAATTACCACCCTTAAATTCAAACTGCACATTGCAAATCGGCGATTCTAAAAATGAATTGCGCTATGACCTGATAGATTGATCCTTACGTTATTGCAAAACAAATGCAAACTTTGACAATGAAACTTTAAGCATGTTACAGCTTTTGGAACTTGACTCTGTTGCACGTTTGAAAACAAAGTTTAAGGACTCTCAAAAATGCACATCAAAACTGTGCCGCAACAGCATTTCTGCCTTAAACTCCGAGGAGCATTTTTCCGCACATATGCAGATACACAAACATGAACACGAATGCCCCTCAAATAAGAGACTGTAACTGAGATGGGAAAGTTGGCACTTCGAGTTAAAAAAGTTAAGACTTAACTATGTAGCTTAGATAAGATTACGTTTCTGCATCAAGACATCTTACCAAGCGTGATGTCACAACCACCAAAAAACTCTCCATCAATGTAGAGTTGGGGAAAGGTAGGCCAGTTTGAGTACTCCTTCAAGCCCTGTCTTAGTCCATCATCTTCGAGGATGTTTACAGTTTCATAGGGTACATTCATGGAATTCAAAATTTGCACCACCGTATTGGAAAAGCCACATTGTGGAAACATCCTATTTCCTTTCATGAATAGGACCACCTTATGTTCTCCAAGAAACTTGTTTAGAGATTCTTTCACTTCAGGAGTTAACGCTGTCATCACCCACCACCAGATCCACACACATTAATAGTACATCCAAAATCATGATATTTGTGACAGTTTGTTTGAACAACAAAAAAAGACTCAATTCAATAAACACTTACTTCATCGCAAAGTTAATTGGAGTTCTGGCTCTGAACATTGAGAATGAAGGTGTAAGTGACTTCAGCAACATTGTGCTTATTAAGAACTTTCTTGTGCAACCCTCATGATTATGCTAATGCCACGGTTGGTGTTCTCCTACTCTCCTTCTGCGTGCTCTTTGATAACTATGGTGTTTGCCTAATACTTGGCATGGTATTAGAGCAGTGATCCAAAAAACTGAAGGCCCAATTTGCAGCCATGGAAGAGCACTTGAGTAAATGCTTGACCACGTCTCTTGCTAGGCCAATCAGCCATTAAAGAAAGTGTTCCTGGTTGCAGATACTAATGAAGTTTATGGCTGATCAATGATCCAGGAAGCCTCGAAGCCCTCTCATGCTATGTTGAAGGCAGGCCAATGGCGGAAGGAAATCGTTGAACAAAGAAAGGATTTCTAATAGAAATGTACACCCCTTCCTGAGCAGCTGAATTGGCCATGTGAGAGAAGGTGAAACCTTCAGATTCCATAAAATAAAAAAAGGAAAAAAACAAATTGTTATTCCCTCGTTGAATCGTTGGAGAGAAGTTGACCATTCTTACACCTCCCTGCTCGCGAGATGCCCTTCAATGAAGGGGATGAAAAGGAGTTTTTTTAAAGCTTTCAGTTTTTCATTTAGGTGGTCCAATAGTAGCGAGACTGGAACCTCATTGAGCAAGTTGATTCGACCATCTTCAAGGTGTGGAGGTGGTGTCCCTAGCCAGCTCTCAAGTTTGATCTTTATCTAAAATGGTGGCAGCTTTGTGAGAAGCAAGGTTGCATCCCGATTCGAACAGGTCGATTCGAACCGGCCGGTTCGAACCGATTCTTTGAGGTTTGAACCGCCAGGCCAGGTTCGAATCGAAAAACGGTTCGAACCTTTTTTCTTCCAATTCTTCAAAAAAAAATGTCAAATATTCACTGATAGTACAGATACTTAAATTTTAATAGCTAAACAATTTCAATCTTCCTCTAAATTTACATATATCACAATTCAGGATAATCAGATCTCTTGTGACAGTGTGACCTGTCATATCAAGATTCAAAACAGAATTTACGGAAATTAGAATGACTCTTGACATTATGACCCAAGTTTAAGAGAACTGCAGTAAGTTGAAACTTGAAAGTTCAAAGTTGTAAGTTGTAACTACTAACTTGCAACCATATCCTGGCCCAGTGGCCCCGGCCCCCTACTACCCAGGTACAAGGATCTGCTAAGTGCTCACTGGCAACTGCTTGCTAAGGAGACTCGGCACTGTGAGTGACAAGTGTGGAGTAAGTTGTAACGAGTTGGAACTTGCTAGTGGCCACTTGGAAGTTGCCAGTTGGAACTCGGGGTTTAGAAATTAGGAGCCTGGAGTATAACTGATGGTCAAGGTGATCAAAGGGAAGGCTCATCATCTTTCACATCTTACACATTTCTTACTTCAATGTTAGATGAGCCAACATGCTATGAAGATGCTTGTAAGTCTAAAAGTTGGATGGATGATATGCAAGTAGAGTATGATGCTCTTATTGAGAATCATACTTGGGATCTTGTGGATCTTCCTCAAGGGCTCAGAGGCTAGAGCTGAATCCTGATGATAGATTATAGTTATTAGTGACCATTGACTACTTAGTACTAAGTTCTAACTACTAACTAGTGAGTCGTGACCACGGTCCACTTACTAGTCTGATACCGACTACAGTGATCAGTGATATGGATAATGGCAGGCTGCAGCTACTAGCTAGGTACTAGGAAGAGTCTAGAGTCTAGACCCAGGATCGTACTACGTAGTACGTACGTACTAGGTACTAGGACTGTAGATTGTAAATTGTAATTTTGTTTCAAAGTTGAAGTTTAAACTTATTTGCAAATTGCAATGTCCGGATCGGAGAAAAGAATAAACAAGGTTATGACAATGTTTGAGAAAGCCAAAAAAATTTAGTTTAGATACTTAGATTTATCTTACATCATTCATCATTCAACATTGAAGTTTTAACATTGAACATTCTATTATTTATATGCCATATGTAACTACTAAGTTCTAACTAGTAACTTCTAACATAATACTTTAAAATTTAAATACCAAAATCAAAATTGTAAAACTTTAAAGTTTAAACTTTAAACCTTTCAAGGAGAAACGTGAAACTTGAAACTAGATTCTAGAATCCATAATATATCATGATTCATGAATCATAACATAATAGTAAATACATATGCCAGGTGCCTCATGAGTCCGGTCACCAACGTAATGCGCGATGTGTCTGATCATAAATCATGGTGTACATACTACACTGTAAACAGATCAAGAGTCAATGCTCATCTAGTGACATGAACATCTACAGACTAGTAACTACAATGATCTAATGTACAATCATCTGACATCAATGAGCACTGAGCAGGCTGCAGTGAGCACTCTAAGCTCTCCTACACCTGAGTCTCCTCCCACTCGCTGGTGCTGTGGAGCCTGCTGTGGCCTCTCGAGTGGTAGGCTCAATTGCGAAATCCTCATCAGAGGCAGAGGTATGATGCCCCTCATCCTCATCCCCGCCCTCCTCGGACTCCTCATCCTCATACTCCTCCTCCTCTGAGGACTCTGACCCTGATGATGCCTCAGACTCAGACTCAGACTCGTCCTCGGGGCTGTGAGCACGAGAGCTGCTACCCTCTCCTGCCCTCCTACTATGCTCTGCTCGAGTGACAAGCCCTGCATAGTGCACACAAAGAGGGACAAACGTGTTATTGCCTGCAAATTAGTAAATTACGATAATTAGTAACTTCGAACTTCGAAAATTTAATTCAAGACCTTAGACAATCCTAATTTCTCACCTGCACTCTGCATGGCCTCCTCATGGAGGAGTGCGTACACGTCCTCCTCTGACTGGTCTCTCGGTGGCAACTCTGGAACCTTTGCCACATCGATCAGATCGGGATTAACCTACGCACATGTCACAATGCACATTAAAATCAAGACAAAATTTGGAGGGCCGAGTCCCGACAAAAGTTAAAATTCCCCACTACACCCAGTCAACGGCAACAACCATCTGCCTCAAGCCCTGATGAACTTTCAGCACTCGTTCCAGGACCAGGAACATAAATGCAAACCTGCATAGGGCACAAGTGACAATTTCTAAGTTCTAACTTCTGACAAGAGTCAAGACAATACATGGCACATGCATCATTGCATGAAATATTTACCACTACTAACTAAACGGTACCATTAGATATGATGGTGCAACCATACCTAGTTGAAAGTTCATAGGTGACAAGTCAGTGGACCGTGGTCACGACTCACATTGCACTGTTGCAGTGTTGCACAACTTACAGGTGACAAAACAAGATGATAGATCCAAGAGGATAGATCTTAAATTGTAATTCAAATTTCATGGCAAATTTCAATGATAAATGATCATTTGAATATTGACAAATTACAACCATGATTCATAATTCATGATTAAACATAAATAGCTAGCTGCAATTAACAAGTAATAAGTATGCATTGTGGCATGCCGCATATTGCAATGCCACCACATGGCACAATGTATGAAAAGTTAAAACTTAATGTACAAATTACAATGTACATACTTAGTACTACATAATACATAATACATATCAATGATCTCAGATCAATCATCATAAAGTCTTTAAAGTTTAGAGTGCATAAAATTAAAAGCAAGTAGTACGTACTGGGCCCATGCCTCCCTGAGAGGCTCTAGCTTCTGGTCAACAGAAGCCCGCTCATCAAGAAGCCCCTTCGTCCTCAGGTGCTCGCAAGATGGGCCCTGCCACACCTACCCAATCACACTCACTGCACTCATTGCCCTCCTCCATGTCGGGGTCCTAGCCAGATGAAATGGCAGATCGCAGGTGTAGAACAACTGTTGAACGGTAACCTCTGCCTCTGCCACGGCTCTGGGAGCGAAGCTGGACACATAGTACTCCCTACCCCCCATCTGTGTAGTGCGGCCCCATCTACCTCTCCCTCTCTCAAGTGGATGATGTGGTGCCGGTATGGTCATGGCTGGAGGTGGTGTCGAAGATCCTGCACCAGAAGGCGGGTCAGGCCGGGTACTAGGCTCTGCCTCATATGCAACTCTGTCCTCTGGGCCATGGGAAGCGAGGGGTGAGCGGATGGCAACTGGGGGGCGTGATGTGGTGGCCTCTGGGTGTGTCGTCGTGACCGCATCTCGATCTGCCAAAAAAGACAAATTTGAAATTACAATACGATTTAGAAATTAGATGATCAATGAAATTGAAACTTCAAACTTGATGTATCATGTGAAAACTTAAAACTTGATCAATGTTTGAAGCGTAAGAGTCTTAGAGTTGAATGTTTACCTCTCGATCTGGGCCCCATCCTCGAAGGGCCAACCTCCTCCGATGCGACAAGAGTGAGTAGCGTGTCAGGAGCATGCATGCAAGGGGCAATCTCGTACCCCCTCATACGTAACAAATGTGCCCTGATGCGTGTGGGCCCTCCAGTGTAAGACTGGTGACAGTATCTGCAAGTCCATCTCTTCGTGCCTAATGTGCCATAGGCCGCAGCGATGGTGACGTGATCCCACAAGGGATCCCTATTCCTCGGCATGGTGGCCCTCTCTCTCTCTCTCTCTCTCTCTCTCTCTCTCTCTCTCTCTCTCTCTCTCTCTCTCTCTCTCTCTCTCTCTACACTCTCTCTCTCTCACAGATCTCTCTAAGTTCTAAGTTCTAACTAGACTCTAGTAACTACTAACTCGGACAAACTCCTAAGTTCTAAGTTCTAACTTCTAACTAAGTAGCTACCCAAGTCCCACACCCCTCTCACAATGCCCACTGCCCAGGCCCCACATTGAACCCCATCAAGATTCAACACACACAATGCAAACAATGTCACACACACACAAAATATCACACACAGTGCTAAGTGCACACACACTGACACACACAAACACACACACACTGCACACACAGACTACAGTGCACACACACACAATCTCAGTACAGTGCACACATGTCTCACACACGCACACACACACACACACTCTTTCACACACAATCACTGATTCACTCACACACACTGTACACATCGATGTGTAGGAGGATCAACATGCGCGCACATTGGAGGATGTAGACCATGGGCAGGAGGAGGCAGCAGCAGGCTTTGACTTCACACACATTTCCCCTACCCCTCCTAGGCCCCAGTATGTCGATCCAGATGCAGAGACCTACGCAGAGCCAGATGACGAGACATTGGACTACCTACTGGAGACCATGTTGAGCACGGAGGGATTTTTTGATGGCAGGTCCACTCGCAGTGTACGAGCCAGGGATACTGGCAGATCTAGCAGTAGGCCCAGCCTAGCCGATCTGTATGTGCGGTTTGATCAGGAGCCAGGAGCATGTTCCCCCAGTACCTCTACCGCCCCATCGATACCTAGGGGTAGGGGTAGGGGCAGACCTCGAGGATCAGGTGTTGGATCTAGCCAGGGCATGAGTCAGTCTGCTAGAGCTACAGGCAGAGGCAAAGGCAGAGGCAGATCTGGGCGGCTCGTGGCCCCCCTCACCAGACATTATAGAGAGTCCCGTCTTAGCCTTTGATGATGTCTCACCATAAGATTTATTTTCATAGTACTATTTTATCAGACATGACAGGTTTCTTTTTGTATCGGATGTACAGCGGACACATAACTGTTTTATGGATGTTTTTTGCTTAATTTATGGCTCTTCCCTAAACCCTGCTCTCATTATATGACAGTTATTCTCCAGTTCCAATACGTTTCATCAAGAATGTTTCATGGTTTTTTTAAAATTTCATGGTTTTGTTGATAAATTTATGGTAGTGGGTCAGATCGTATTTTAAATGCAAAATTTAGCCGAGCACTGTAGGTTGTTCTTATTGACATGAATTCTTAGGTTAATTTTACTCCATTCCCAACACTCCTAGTTAATTTCAAATTATTGTAGTTAATTGTTTGTTCCTAAGGAAGCGGACCCTAGGCCCGGACGCGGACGCCTCAGGGGTGCGTCCGGGTCAGGACGCTTACGCCATTTTGCAAATTTTTTTTTTTCAAAAAATTAAAATAAAAATACAGGCCCATACCCTCACGGTCCCACATCCCCAAAATGAAATAAAAACAATTTTCCTCCCCCAACCCCCCGAAGGATTAATTATGAGAGAGTCTCTTGCACATACTTGCACCCTCCTGTTAAAAAAAACGATAAAGGTACCTCTGAAAATTTGAAAAAAAAATTTGCAACAAACCTAACCACTGCCCATGCCTCCCATAACTGAGATATTACCAAACAACGATGACTAATGAGTAGTCCATAAATTATTATGAACCATAGAATCGATGAAACATTAACGATTCAGTACGGTTCTAAGAACTTTTTTGCAGGAACCGTGTGAACCGTGGCAGGTAACTAATTAATTAATTTTTTTTTCCCACCTACCACAAAAAATGGGAAATGAGGGTCCAAAACGAGCTATGAGGGGTTCTGGGGGGGGAAATTAGGATAATTAATTAATTGTTTATTTATTTTATTTTTAGATGAACCGTATCACGGTTCAAGGAACCGTGGTACGGTTCCTGCCACGGTTCCCAAATCCCACGGTTCTAGGAACCATGGGTTCTATGTTATGAACTAAGCTCAAAAAAAAGAGAAAAAAGCGGCAAAGAAAGATCTGAAAGAGGTTTGGGATGAAGATGATGGTTTACATGGCATAGAGATTATTGGTTTAGGATTAAGGGTTAGCTTGGATGAGAACGAAAGCTTGGAGCGTGCATCAGTGACTATCTCAAAGAAGTGAATGCTCACCAGAGGATTTGGGAGAAGTGAATGCTCACCAGAAGAGTGACAAGCTCTCAAGACAGGGAACCACAAGACCTACACACTAGTATGTCTTATATGATGAGATCGGTTTTCCCCCGAATGAACTTCAACAGCTTAGTAATTACTTATGCAAAACTATGTCATTCACTACAGGGAACCACAAGACCTACACACTACTTCAACAACCTACTAATTACTTATGGTACAAATTCACCACGCTGCAACACGCGGTCGGAATTTTGCGTACCAACACAGTGGCTCCGAAACATCTCCAAGTTTTCAGGTCCTGACCGGACGAAATGTCCCTGAAGCCCAGTTCAACATCAAACTTCAGACGGACGTTGCGGATTGACCGTCAGTCCGTTCCTCGTCCTGTCTATTCCCACTAGTTCCTATCAAGGTTTTCCACTGGCCGAAACAGACGGCACCTGAAACAGACCCCGTTTGGATGAACGGGGCCGTCGGACGAAAAGCTGCAAAACTAGTCCATTTCGCTAGACCTAATTGCGTTTCTCTCTCGTCGACGGGCCATTTTGACCGAACGATACTCGAATCGAGCTAGGATCGATCCCTTGGACTCGTATAGGGATCACAAACCTGTGGACTGTATTCCAAGACCATTTTGGTCGATTCCAAATGCATTCTACACAAGTTCAAGTGTATGCTACACAAGTGCTGCTTTGATATTGAATCTGCACATACCTGTGGTGCAATGCCTATCACACACTGAGGATGCCTATCTTTGCCTTGTTTTGATGGTTATGGTTGTGGGGTTGTGGATTCAAGATATGTTAACCGTGCGATTTGTTAGGGTTTAGGGTTTACGGTGTTATGTTAACTATGCCATTTGTTAGGGTGGCGGGTTTAGGGTGTTGTGTTCAATGTTGGACATGATGCATATGATATGAGAGACATGAAGATGTGCTGGTGTAAAACAATAGGTGCAGCATGTATAATTTCCATACTACCTCCGCTCTCTCTCTCTCTCTCTCACTCTCTCTCTTTCATCTTGCACAGAGCAAACCATTTCTAACTAACCATTTAAATTGTGCAGAGCAAACCATTTCTAACTAGCTATTCAAATTTCACAAAGCTAACCATTTGTAACCAACCATGATAAATTAGCCATGACACGAATAAACTATAAAAAAATATATACATCTCATCTGCTGCCAATGTACATGATGCTCTGTGTGTATCAATATCTACAAGGTGCTAAAAAATCATCCCTCTGTGTGCCAGATGCATCTCCAGGGGTGTCAAATACAAAGTCTGGCTGGGAGTCTAGAGGCATCTGGGACTCCTCCAAGTCTGGGCCAACGCTTGCCAAGAGACGACTAGAAAAATCATCGGTGCGTCCCCTCTTGGCTGGCCTGCCTCTGGCTCTGCCGGAAGGAACCCTCTATGGTACACTCCTGCCTGGGGGTCTCCCTCTGCCACGAGGGGGTCTCTGGGAAGAACCGCCTGCCTGTGATGCTCTGAGTTGTCTCTGAGCGATGTGTCTCTGGGCGGCAGCCTCTGTCCCCCTCGCAAACTCTGTCCAGCCATCATCTGAAAGGGTCCGTGTAGTGGGAGTACTGGGTGGGGCACGTGGACCATCCCCTGCAATGTCGACCGTCTCGTCTGAATCATATGTGGGCTCATCAGAGGAGGAGGGCAATGGAACGTCAGCAGGGAGGGGGGTAGGCTCCTCGGTGTCAGCATCATCCTCGGGATCACCTCGCAAAGCACGCCGAGCGGCCTCATCTGGATCAACCTTTGGCTCTGCCTCAGGATCTGCCTCAGGATCGGCCGCTGGAACCAGGCAATCATCGGGATTGACCTACACAAGTCAATCATTCGTGAGAATAGCCGAAGCAACCGTGAGGGCATTAATCTAATTGTCTGATATAACACGAAAGCAAACGATAGAGAGACATATACCTGCAGCAGTAGGGCGCGTACGCCTCCTGCTCTCATGTTGTCCGCGATACGTCGAACCACCCTGGTGTTGGTGTTGCAGTACACCAAGTCATTGCATCGCTCAGTCGTGAGGCGGTTCCGCCTGTTCGTGTGAACAAGGCTGAACGCTGACCAATTTCGCTCGCACACGCAGGCAGAACAATCCTGCATTGATTGGCAGCCACTCGAGTGAGTTGCGGCCTTATAGAGACAATGCGGATGTTGTTTGGATGAATGAGATTAGATAACATACCTGTGACAGTGCTCGGAACGCGAGCGTCCTCAGCTTTGTTTGTCCAGCGCTGTAGCTATCCCACCATGATACAAGCATAAGCATGTTCTCTCGGAGAGTAGCAAGGTCCTCGCCGAACAGCCCCAGGCAGTGCCTGAAATTGAGCAACAATGTGCGTGAGTACAATTGAGCGAGCGAAGGGAAGTTGAATTGAGCCAGCGAAAGGTAGTTGAGCGAGCGAAAGGGGGGTAGAGCAAGAGTTTACCTGTAACTCAGCCTCTGCTCCTCGAGCCTGCTGCGGAAACCAGTGTCGCTGCTGAGGAGGTGGATGTATGAGAACCAGTCCGCAAGCAACTCTGCATCGTCGTACTGCCTCTCGCTCTGAAACAGCGGATGCAGTAGGTGGGCTACACTGTGAATGGGCCGGTGAAACTTATCCCATCGCCGCCGCCACAACCGCCTAATAGGCTGCAACCTATGGAACATACCATGTGGAGGCAACAATTACACAATTGCGTGTTGCGGCACCAAGACGAAATAGAGTGCAAATGGAAGGAAAGTTCATAAGATGGAAAAAATTATACCTGGCAGGGTCCAACTCAGAACGCTGGAGAGACTGGCCTATGCGGTCCATGAGCTCGTATATGAGGCCTGTCGTGCACCCCTCGCGATCAACGAGCCTCAGAACACAGTAGATGGGGCGCATGACGTCCATGAGCTGCTGCATATCAACCCAGAAGGGCTCCATGAAGAGGATCTCGTGGAAGGCCAAGCCCTCCGGGGTCTGAGACAGGTCCATGGCCGTGAACTCTACAGAAGTAGCCATGCGCCGCAAATCACCCTTGAGCCGATGTAGCCGCTCGAGCATGATGAACTGGAAGGCGAAGCGGGTGCAAGCGGGCTTCTTCAAGTCAAGCCTGCATTGAAAAACGGAATAAGAGGCACACACGAAAACTATTGGCGTGTGCAACTGAATTGTAAACGAGCCAAAAAATAAGTAGCATCTTACCTGCCGAATGTGCGGAAAAGGGCGGTGGTGTGGCGCTTGCGTGTGACGAAGTCCACAACCGCAAGTGCCCTCGTGAGAATCTCACTGACCCAAGGCAGGCGCTTGATGGAATGCAGGAGTGTGCGGCACATGGAGTCCACACAATGGAGGGGTACTCTGCCATAAGAAGCTCCCCCATACCGCAGCAGTTAAGCGCACGGTCCGTCACAACCCATCGCGAACAGTTGATACGATTAATGCACAGCTTGGAAACACATTGCAATCAATCGAAAACTAATGAAATCTTTGTATCAACATTGCGCAGCAGTAAATGATCAAGCGACTAATGAAAAAAATTGTACCTGGACAACGCGTTGTGGCCCGACCTCCTCTATCGCCGCGCGGATGATGTCGTATATGTACTCAGCCGTGTGCACTCTCCCTGCCTCAGAGGCATCGACGCTGCGGAGGAACATGGAACCGTAGCAGCTGGAAACAATGATGTTGATGAGTGGACGTTTACGACGATTAGTCCACCCATCAGCCACGATGGAGCAGCCGTATCTATCCCAGGCCTCCTGCAACAATGCTAGTCTCTCTTTGATGGATGCAACCCGCTCGTGGAGCAAAGGGCCGCGAAGCGCGTCGGCTGTGGGTGGTGTGTAGGTGGGCCCGCAGACTGCAACTTTCGAGATAGCCTCTCAAAAGATGCGGGATGAGGCCATGATAAAGAGGAGGTTCAGGTCATAGAACATCTATGCTATGGTCCTGGTGGCCTCTTTGTGCTGCCCCTCTCTGAAAGATCCCGGCATGGACATCTGTCTAGTGCCTCGGGATGTGGATGGCTGGGAGGATGCGGATGGACGATGCGGATCTGGAGGTGGTGGCATAGGTGTAGGTGCAGAAGTCGAAGATGCGGACGGACGGTGCAGATCTGAAGGTGGTGGCACAGGCGTAGGTGCAGCAGTGGAGGCTGTGGATCCACAAGGAGTACTAGCGGAGGGGGTGGCGGTGGCGTTGGCGGAGGCGGAGGCGGGGGCGGGGGCGGGGGCGGGCGCGGTGGCGGGGGCGGAGGCAGTGGGTGCACCAGTGGAAGCGAAGTCCGCAGCATCTGTGGATGGCTCGCCGGCTGTTACGAGCTCGTAACCAGTGCCGAACCCTAGAGAACACAGATAGGTCAGATACCACAGTCAGGGTCGTGTCCAGCATACATGACCAACAGGGCAAGACAGTGTGAGTAGTGTGCCCCAGCACGGTCCATAGCCATGGCGGGCCTAACACAGCCTAGGGACCCTGTCAGCAGGATAGGGCCCCCAGTTGGGTCCCGACGTGCAGTCGGCCACGTCAGTGCCACGTGGCCGACACTTGGCAGTAGCATGCTACCAGTCCTCACACTGGGCTAGGAGGGGCTTACTCTATATCAGGGAGTAGGCAAGGTTGGGTGGATCAGTTAGTGTTTGCCCTACTGTGGTGTTGGGATCTATTACACTGGTATCAAAGCCATCTCCATCCTAGGGAACTCAGTTTTCAGCAGTGGAGAAAGTAGCTAGATTGCTCAGAACTTCTTCAAGTTCTCAGAAAGAAATAGAGGAGGAGACTCGCTGTAGGAACTGTCTCCTACTGAGGAAATCTTGGTGGATTTACTTGCTGGTCAGAGAGAAATTAGTTAAAATTTCTAGAGCAAGTCCAGCGCTGTAAATTTAGTCTTCATCTCTGATTTTTGCCATCACATTCAGGGAATCAGAGCGGATTTTTGAGGAGAAAGGGTGGTGCTGATCCATCGCTGAGGGATCAGAAATCTACCTCTGAAATTTCAGAGAAATCTAAGGAAATTTGAAGGGTTTTCAAACACTTTTTCTTAGCAGGGCCAGCGCTGGACAGGGAGATGAAAAATTAGTTTTTCATCACTGTTTTTGAAGATTTTTCAGTAGTTTGAACATCAAACTAGATTGCCACAGACCAGCGACCTACTACTTGAAGTCAGATCAGAGTTTCAAGCAAGTTTTGGGGCTTGAATTTTAGAAAACTGGGCCAAACAGGTGGCTGTCCAGCCAGCGAGGGTAGGGAGACACCAAAATCAGAAATTGAAATACTTTTTGGGTCTCAAATCAGAAGTAAACGAGCCAGTTGGGTTGCAATCAGACCAACGAGCTACTATCCTCAGAGAACCAGGAAATTTGGCACTGTTTTGAAGCTTCAAACTGGCATTTTTCGGGACAGCAGGTCTGAAATCTTGGGGAAAAGAACTGAAAGGGTTCCTCTTCATTCTTTCTTTGGAAGTACAGTCCTCAAAAACAGCTAAGTCATCTTTCCTTTCCCTTGTACAGTTGTAAATTAGTCTTTTAGACTTTTTTTTCCTTCAAGAAGTTAAGGTAGCTCTCTTTCAGTTCCAAAGATGACCACTCCTCAGGGACCTGATCAACCCCAGGAGAGAGGCTTCGACGAACTTGAAACAGAAGCCTTGGCTTACAGAAAAGGGAAGGAACCCATGGAAGTGGAAGAACAGGAACAGTTCGCCGAAGAACTCGACGAACTGGTTACCAAGGAGCAGTTTCTCCAATTGGTAACAGAAGTGGATGAACTGAAGTTGGCATTAGCCAATTTCAAGTCCAGTGTGGACGACTCGTTCGCTGAACTCAAAAGCTTGATTTTGAGTTCCGCGAAAGGAAGCCTTCCCTCCACTTCTCAGTTATCCCCTTCTCCACTTCCATCAGTTTCGGGTGAGACTTTACGGTCTCACCCCAGTGTTTTTAAAGATTTAAAACCTCCTACTTTTAATGGGGACGAGAAGGATAGAAATGCAGATATTCTACAAACCTTCCTCAGCAAATGGAAGAACATTCATGCTCTTAAACAGACCCCTGACCATTTGCAAGCAATTGAGGCCAGTCTTTCCTTAGGGCCTATGGCCTATAAGTGGTGGTTAAATCTCCAGGAGACTGGGCAGACTCCCCGGTCATGGAAAGCTTTTGAAGAAGCTTTCCTAAGAGAATTTCTACCAGAAAATGAACTGGATAGAGCCTGGGAAGCCTGGGAAAGAACAGTAATGGATAAATCCCTCATCCAATATGTCTCGCAGTATCGAGAAGCAATTTTAAAGATTAAAAATATGGATGACTATCAAAAAACCAGGGGATTTGTCCGTGGCCTCAAAGATGAATATAAAGTAGAGGTCCAGAGAAACTAAGTTTTTCAGCAAAATAGACCTCAGATCGGGATATCATCAAGTCCGTATAAAATCAGAAGATGTCTCGAAAACAGCTTTTAGGACTCGTCACGGTCATTATGAGTTTAAGGTGATGCCATTTGGGCTCACAAATGGTCCAGCTACCTTTATGACCTTGATGAACAGTGTCCTCAGACCATACTTGGGTAAGTTTGTAGTCGTATTTTTAGATGACATCCTCGTCTACAGCAAAACGAGGAAGGAGCATCTAAAACACCTCAGAAAGGTGTTTCGACTGCTCAGAAAGCATAAACTTTATGCTAAACAATCCAAGTGTGAATTCTTCGTTGAAGAAGTAGCATATTTGGGTCACATTATCTCTTCAGATGGGATTAAGATGGACCCAAATAAGGTTAAAGCCATACTCAGTTGGCTGAGACCTCAAAATATTTTGGAACTTCAAATCTTTCTTGGTTTGGCGGTATATTACAGACGATTTGTCAAGGAATATGCTCAGTTCCTATGACAAATTTTCTTAAGGGGAAGGGAAAGGAGTTCATTTGGGAGTCCGCACAACAGGAGAGCTTTGATGCTCTCAAAACAGCCTTAGCTACAGCACCAGTTTTAAAAGTCGTCGACCCCAATCAGCCATTTGTGGTCGAAACAGATGCTAGCGACTTTGCAGTAGGTGCTGTGCTAACTCAGGGTGGACGACCAGTTGCGTTCGAGAGTAAAAAACTCGAGCCAGCTCAAACTAGGTACAGTGCCTATGAAAAGGAACTCTTTTCTATAGTCCATGCCCTTAAGACTTGGAGGCATTATTTGTATGGTGCCAACTTTGAGGTCCTGACAGACCATGAGAGTCTCAGATACCTTTGCAATCAACCTGAGCTTAGAGGTCGGAAAGCTCGTTGGGCAGAGTTGATGCAAGAGTTTGACATGTCTATCAGATATAGGCATGGAAAATTCAATACAGTAGCAGATGCCCTTAGCAGAATGCCTATGATAAACGAGCTGAGTTTTACTCAGATTCGTAATGAGTTACTCGAGTCCTTGAGAGGGAAATGCCAGCATGATGCATTCTTCTCTATTATCTGGAACTCAGTCCAGCACAGACAGTTACAGACTCCAGAACCAGCTCCCGGGGCTGGTGCCAGTTCATCCAAGAATACTGCAGCTTCCGTTGAGGATGATGATGAGTCCGAGTATACGTCGTCAGATGACGTTGAGGATTCTGAGCCTATATTACCCAGGCAAACCCCAGTGGCTGAGGGTCAGTCGACTCAAGGATTCAAATGGAAACAGTATTCCATTCAGGATGAGTACTTGCTCTATAGAGATAGAGTATGTGTCCCCAATTCAGAGGATTATAGGCAGCAGGTCCTATATGAATGTCATGACAATCCTAGCGCGGGACAACCAGGCATACAGAAGACCTATGAGCTTCTTCGTAGGCAATTTTTCTGGCCCAGTATGAAAAAGGACGTCCACCAGTATGTAACCAATTGCCAGAAATGTCAAGTAAATAAAGCAGAGCGTTTAAAGGCAGGAGGGTTGTTGCATCCCTTAGAAGATCCTCAACAACCTCCACATGAACCAGAGGAGATTCTTGATAGTAGAGAGACGCAGACTCGTCATACTCTATACCGAGAATATCTGGTTAAGTGGAATGATCAACCTGTTGAGAATGCCACTTGGGAAAGAGGCAGCGTCCTTCGCAAAATTTTTCCAGACTTTGTCTTAGAGGACCAAGACGGTTATTAAGGGGGAGGGAGTGTTATGAGCTCGTAACCAGTGCCGAACCCTAGAGAACACAGATAGGTCAGATACCACAGTCAGGGTCGTGTCCAGCGTACATGACCAACAGGGCAAGACAGTGTGAGTAGTGTGCCCCAACACGGTCCATAGCCATGGAAGGCCTAACACAGCCTAGGGACCCTGTCAGCAGGATAGGGCCCCCAGTTGGGTCCCGACGTGCAGTCGGCCACGTCAGTGCCACGTGGCCGACACTTGGCAGTAGCATGCTACCAGTCCTCACACTGGGCTAGGAGTGGCTTACTCTACATCAGGGAGTAGGCAAGGTTGGGTGGATCAGTTAGTGTTTGCCCTACTGTGGTGTTAGGATCTATTACACCGGCCTCAACACCTGGCTCAGCATATGTCTCGAGAATGCGAGCCCTCTCCGCAGAGGGGATGACTATACAAACGCCGATCCCATAGCATCCCCCTGTGGGTCCGACTCACAATCCCCCCAAATGTGCTCGGACCCGAGAGACGTTCCCTGTGAACTGCTTTCGACAAAAAGGGCAACGCCACTTTTTGTCGGGCAACTCCACCTCATCCCAAATGGGATGAGCGGCCATTTCTCTCTCTCTCTCTCTCTCTCTCTCTCTCTCTCTCTCTCTCACACACACACACACACACACACAAAACACACATAAGCACACAAATCTAATATATCTCTCTCCTCCTAAACCCTAAACCCAAGCACGCAGACCCTAAACCCTAAACTCACACACACACCATGTCTCATACACACACAAATCCTCTCTCTCTCTCTCTCTCTCTCTCTCTCTCTCTCTCTCACACACACACACACACACACAAATCACCACACACATGCACACACAAATCAACTCGCACACACACACATGCACACACAAATCAACCCAAACACACACACACACACACACAAATCATCACACCCTCACCCACCCACATGCACACACTCTCTCAAACCCCCACTCACCATGTCTCTCTCTCACTCACCCACCATAACTCTCTCTCCCGCGCTCTCTCTCTCCTCTCTCGCTCTCTCTTTCTGCGGCCTGTTCCGCTGCCCGCTCGCGGCCCTTATATTTTTTTTTTTAAATTATTAAAAAACGCGTCCGGGGCCTGGACGCGTTCTGGGCCCCGGACGCGTCCAGGACGCTGGACGCGTCCAGAAAAAAAAATCAAAAAAAAATAGGGCACGTCCGCCGCCGCGTCCAAGGGTTGGACGCGTCCGGGTCCAGACGCCGGACGCGGACGCACCCGCGTCCGGCCCAGACCCTCATGTCTGGTCCGACTCTGTTCTTTAGTAATTCTGTTTATTGTAGTTAATTTTCTGTTAATTAGCTGCATTTTATATCAATTAAATCCTTTGTTAAAAAACGTATTTTTTTTTTTAGGGTCCCGCTCCGGAACAGAACGCGTTCCGGAACGGGCAACTAAGCTTTCAACCAAAGACATCTCTCTCTCTCTCTCTCTCTCTCAACAAAAAAAATAAAATAAAAAAAGACTATAAATCATGCACCAAACTTGCATGACTTTGTCAGTTCCTTTCAATTCCAAAAGAATTGTTGCAAAATGCTTCATTCATCTAGAAAAAGCCAGCTTGGTCGAATCCAGACAAGGAAAATTGATGATATTTAGTTCAAAAAATCAATAATAGTCGCAAAGTGATCCCCACTCCCGAAATTTAAAAACAAGAAAAACTTCAGACACTAGTAGAAGTCCATGTTAGTTGTATTGAGCATAGAGTCATGAAAAAGTGCAAAAGAAAGGGATTGTATCACTTTCTCCTCAAAGTCCAAATTTAAAGAATACAATGTTCAAGTGCAATTTCAGACAAAAATCTGGTATGATTTGTTGTGTATTCATACAGTTAGCTCAAAGACTTTCTTGTTAGGTTAAACATCCTTCTGCAGCAGATACACAGCCATGTTACATGATGATATCACACTTGTTGACGACAAAGCCAAGAAAAGAAGATAAAACAAGGAACATAATCTTTCCACAGCAAAGCTCATATCTGAGGCAAACAGTGTTCATCTGGAACTTCCTAAAAGAATTCAACACGTTTCATGATAAATTCATTATGTTTGTGTGACAATTACAGCGCAAACTGCAACAATTTAGGTAAAACAACCAGAAGACAAAGTAATTCATGGCCTATGTTTCTTGTTTTAGTGCATGAACTAAGAGATAACTGGCAGATATATATGGCCCGTATCTGTCCACACTGCAAGGCTCTTACAGCACAGTCATCAGAAGCCAATCACTTTATGGAGCTTGCATAATGAGTACACGATCTCTCTAGAGAACCCTTTGATGCCCCACTGATCTAAAGTTGCGACAACCTAACTAGCAACCTACAAATAAGCACTCCTCACATTCAGCTAAAAGATAATCGTATCTGATTAAACCTGGATAGGAGCACTGCTTTCTAATGGAAGGGAAAAGTTCCATCATGCACGTTAATTTGAAAATTGCTAAACCGCTTGCAATGACCTTATTTAGGGCAAAAACCGACACTTGCATAGCTTTCAAGCTGTGCAATATGAACACCCTAATGTAGAACTGTAGCATTGTACATTCGCATCCTTGAGTAAGTTTATCCAGATTTCATTGATTAATAGAAATATCAACCAGGGTGATTTCACAAGTAGCAATCATAAAATTAACTCTTATAAACACAACATACAAAGAAGAAAGTTTTGATGAAGGTTGAAAGACTGGCAAAAAATTTACATATTTTTTACAAAGAACTTACTAGAAGGGGGGACAAGGCTACAAGTTCCTAGTCAAGTATTGACTTTACTGAATAATAAATTCCAATAGAATTTTTGCAAACAAACTCAAAGATAGCAACATTTGAGCATTTAGCAAAACACAAAATTATAAAACTTCCATGAAACTTACAAAGGATTTCCTCCTTAACAAAAAAAAGAAAAAGATGTAAAAATCAAAAGATAAAAGAAGACGCTTTCATCAAATCCAAAGCCACATAACTGAACTTTAGCGTAGAAATATTGCTAGAGTCAACGGAAAATGAAAAAGAAATAGAAAACAAGGTAAAGCAAATTTTAACCACATAATAAGAACTTGAAATGCCCTGAAAATGGCCCAAAGATCATCTAGAAACTTGAAACAGCCTAAACCATTGAAAATTTTTCTTTCTATTCAAGGCAAACCTTGAAGTCGGCCCAAAAATGGCTAGAGAACAAAGATTCCTAGTCAAGTATTGACTTTACTGAATAATAAATTCCAATCGAATTTTTGCAAACAAAGATAGCAACATTTGAGCATTTATCAAAACACAAAATTATAAAACTTCCATGAAACTTACAAAGAATTTCCTCCTTAACAAAACAAGAAAAAGATGTAAAAATCAAAAGATAAAAGAAGACGCTTTCTTCAAATCCAAAGCCACATAACTGAAGTTTAGCTTTCCATTTTGATAACAAACCATGGACTCTAAACCATTCCGTGATATGGTAAATGGACTTGGTAATACTGTTGGCTATAGATTTTGATATTATACATTGTTTGAAGGACGACAAAATTTAGTGCCTTCACAAATAGACTTCAAAAAAAAACTGTCAAAAAGTTGAAGGCTTCTTGTCAAAGTCCTGGTACTCTTGTAGGGAAGGCCATAGCAAGTAGAAATATTGCTAGAGTCAACAGAAAATGAAAAAGAAATAGAGAACAAGGTAAAGCAAATTTTAACCACATTATAAGAACTTGAAATGCCCTGAAAATGGCCCAAAGATCATCTAGAACTTGAAACAGCCTAAAAACTTGAAATTTTTTCTTTCTATTAAAGGCAAACCTTGAAATCAGCCCAAATATGGCTAGAGAACAATTGAATAAAGCATTTACAGCCACATTAGAAGCCAAAAACATTATGTTTGCATTTTTTGGCCCTTGACTCCTTGAAAATGTTTCAACGACATACTCTTTCGAATAGGACATTTTCTAATAACTATGTCCATGGTATGAGACGTTCACGTTGGGGAGTCTAGAACAAGATGGGGAGTCAAGACGTTCAACTAAGAGTACCTTGGTGGTAATAACTACATACTTTTTGGAAGTTTTATAATGTCGGGTGATATTTTTTATTGAAGGTTGTAGATAGAGTATATTAATGTTAACACAATTCTATTGCTTAAAAAAATTCCTTCTTTTAAGTATGGGAAAATCGCTTCTCAATTTCACACGTTTTCTCATCACTGTGCCAATAGAAATACTTCTATTACTACTCCACAAGGGTCAATCTCTTAAATCATGAAAAAGTTCTAAATGGTTTTGCCTTTGGTATTTCAGCTTTTGTTATGATCTAGATGATCGATTCTTTGGAAAGGTAGGAGCTAAGTCACTTGGTTTATTTCTAGTTTTTTGTAGATTGTGTATTTTTTGTTGACCACATAAGGTCCATGGCATAGATGCACAAAAACGCGTTTCTGAGGAGACGCGTTTCTGAGAAACACATTTCGCAGACCAGAATCGTACTTAAAAAAAAATAAATAAATAAAAATTTGAAAGATAGCTTATGGCTGAAATTTTTTTAGGGGATCAATGGTCAAACCAGCGTTTTGCCTCTTAGAAGTGTAGTAGATGGGGCACAAACAGATCTTATTTTCAATAGCTATTTGGTTGTTATTTGCTCTGGTTTTCAATAAATGCTCAAGAAGTTCGGCGGGCGGTAGCCCCCTGAGAAACAGGGGGTTCGGAGGGCGATAGCCGCCAAGAAACAGGGGGTCCGGTGGGGGGTTTGGGGGGTAGCCCTGACGGTAAGGCCTCTTCATGATTTGGCCTTCCAACTCCCTGAGCGAAAACACACTTACTAGGACCATCTGTGATCGTAACGAACAGGCTAGAGGTTAGTTTTGAATTTTTATCCTTGACAGAACCCAACATGGATGAATGCATCTGAACTGGACCATCCTGTAGGAAAGCAAGTGTCAAGTCACCAAGATCTAGTTATCAATCAATCTCCAAAACAAGAGAGAAGAGGCTGGGCGCCCAACACTAAGAGAGAGAGAGAGAGAGAGAGAGAGAGAGAGAGAGAGCGAAAACAACAACAAGAGCAATAGAGAGTAATGCTTAACCAAAACTGTAACATGAAATACACAATGAGCATCTAAGTACTCTACCTGGATGTGGCCAAATGCCAACAAACCCTAAGCTTAACCACTTACTGATGTAGGGCACCCCCAAAAGTCAAGATAGGGCCCCTAAGAAAATTAGACCCCTTAGGACCCACGAGTCAGTACATGACCAAAATTGGGTCCAACTGAACTTAAGACAAACTTAAGATGGCCTAAATAACTAAATACCCATGGTTACACAAATCTCGACCTTTTGGGTCAAAGTAACCTATGGATTAACTTTAGCATAGTCATTTATTTCTAACACCCTCCTTAAAAGACAATGCAAAAACTGAAATCTTCACTATGTAATAAAACCAACACGTGGTATTAAATTTAAAGCTTTGCATAAAGCTTCAAATCTGACTCTAGGCAATGCCTTAGTGAAGAGGTCCGCAATATATCCTCTGTAGGAGAATACTCAAGTAAAATGTCGCCATCATGAAGTCTCTCCCGAACAAAGTGATGATGGATCTCGATGTGCTTCGTCCTTGCATGAAAAACAGGATTCCGTGCCATGGCAATAGCACTTTGACTATCACTCAAGATAAGAGTGGCTGAGGGCTCGCCAAACTTCATGTCAACAAGTGGTCTTCTCAGCTATAAAACACTCCGTTGTGGCTGAAAATATCGCTCTATATTCTGCCTCACTAGAAGAAGTAGCAACAATGGGCTGCTTTTCACTTGACCAAGAAATTGCAAAATTTCCATAGAAAAAGCAATGTCCACTTGTAGAGCATCTAGTGTCTTGATCTCCACCCCAATCCGAGTCACTAAAACCAACCAAACATGCATCATCCAAAGCAGGAAAAACCAGTCCATAACTTCTTGTTCCTTGAAGATATCGAAAGATCCTCTTCAACGCTTTCCAATGTGATGTCATCGGGGCATGCATGAATTGACTCATTAGTGAGACACTATAAGAATGTCCGGTCTTGAATTACATAGGTAAATGAGACAGCCAATAGCTTGACAATATAAAGTAGTGTCAAATGATTCACCATCACCTTGACTACTTAATTTCAGACCTGTCTCCATAGCTGTAGCAACCGGCTTGCAATCTTCCATCTTGAACCGCTTCAAAATCTGCCCAATGTAGCGTTCTTGAGAGATGAAAATTCCAGTCCCTTCTTGCACAAATTCAAGACCAAGATAAAAGTGCAATAGGCCTAGATCTGAGGATTCAAAAACCATACCAAGATCAAGTATTACGGCATCAATCTACTGCTCATTACTTCCCATAATAATAATATCATCAACATAAAGCAAAATAATGATGATATAATCCGAAGTATGCTTGACATAAAGAGTAGATTCGCTAGGACTATTAGTAAACCCACGATCACAAAAATAGGCATGTATCTTTTGATACCACATCCTCGAGGCTTGCTTCAGTCCATAAAGTGCCTTCTTGAGGAAGACAAACTTTATCTTCTTGGCCTTCAACCAAAAAACCAACAGGTTGTTGAAGGTACACTTCCTCATTGAGATCACCATTGAGGAATGTTGTCTTTATGTCAAGTTGCCGCAAACGCCAACCAAAATGGGCAGCCAAAGAGGTTACTACCCTCATGATAGTCATCCGAGCGGTAGGAGCAAAAGTCTCCTCATAATCAATCCCCTTTTGCTGAGCATAGCCTTTGGCAACAAGCCTTGCCTTGTACCTTTCAACGGTACCATCTACCTTATACTTGATTTTGTATACCCATTTAGAACCAATTGCCTTCTTCCCATGAAGAAGATCAACAAGAACCCAAATCTGGTTCTTCATGATGCCCTTCCGGCTGCTCAATAGTAGGAATGTCTTCTACCATATTAAATGTCTTCAGCTTCTTTAAACTTGCAAAGTTAAAAATCGAGATGCCCAAACCTTGCATGCCACAATTCAGCCAACTCCAATGATTGTGATGTAGAAGTAACAAGACATGTAGAGGGAATTCGTCGCTCATAGGTATCCATAATGAATAAGCCAACATGCATTGTTCCCAAAACAATAATCAAGAGAGATCTTTTAGGATCCTTGACAAGACACTTATCTTCTTTGAACTCAACAACTAGTCCTTGCTTTAACATAGTTGAAACCGAAAAAAGATTCTTCTTGATCCCCGGAACATAAAGCACATTCTTAATGTACTTTTCTTCACCATTAGGCAGAATGATGGCTACAATTCCAATTCCATGAATAGAATAAGATGCATTATCCACACATTGTACCTTGCTTCCATTTTGCACTTTCACTAATTTAGTGAATGCTTCTTTGCGAAAAGTCATATGACGAGTAGCACCACTATCAATCACCCATTCAATGGGCTGAAAATCAGCAACTTGCAAAACAGAACCTGAATTCCTCATAGATGTAAAAGTACTAGTAGAAGCAATATTAGAGACAAAAGCATAGTCTTGGTTGAAGAGATCACCACTAGCTTCAAGCTCTTGCTCCAAAGTAGCAAGTGAAGCACTAGTATCAATTCCTTTACTCTCCTCTTTTGCAAGCTTCTTCTTACAATCCTTGATGAAGTGCCCGTACTTCTTGCAATAATGGCACTTCCCTTTCTTCTTTTGAGTGTTGCTATTTGCCTCCAACGGGCTTTTGCTCATCCTTGGAAGGAGGCCCCTGAGTCAGTACATGACCAAAATTGGGTCCAACTGAACTTAAGACAAACTTAAGATGGCCTAAAATACCCATGGTTCCACAAATCTTGACCTTTTGGGTCAAAGTAACCTATGGATTAACTTTAGCATAGTCATTTATTTCTAACACATCCTGCACCCGAAACAGTCGGAGTAATAATGCTCTTAATTAGAGCTTTCATCTGATACCCATATTGCCCAAAAAAAAACCAAAAAAAAAAAAAAAAAAACATTTCCGGAATTTTTTTGATTTTCAAAAACGCGTTTCTGAACCGCGTTTCTGACCGCGATTCTGAAACGCGTTTCAGAAACGCAGTGCATCTGTAGTCCATGGTAGTAGTTTAAGTTTATTGTTACTTTTGGATTTGGTAATGAGTTTCTTTGATTGTTTTTGATAATTGTCATTTAATTCTTGGTCTACTTTAGGACAATCATAGAATCGTTCAAAATCAAAAAACCATTTTTTTTGGGACCAAATCTTTCCAATTCAAATCGAACCCAAACGATTCATTGACAAATCGCAATTCGTGGAAACAATAGTAGAATCCAACCGGATTCACTTTCAGTTCTGTAACTATTCACCAATCACTTTGACCTAAGCACCTTGGCTTTGGTCACATACCACCAACACCCAAGCCTCACCCTTGCTCATACTAAGCATCTGGCACAATGCCACAATCTATCTAGGCATCCTACTAGAGAATATAACATAACCACCATGGCCCTATAGTCCACATTGGCTAGTTCAAGACAAACTCTTCACTATCTAAAGATGCTAAGGTAGAAGCATTGCCCTACATCAAATGGTTCCTACGCACTCTTACCTACAATCTACTCAAGATCTGGCTACTTTTCTCTCCCCAATCCATGCTCCAAATTCACATTTGAAGTGCATTCCTTATTGAAGCTTGTTTTTACCTCATTCACTTGCATGTCTAGTCAAGAGTATCCAAAACTAGTTTTTTACATTAATAGTTGGCTGCAATATATCACTCTAATGACACCCTTGTCCAATCATCGTGGTTGCTTGTAAAGAAGGCTTATGATTTTTGTTCGTTGATAGAAACCCAACTTCCAAGTAACCCCATTTTTCAACTCGTCACTTGAACAAACCAGCTTCAACAAGCCTTCTTCTATTGGAATTGCTCTACTTTGTTATGCTACCAAACAAAGAACAACTTGCAACAAATCGTGGCTCTCCATAGAAGCTACCCATGTCGGAATACAAGATTGTCCAAAGCCTTCTTCACCATGAATCCACCTATAAAAAATACTTATTCAATGGAGATATGAACTGTACCCCTATCAATTGATCAATCTAAACAAGCTGACTTAAAAGTTCTCTCTAAGAGTTGCACAAAATCTCTCTCTAAACAATGTGTTCTCTCTAAAAGAAGGCTCTTCTCCTGAAAAAATGGCTCAAACACTAAATGTCACAAGTTTGACTCTTGAAGCTCGTCTCGCAATGCTAGCTAGTGATATAATGAATGTTCATCCCAACCATATACCACTATTTCAAGGCTAGATTTTTTATTCCAATATCTGGTCACTCAATCCCATCAAGGATGATCATGCCTTAACTTTCCTAATTTTCTGACCCTTATGGACTAGCGTAGATCAATTTACGAAAATGCCCTAAGTTTGAGTTGAATTTTATGGTGATTACGTGACGTATGAAATCCAAGTGGTAGCTTGATACAGAGAGCATCACCTGGCATATACCAGCGGAAGGGTCATTCTAATGCACTGTGTCGTGTGAAGTGGTACCAGAATGAAAAAAATATTTCAGGGTTTCGAAACGCTTCTACCCGGAAAGAGTTACTTAGCTTACTGTGTATGCTTTGCAACATGGAGCTAGTGAAGCTTCTTCTTGTCTATGTGCATCAGTTCGAAGGCATCGGTCATCTAATGATAAGTAATAAGTAAAAGCTCGTGTATTTATTCTAGGGTTTTGTATTTGGGTCAAAATAATTGAGAAACCAAGCAGGGGGCTTACCTCCTGTGCTACTATGAGAAGGACCAAAGGCAGAGCTAGCTCTGGACACCAGAGTCTGCGGATTCTTGCCCCCGGCCAAGCTAAACCGGATTCGGCTTGATGAGCAAGCGATTGCTGAGAAGCCGCTTCTGTATTTCAAGACATTACCAGAAAATTGAGGAAATTGGCGCAGCGTGAGACAAGATGACGATGATGATGGTGAAGGTACATAGGAGGAAGGGACACGACAAGAGAGGGCTGGCATCGCAAGGCTGTCGACAAGGCCAGCCATATCTCTTCTGCTGCTGTTCTCCTTCTTCTTTTTCTTCCCCCTCTTCTTTTTTTCTCTCTCAATGCTTCTTTCTTTTTATGTTTATGTTTTTATGCTTCTTTGTTTTTATGTTTTTATGCTTCTCAGTGGATCTTCTTTGACTCTTCCTTGTTAATTATTTTATTATTTATGGTATAGAGGTGTGATTATGGACTTTTGAGCATAGATTCTCTCTCATGTGAAATATTCTGGTCTCGTCTCAATGTCTCAATGAATGTTTGCCATGTGGTGAACATTCATTTGTACCTTTGAGCACATGTTTGAAGTTTAAAGCATGTTGTTCATAAGATTATGAGCAAGTCACACAATTAGATTGGTTGCTTCGCAAGTTCACATTGGTCCAACTGACATACATTGCATTTGCAAGCCACAAGAGACTCGCCTTAGGCTAAAACTGCCACAGGGAGGCGTACAAGTTGTATGCCCCCTGCTGCCCTCCCGGTTCCTGGCTGCCTCGGCCACCGGCGCCTGGGAACCTGCCTTTTCCCTGTGCCTAGCTCTCGGAGTGCCACATGGCAGCTGTCACGTAGTCCCATAAGCATAGGGGGGAGTTTGCCAGTGAGCCATGTACCTGCAGACTCCCCCGTAATCATGCATGTGTGGGTGCCTGAGAGAGGGTGCATGGGCTGGTGGTGCCCAGGAGCAATGGGCGCTGCTACCCTGGACAGGTGGCATCGCGCTAAATGAGGGGATGAAAATTTTTTCCCAAGCTATCCGGGTTGACGTTGGCAACCGCGGGTTCCGGCGGTACGGGGCACGAGGACTGGTACATGCATGTGCGCGATATATTCCGGGCGAGAGACTCTCCCTCCCCAAGAATTTGAAAACTCATTTGAATTTTACATATATGAGGACATGAACTTCCATTTTAGGAACAAGGATGTTTTCACACACAAAAGGACCATGTCCACTAGAGTTACCCTTTCAAAACTACTCCTCACATAATAGGAGTTGAAGTCTTTCACATAGGGCCACTTAATGGAAGGAACTTCAACTACTCCCCCCATTAACAGGAGTTGAAGTCTTTCACAAAGGGCCACTTAATAAAAGGAACATCAACTACTTTCCACATTAATAGGAGTTGCGGTCTTTCACATAGGCCCACTTAATGGAAGGAATTTCAAGTAGCCTTAATTTAAATTTGGAGAGTGTGAAAATGAATCTCTTTGGATCAGGATATGTTCACTTGTCAAGGGTTATAAAGACGAGGGACATCCCCTGGCAAAAGCACTTATCCCATGTTGGCATTCTTTTTTGCCATCTAGGGCTAAGTCTCACCTCAAAAGGTGTGTCATAAAACGTGGGAAGCGGAAGCTTGAGCTTAGGCGTGTAGGAACGGAAACGTAACAGTTATCAATAGAAATATTTAAGATGAGTCATTCATACAAAATTGCGCAAATGAACAATATAGTAGTGAGACAAAAATTGCACTCTGATTAATATCAACAGCAAGTACAATGGCCTGAAGTGATAACTTCAGCTTGTTGAGCCTGATAACGTTGCTATAAAAGAACTCTGATTATAATGTAAAAACACTTGCATTGCTTGATTCAGCTAGTAGTATATATATTTACAAGCGTCTTCAAAAAATATCTTACAAGCATTTAATGTTATTTACGTCAGTCTTTGTATATGTACAAAGTGGGCAACCGCCCTTGGGATATTTAGTGGTCCAGTTGTTTTTAGGGTTGATGATAAATTGGTGACGTCAATCTGCCTTTGTTGGAAAAACCTGAAAAACACGAAGGTGCCCTTGAATAGAAAAAGCATGTAAATCCCGAAGGTGCGAAAATCCCGAAGGTGTCTTTAAAGCAAAGGAAGAGAAATGCGAAAAACCCAACAATGCCTTTAAAATGGATTTTGGTCACAGTGTTGCATTTTTCGTGAAGGTGCAAAAATCCGACAGTGTTGCTTTTTTTTCGAAGGTGGAAAAACTCAACAATGTCGCTTTTTTCCGACAGTGCAAAAAGACGAAGGTGCCTTAAAATGATTAAGGCACAAAAAATCCCTAAGGTGCGAAAAAGGCAAAAAGGCGACAGTGCCTTGAAACAAATTTTTTTTTTAAGAAAAACGAAATTTTTGAAAAAATGCGAAGATCCAAAATATGTTGTCGCCCTTCAGCTGTTTTCAGGATGCTCATTACTTGAATGATTTGTTAAGGCTGAGCATAAGAAATCTAACATTGCCCCTTAATGTGGATCCTGAAAAACTTTGATCTTCAGATTTAACATATCGTTAAATCTGAGATGTTGCTCCTTTGATAGAGCCTTTGTGAAGTTCTGCTGCCATGTAGTTTGTTCTGCAAAAAACCAATTCTACTTCCTTGCTATGCACTTTCTCTCTAAGGTAATGATACTTGATGTCGAGAGTGAAATCTTGGATTGAGAGATAACACTATTGTGTTTTGATTGTCACAATAGATTATAGGAAGTGTTTGTGCAAGGTTGAGGTCTGCAAGTAGTTGCCTTAGCTAGATCGCCTCTTTGGTTGCATTTGTAGCAGCTATGTATTCGGATTCCGTTGATGATAATGCAATCGAGGTCTGCTTCCGGCTATTCCATGAGATTGGGCCTTGGTTGTATAAAAATACAAATCCAAAAGTTGATTTTCTGGTATCGATATCTCCTGCCCAATCCGCATCTATGTAGGCTTCAAGGATATTGGTAGTTTGGCTGCCTCCGTAGCAGATGCTGAGAATTTTTGTTGCTTGGATGTACTTCATGACCTTTGTTAGCGCTTTCCAGTGAGTTAAGCCTAGATTTGATAGGAACTGGCTAAGTGTACTGATCGAATATGCAAGGTCTGGTCGCATGCAGATCATTGCATACA